>CM050323.1:12879740-13016925 GCA_027475135.1 Bactrocera correcta | reverse complement strand
GGTCTTATGATCAAAAATTGTTCAAATCCAAAAAAAATGTTGAAGCCCCTAGGTACCGAATATTTAGGCAATGTTTGAGATAATCCTTCTCTGAAAATGCTCTATGTGTGAGATTTATAATTCAAAGATAACATTTTCCTGATAATAGTGTGTCTTTGTATCAAAAACGGATTGAATCGGGCCAATACTTTCCCTATCTCCAATATAGGTAATATACATATTTTAGAGCTTCCGGGTAACTTTTTATCGCATATGTCGGCCAATATATAAGTTATCTCAAAATAAATCACAAATAATAGAACGTGATTTGCTCAAAACAGTGTACCTATATATGTTCCTAAAATAGATCAATTTGATCTAGCCCCTATATAACTAATATCAGGATTTTCGAACATACGGCTGGTTGTTCTCTATATAATTGGTTTTTTAGTATGTGGTAGTACGATTTATATACGTATGTAAAAAATTTGTTTGAATTTGGATCCTTTAGTTGACGTGTTCTACCTTAAAATCTTTCAGGCTTTGATCTCTCACTACTTTGAAAATTATAAAATTTTCGCTTGAGCCCGAATTAAGCCCTTTCTTACTTGTTCTACATCAATTTGTTTTATGTGATACAAACAACTGTACCAACATGTTGCAATAGGATATTTAATATCTTAATATCTGATGTAATATAATACATATGTAATATGAACCATAGACTCATTCCATTTCATTTCTACATATTAGATTAGTGGTTTTCATTTTTCATTAAAAACTAATAAATTAAGTTTATTTCATGAACTAATGAATGTGTTTACATTGTTGTTTACAATTTACAAACTACTTGAGAGTTGTTCTACCCTTTCCCCTCTTTCCATTTCATAAAAGCAGAAGTAGGATTTTCGAATGAATTTTAGTTTACTCCATTTATTTTTGTAACTTGACTACCAGCTTAATATACATAGAATGTGCACTTAATACTGTGTTTTATAATTGAGACATCTAGAAACATTAAATCCCTTTAAAGTAAAGGTACATATATAATCTTATACTATAAATGAGCAGCGCGACAAGTTGAGTTAATTTAGCGATACCCATCTGTATATGAACGAACTAATCCCTCAGATTTTGAGTACTCATCAAAAAGTATCGGATACCTATAGGATATAGCTGCCATACAAATTGACATTTTTAAATCAAATTAAGCCATAAGTTATTTATTTTTATTAAACAATCGCACAAAATATTATTAATCTCGAATAATGTCACAATGGCCGGAACTACGGAAAAGTGGGAAAATTTTTTTTTTCACAAAATGGCGACTGCCTGAAAAAAAAAAGTTTTTTTGGATCACTTTTTCTGACTATTTAGAATTTTTTTAAAAAATAATAAAAATAAAAATTTGGGGATGTGGCTAGTTCCAAACCCAAAATTGACAAGCCTATAAAGAAAACTCTGTAAAAATTTCAAGTAAATCGGTCCAGTAGAACCCGAGAAATTGTGGGTATCGTTCCGAAAAAATCAGTTTTGAGAAAAATGCGTTTAAAGTTTCCCTAATGTCTTTTGTTCGATTAGTTCCGGCCGAACCAGTTTGGATGCCGGGTCAGAAAAATGCCTATATCTCCGAAAATTTTTTGAATTTAGAAAACTCCTCTTGCACACATATTCTTTGAAAATATAAAAAAAAAAATCGATTTTTTTTTAATTTCTAGACTAGAGCCCCCCCTTTAAAAAGCAAATAAAATTCTAAGACAGTCGGGTACAACAATATGTTTTGTGTTTTCACTTTTCTACCTTTTTGTCAAGAAGGCATCTATGTAATATAGTTTTTTTTTCGCGTGCATCCATAATATCAGTTAAATTGGTAAAATTCCATTTGACAAACGCTTTCGAAAGTTCTTCTTGCTCTTCTTCGAAATCACTATTGCCAATATTTTCGTTTCTTTCTTCGACATCTTCCACATTTATCTCGTCTAAACCAATTGGTTTGGCTAATTCCACTACAATCATTTCGACAGTGTCCAATGTCTTCGCTTTTAGTTATTTTAATTTGGCCGAGTGTTCTTCCACGATTTTAAAGATCTTTCTGTTATATCATTACAAAAAAGGCTTATGAGTTCTACAGTGTTAAACGGGGTCTTTACTTTGTTTAATATTTGTGTAGTGTGGTCAATAACAATTTATCTGTCTTAAATTACATAAACAGATTTTTTTTTCCCAAATTTTTCAAAAGCAGAATAATCGTAAGTAAAAATTTCAAGTCAAAACTTAAATCATTTGTAAGATCTTTTATTAAAAATAAAATGTTTTTAGTACAACAGCAATTAAAGTCACACTGTGCAAATACCATCTTGTTTATATACATACAACTATTTCAAACAAAGCTACTGTACCTTGTACTACACATTGAGATAGCAAAAGAGACACCAAATTAGGCAAGGAAGGACCTATTTCGGAAGTAGTCGCACATTTTATACTCTTGCAACTTGAAAGAATCAAAACGGGGGAAATTCGGGTGATGACAATACTTTATATTAAAATATGTTGCAAATCAATCAAGTTTAGTTTTATTGCTATATTTTACTTTGCGTCAGTTAAATTTATATTGAAAACATCTTCAATGTAATATATTAAGACAGGTGGAGAAATGGAAATCATTTTGTGGGCTGTTTGTGGGCAGAGAAATTGACGAAAATCGATATATGAGATATATGGGAGTTGGGGATAACTTCGACCCGATTTTATTTTTGTCAATAACACATGCTAATATTTTTTATGTGAATTTCATTAAGGTACCTCACATTTAGGGTAAAGTCACCCGAATGGTCTAATGTTAGTGCGTTAGTTGGCTACGTCAAGTCTTCAACCGATTTTATCCATTTTACGCACAAAGATATGACTAAAACACGCTATCTTATTTTTATTGAGATCACATATTGGCCGATATACGGTTATAAAGTCACCAGGAAGTTTGAAAATCTACCTATGGTATTTCAGGGAAGTATTGAACCGATTTAACTCATTTCTTACACGCAAACATATCATTTCCAGGAAAGGATTATGCCCGAATTTGAACTCCACACATTGACCGATATTTACGGTAGAAAGTTAACTATAGACACTATGTTTCAAGTATTACTTAGGGTTTTGAACAATTTTAGTTGGATTTGGACAATTTTTGGTATACTGTGGTATACTTCAAAGACATTATTTGTGCAAAATTTTACTTATTTATTAATTATTTCTTGATTTTTACTAGAAGGGGAGCGGTCCTCCATGCGTCATATGGTAAGTGGGTGTATTTGTATTCCGATTTCGCTAATATTTGCACTGTGATATAGGAATATCAGAAGAATGTCACTCACGTTAAAATCGGCCGGGCGAGTCTCAAGATATTTTGATTTTAACTCTAATAACGCCTTCTTTATGTCCCTGACGCATGTAGTTGTTGATTTATCGTTTTTTTAGTAGTTTTTAACTGTATCGCTATCAGCTTTCGTGCGTTTATGCAGTGGTGTCAGTAGGTGCTTAAAAGACTTGTCCTGGGTAATTTTTTTTATTGTTTGTTACTTAAACTGGTTTGGTTTGGAGATATGCACATAAAAATATTTTTTTAATTTTTAGTGAATCGCAATTAGTTTCTTGAGTTGGATCTAATCCAGAAGTCAAAAATTAAAAAAATTGAAGTATATTTAACCCCTAAATTGGTTTCTGAAGCAACTGGCGTAGACGTTAATTTGATAAGAAGGCTTAAAGTAATTTTGCGCTGTGGATAATTGAGAACGCATGCTTTTCGCACTTACACAACTCCCAACTTCGACCCGACAAAGTCATAAATCTCATAAAGCTTTCGAAATAAAGTATACTTACATAGATAATGGATTGAAAAGATAATTGTTTTTAATTGTATACTTATAAATATATTTCTTATTGGTTTATTATTTACGAATGATATGTATTCGAATTAGACTATAATGGAGCGGTCTTCCCTGAGGAGGGAAATACCTTTAAATTCCTTATATTACAAAATGTTGTGAAAGAATCCAACCATGAAAGGGTTACAACCATTTATTATAATTTGTATTCGAGATATTGCTTTTACAATGAACTTGATCCACTTAAATGAGATATATGTGGTATAACCTTATTCACATTATGTTCATGAGAACACTGAAATATCACATATATTGACCAACATGAATAGTTCGAAGTCAACGAGAAAGACATTATTACATCGATATATTTGGTCTCGGGGAAGTATTCACTCGATTTTTTTAATTTTTGGCATTACGACATACGATTGCTAGGAAAAGATGCTCTCTAAATTTAAATAAGGTAAGTAAAACATTGATCCATAAAAAAAAATATAAAAATAAGCGAATGTTTGAAAGGGCACTAAATTCTGGCGTAGACACCGTTTACGTGGTTATAGCCTAGTTAACAACAACTCGCCAGTCGTTTCTTATTTTCGCTAATTCGAGATGCCAAGTGCAGTCAGAACCTATTCACCTGATGACTCCAACGTCTTACTCTTTCACTGCTTCCTTTCTCTTGAATGCTCTTAAGGCCAACTCATCATATGATGTCACCATATAGCAGAACGGAATATAGAGTTTGGTCTCTGTTCGTCAAGAGAGCACTTAGCTTTTCAATTGCTACTCAGTCCAAAGTATCAGCTGTTGGCAAGAGTTACTCTGCATTTGATTTCGAGGCTGGCATTGTTGTGGCTGTTAATACTGGTTCCAAGATAGATTATCTACGACTTTGAAATTATGACTGTCAACAGTGACGTTCCCCAGTGGGCATGGGGTAGAATTTGCCTGTCGTAAAAGGCGACTAAAATCCAATATGCCCTATGTCTGTTATTGGGCTTGCTTCGAAATATCGGCATAGTCTTGTCAGAAATAGCGGGGTCATGCCCAAACAAAGAAAAAATGCAAATAGAATGCAGAAACAACACGCGAGAGTGTAAACATTATTATGGGTTTCATATAGTATCATAAAGTAGTAAGGCACCAAAAACCAAGCTGAGAATTGTAATTGCGAAAACTAATTTTAGTGATAATTCAATAACAATTTTTTAAGCAAATGTAAAAGTTTATGATTTTATGATTTTACGATGCATTATGACACGTTGTGAGTACCCTAATGTTATTACTTAAAAAATAAAACAATAAGTCATAGCCACAACATGAACACACTAATTTTCGTGTAGATATAGATTGTTGCTTTTTCCTTGATCAAGATATATAACCGGTAAGACATTTATAATATTATTAGAGGTTTCACATAGTCTCATAAAGTTATAAGTTATAACTATCGGAAAACATAGCGTTCAGAGCTGGGGGGTTACTCTGTAATGCGATACGAATATGAAAATGTTCGCATCTTCAATTTTGGAACTTTGTAATTCGAAAATCGCAGTAAATTTTGGAATTTTCGAATTTAGTTTTTCCCTTTCGCATTGGGGCGGTAAAAATCTTTTTTTTTTTCTTAAAAAGGAAAAATTGTTTTTTTTTTAAAAAAAACATGCCGGTTTATTTAAAATTCCCCCCTTAAAAACAATTTGAAATTCTCGTGGATTTCATGAAGGCGCATCCCGATTTATCGAAAGGATCACTTAAAACACCAAACGCCAAAAGTACCTCCAATAATATATGGAAAAAATTTTGTTTCCCATTTAAACGCAGCTGGGCCACCATTGCGCGACATTGCGGGGTGGAAAAAGGTAATTCCAATAAGTGCACAGATAAATTATAAATGTGAATAAATGTTATCAATTAAAGGTTTGGGCAGACCCTTCAAATTAAAGGCAAAAATGCGACAAAACAAAAATAATATTTCGGGAACTGGAGGTGGTCCTTTACTTTTCATACCCTTATCACAGTTAGAGCATCAAGTGAGTGAGTTATTGTCAATAGAGGAATCAATAAATGGAATGAGTAGGGACCTTGTTATTCAGTGCAGCTACAAGCAGCATGTCGGACGTAAATGCAGACCCTATCGAACCAAATACACAAAACAGTGAACTACCACAATGTTCCAAAGTGGCATGCACACCTCACAAAAAACAGCAGACTCCTCTTAATACACAAGAAAATGAACTACCACAATGTTCAAATGTGACGTACCCACCGCGCAAAAAGCAGCAGACTCTGCTTGAACAACAAGTCGAAAACCAAATTATATTCCACAATAACTCGATTAAAGTGTTAAACGATATAAATTTTAATATAAAAAACATTTTGAAAACATTGAAAAAAAGAAATAAATTAGAAAACGGAGACTAACCTTTGAAAAGGAAAAATTTTTATATAAACAAAAAATTGATGAACAAAAATTGAGAAACTGAAAAATGTAAGTTAAATAACTATATAACTGCGAAGAGTAGAATTAAAAACTAAAAATTTAATCTGTAATTATTTAAATTTAATTTTCCTTATTACAATGAAATAAAAGACTTTATTTATTCATTTGCAAATAGTTCGTTTTAATTAAGTTGAGTTACGAGCATTTATCATATTTTTTTCTATTGTTAATTTTCAGCAATAGTAAAAAATTTCCACAAGGAAAACAATAGTGGGAAATTTTTTCAAGGAAAAAATTTGGGCTTCACCTTGACAAAATGCTCATATATTTTTGCGACATTTCAAAATAAGACTTTTTCCTAACGAGCAACGCTTGCAAAAAACATCGAAATTTTTAAAACACCAAAATTTTTAAAATGATTTGGTTTTTTAAATGTTTGGGTTTAGAGTTTTCCGACGTTTTCCCCAATTTTTAGGTGAGGCCAAAGCTCGAGGTTGGGAAACTGCTATAATAAAATAACAAAAATTACAAGTGTTTGGGGTTTAAATTCAAAAAATAAGCCCGTTTCCCAAAAACTTGCCCCCATTTTTTTCATCCCAAAAATTTCACGTTTTGAGAGGTTTGTACGCTGGTGGAATCATTGGACCGTATTTTTTCAAAGATGCTGTTGGACGCAACGTTACGGTGAATGGCGATCGCTATCGTTCGATGCTAACAAAATTTTTGTTGCCAAAAATGGAAGAACTGAACTTGGTTGACATGTGGTTTCAACAAGATGGCGCTACATGCCACACAGCTCGCGATTCTATGGCCATTTTGAGGGAAAACTTCGGACAACAATTCATCTCAAGAAATGGACCCGTAAGTTGGCCACCAAGATCATGCGATTTAACGCCTTTAGACTATTTTTTGTGGGGCTACGTCAAGTCTAAAGTCTACAGAAATAAGCCAGCAACTATTCCAGCTTTGGAAGACAACATTTCCGAAGAAATTCGGGCTATTCCGGCCGAAATGCTCGAAAAAGTTGCCCAAAATTGGACTTTTCCCAAAGGACCACCTAAGACGCAGCCCCGGTCAACATTTAAATGAAATTATCTTCAAAAAGTAAATGTCATGAACCAATCTAACGTTTCAAATAAAGAACCGATGAGATTTTGCAAATTTTATGCGTTTTTTTTTTTTTAAAAAAAATATCAAGCTCTTAAAAAAACACCCGTTATCATATTTGTTTTACTATTGTCCCTAATGTTTCTAGCAATAGTAATAAAATTACCACTATTAGGTAAATCTATATTAGTGGTGTAAAATTCTTCTGGCTCAAGTTTAATATTAATTGGTACTTCTACCTTGTACAAAATGCATACATATATTGTGTAGAGCGCAGCATACGTTCAAAATTTTAACGACTTTTTCAGGCGCGTAATGTAGCTCTCTTGCAGATAACAAGCATCGAAATCTTCCTTTCAATACACCAAACACGCGTTCAATTAGTGATCGGCCTTTTGTAAACTGTTGGTTGAAATAGAGTTCATCAGAACGTTCTGGCGCAATTCTATATGGTGTTAGCAGCCAAGGCTCAAGAGGATATCCGGAGTCTGCTATAATAATAATAACAAAATCATATACATAAGTGTTGCTGAGAGATGTTGATAATTTCTTTTAAAACATATATTGCAGTTAAAAACCCAAGAATTCGTTCGCTTCTACTTCCATTTTCGTAGTTCATCCTCAAACTTTCACGTTCTCCTGAGAGGTTCCATACGTGGGAGTCATGCGAAGCGCCTCCAAATCTACCATTTACTGCCCTTATCTGCATTTTGTGATCACATATCTAAAAAAAGTTTTAGGTCATTGCACTGGAATCAATATATGTATGAGTATATTATTGTATAATATTTATGAATATTCTTACCACCATTGCATTTATGCTGTATTTTAGTTTACGATTAAAAAATAAGTGTTCATTTCGCGATGGTAGTATCAACTGGATGTGCGTCCCATCAATCACTCCAATTACGCCTAGAATTCCGGACGTCAAGAAAAATTTTTTCCAATTTTTTCCTCAATGGTCAAGGGAAACACGATATGCTTTGGGCACAGAGTTTTCTCGATGGCATCGCACACTTCCACGATGCATCGGGAAACCGATTGTTGGGCTAGCCCTGAATGCCTATCGTGGCTGACCGAGTGTTGATACCCGCCCTGTGCGAGGAACTTCAAGGTTGTTGACAGTTTTACAATTTCTGGAATTGATGTGGTCCTTTGAGCGACTTATGTTGTCCAAAACATATAAATATGCAAGCTTATAGGCGGAAATTTTGCATAAAAGCTAAAAACACAGAATGTGTAGATGTTAAGTACATTTTAAAACCGCAATTTTATACCCTGAACAGGATATATTAAGTTTGTCACAAAGGTTTGTAACACCCAGAAGGAAGGGGTCGGAGACCCTATAAAGTATATTTATAAATGATCAGTATGTTGAGCTGAGTCGATTTAGCCATGTCCGTCTGTTCGTCTGTCTGTATAAATACGAACTAGTCCCTCAGTTTTTAAGATACCCGTTTTGAAATTTTGCAAACGTCATTTTGTCTTCAAGAAGCTGCTTATTTGTCGGAATGGCCGATATCGGACCACTATAACATATAGCTGCCATACAAACTGAACGATCGGAATCAAGTTCTTGTATGGACAACTTTCACATTTGACCAGATATATTCACGAAATTTGGTAGAGATTTTTTTCCCTAACACAACAGAGTAATCTCCGAAGAAATTGTTCAGATCGGTTAACTATAGCATATAGCTACCATGCAAATTGAACGATCGGAATCAAGTTCTTGTATGGATAACTTTCTCATTTGACCAAATTTTATATTCACGAAATTTGGTATAGATTATTTTCTAACCAACGATATAATCTTCAAAGAAATTGTTCAAAATCGGTTAAACTATAGCATATAGTTTCCCAAATACTTGAACACAATAATTTTTAAATTTTTTAAACAGAAATTCACAAATTGGTTGAAGGGTATTTAAAAAAGTTCGGTTTGCAAACCCCAAAAAAAGTTAAACGTTTTTTTCTTGGTCTTACTAACCTTTTATCGCTTAGAGACATAATGTCCGAATTATCTCGAATAATTTTTCTATCAATTCTTTCCAGAGAATAATAATGATCCCACAATGCCACAGAATTCATTTTTAAATTATTCAACACAGTTTTAACGAACAAATTATTATTATTTTCTTTATTGTGCTCGTTTATACTTTGACATTTTTGGAAGTAATGCCTACTATTACATAAAAAGAAAAAAAAAGCAAAGGTGAACAACATTGTTAGTGATGCGTAAGCAATACAGAGTGTCAATTGCCTATCGCATCGCATTGTCTTTCGCATCGCCTTACAGAGTAAGCCCCCTGTATTTGCGTAAAGTTATTTTAGTATACAATCCAACAAAAAATTTTTGAAACTAGTATAAAAATTTATGATTTTAAGATGCTTTATGAGACGTAGTGAGTACCCCATATATTTATTTTAACAAAGAATCCCATGGGCAGTGCAGTCCCAAAGGCACTGCGGATCCTTTGCTAAACGATAGGGGAAGGACGTACAGGCAGCAGCGATGTTTGCAAATATATCAATTATAATATGAGTGAAATGCATAATGGCTCACAAATATTCTCGAAGCATTGTCGTTGATGCTGCCTTATTACTGTCTGGTGATTTTATAATCTAAATTCAATCAATTCGTTGATCTCAATTTTTAAACAATCGTTTTTATGGTAAAAGTTAAAACCAAAATAATGCTTGTTCCATTTAAATATTGTTTCACCGGCACAAATAAATTCCGAACAGTTTTTTAATATTGTGTATGATATTTCCCCAACCCTCAACACGAAAGATCTTAAATTAAGCCATTTTGTGCACTGCTGTTCCCGAAAAAACTTGATTAATTTGTATTTGATTAAAGAGTATTT
The DNA here is from genome assembly GCA_027475135.1 of Bactrocera correcta. Classification (NCBI taxonomy): domain Eukaryota; kingdom Metazoa; phylum Arthropoda; class Insecta; order Diptera; family Tephritidae; genus Bactrocera; species Bactrocera correcta. The sequence continues at coordinate 13,006,654 of CM050323.1, read as the reverse complement.
AATTTATTTAAATCTACTTCAATTCGATAAACTAAGAAATAAATAAGAAAATGCCCTATTTTGAAGGAGGAATTTAATGCCACTGTTGCCACGATACTACGATGTCCTACGGTGATACATCAAAATACACGATTCTGTTCAGAAGGATACATAATGTACAGTGTGGGAAAAGCTGGAAATCTATTTGAGCTAAAGTTTAAATTGTTTATAATTAAAGAACTATAAATAATATTATTCAGTATTAATCATCTCCCTTCCCTATTATACATATGCCAAATACTAATAAAATGTTCTCTGAAGTAGGTACTATGACCAATCATAAGGTGTAAAGTCACCAGGATATTAAGTGTTTCTTATATGGGGGCTTGGTCAAGTTTTCGCCCAATTTTATTCATTTTAGGCGCAAAGATACACTGTTATCAGTAAAATACGCTTTGTATTTTTTATAGAGATAACCCATATATTGGCCGATATATGCGGTAAAAAGTCACCTGGAAGTTCGAAAATAGTTATGTTTTTGACACACATACCATTGTCAAGAAAAAAATTATTCCTTTTAAATTTTAAGTAAGTATCTCGCTTATTAACCGATTTCGCGGCCTACTGTATTCAGTACCCAGGAGCTTGAATCGTTTTTTTGGATTTGAACAATTTTTGGCCACAAGGTGAAATATTCTAAAGGGATTATTCACGCAAAGATTTTAAACCTGTTATATTAATTTCTTTTTGAATTGTTTAAGGGAAGGTTAAAGAATTAAATGACATTTAAAATTGTGTTATGTGGGAAGTAGCATGGTTGCAAACCGATTTCGGCAAATTTCGTACTGTGAAATAAGAATGTTAGAAAAAACGTTAAGTACCGAATTTGGTTGATATCGGTTGAGCACCCTCCTGAGATATATGATTTTACCTATAACTGGGCGGTGGAACGCACTTTATAAATACATATGTTTTCGTTTAATGGCATTTGGTGGGCGCATGTGTACCTAGTTTCATCAATATATCTTTTTTTTACTCAACTTGCAGCCAGCACGGACGGACGGACATACAGACAGTCCCCGGATTTAAATTTTTCCTTTCCATCTTGATCATTTATATATATCTCTCTATCTGTCCCGCTTAGTTTTAGGCGATACGTGTAACCGTTAGGTGAACACAACTATTATACTCTATACATAGCAACATGTTGCAAAAGCCGTTCTCTAATTGCAACTTTTCATGCTTTTGCCATTTTATGGTCGAAAAAGTGTCCTCCTGTGCGAGCGTACATTTTCTTTGCATACGAGGTGTCTTCAAAAAGTATCGCGAATCGTAACTGACAGTTTTCTTCGATTGCAGGGGCGTGGTGCATCATGAGTTCTTGCCACAGGAAAGAACGGTCAATAAGGAATATTACCTGCAAGTTATGCGCAATTTGCCCGAAGCAATCCGCCAGAAACGCCTGGATTTGTGGAAGAACAAAAATTGGCTTTTGCACAACGATAACGCCCCTGCTCACACACCCTCGTTGGTTGTGCGCGACTTTTTGGCCAAAAACAACACACTAATGATGCCGCAGCCACCGTATTCCCCAGATCTGCCCCCCTGTAACTGCCGACGTTACGATTCTCTTGACGAGATAAAGACGGAATCGAAGGAAGGGGCTGAAGAAGATAAAAAAAAAAATTTTTAATTTTTTGAAAAGGGTTTTGCTTTTTTGAAAAAAAGAAAAAAAATTGGAAAAAACCCGTTTGGAAAACAAAAGTTTTTATTTTAATAAATTTTTTTTTCAATTTGAAAGGAATTAACCAAAAAAACAATCTTTTTACGCACGTCCGGGTTTTTTAAACGTTTGGGGGCAAAAAAACTCTTTGACGTTTGTTTGGTTGGCCAAAATTTTTTGCGAAAAGAAAAAAAAACTTGGCCCTTTTTTCCCCCTTTTTTCCTTAAATTTAAAAGGGAAACCAAAAAAATTGATGCAAGAATTGAAGCCTCTTGACCACCATAATCGTCGTATGTTCATGAATTTTGGGGTGACCAACAACTTGAAAATAACCCGGATTTGTCTCGAAAAATCATATTCAGCGATAAGGCTCATTTCTGGTCGAAAGGCTTCGACAATAAGTAAAATTTGCGTTATTGGTCAGGCAGCAATCTATACGTACTTTCCCTTTAGTCACCTTTTGTCCCGAAAAAATTACAGGGTTTAGTGCGGCTTTTTGGGTCGGCGGCGTCATTGGGACGTACTTCCTTTCCCTGATAATCAAGACCGACGCGTTACTGTGAATGAGAATTTTTACCGCTTTAATGATAACCGAATATTTTTGGCCCGAATTGGATGATATGGACTTCAACGTATATTTTTTTCTAACCAAGGGGGGGGGCGGGCTGCAATTCACCCGTGGAATGTTTCCCAAAGAGGCTATTAAAAACCAATGATGGTATGCCGGGTTGTACCCATCTCCTTCAAAGGTAGATTCATTTTGTAACAATTCACCAACGATACGTAGATGGAAATTCGATGCAAAAGTTTTATTTTGCGTTAACTCGTTTGGCACACTTTTTTCCCATTCACAGACGCCTGACTTGCATTTACGCCTTGGCACATGCTCAACTAATACTGAGGCAAAAACAAACACGTACGCACTTTTACAACGCCAAGAACGTATACAGATGACTAAAACCATCGATTGGAAAATAATAAATTCATTTTACCCGACCTTTTATATAGCAAATTTTCCCTAATAAATGGCACGGTCATTGCTATTTCACTAACCATTTAGCTGCTAGTCAATTTGCTTGAAGCAATTTCACAAAAACGCTGTATTAAGCACGAAAATGCTAGGAACATTGAGTGGGTGAAACTGTATGCCTGACCTCCGACCACATCACCGACTTGCTTCAGTAGAACATTTTGTCATCAGAGAAAGTCAATAAAATCTGTAATGGTTTAATGGCAAGTGACGGTTCACCAAAAAAGCAGGTTACGTATGATTGCACGAGTTAGGAATGTTTTACTTGGAATGTTGGTGGTCCACTCCTTAAGATTGATGGAATTTTAAACAAGGAGAAATACGTCGAAATCCTAAAAAATTTCATGTTGCCATGGGCTGAGATAAACTTGCCTGTTATAAGGAAGATAACGATTCAAAGCATACGCCTAAGTTGACAAACAGGTTTTTTGATGAAAATTCTATCAAGATTTTGGAGTGAGAATCGTTCAGCCCAGACTTGAACTCTACAGAATATCTGATGTTAACAGAGACGTATGCATCAAAAATATCCTAAATATGGTTGTTCTTTGTGTTAGAACGGCATGGGAAGCTACACCAACAGGAGTGGCTAATAGTTAAAATGTGATTTTTGGTCAAATAATCGGCCAATATGTCCTTCGAGTATTAGATTCTGAGCAATTTTTGGTCGTTAGTCAATTCGTGCGGAACAAACCGTGTACCCACCTTTCGTAAGCCCAAATGTTTGGTCAAAATGCAATAAATCGATCTTTTGAAGATGTTCAATTCCATTTCCATGAATTTCAATGATGATTTAGGCTGATTTTTGATGAATACACTCACAGTTTCGATGGAATTTCCGGTGATCACGGAATTTGATTGGCCCACATGTTGTCCTCACGATCACTTTGAAAACATTGAAACCACTCGTGCACTCTGCTATGGGATAGAAAATTATCGCCATAAATTTGTTTCATCAATTGAAACGTTTCGGTAAATGTTTTATAAAATTTTAAAACAAAATTTAATTTTTGGCTTTTTTTTTTTCGGGAAACTCTTTGACTGACACTTAAAACGCAATAATTTCACTTCCAACCAATGAAATGTCATTAAATTCTCACTCGACAATTGATAAAGATATTAGATTCTAACGCACCAGTCGACATATAGATGACGTCACCAGGCGCTAAATTCCAAAAGTCCTTTGGAAGCACCTTGTATTCCCGAGCTTCATATTTCCAATGTACGATTTTTCAACTACTACTGAAATGAATTATTTGGTTCATGAATTATCCCACCTCTTATTTCTAAAAAAAAGATTAAATTACTAAATGGCTCCGGTCTTGTATAAGCTTGTCTACATGAATTTGGGGAAAAGTTCAAGGCAGGCGGTTAAAGTGAATTCTGGTTTGAATGCCGACTTAGCATTGATATCGGCATGCTGCCCGAGAGGGCAGTTGTTCAGGTACGTTCCATAATTTTTAATAGTAGTTGCTATATCGGTCAGTTCCCGGTTTTGCAATACCTTCCTGCCACTTAGTTGATGTATACACCCGCAATATATGTAGGTTGCCTTTTATATTTCGGGACGATTTGTCAACTTTATTTTAGTAATCTGGAAACTCACAACTTTATCGAAAAGTTTGATATTTTTGGTGAAGAACGTTTTGACGTAAGATCGCTGTTTGTGTTATTTATAGTAACTTAAAATATTACTTTCGCTCAAAGATGGCATAAAATCGCGAACATTTTCGGGCCTTTATTTTTTACAACTTTCATGGTGGATTATCTCAGCGACAGTGTATCCATGAATTTAATTTATGTTTGGCATTAGAGCGCTATCAAGGGCCAGGTGCTATCCATGGTATGGTAAATTCATTATAAGATGAATTTCTCAAAAATAGATCAGTTCGCTTAAAGAGATTTGAAGCTACTGAAATCTCTTGTTACCATGTTTGAAGGGAACACAGGACCGTCATCTTGACCGGATAATCGGACAGGTTGAGGAATGTATACATATGTATATAGTAATATTTTTATTGAATCATGCTTATCAAGTACAACTTTGATTGTTAACCATTACAACGGTCTACGACTCGCAATTTATTAAACGTTCATATAAACAAATCAGAAAAAGTAAATTAATTTTAGCTTTTTTTTAAATTTTCTCATTCCTACTAACACACACTCATTAGTCCATTTCGTTTTATTTGTTTCCCCTTGGTGCAAATTAAATGTTTGGGGTTCGAGGCAAATGCGTTGATTCGTTGTAATTAACAATTGTTTAATAATCTAATTTACAATTACCTCATTAGAGTACGTCAAAATTGCTAAAGCACTTACAAGCTGTATACAACACAAGCACGTGCGTTTATGAGCTCAAAGCTGATGTATGAATGACGGGATTATACTAATTAACCGCTGGAGGCAGTTTACTATGCATTTAATTTTCAATTGGTGTTAGAACGGCCGCTGCACAGGAAATTGATTTATATTGCTTGCTATTAATAGAACATATTCCAAAGGGATTTATTAAAATAGTTACATAAAAAAAAAACGTTATTTCAATATCATTATACCCTGAACAGGGAACAATAAGTTTGTCACGAAGTTTGTAACACCCAGAAGGAAGCGACGGAGACCCTATAAAGTGTATATATGTAAATGATCAGTATGTTGAGCTGAGCCGATTTTGCCATGTCCGCCTGTCTGTCTGTCCGTCCGTCTGTTTGAATATATGCGATCTAGTCTCTCAGTTTTTAGGATATCGTTTTGAAATTTTGCAAACGTCATTTTCTCTTCAAGAAGCTGCTCATTTCGGAACTGTCGATATCGGACCACTATAACATACTATATAACTGCCATACAAACTGAACGATCGGAATCAAGTTCTTGTATGGAAAACTTTTTCATTTGACGTGGTATCTTCACGAAAGTTGACATGGATTACTGCTTAAGGCAATAATATTATCTCCGAAAAAATTGTTCAGATCGGATTGCTATAGCATATAGCTTCCATATTAACTGAGCACATAGTTACTAAAAGAAATGCACTTGTGAAGAGTATACGAGTATTAGCTTTGGTTCAGCCGAAGTTAACGTTTTTTCTTGTTGTGGTTTGTGTTTAACTCAGTTTTCCTACATAGGATTTATTTTATACTAATATTGTATTAGACTTAATCTCTTTCTGAAAACGGGAAAGGAATATTTTTATACTCTCTGTTGCGTAGAGTATACTATTGCATTATTGTTCATTTAGAGATTGCTTGTAACATCTAAATTTTTATACCCTGAACAGGGTATATTAACTTTGTCACGATGTTTGTAACACCCAGAAGGAAGCGTCGGAGACCCTATAAAGTATATATATAAATGATCAGGATGTTGAGCTGAGTCGATTTAGCCATGTCCGTCTGTCTGTCCGTCTGTCCGTCTGTCTGTATATATACGAACTAGTCCCTCAGTTTTTAAGATATCCTTTTGAAATTTTGCAAACGTCATTTTCTCTTCAAGAAGCTGCTCATTTGTCGGAACGGCCGATGTCGGACCACTATAGCATATAGCTGCCATGTAAACTGAACGATCGGAATCAAGTTCTCATATGGAAAACTTTCGCATTTGACAAGATATATTCACGAAATTTGGTATATATTATTTTCTAAGGCAACAATGTAATCTCCGAAGAAATTGTTCAGATCGGTCAACTATAGCATATAGCTGCCATACAAACTGAACGATCGGAATCAAGTTCTTGTATGGAAAACTTTCACATTTGACAAGATATATTCACGAAATTTGGTACAGATTATTTCCTAAGACAACAATGTAATCTCCAAAGAAATTGTTCAGATCGGTTAACTATAGCATATAGCTGCCATACAAACTGAACGATCGGAATGAAGTTCTTGTATGGAAAACTTTCGCATTTGACAAGATATATTCACGAAATTTGGTATATATTATTTTCTAAGGCAACAATGTAATCTCCGAAGAAATTGTTCAGATCGGTTAACTATAGCATATAGCTACCATACAAACTGAACGATCGGAATCAAGTTCTTGTATGGAAAACTTTCACATTTGACAAGATATATTCACGAAATTTGGTATATATTATTTTCTAAGGCAACAATGTAATCTCCGAAGAAATTGTTCAGAACGGGTTACTATAGCATATAGCTTCTATACAAACTGGACACATAGTTACTAACAGAAATGCACCTGTGAAGGGTATTTAGCTTCGGTGCAACCGAAATTAACGTTTTTTCTTGTTTAAATTTATTTATGTACGAAAGCTTTATTTAAGTAATTATGTCCATTTATTTAAATTTACAGTTTGTTTAAATTTGCACTTAGCTTATTCGAAATTAATTAAAAATTTCAATAATAAGTTGAGGAATTCTGGTCACTGCAGTTTTATATATCTGAGTTGAAATATCTACCGATCTCTAAATTGTACATTTTTGATTTTTCAGTAAAACTACGTTCATCTTAAGACAAACTTAAATATTATATAATAATAATTATATACAACATTCGGGGTTTTGCTGTAATTAGAGGCAAATCGGCTATTTTAATCTTTAAAAGCTTCTAAAAATATCATTTCTTCGACGCAGCCTTCTCTAATTTAAGTTTGAATTACGCTCCTCGAGAAAACGCGAAACTCGAAAAATGCATAAGAATTGCTTTATGTTGTTAAGTAAAATACCTATTTTTAGTATTTAACCATGTAATATATTATTATTCTATGTAATGACGCATCGACGTCGTCAGCTGGTCAAACTTTTGCGAGTGATGCAGTTTTAGGCGGAATTAATTTAAGTACTATAAATGTGCTAAAATACGTAAAGCGAATAATACAATTGTAATATCTTTTCCATTTTCAATCGATTTTGGAACATTTTTATCCTCTGTCCACAATAGTTTTTTTCAATAATTTGAAATAGAAATTTACACACGATTAGATCTATTTTATGCGCAAATATACACTGTTATTAGACAGTGACGGATTCAGAGGGGAAAAGTGGGTTGTCCGAGCAACATGCTAAAATTTTGTAAACTTCACGCTTGTCAACAGTTGTGGTGACTGTCTGTCTGTCCGTCCGTTCGTGCAAGCAGTAACTCGAGTAAAAAAAAATATGAGTTCCGAAAACTGACAGAGTTGCAAGATATGCGTTGCATCACATACTTTTTGCTGAAATCTTATATATCGGGATTTGCTTGACTGATTTCGACGAAATTTTGATACGGCATTCTTCAAATATTCCCATGCCTCAGTACGAAAGTGGGCGAAATCGGACGACAAACACGGGTACTTCCCATATAGCACAATTTTAAATTCCACTTGATTATTTCACTTTCCAGTACACAAATCGAAAAATGGATTATCGGTTTTTGTTTAGTAAATTATGTATGTGTAAGACTTGTATGTACTATATTTTTATTGAGTTGAGTTTTTCCATACAATTGCACATTTTTGTTGTTGTTTTATTCTTATTTTGAAGTATAAAGGCAATGCAAATAAGGTATGCATAGCCCATCCTCATGCTGTTGAGCGGTATTACTTTTGCTTCTATTTTAACGAGTCAATCCTCACTTTGGGGTTTTCCTTTAAAATTATACAACAACTACAATGGCTCAGTCATGAAATGAGAAAACATATTTTTTTAGAATATGACCAGTAAAGGACATAAAGCAGTCAACTGTCTGTGCTCCCGCCTTCGCATAAACATGGAGCACTGAATAGCTCTTGGAAAACGTGTAACTTTGCAGTGAGTATGCCAAAGAAAAGTGAATTCAGCTAAAAAATTACGAAAATTACACTTTAAAATACTTATGCAGAAGCGAGCATAATAAAAACGCACTAATACCCACTTGTTTGGCTGCGGTTATCGTATAGAACGGGTATCGCCGTCGGTCGAAAACTCATTCCGGTTACGGCACCCATGAAAATGTTATTTTTATACTCTTGCAACATCTTGCTACAGAGTATAATAGTTTTGATCAAATCAGTGTAAAGACATTGGGTTATACATACTATATACTACAAATATAAATGGTTAGGATGACGACACGAGATGAATTTGATTGACTGTCTGATCGTCCGTCCGAGCATGGTGTAACTTGGGTAAATATTTTGATTTCGTAAGGAAACCAAATATACATACGTTAAATTCTGTGTGAAATTCGGTAAATCTACGACAGAGACGTTTGATATGATCAAGCAGACTTACCCGGATGTTGCTTTAGCAAGAAGTGGTGTGCTTCATATGGCAATCTTCCGAGTTGCACACGCCGGCGGCTCTTTGCCTAAAAAAGGGAAGAATGAGCAAATCCAAAGCGAAAACGATACTCATTGTCTTTTTTCAGATCATCTACTATTTTCAGATTGTTTACCATGAATTTGTTCTTCCTGGACAAACTGTCAACGCCAAGTTTTACGTGGAAGTCCTCAAGAGACTCAAACGAAGGGTAAATAGGGTCCGACAAGACATCGCAGCCGATTGAAAGTTGCACCACGACAACGCCCCGGGTCACACCGCCTTTCTTGTGAACAGCTACCTAACCAAGACCGGCATCCCACCGCTTCCGCATTCGCCCTATAGCCCAGATGTGTCCACCCGGACTTTTTTTATTTCCTTGCCTGAAAAGGCCGATGAAAGACAAGCATTTTGAGACGACAGAGGGGTTCCAAGCAGCATGCACCTCGGCTCTCAATGCTATTACGGGAAATGCCTTCCGTGACGTCTTCGATGCTTGGAAATCGAGCTGGAAGCGCTGCATCGCTGCAGAAGGAGCCTAGTTTGAAAGTTTTTAAAGAATTGTAACGATTGATTCAAACATTTGTTCTCCAATAACGGTTATGTTAAAAACTACAAAAAATGAAGTAAATTTTACATCTAGGATGACACAATAGTCATTTCAATCAATATATAAATCACCTGATGATGCCAGCTGATTGATCGTTTATGTACTTGTGGTGTGATTGCATCATCTGCTGGAGCAAAACCAAAACGATTTTGATATTTTTCTTATTGCACAAGCATGCTGGTGTAGTGTATTGAGAATTTATCGCATTTAATTAGAAATTTCAAAAAGTGAACATCGCAGATAAATATGCATTCAAAGGAAAAACTATTTTGGGGAGAATTTATTGGTCTACATGAATCAATGTCGTGCCTGTGGAGAATTAAAAACACGCTTTTTTCTTTTATTATTTTCCGTTTTCTTTTCGAAACAAAAGCGATAATAATTCCTGCTCAAATTTTGTCTCGGTCCATAACCATCTTTTCCATATACAACTTGTAAAAAAATTAATATTGCACCAACATGCTGTCGTGGTGTAGGTTTGAAGCTTGTTGGCTCCATCAGGTGATTGCGTTTGGGCGTTTAAAATGTTTTAGCAAAATTAACTGAGCGAATAATATTGGATATATTTTAGCTTCACCCATTTCCCTTCTCGTTGCGTCTTACATTCAAAAAATTTCAATTGCCGAGCCGTGTATAATCAAAGATAGGCTTCTATTGAGCCTTGAAAATTTTATAATAATTAATTCATGTTTTTCCGACTCCTAGGAATGCCATGAGGTCATCGTTCTTAAATAAAATTGTTCAGGACGAATTTAAGAGAAATACATCTTTTGTTATTTTTCCTTGCCTTTTCCTGAATGTATTTTCGTACCGAAAAGAAGAAGAATTTAGTTTTGACAATTGGTAGTGTGCGAATCGAAATTTGTCTATATCCAACTGTGTCAGTTTGTATTTTGTAGAGGCTTCAGATATAGAGGGGATAAAAGATTACGGTTATACCTTTCGAACAAAAACATGTATCGTGATGTCTCACGCAGTCTCAGTCTAGACCGTGGTTTTTCTATACTTTTCTATCTGTAATATCATGAATTCCAAAGACATTTGATTAAATAAATATAATTTTCGTCATTCAATGAATTTTGAATTCTTTCGCAACATTTTTTTTTTTATATTTTTTCAATATCTGGAGGTATTTCCCCCGCTTTGATTCTTGCAAGTTAGGAAAGTGTGGAATGTTCGGGTATACTCGAACTTAACCCTCTCTTAGTTATTTTTGTTAAAATTGTGCAAGAATATATATGTAAGTATCTTTAAAAATATGTAGACATGCAACAATATTGCACACATAATCTTTGCATACTCATCTAATATAGTTAGAAGAAAGTTTTTATTGTTTTCTTTTTAATTATACCCTTAACAGGGTTTGTCACGAAGTTTGTAACACCCAGAAGGAAGCGTCGGAGACCCCATAAAGTATATATACAAATTATCAGTATGTCGAGCTGAGTCGATTTAGCCATGTCCGTCTGTCTGTCTGTCCGTCTGTCTGTATATAGTATATATGAACCAGTCCCTCAGTTTTTAAGATATCGTTTTAAAATTTTGCAAGCGTCATTTTCTCTTCAAGAAGCTGCTGTCATATAAACTGAACGATCGGAATCAAGTTCTTGTATGGAAAACTTTCACATTTGACGATATATCTTCACAAAATTTGGTATGTGTTAGAACGGATTACTATAGCATATAGCTTCCGTACAAACTGAGCACATAGCTACTAACAGAAACGCACCTGTGAAGGGTATTTAGCTTCGGTGCAACTGAAGTTATCGTTGTTTTTTTGCTTTTTTACGGGAAAGGAAATAAAGGCAGATGTTGCATGTATTGCGGACTTGCGGTTAGCTCTCCCTTCTTACTCTGTTAAAAGTGTTGGAAATGTAAGAATGTAATTAAGACTGTCACTGAACTCTGGTGAATTTATGCAACATAAATTTAGTTGTAATTTAATAAGATAATATCAAAAATGAAAATTACCATGAATAACATATCAGAGTGAGGAAAGAATAGAAACTAGCACAACTTATAGAAGGCAGGAAGCTTAGAGTAAGAGATCATACAATTCAATTAAGAAAGGGATTTGCCATTTTAAGGTCTTTGTATCATTATATTATATATTATATTTAGCATTTTATATTATAAGACCTTAACTAAGTACAATAATTGGCGCTATAAATGATTAGAACTTTGGGTGATTTCTATATCAGATTACAGAATCTAAATTCCAGAATGCAATAAAGGAGCTAAACTCACTCAAAACGCATTAGTTTATTATGAAATATTTCATGACAAATTACTTTGTTAAGTTTTGCAGCATTCGGGAGTTCAACATTAAGTCAACCATATGAGAAAACCTCTTTTTAACCAACAACAATTGTTGACTAAATATAATTTAAGAACTCGGATGTACCGGTACATTTGATAAAAATTTCTAGACCAACTCTTATACCATATATAATGTGAATATAGTTAGCTAATGTGTAGTATGCGAAACTTAACTTCACACCGTTGGAAAGGCTAGGTGGAGAAGGACCCGTGTTGCGAAGAGAAGAAACAACTGGCGCGCTGTCGTTAACTCGGCTATAATCGGAGTCTATGTCAGTAAAGACGAAGAACATGTGGATCGCAGTTGGGGGAATGTAGTGCGCAACTAAAATACTTAAGGACATTACTAGTTTTATTCAGTTTAATAAGCTAATAATAATCATGCTGAGCACATCATGCGAACTCAGCCTTCCCAACTTGTTTTAAATAAATCGTTGCTTTACTATATTTCAGCAAATGCGAAAAATAACGTTTCTAACGAAAATCTACTTATCTTGCATATGTATGTCCAATCTGTCACAAAAGACACCTTAAATCATGCCGTTGTTATCCGCAAACACATTGTTTTTGCGAGTTACAAAACACAGCAGCCAAACGATGTCATAGATAACATTTATTATTCAAAAACATGTCTGCCGCCAGCCATAACTTTTGCGAATATGTAAAGCTAACGAAATACACCCGACCGCTTCAAACACTTGCCTAAAGCGGCATCGCCATTCATACTGTAGTAGCACCTTTGTTGAAATTCTTTAAATTAACTCGAACTTGTTTCTGTAATTTGGAGATGGTTAGCAACATATCCCACCAATTTTATTCACCTTGTTCTTGCACTGCCTGGCGCAGACTCCCCACAGAATTTCTCGACTTCACTCAATTTGGGTAAATATAAGGAATAGATTGAGTAAGCACGCAACATTTACTAGTTTGGTGGATTTAAAATAAATGTTCGCGGGTTCTTAAGCAAGTACTTTTGCGCTGGATTTTACCGCAATCAAGCGGCATAGTTCACCATTAGCGAAAAGAATTCTACGACAATCTGTGGAATGCGAATTTATAAAAGGCAAAATGCACACATGTTGCTGATATTTAATAGTTCGCTTATCGACAAAAAGGAAGATATTTAAGGGAAATTAAATTATATAATCAGATTTACCATAGTATTGGGTTGTCAAAAAAGTCTTGCGGTATTTTTATTAATCAATTCGTGTGGCACCCATACATCGAGCTTCTTAGTGACTCCAAGATTCTTCAAATGGTTTATAACGGTCTGATGACTACTATGCCAGTCTCTTTCGACCAATTCAGCGACTTTATCGCAATCTTCGACGACAGGCCTTCCGGAGCGTGGCGCATCTTCGACCACCTCTACACCAGAACGAAAACGTGGAAACCACCGTTGTGCGGTGGAAATGGGAATTGTATCGGGTTCATAAACTGCAAAAATTTTATTGGCGGCTTGAGATGCATTTTTGCCTTTATCACGTTTGCGACGCTATAACTCAGGAACGACTTAAAAGAAACGACAATCAATCAAACACGTGTTAGCGCGTGAAATGAGCTTTCCAAAAAGGTATAGCATGATCCGATGCGAACAAGAACTACGCGCTTTCAGCGCCAACCAGCGACAATACCGCAAGACTGACAACCTGATATAACGGTTACAATATGTGTGTATCGATCCTCGTGTTACCCTAGCTCTCATATACTATATTTAATGATTTTCATTAATTCATAATAAAATTGGAATTTCCAATTTCCAAATGGCATTTATATATATATATAGAAAAAATGTGCATGACAAACTTGTAGGAAATTTTATTCGCCTTTTTAAGTGAGCCTGTATGCAATTTTCATAGATTTTTATTACAAGGTGCGTACCCAAGATAAACAGGACTTTAAAAATAAAACAGAACAAATGGTTTTCTCCGCAAAATTAATTTATTTTATTCAAAATTATCTCCTTCTGCTTCAATACAGCTTTTTGCATAATCCAAGTGCATATCGAACGAGAGTTTAAGCTCGTTGGCCGGTATGGCCTCCAGTATGCCGGGGCCTTTTGAATGGCCTCTACGTCTGCATTACGCTTTCCTTTCATGGGCAAATGCATTTTTCTGAAAAAGAAGAATTCGCACGATGACATATCAGCTGAATACGGATAGTGGTTAATGGTTAAAATTAGATTTTTGGTCAAATAATCGGTCATAGGAATGTTGGATTCTGAGTAATTTTCGGTCGTCAGTCAATTCGTGCGGAACAAACCGTGTACACACCTTTCATAAGCTCAAATATTCGGTCAAATGCAATAAATCGATGTTTTGGAGATGTTCAATTCCATTTTCATGAATTTCAATGATGATTTCGGCTGGTTTTTGATGAATTCACTCACGGTTACGATGGAATTTCCGGTGAACACGGATTTTGACTGGCCCTCATGTTGATCGTCATTTTTGTCCTCACGACCACTTTGAAAACGTTGGAACTACTTGTGCACTCTGATACGGGATAGACAATCATCGCCATAAACTTGTTTCACCAATTAACACGTTTCTTTACCCAACTTCAAAGCATTCTATATTTAATTAACATAACATAAATAATTTTTTGTGTATATTACAAGCATATATGACAGTTCTTTAAATACCTTAGAATATTGCATTCAAATTACAAAAGCTTTTACTTATGTCGTTTCATAACAACATGTTTGACATTATTAATTGGGACTTTAATTATTTTGTGCAATACCGTTATATTTGCCATATGACTGCTTGGAGGAAACCACAAAATATACGTATAGGCATATTTATAAATATTATCTTTGAGTAAATGTTTGTGGAAATAAAATTAAGAAATACTTATATTTAGGAAATCAAAAAAATAGGAAAAAGAAGATTGCTGAGCAAACAATAAATGACGATGAAACGGTGTAGGCTTTTCCTTTGCAAGGGCCAAGCTGCGAAGATGATTGCGATATCTTTCACATTTCTCTTTAAACTGATTACAAATATGTATTTATGCACACTTATTTTATGCCTACTTTGCAGGGAATGTATACGTAAACCTTTGGTTTTAAATTACGTACATTTACTGAGATAAATATTTACTGACATGAAAGAAAATGGATTTATGTTTAAGTGACGATTTGCAAACAAAATCGTACATACGTCGATATGTTAAGTATGTAAAGTTATTTATATATACATACGTACATGCCCTTATTATACTACGCCATTGAAGTGAATCAACATTGCAACATAATTTATGTCTTATACTTATCATGAGCTCAGTTCCGCCATTCCCTTCTTCATTGGCTTTTTAATGCTAACTAAACATTCAGTGAGTTTTTTTTCGGTGAAATTTTTTTTGAATTTAGAAAGTAATAATTTTCAAAGCTTATATTATATCCAGATCTAAGATGTAAGATCTTACGTCTATACTATACAACCTAAACATGAATACGAGTATACTAACTAGTATACGAGGGCTGCTATATATATTTCTGGCCTAATAATGAAAATAGGCATATTTATCAACGAAAATGGTTTATTTTTCGTTGGATTGGCTCTTGGAAGAACCAGACGGTCGATTGCTGTTTTGTTTCGGGATCATACGCATAGATCCATGATTCGTCACCTGTGGCGATCTTATAAACGTCTTTTGAAGCACCGCGATCGTATTTTTTCAGCATTTCTTTACACCAATTCACACAAGCCTTTTTTTGAGCGATTGTCAAATTGTGCGGGATCCAACGAAAACAAACCTTTTTTACGGCCAGGTGTTTATGCAATATCGAATGTGTGCTGGTGGGAGAAATGCATAGGCATGCCTCTATCTGAAGGTATGTTACATGACGGTCTTGCATTATCAGTTCACGAACGGCATCGATGTTTTCCGGCACAACGGCTGTTTTAGGACGACCTTCACGGAATTCGTCTTTGAGCGAGCGTCGGCCACGATTGTAACAGTTTTTCACAGTGCTATAGGATGGTGCTTCATAGCCATACAATGATTTTAGTTCATCGATGCACTCTTGTCGTGATAATCGACGTCGAAAGTTGTGAAAAATGATCGCACGAAAATGTTCACGAGTTAATTCCCTTTTTTGGCTGAGATGAATTTTTTAATTCCCTGTAAATAAAACAATTCACGATTAAATGACAAAATGTTCTGAGTGATGTTACGCTAAAAAATGTCAAACTTTCCAATGGTAATGTCAGATTGCACCTGGTAACACTTAGTGTTGCCTAGTCCAGAAATATATATAGCAACCTATGTAAGTACGAACAATCGAATTTTTAACATTGGTACCTTAAATAAAGAACAACTTTGTCAGTACTCGGTTTAACGAACAACCTTAAGAAGACTCCACATATGTTGAAATTGAAATGAAATAAAATCGTCGTGAAAACAAAATCCACAGGCTTACAAAAGTGTACATACGTCATACATTTCTTGAATATGTTTTCAGAACATAAGTAAAATCTATGTTTTTCTTTAAGGAACAAGTTATTTTAGTTTGAGGGAATAGAAAAATAAGGTAATACTTTCCCAATAAATCATTTAATTCAAATTCACGAACTATTAGATACTTTACATAAAATCAGATTTACAATCAATATTTTACTCATTCCTCAGGTAAAGCTGTGTACATTCTGCATAGAAAACAGCGTCAGGGAGAAAAATATCCAAGGAAAGAGTGAATGTCCTTCTATACAGCTATGCAAGTGATAGAAAAAGGTTTAAGCCTTTACTGATTGGAAAATCTCAAAATTTTCTATCATTGCACAAGAAAATTATACCTGTTGATTACGCTTACCTAAAAAAGCATTGGTGACAAGTTTTATATATAAAAATAGGGTTTTGTAAAAGTTTGTTTCTAAGGTACTTTTTTGACTTATAAAAAAACTTTAAGTAAAAATTTTCTTTCTCTACTTTACATTGATAGTTGATTCTTGTCGAAAACCACTGTGTTTGATGAAATAATTAAAGAAATAGTTGTTACTAGTCGAAAAAGTCTTTTCGTATTTTATCAAGAGAGGTCGTTCGATTTACACTGATGAAAGTTTTACACTGTTGGAATAATGTCTCTAGCGGAAAAATGGTAAAAAGTGGTCGACCAAAATAGTATATTTGTGTTTATTTATTTATTGGTATAAATATAAAAAAAATAAGTTGAAGTTTGATCAAAAATACGAAAAAACTTTTTCTATTACCCAATATTTTCTTCTTCTTCTTAATTGGCGTAGACACCGCTTACGCGATTATAGTCGTTTCTTCTTTTCGCTACGTGACGCCAATTGGATATTCCATGCGTAGACAGGTCCTTCTCCACTTGGTCCTTCTAACGGAGTGGAGGTCTTCCTCTTCCTCTGCTTCCTCCGGCGAGTACAGCGTCGAATACTTTCAGTGCTGGAGTGTTTTTGTTCATCCGGACAACATGACCTAGCCAGCGTAGCCGCTGTCTTTTAATTCGCTGAACTATGTCAATGTCGTCATATATCTCATACAGCTCATCGTTCCATCGAATGCGATATTCGCCGTGGCCAACGCGCAAAGGTTTATAAATCTTTAGCAGAACTTTGCTCTCGAAAACTCGTAACGTCGACTCATCCGTTGTTGACATCGTCCAAGCCCCTGCACCATAAAGCAGGACGGGAATTATGAGTGACTTATAGAGTTTGGTTTTGGTTTGTCGAGAGAGGACTTTGCTTCTCAGTTGAATACTCAGTCCGAAGTAGTACCTGTTGGCAAGAGTTGTCCTGGGTTGGATTTCTAGGCTGACATTGTTGGTGGTGTTTACACTAGTTCCAAGATAGACGAAATTATCTACAACTTCAAAGTTATGACAGTCAACAGTGACGTGAGAGCCAAGTTGCGAGTGGGACTACTGTTTGTTTGATGACAGGAGATATTTCGTCTTGCCGACCCATTTGTTTTGCTTCCTTGTTCAGTCTGGAGAAAGCGGAACTAATGCAATTAGATTAGTAAAACTGCATTATAAGAACAGTCAAGACTTTTTGCAGATAAAATAATATGTTATAGCATTTTTGAAAGCTTTCAACCTTAGTGATGTTGAGACTGCCTTATCTTCGGGATAAATGATCGAATAAGCTTTTTAAAAAAAGAGGCAATTTCTATAAAGAGAAAAATCTTCCTCTTTCATTCTTAAAATAAGATAAGGATACTTTGGCAGTAAGAAATGGAGTTAAATTGCTGAAGTAGAAATTTTTAAATAAAAATGACATTAAATTATGTGCTAAGTCTTTTTCAAATAAATATTTTCTCTAGCATTATTAATTTTCAGCGATTTGAATGGAGGGGTTGAACAAAACGTACAGGATTTAAACTTAAAAATACAGTCATAAATTTTAAATGAAATCGGCCGGATCGATTTCAATGAAACTTTAGGACGATCTATGGGATGGCCCAGGGAGTCTTCCTGTAAATTTGAGTGCAAAGAAGTCGCACAGTGCCATATCGGTTTAATACGGATAGCGGTTATTGGTTAAAATGTGATTTTTGGTCAAATAATCGGTCCCAAGGATGTTGGATTCTGAGCAATTTTTTGGGTTTTCAGTCAATTTGTGTGAAACAAAGCGAGCACACACCTTTTGTAAGCTCAAATATTCGGTCAAAAAGCAATAAATCAATGTTTTGGAGATGTTCAACTCCATTTCCATGAATTTCAATGCTGATTTCGGCTGAGTTTTGATGAATTCACGGTTTCGATGGAATTTCCGGTGATCACAGATTTTGATTGGCGCATATGTTGTCCTCGCGATCACTTTGAAAACATTGAAACCACTCGTGCACTTTGCTACATGATAGGCAATCATCGCCATAAAGTTCTTTGATCAATTGAAACGTTTAGGTAAAAGTTTTACTAATTTTAAAACAATACCTAATGTTGGCTCTTTGTTAGAGGCTCATTTTCGCACCGATAACACAAACATACTGACACTTAAATCGCTATAACTTCACTTCCAATCAATGAAATGTCATGAAATTCTCAATGGATAGTCGACATATAGATGGTACCACTAGAGAGCGCTATGTTGAAAAAGTCTTGTTTATTTAGTTATTTTTGTAATCTTGCAACCAGTTGCTACTTATTATATTATAGTTTTGTTCACCAAACGGTTGTATGTATCACCCAAAACTAAGTGAGATAGATATAGATGGGGTTTTATATATGTAAATGATCGGGATGACGAGAAAAGTTGAAGTTGTCTATCTGTCCGTCCGTCTGTGCAAGCTGCAACTTAAGTAAAAATTAAGTAAGTATGTGGGTTCCTAAGCAAAAAAAAATACGAGTTCGTAGATGGGTGTTATCGGATCACAGCCACGCTCTCAAAACGCCATAAAATAAAACCCTATAATATCCCATAACGATTATTAAGATATACTTGTTTTCAACAGATAAAATCGGTCAATACAATATAAACTCCCATATACTACATATAATGATTTTCGTTTTTCTAACAAACTTTATGTGACTGGAAGAGTATAATGTATACTACTGTAATCAAATTGAAAGGTGCGTTTTGTTCATTTTATCTCCTTCAAAGTAATCCCTTCCCGCTGCTATACACTTATGCATTTTCCAGTAATCATAGCACGGTGAAAAATCCTCCGTATTGATGGTCATCATGCCTTCTTCGATTCAGCTTGTATATCCTCAATTAAGTCAAAACGGTTTCCACGGAGCGGTCATTTGAATTTTCTGAATAGCCAGAGATAAGACGGAGCTAACTTAGGGGAATACGGTGGTTGTGACACGATATTTGTTGAAAATGTGGCGAAATGATCACGAATAACCGATGAAATATGAAATGGTGGATTATCGCACTTCTTGGTTCAATAAATTCAGACATAGTAAAAATCAAAGAACTCACATAGATGTCACTAACAGTGCTACCAACTCACACTGGCCGATTTCATAGGCCAAAATAAAAAATAAAAGTTTGGAATTTACCACTGTTTGTAACAAAGCTATTTCTTATAACAGCAATAAAATTAACGGTAAATACATTTTTGCTCTATCCGCATTCGAGAGAAGTGAGACAATAGTAACACGGGGACTGTGCAGTGAAAGTAGCTTAAAAATTATGTCTTTTAATAAAATAAATTGCAATATAAAATAGTGTTAAATTTTCATAAATTGAAATGAGTATTGGCAATATAGGTATTTGTTATATAATAAAACGGTTTTTATGTAATAATCTGTTGTTTTATTATTTTAAAACAATTGTTTTATGAGTGCCCTATTGAGTGGTATGTTTTTCTTTATACTATACATCGATTTCGGGTATACAAAAAGTTGTGATCCCTGTCCCGCCCTCAAATGAATCATGTTTGTTTATATTGGGTTATGTTTTCTATGCTTTTGTCTTCAGCTGCAACTTTTTGCAACTTTCTTTGTTATTCATTTTATTCTACCAGGCATGCGATTTTTTGTGTTATTTTTTATAATTTTTTGTATTTACGTGTATGTATATATTTTATTGTTTTTTATTTCTTTTTTTTCATCATACATATATATACATATTTAAGCTTTGCTTTTCATTTTCTCACTTTTATCAAATGTTTGTTTATACGTACTTTTATTTAGGCACATAATATCGGTGTATACTTTTACGCTTATATAAAATATTATATATTTGAATTTTGGTGTTTAAAAAATGTATGAAGTAATATCTCTTATCACCGAAGCAAATTTAATGATAATAACTTTTTACCCTGCTATGATAACATTTTAAAGGAAAAAGAGTTATCCTGAGCACATAAAGATCTCAGAATTTATGATGTTGAAGTTGAGATAAAAAATTATTGGACCACATTGTAATTAATGAAAGGAATGAATCTTCCAATTACCTATTATCAATAGGAATATGTGGCTTTGATGGCAATTCTGGTCAGAGGGAATATAATCAGAAATTTGAAAATAATAATTTGGAAGACAATAATTTATTTGTCACTACATATGTCCTTTTATAATTGATAATAAAATCGCAAAATGATGAATATCACAAACAAATTTGGAAAAATTGCAGCCCTTCGTCCACCCGCTATTGCCGTCCTGTTCGAATTCAATTTCAAAAGGAATCAGTTTAATAAACCCTAAATGCATTAGATTTGCACTAGATCCTGCAAAGGAATTAACTTTAAAATATTCCTGGTATTATCTTCCCGCTCCCGACGTTATTCAATATGCACCAGTTTCAATTGGAGAGCACCAGTTTCAATTGGAGAGCTCTCATAAGAATCTGCTGAGTCAAGCAATAAGGACGTTAAGATGAATCGATTTCGTCATACAT
This sequence comes from Bactrocera correcta, assembly GCA_027475135.1. Taxonomy (NCBI): domain Eukaryota; kingdom Metazoa; phylum Arthropoda; class Insecta; order Diptera; family Tephritidae; genus Bactrocera; species Bactrocera correcta. The sequence goes on along the minus strand of CM050323.1, from coordinate 12,985,437 downwards.
ACTCGTAACGGGTGATTTTTTTGAGGTTAGGATTTTCATGCATTAGTATTTGACAGATTACGTGGGATTTCAGACATGGTGTCAAAGAGAAAGATGCTCAGTATGCTTTGACATTTCATCATGAATAGACTTACTAACGAGCAACGCTTGCAAATCATTGAATTTTATTACCAAAATCAGTGTTCGGTTCGAAATGTGTTTCGCGCTTTACGTCCGATTTATGGTCTACATAATCGACCAAGTGAGCAAACAATTAATGCGATTGTGACCAAGTTTCGCACTCAGTTTACTTTATTGGACATTAAACCAACCACACGAATGCGTACAGTGCGTACAGAAGAGAATATTGCGTCTGTTTCTGAGAGTGTGGCTGAAGACCGTGAAATGTCGATTCGTCGCCGTTCGCAGCAATTGGGTTTGTGTTATTCGACCACATGGAAGATTTTACGCAAAGATCTTGGTGTAAAACCGTATAAAATACAGCTCGTGCAAGAACTGAAGCCGAACGATCTGCCACAACGTCGAATTTTCAGTGAATGGGCCCTAGAAAAGTTGGCAGAAAATCCGCTTTTTTATCGACAAATTTTGTTCAGCGATGAGGCTCATTTCTGGTTGAATGGCTACGTAAATAAGCAAAATTGCCGCATTTGGGGTGAAGAGCAACCAGAAGCCGTTCAAGAACTGCCCATGCATCCCGAAAAATGCACTGTTTGGTGTGGTTTGTACGCTGGTGGAATCATTGGACCGTATTTTTTCAAAGATGCTGTTGGACGCAACGTTACGGTGAATGGCGATCGCTATCGTTCGATGCTAACAAACTTTTTGTTGCCAAAAATGGAAGAACTGAACTTGGTTGACATGTGGTTTCAACAAGATGGCGCTACATGCCACACAGCTCGCGATTCTATTGCCATTTTGAGGGAAAACTTCGGACAACAATTCATCTCAAGAAATGGACCCGTAAGTTGGCCACCAAGATCATGCGATTTAACGCCTTTAGACTATTTTTTGTGGGGCTACGTCAAGTCTAAAGTCTACAGAAATAAGCCAGCAACTATTCCAGCTTTGGAAGACAACATTTCCGAAGAAATTCGGGCTATTCCGGCCGAAATGCTCGAAAAAGTTGCCCAAAATTGGACTTTCCGAATGGACCACCTAAGACGCAGCCGCGGTCAACATTTAAATGAAATTATCTTCAAAAAGTAAATGTCATGAACCAATCTAACGTTTCAAATAAAGAACCGATGAGATTTTGCAAATTTTATGCGTTTTTTTTTTAAAAAAAGTTATCAAGCCCTTAAAAAATCACCCCAAGAACTAACGGATCGCTACAAATAAGGCCTTTCTAAACCGGTTGCTTTTGAGCTCAGATCCTTTCATCACCAGTCAAAGAAACTATCTTGCAAAAGTAAATCAATTGTATTAATATCAGTTTTTGATTTAGTTAAATTATTAAATTATTCAAAAATTATTCAAAAAATTCCTTTTTTCGTTTATCAACTTTCTTAATATAATATAATTAATTAAAATGTGTTACCATTGGGGGGTGGCGGAATGGAAAACGGGAGAGGAAGATTTTAAAAACCTTTGGCAAAAGTTTCACGTTTATATAGGCAGTAAAAGTATTATTGACCGCTGATTCCATATAGTACATGACCGACCACTGAGCAACTTACAAAAAAAAAAAAAATACCGATTCGAAGGACATGGGAAGTATAAATTAAAAGTTCACCTTTCAATTTGATCACAGGAGCATATAGTAAACGTATATAAAAAATTGCGTGAGTCCGATGCTCTGATTGTCATTTTTCACCTTAAGATATTTTCCAGGTTTTGGTTCCAGAAAGTTGCAAGAGGATAAAATATTCATTTGTACCCGAACTTATCCCTTCCTCACTCGTTTTTCAATTTTATTGAAACTTCTTCATTCAATTAATTATTTTTTTTGATTGTTTTTGTCATCCTCGAGTATTTGAGAATAAATTCGAAAGGAAATCGCATTGTAGTTGACCGGTCGTACGGAAAAAAGAGCGCAGTACAGAGGTATGAAATAACGCAGTTGATTTCAGTGACCGCGCGCGTTCGTTTTGAACAAATTTGATGTCATTGTAATATGAAATATTTAGAAAATATGCGCAGCTTTCTCTAATGTTATCGGTCAATAATGGTGCACCTGCGATTCTTTTTACCTTGCACGAATGTTTAACTTTTTATAAATGTCATATATTTGCACAAGATGGAAAGTCAATTTGAATAAAATTTATATATGGTAGAAATTTTTAATTTGAGTTCGCACATTAAATAATTAAACGTATTTAAGTATATAACTAAACATTAAAGTTTTTAAGGTAGGTAATAACTGATGCATTTTAATTTGACTTTCACTACGGGAAAACGTATTATTCTACACTGAACTTTTTGTCGCAGAATCATTGTAATTAATGAGCAGCCATTGGTATAAGAAAATCTTCCAAGTCTAAGAAAGTAAAGGAAAAAAAGAGCGACGAAAACAGTTAAGGAAAGCAAAGCACGTCTTCAGCAAATCGTAACAGAAGTATAATAAAAGCAGAATGACAGAAACTGAAGTCTTCCTCAGCGTAAATCACGGTATATGCAGTACGTACCCTTCAAGTATTTTTTTTAGTTAATACAGTTTTTAAATGTGCGAATTACAAATTACTCCACAGCTGAGCAAGGATTAGCAGCATAATATCAACAGGAATCCGCAGAAGATAAAGTACAATTCTGACGAATTAATACGTGAATGTTCTATTTGTGGAAGCCATAAAGATTTAGTGCTGTATTGCAGAACGGTTAATACTTTCCGTATTTCTAATACAACTTCAACTTATTTTTTTTTATATTAAATCTTTAAATTATTATTATTATATAATTATTTTATTATTATATACTTACAAATTATAATTTACGAAAATTAAATTTAGAAATAATCCACATATTTTAATTATATAAAAAGAGAGTCTCTGCTGAATTCGGTTCATTGATGTCTTCTTTTCACTCATTGCCATGTGATTTAGGTTGCCAACACCAAATTCCCTCATCCTGCTCGTCATCTGTCTCAGAAATGAACCCAAAGCTTAATATTACACATTTAGCAAGGACTTTATAAGGAATTGCTTTTATTGCAGCCAAATTTCTTTTATATGATTCTTGATCTTTCTGATTATTCGCCCTGGATTCTTCTCTCAGAGTGCGGCGATCCTGTTGAAATACCTCCAACAATTATTATTGGAGTAATTTTATTATGTCACTAAACGATCTTCACTTTTACTACAAACGTAATCTCGTGTGGTGTAAATTTTATTAACTCGTGAACGTGCTCTTTTTAGTTTTTCGTACCACACATATATAATTTTACATCATTAGACAACGTCGCCAACATGAAGAGGAACGCCCGTGGGTTTTTATATACTTACGTATTGTCAACACTTGTGTGCAATAAATGACCGGGCTAGGAAGCCTAAGGTCAACGCTGTAAATACTTTTTAATAAAACGCGATAATTTACTGAACACCCGTCCGTTTATTTCATTCATCAGCTTAAGACTAAATTGTATAGAAAAAGTTTAAGAGGGAGAATGACAAGCTTTGATTTGACAGGGATCATGCGCGAGTTAAGGACCGTATTCCTTATAATAGTAGCAAACATCAAAACAACCTTTTGTTTCAGTAAACAGAATGCGAACAACCTTGAGTTGGAACAATTGAAATGAACTATTACTACAACAAACAATCCTAAACAGACAAGTATCAAAACAACATTGAGTTTGAATACCACAACAACCTTATCTTAAAACAAAACAAAAGTATCTAAGCAAACAATAGGTATGTAAACAAACCTAAAAAAATAAGTAATTAGTATAAATAGAAGTAAGAACCATGTAATAAGTTAGTCTTAAGAGTATAAAGAGTACACATTTCGGTGCAGCTCAAAATATATTCTTTTGACTCACTTTTACTCAATGTTAAAAATAACTCGCGCGTTTCATATTTCGATTCGATTCCTTATAAAGGAAGTTGCTTACTAAGCAAAGATTGTTATGTCAGCGGGTTTTGCAGTTTACAGTGGTATGATATGCTTATTATGCTATGTTCAATTTTATTTTCACAACTAATGCAAAAACTCTTCTTGCCTTCCTGCTTTATGATTGTACACTATGCATTCAACGCAGTTTGATATGTTTCGTAAAAATTTTTTTTCTAAGTCCTACCAATATATCCTGTCCCTTCCATTGCTTGTACAGTGCTCCGTCATTTCATAACGTAATCTGCAATGATTTATTGTCGAGAACTGCAGCTGTCGCTTTTAGTTGTTCATCATTTTGTTGGACCTTCTGAACTTATACTTGCATCTGCGAGGTCACGCCCATATTTGGGTAACGGTTTAAACTGTCAACGCGTTTCATTTTCAATCCCGCTCGATGTTCAATATTATAGTTAAAATCTTGGAAATACATACTCCATTGTACTACTACTCAGGGTACGTCTTTTTAGCGGCAGCATGCTTAAACGCCGAACAATCGGTAAGTAAATGAAACTGAATTCCCATTAAAAAGTGGACTAACAAATTCGTGGCCAAATACGCAGCTTTGACTTCGATAACTATGTAACTGTGTTAGTAATTATTCTTGAGATGAGACCTTTCGATTACAATAAAATACAGGATACCGCTTCCATTTATGCTCTTGTATTTATGATGAACCAAACCAATACTACGACGCATCCACTTGAAGTTGAGTTTTACTATTCTGTTTAAAAACTTTCAAGACCAAGACCAATCTGAAATTCTGCTTCTTTCTTCAGCAACTGAATAAATGGTCTAGCCGTTATGACATGATTTCGAACAAACTTTATAAAATACCATCGTTTACCTTCTGCCGAAAAATAAACTTTATATAGCGCATAAACCCTGCTGACGGGTTACGAAATCCAAACGGTGCTTAGAGAATTCAAACAAACTTTCTCTGGCTCCAAATTTTTTTTATTTTTGACTACTTTCTTCGATCGGAACGTGAAAGAAACCGAAAAGAATTTCGCTAATTGCATCTAAATTCTTTAACATATGTAGTTGCGTTTTGTAAATAATATTTCAATGGTCAAAGGATAAAAATGAAACTATGACTAAAGCCTTGTTTTCACTTCTGAGGTGGCTCAGGTCGTAAGCTCAATGCGAATACGAGCATTTACGTTCGAATTCTGAAACTCTCGAATCTAAAATTTTATTTATATTTATATTTTACTAGCTGACCCCGCAGCCGTTGTCCTGCGTGAATTTATGTACATATGTAGTTTGAAATGAAAAGAAAGTTAAATTTATCATTTCATTTTTTTTTCAATGTAACGCAGCTTTATAAACAAAATTTTTCGGTTTCTGTTCCGGTGTACAGAAAAGATGGTTTTTCAACTCGAAATTATGCCTCATACTATGTGACTATCTTTAGGAGCTGTTGACTGTCATCTCAAATTCAATTTTCACTGGAAACAAAATACGTTTGAACTGAAATGGTAAATCGTTAGAACTCAAAGGAATTCGTAGGATCAAGCATTCTGTCCATTTGTACTCGATAGGTGCGTCACAATCAGTCGGGTTCCATTACACAGTTTAGACGCATGAAGATTGGGAAACATAATAACGACAGATCCTACTTTGAGACGCAAATGATGCGTTGGCATACCAAGCGTGTCCAAAGAATTTAGGAATACCACTGGATAATTCACGGCGTCGTCTTCATAGTCAAGACGATCGATCGATTTGTATGAGCGCAAGTCCCCCGGAACTTGACTTTGAATCTTCCAGTTAAAGTCAACAACATCGGTATTTTTGGCAGCTAACATTGTGCGTGCACTTAAGGAATTGTAGTTATGATAATTTGGCCAATGTCCGCACATTTGTGATGAGTTCATCCTTCGTGATTTTTTAAAGGGAAAATGGAATTGATATCGAACCACCAGAAGTATCAACCGAAATTTAACCATTTCAAATTTTTAGCGAAGACGAAGTAAAATGTCTTTGAAAATGTCGAGGTTTATATCGAAAAGCGGGTTCCAGCATTTGTAATTGCTGGCTTACTTCTCTAAAATTTTCACATATTCCGATATACCATTCACAGTAAGCAATGACTCAAATAAAGTTGAACCGCATACATTAATCAATAGCAACCAAAGGTAGAAACAATCGTCGTTTTTCCGGTGGGTTGTGTAAATTCGTCCTAATGCATTAGTTGATAAGACACCTGGATGTCAATCTACTGGTTGGCCTTGCTTTCTGCGTAACTATTCGACGATGCATTCCATGTACAATATCAAGGTATTTTCGAATAGCGCAATGTTCTCACAAACACATCACTGACGAAAGTTACGAAAAAACTCGACAATGTTTTTTTTTGTTGCTGGCGATGTTTCCTCTGGCTATACTGTATTCTCTGGGATGAAATACACTCTTTGGCCATTCTCCAAATTAACTGCGAGACGCACAACAGTCGGAAAACGTTCATGAATCGCAAAACTAAATATCCTACAAAGCGCTTTATTGCAGATCACGTATCGACCGTATCGTTCAAGACCAATAATTGCCATGTTGCTTCCTTTGGTGACGTACTTACAAATGTATTTTATCGATTACACCAAACTGCAATACTCAACATTGACATGAATTTTGAATGGGAGTTAGACAACAGTGGCGAATATGGTACGATCCATGTGTTGTCAACTTCGATACTCACGCCTCTAAATTGAATGCTAAATGTTCTGCCATTGTCGTCTGGTGAGCAACGCCGATAGAGTAGATATCCATCGTTTCTAGCTTCTGTTTCCGAAAGAAAAGTACATGGATACTCTTTCGTGCATTTATTGACAGACATTCAACCCGAAGTGGGGTTGTGGTGTCCGCAACCTTATTGGTTTTCATCACTTCGTATAATACTGGATCTTTCTTTGCATCTCTCCACCATCCAAAGAAGAATGTGTGCGTGCGGCAAACCTCTCTTTTGCCACTCAACAGAGTACGTCTAGCATCTAACAGCACCATATATGCGTGGCTTCAAGATAATGTCCATCGAAGCTGTTGAAAAGTCTTGCTATGACATCGTGACGATCGCTTTCTGATTGATCGCGACCGTATATCATCGCATCCTGGGAGTACTCATTCATCTGGCTTAGGCTGCTAATGTATGTTGATGCCAAAAAGAACGCCGACCGATATAAGCGCGACCTCTTCATGGCATCGTGACAAATTTCAAGCTGTAATTGATCACTTTGTGTGAAAAACACATAACATTTTCACGGGATAATTTTCAAAAATTTTTGAAGCAAACGCCAAATTTGAAGGATTTAAATAATTGAAAAACAAAACAAAAAAATTGAATAAAAACATTTATATGGAAAAAATTAACTTTTTGGAATTGTTCAATTTTCCGACTTTTTCTCATGAAAGACATACAGGTTCTTTATTTCTAAACCTTTCCCGATCCACGACGAACAACCTCTTAAAATTTCATCAATATTGGTTCAGCCGTTCCCTTAGCGTTACTAATAAACAAACATTCGTTTGTATGAGAAAAAGAAAAGGACTGTTTTCAGGGGTTTTCCGGCAATTATTCGAATTTTTTTCTCCGCAGAAACCATCCCTGAACCTCAACGAACATTATAAAAAAAGAATCATCAAATTTGGTTCAGTCGTATGAAAGTTATGAGCGTACATACATTTTGGCGATTCATTTTTATTTATATAGATTAATTCTAATCTTGGTAGATTTCCATTCAGTTACTTCAATAGTATATTTTATTTACTGAGATTATTAAAATATTTCATGATAATATGGTCGGTCATAAGTTTATTAAATATTCCCTTATTTATACCGCAACCTCCACAAAAGTAAGATCGTCTCTGCCGAGCTTCTTCTCACTTTAGGGAACATCGGCTACGACTTGGCTATAGTCCTGAAGCCATGAATTGTATCGGGCAACGTGGCCGCTAGGCTGAAGTCACAAAACTATACGGCATACACCCCGAGCGTATTTAACTAGGTAAGATCAGCGATATTGGTGAAGAAAAGTATATTTTCTCATATTGATAACTGTATTTCCACAGATGATCTGACGGTTATGACAGCAAAAGGTGCGAGGCGCCAGCGACAGAGCTCCAAAGGCTGCCGGCTATACCCAGCAGAAGGAAGCAGTCGTTTGTGGTGAGCGCCGATGCTAACGCCCATTATACGGTTTGAGGCAGTCCCGACATCAATCATCGAGTTCCTACTCAATTATATTTTATAAAGTAGTCTAGTGGTAGATAACCGAAGTGAGGAACCTACCTAAAAAGGATCCACTTCGAAAGGGCGTGACTGTATTTATGAATATAGCTCTTCACCATGCATAACCTACACTGCGACTCAAGCACAAAAGGAAGCGCTCTTGGTGGAATAAGGAGGTTGAACCCTGTCGACCCAAAGTACGGGAATGCTTCAACTGGGCCAAGTTAGCAGAAAGCGAGGACTGTTGAAGCGAATAAAATATCTTCCAATGGACTACAGGAAGTTCCTAGAAAAACTTTTAAAGTGAATTTGAAAAAACCCACGAGGTTTCGAGACCTCGGAAGCTATTATCCAGAAGCCCTGCCGCGCCCGGTTTAGTTCATAAAAATAGCGGAGAGTGGATGGACAACTACCATTACTCATTGGAAGACCTGGTCAGTATGCACTTTCCAGGCTGTAAGATCGCGGTAAGTCCTAGCTACGAAGGGAGTAGCGCAGTAAACGTTCCCGAACACATCTTTACGGAGAGTAAAATAGAATGGGCAATCCGCTCATATGACGTGGCATGGCTAAGGCGGTTTTTAGGGGATGCATGAAGTTCAGCTATGTACCACACTCATGGAAAGAGGCTAGGGTAATTTTCATACCGAAAACTGGTAGGAACAATCCTACCTACTCTAAAGAGTTTTGGGTCTATAAGCTTAACTTCCTTCCTAATGAAAACGTTAGGGAAGATCTTGAACATTAAGGCGGCGGCGCCTTCTAGAAGCTTACCCAAGGCGCAGCACGCATATACGAAAGATAGATCAGTGGAGACTGCACCTCATATACTGATATCTAATGTCGAAAGGACTCTTGAATATAAGGAATATGCCCTTGGATCATTCCTGGACATTTTTCTAGGGTTCAACAACGTTTCTACGGAGTCTATTCTGAACAGTATCTAGTCAATAGGTATTAATTCTGCTATACAAAAGTGGATCAAAAGCCTTTTGATGTCTAGATAAGAGCAGAATAGATCGACGCTAAAATGACCAAGGAAGTCTTTAGAGGTATTGCCCCATCCTGGGCTGACAGAACGAGAAAACTGCAGGAAATATCTTGAGTGGGGCGCACAAATATTATAATCACAACAATGTCCCAATCTCTACACTTTTGCTTTGAACGGTTAGAATGAAGCATATTGAACGATCGCTGGCAGGGAGGGTTCAGGGGTCACCCTGGCACAAAGTAGTTGCTTTAGCGTTTTTCTTATTAAGGTGGTTTTTGTTTAAAAATTTGTGCCAATTATTATGTATTTGCTTATATGTATTACCACGTAAATATCATTATATTAGGGAAATAATCCCTTTATGATTCAATAAGCATGCACGAATCAATCACTAATATTAATACCATTAATTCAGGTGAAACGCTTCTGTCTCTGGTGGAATGCCACGCAAATAACGACGCGTTCCTGCGGAGACGGTCGGAGCAAAAACTCTGTGAAAAGGTTAAAAAAAACCAAATGGCAACTTTGCAGACAAACATACATACTACGAGAAATTGATTTTTTTCACTATAAAGAAAGTCAAGTAAGGAAGAGCTAAGTTTGGGTGCAACCGAAGCCGAGCAAGGTGTAAAACGTCAACCAGAGAATCGAAATCCCAGCAATTTTAAAAAATATACTATATACATATAACTCATACACCAACAGACACATAAGGTTTTTTAGAAAAAAATCATTATATGTACTATATGGCATATAGATATATGAGTTGGAATAGTATCGACCCGATATTATCTTTTTTCACAACACCACATACTATTATCATCCCATATACTAAAAACCAATCATATAGAGTAGAGTCAGCCGGATGTTTGAAAACCCTAATGTTATTTATATGGGGGTTAAGTCAAGTTCTCGCACAAATTTATCCATCCCCATTGTTAACATTAAATTTCCATTATATATTTCCCATATTGACCGATATTTTCGATCGATTTGTGGGCTGGAAAGTAAAAGAATAAAGAGTGTACCAAATTTTGTCGGTCGGATCCCGAGATATTAGTTTTCACTAAAAAATGGGCGGTGCCATGCCCATCGTCCAATTTTGAGATAACTTCACAGTAAAAAATTAAAATTATAACATATATACATATGTTATAACATAAGATCTGATGAGCTTATCATCAGATGAAATATTAGAATATTAAAATGCACTTATACTCAACTTAAATACACATTATATTATATTAGGGATGCAATGTTTTTGTAGATAGATGCATCGATGCATTTCGATGTATCGTAAAAATACATCGATATTTTCGATGCATCGAATAAAAATACCATAAGAAAACTATACAAACAAATTATACAATCAAGTACTTGGTTTATTTATATATGTATTCATAAATAGGAGGATGGAGTTATGTGTAGTTGGGACTGGCCAGAAACGATTCTTTTACATATGACTCAAGCAACTCACGACTTCCGGTCTTTGACCAAGTATCCTCTGGGTAGCGTAAGAACATTCGTTTGAAGGCGAGCTAAAGTGAGAAGGTGAAGCATCCCTCCGGCAGGTTTGTGCGCTGGATTTGGAACCAGTCATGCAAAAACACACCCCCAATGACAGGAAACAACAAGCCTCGGATCAGTGACCCCCCTTTTGATGACGACCATGGGAAACGAATTAAGGACTATGATTTGAGGGCATGCACCTGGAAGGTCCGGTCCCTTAATTGGGAAGGTGCCGCTGTCCGACAGGTTGATGTCCTCGTTAGAGTGAAGACTGACGCCGTCCAAGAAATGTGATGGACGGGGCAAGGACTGAGACGAGTAGGTCCTTGTGGAATTTATTACAGTGGCCATATAAAGGAGCGCAAGTTTGGTGTGGGAATTATGGTGGAAGAGAGACTCCGTCCCCGAGTACTATCATAAGCCCCGGTGGATCAACGTCTAGCAACAATCCGCATCAAAGCCAATTCTTCAAAATATCGCTGATCGGCGCATACGCCCCTACGGAAGAGAAGGACGATGTGACCAAAGATGCCTTCTATGAGCGCTTGGAGCGCACTTATGAGAGCTGCCCCCGCCACGATGTCAAAAACGTGCTTGGCGACTTTAACGCCAGGGTGGGCAAAGAAGGTATCTTTGGTACGACGGTCGGGGAATGCAGCCTCCACGAGGAAACATTCCCAAATGGGTTGAGGCTGATCGACTTCTCCGGAGCCCGAAATATGGTTATCAGTACTAAGAGATTCCAGCATAAGAAGATTCATCAAGCTATCTGGCTGTCTCCCAATCGAAAGACCATAAACCATATCGATCATGTTGTGATAGACGGAAGACACGTTTTCAGTGTTTTTTATTTTGTTGTAGCCAAGACTCGCACCCGCCCCTGTACAGCAGAAAACGCACGCCAACAAAGACAAGGAAGGTTCGACGTCGAAAATCTGCAATCACAACAGATAGCCGAACGATTTTCTACTCGACTTGCACTCTGCTCTCTGAGAGCACTCGTCAACAACTCGGTATAAGGAAACTGTGGGACGGCATTTCAAACTCCTTACGCACAGCTGCAACCGAAACCATTGGTTTTCGGAAAGTGCAAAAGAACAGCTGGTACGACGAAAAGTGCTGTGCACTACCTACCTCGCAACGTTATGATCGATCACAACACGTGCGGGATGGGATAGATACCGAAAATTGGAGAGGGAAGCGAGACGATTTTGCAGAAAGAAAAAGAAAGAGGTCGAAAGGCACGATTACAAAGAGCTTGATATGCTGGCCGACGAAAGTAATGCTCGAAAATTCTACGAAAAGATCCGGCGGCTAACTGAAGGTTTCAAGACCAGATCATGGAGGGAACACTTCTCCACCCTGCGGAATGGCAGTGAACGCACAACGCTAGTAGAAGGCGAACCCGATTCCCCAATCGATGACGATGGAGCAGACGTTCAATTGGCCGACCATGAAAAAGTTCGAATAGCAATCACCCGTCTGAAGAACAACAAAGTGGCGGGGGCCAATGGATAGCGGCTGAGCTATTCAAACATGGCGGCGAAGAACTGATGAGATGCATGCATCAGCTTCTTTGTAAAATATGGTCGGACGAAAACATGCCCAACGATTGGAATTTAAGTGTGCTCTGCCCAATCCATAAAAAGGGAGACCCCACAATCTGCGCCAACTACCGTGGGATAAGCCTCCTCAACATCGCGTATAAGGTTCTATAGAGCGTATTGTGTGAAAGATTAAAGCCCACCGTCAACAAACTGACTGGACTTTATTAGTGGGGCTTTAGACCTGGCAAATCAACAACCGACCAGATATTCACCATGAACCAAATCTTGGAAAAGACCCGTGAAAGGAAAATCGACACACACCACCTCTTCGTCGATTTCAAAGCTGCTTTCGCCTTTATGTCACGATATCTGAATTTGGTATCCCCGCAAAACTAATACCGCTGTGTAAACTGACATTGAGCAGCACCAAAAGCTCCATTAGGATCGGGAAGAACCTCCTCGAGCCCTACGATACCAAACGGGGTTTTAGATAAGGCGACTCCCAGTCGTGCGACTTCTTCAATCTGAGTTCGGGCTTCAGAACTTAATCGAGCAGGTACAATCTTTTATAAGAGTGTACAGCTGCTGGCGTATGCCGATGAAATTGATATCATCGGCCTCAACGCCGCGCCGTTAGTTCTGCTTTCTCCAGACTGGACAAGGAAGCAAAGCAGATGGGTCTGGCAGTGAACGAGAGCCAGACGAAATATCTCCTGTCATCCAACAATCAGTCGTCGCACTCGCGACTTGGCACTCACGTCACTGTTGACAGTCATAACTTTGAAGTTGTAGATAATTTCGTCTATCTTGGAACCAGCGTAAACAACACCAACAATGTCAGCCTGGAAATCCAACGCAGTATAACTCTTAACAATTAGTGCTACTTCGGCCTGAGTAGACAATTGATAAGTAAAGTCCTCTCTCGACGAACAAAAACCAAACTCTGTAAGCCACTTATAATTCCCGTTGATGTGGCGAGTTTTCGAGAGAAAAGTTCTACGAAAGATTTGCGGTCCTTTGCACGTTAGGGACGGCGAATATCGTATTCGATGGAACGATGAGCTGTATGAGATATACAACGATGTTGACATAGTTCAGCGAATTAAAAGACAGTGGCTACGCTGGCTAGGTCATTTTGTCCGGATGGACGAAAACACTCCAGCTCTGAAAGTATTCGACGCAGTACCTGCCGGAGGAAGCTAAGGAAGAGGAAGACCTCTACTCCGTTGGAAGGACCAGGTGGAAAAGGACCTGGCCTCGCTTGGAATATCCAATTGGCGCCACGTAGCGAAAAGAAGAAACGACTGGCGCGCTGTTGTTGACTAGGGTATATTCGCGTAATCGGTGTCTAAGCCAATTTAGAAGAAGATTCATAAATCCCAGTTTTTTTGTCCAAGCTTTCTAGAAATAAAATATTGTTCACACGGTTTGCAGTCTGTTTCGCTATTGATTTAGCACTTGAGAAACTTTTGGTTTTAGCAGAACCAGTGAAAAAAGCTCCTGCCTTCCTTCCCTTTCCTTCGTTATCGACAAAATATGTGCACAGTGGGGAACGTAGGAAAAACGCAGAAATCAGCCATCTTTGTTTGTTTTCATTTGAACAATGTTGCCATTGCTCAATACGCATATGTAGTTTTGTACACATCTATGTTTTCAATTAAAATTTTATAGAATATAAAATATCAAAACTGAAAACAAACTATTATAAATAGTTTATATATTTATAAATGATAGCATTCGACTATAATTTTGAGTTATTTTAAGAAAATTTCAAACATATTGAACAGATTGAATTATAAAAGTTGATAATTACTGCAGTATATCAATATTGGCAACCCTTCGTTGTGAGAGAGCAATCAGCTGCGCAGTTTCTGCGGCAAAAATCCAAATGTCGTGAATTCTCACGTCATCCCACCTCAAAGGGAGAAGGGAGTAGCGTTTTTCACTGTTCAGTTATAGGCTAGTTAGTGAACAACGCACAATCGTGGGTCGTGTCAGCTGGCACGACCTATCTTATGGGCGCGCAATGTAACTGCACAGTGAAAAACGCTACTCCCTTCTCTCTTTGACGTGGGATGACGTGAGAATCCGAGACATTTGGATTTTTGCCGTCGCAAACGTCGCAGCTGATTGCTCTCTCACAACCCAGAGTTGCCAATATCAATATACTGGAGTAATTATCAACTTTTATAATTCAATCTGTTCAATGTGTTTCAATATGTTTGAAATTTTCTTAAAATAACTCAAAATCAGAGTCGAATGGTATTATTTATAAATATATAAACTATTTTTAATAGTTTGTTTTCAGTTTATATATATTATATTGTAAAAATTGTAATTGAAAACATAAATGTGCTCAAAACTATATATGCGTATTGGGCAATGGCAACATTGTTCAAATGTAAACAAGCGCCATTAAAACAAACTTCAAATCAAAGAGTTTGTTGGATTTTTAATTTGTGCTTATAAAGAAAAAAAATGGATGACGAAAAACTTATTAGTTTAGTGGAAAGTAAAAGTGAGTTGTACAATAAGTGCAGTCCATTTTACAAGCTGCAATCAAGAAAGGATGCCTTGTGGAACGAAATTGGGAGGGAATTGAACGTAAGTGGTAAGTTGCTTTGTTATGTTATTGTTTATGTTGTTAATAATAAATAATTATATTTTTATAGGAGAAATGTGTCGCTGTAGATGGCTGACACTTAGAGACCGGTACGGGAGGGAAGCGCGGAAGGCTAACGCCCCCTCAGGCAGCGAGACTGAATTTCAAAGACAGTGGCATCTATTAGATTCAATGAAATCCTCAAGCCAGATATTTTGCCGAGACCGTAAGTTTTAGTTTATTAAATGAATATACATACTTGTATTTGAAACAAAATCTTAAATTTACAGGATTAGATTTTCACACAATATTTGTGTAAACGATATTGCTACTGCTGCGGGTCAATCAACAGACGAAACATTGGTACCAAGAGATGCGCAGGAGGAATCACCACCATTATGGCCCTTGTCGGCAATAGGAATATCACCGCCGTCGCCATCGCATCCTTTCCCCGTGGCGCAAAGTATACCACCCCCGAGTCCTTCGGCATCAACCTCGGTTCCCTCACCATCCTGCTATACGCAAGTTGCAAACAACAGGGGTAGAAAGCGAGGATCATCTGGGCCAACTTCTAGCGAGGTTGACCATAAGATGATTGAAGCCATCGAGGTTTTCAAACATAAAATCGAATCTATACAACCTACCCAGCAGACTCAACAACAACAAAGTACAAATCCAGCTGTAAAATCATTCACCTGATTAATGGCTTCTATTTTAAACAAAATCGACGAGACAAAGCAAACGAGAGCTATGGAAAAGGCATTACAGGCTGTGTTTGATGTGCAGAATGAGTAAACATGAAGATATTTCATAACAACATTGAAAGATATATTTATTTTTAAATAATAATTTTATATTTATTTATGTGTTTATTTTCGTTATCCATTAGTCCATTAGTAAATAAGTTTAAACATTGTTATTAATTAAAAAAATGAATGAAATGAAATAAATAATCTCATAAATTTAAAAAAAAGGTGATTATTTTTAATAAGGTTCTCCAGGAGCATATGGTCCTCCTGTGATAGAGTCTATATTGTTCTGGAATGGTACAGATCCTTCATTTATAAAATAGTTAGCAAGTCTTTCGCGTAAATTAAACGCACTTGAAGGACCTCTACGCACTGAAGTTCGCATTGGTCGTAAAGAATTGTTTTCATTTTCGCGGGGCCACTCACCGGCATGAACAACGTCATGTCCTTCAACTCGATCTACATAGTTCTCCGGACAATACCAGCGATTGTGATCATTCAACATTATAAAATTGTGTAAGGCTATGTAAGCCAACACAATTTTTTCACAATTTTCTGGATTACATTCAATCGTTGTTTTCAAAATTCTCCACCGAGCAGTCAATATACCAAAGGAATTTTCTATGACTCTACGAGCGCGTGACAATCGATAATTGAAAATACGTTTCGTGTGTGTTAGATTAGCTCCAGGAAATGGGCGCATTAAATTATTTCGTAATGGGAATGCGGCATCTCCAACAAAAAAGTAAGGAAAAGGTTCCGGTGACACGTCAGACAGTGGCACAGATGGTGGCAAAGGCAGAGTGTTTTGTATTAATGCATGGCCAAATGGAGTAAGTCGAAAGATTCCTGCATAAATAATAACAGAAATGCATTATACTATAATGTTAATCAATTTAATATACACTACCTCCGTCACTTTGACTTCCATAGCTGCCAATACTAACTGCTGTGAACGTATATTTCGCATCACATACAGCCATCAAAACAATGCCAAAGAATTTTTTATAATTGTAAAACATCGAATTGGAATTGGCCGGGCACTTAATAGCAACGTGCTTACCATCAATTGCACCGACACAATTCGGAATGTTCCACATATTATAAAAATCTTTTGCAACGTCCTTGTATTGAGACTCTGTTGGCTCGCTTACATAAATTGGGAAAGTAGCTGCCAGATTACTTCACACGTCTCTAATATGATTTCGCGTACTGTTGACTTTCCTAACTTATAGCTCCATGCAATGCTCTGCACCGAAACGCCTTGTGACAAATAGCTAACAATTGTAAGAGAACTACATATGTATATACATGCATACGTATATTAATTCACAAAACACAACAAATCAACTTACAGTAATACCAACGAGAGCCTTTCCTCGGGTTCAATCCGCTGCCTTGGCTTCTTCAAGGATTTCGATATCAAATTCAGAAGCAAATCATAATCGTCCGGCGGCATCCTGGTATGCAAAAAAAATTGTTCTGGTTCCCTATTTTTCATTACCAGAAAAGTTTTTATCTGGTAACCGCAAACGCCCCAGTTTTGATTGATTGGGCGAATTTTGTACCTTCTCTTTCGTTTTTTGTTTTTATACTGTTTATATAAATTATATAAAGAGTACAATTCGTACAATTCTAAAAGCGTTTGATCACTATTCTCCACTTCCATGTTGCTGCTTACACAATTTTTGTTGAATTGTATGAAATGTCAAACAAATGAAATGTAAACAAAAGAGAACAGCTGATTTCTACATTCTTGACACGTTCTCCATTGTGCACTCGTTTTTCCGATAAGGAAGGAAAAGGAAGGAAGGAAGCGTTTTTGAGTGTTTCTACTATTACATTGCGCGCCCATAAGATAGGTCGTGCCAGCTGACTCGGGCCACGATTTTACGTTTTTCACTGGTTCTGCTATTACAAAAGGCACTGAAGTCGCGACAGTCGTTAAATGCTGATACGCTATGTGATAGCTCATCGGAACGCTTTCATGGTTTCTATTGGATTTCTAAGTTGTGTACACTAATTTGCGGTGGTCACTCCAAAGACTGAAATCTTCTAAGGTCCCGTGCAATTTATCTGAATCTAATATGGTTTTCGACCAGACTTGTATTCAAAAGATCCTTATTTTTTTTAATACAAACACAAGAGCTTTGATTTTTGAAACAATGCAATGCACTAAGGGAATCACTTCTTGTGCAGTATTTGTCCGCTGATATTTCTTTTGTCGGGGCTTCAAAAGGACACAAAATGTTAAGCAGTGATGATGCAATGTTAACTTCCATGCCCGTGAGCATTGGAGGTGCTCTTTTATGCCAAACTAGTATTTCACTGACAGTGTTTTCTAGTTCCAAAAATCGACAAAATGGTACGAGTTTAGGACATTCCGAGATATAATTATATAATCCCAACTTTTTACTTATTTTGATTCGTTTGCAAAATATGTAATATATATATATATGTCAACACTTATTACTTGTCAACATAGAATTCTTTTGGGAAATATGTAAATCTTTATATATAAAAGTGGTATGTCACGTTGTTTGTCTGCCATGGACTCCTAAACTACTGAACCGATTTTAGTAAAATTTTACACACTGTGTCCAGTTCGAACCAACTTAGAAGATGGGATGGTGAAAAATATTCATAAATAAAATATATGTACAGTGAAAGCTCTATTAAGCGGACAACTCTATTAACTGGAGATAAAGACTGGTAACCAGAAATTGAGAAAGCAGCCTTAAATTCGTTAGTTTTTTCAATATAATTTATTTGTATGAACATATTCAAAATTAAGCTCAATCCTTTGGATTCCTGTACTAACAAAAATGTTTTCGCTTTTATTCGTAAATAAAACTTTCACTGTATTGAATAGTTTATGATATGAATAATAGTATAAAATGTAGACCACAGCAACGCGTGGCCTCATCCACTAGTATGTACATATGTATATATGGCGACACTTATCATGTCAACATGGAACTCTTTTGAGAATTGAGTAAAAAGTTAAATGTTTATTTAAAGCAAATCAGAAGAGAAGCAGATCACTTCAATCCAACCATACCCATTTTAATCCGGAAATCGTAGAATGGTATACTTAAGCCGACTCCGCTGCTATCTTACAGATGAAGCGAAAAAGAGTTTCCGATGTGCTATCAGTCTACTTAAAAGCGTCAGTTGGTCGGTCAAATGAGATTAAGACAGATTTTAAAAGCAATTTACAAAACTGTTTCATATAGCGTATAAGCATTTTACGATTGTCGGGGTTCATAGCCTTCCGAAAGACATTTTTCGAAGGCTTCTCAAGTGTAAAATGAACCGCGAAATAGACTGCCGCCAAAAAGGGTAAACAAAATTTTATTTCTAAAAAGCTAGGACAAAAAAAAAAATCTGGTATTTACATATAAATACACTAGGCAGAAAAATTCAATTTATTTTGTTTTCATTAAAGGATATTAAATTTGAGTGCAATTTTATGAGAGTAAAAGTGAATATTTTCCAACAATAATGTTTTAACAAAAAAAAAAAAGTACAAACGACTTAGAAATCCATTGGAAGAAGTTTGCGTACAAAGCTTATAAGTCGAAGAGATTTTAGCCCTTCCCTCGTGTAGTACATCCTAGAGCGTAGCTTTTTAGATAATTATGCGTTGGCGGGTTTTCGTTCCAGTGAATCCCACAGGTGCTCTATGAGACTCAAATCTGGCAATTGTGGTGGCGTTCGAAGAGGATTGTGGGAACGTTATAGAGTAACTAAAGCTTAACTACGTCTGCGGTACACTGCCGGTTGTTATGGTGTTGGAAATAGTAGTCAATCCCTAGACTCAATTCTTCCGCGTCCTGCTTCAAATTTCTTTTTAAAATATTGCGGTAAGCATATTTGTCGATAGTGGACTCTATAAATTCCATTTGGCTCACACTATTACTAGCCAAGCACCTCCATATCATTGTTTCACCACCACCATACTTTTCAATTGGCAAGTTGCCTTTCACTAGCGATATGAACGGCTTCTTGTGTGCGACGCGACCATGATTTACGAATGCAGAGGACCTTTTTAAAATTTTCATTAACATTTTTCTTATACTATGTTCGGACCGACATTGCAAACATTTTGAAAACACATTTGTATGTTGTGGAATGTAAGTCGTTCGGACCGACAATGTGTGTTCTCGATGAGTTTTCACTGACAACTATCAATACGGGGATTCTCTTGCTCTTGCAAGATGACACAAAATGCAAAAATTCTATACCGAAATATGCAAGGCCAAGAGAGCACCCATTGCAGAATCTAGAGATGTATGACGGCACGAAAATAAACATGGGTTTTGGTCTGACATATTTTACAGCCCTGAAAATAAATTTTTGTGTGTGTTTGTTGTTCCGTCGCACCAATAAGAAAACTCTGCAATTGGTGCACCGTGTAAGAGTTTTGCAAGAACAAGAGAATCCCCTTAACAGTGAGCAGCTGTATTTGTATATGGAACGTAAACAAATATCAAATGACAATTTAGGGCCCGCAAAATATGTCTTTCAAAAAAATCGACTAAACTAGAGCAGACACCGATTATAATGAGTGAAATGTAAGTTTTCAAGTAGTTTTCAGCGAAAACTGTGTTTTCGTTTGACAGATTTCACATGGACGAAAACACAAGTTTTCGTGCGAAAACCAGTTTTTCCCACGAAAGCATGTTTTCAATGTCGATGTTGAACGCCGATATCTATGTATGTAATTTTTTATCACCTTTTGCATGGAAGAGTGTGTCCTTCCAACAATCCGACCTACGTATTTCACGGTATCCTTTCCTTCTTCATGGAGTTTAACAATTATTTTGTCTTTAGGAGGCATTGTGTATACTGAATTTAATTTCGAACTGAATAAACCAAAAATCTTTTAAAAATGCTTCTCTTACAAAAAAAAAAAAAAACAAAATATGTAAACCTATAACTTACCGATAGTTTTACACTTTGTTATTACGCGGGTAATTCACGTTATGCTAATTGTACGCAGACTTTTTCTGCGCTACCAAATGAGTATTTTTTGTAAATTTATTGATAAAACAATGTTGCCAGGTTTTATGCAATAGACCAGCAATAATGCATTTAATTTGTTTTTTCTTTCGAATCTAATATATACAAGTTACTTTTTTAAAAAAAGAAATGAAGATACAAGCATGTACACAGGTTTTTTAATTGAAATAATCTGTTGGTAATTTTATTTGATGCATATAAAATATCAATGTATTTTTACGATGTATACATATATCAAAATACCTAGATACATCATATCGAAAAATACATCAATGTGTATTTTCGACTCGCAACCCTATTTTATATTAATATCTTTATGAATAATTCTTTTTCTTGTATTAATTATTATTTTATTCCCTAAAATTTCCATAACTTGCTGTATTTTATGCCTAGGGCTTAATGTGTTTCTTTCCTCTGTTAATTTTTCATACATTATTTCTCCCCTTTGAAATTGGTTTTCATTTCCACGTTTATTGTGGAAAGTTAACATTTCCTCCTATCATTGGTTGAATGTTTATGGTAAATTTCCATGATTAATTTTATTATGAAATACTATGTATATATCTGTTGGCTTGAAATTTGTGAGTGAATGTATGGTCAAATTGTACTGTTGTGTAACTACATATGCATGCCTTGGGCCACAGTTAAATATTTCGTTTTTGATTTAAACTGACGGGTAGTAAAACTTGGATCGTTGTCAAGAGTTATATGGTTTACATCCGAAAAGGTTTGCAAAAGCTCTAAAATTTGTTTACTAATGTTAGTTTTGTCCTCTCGAAGCTTGAAGGATATCAGACTCCACTTCTTTGAGCATTTAATGAATTTTGCAAATCTGCGGGAGCCAGTGAAACGAAAATATTAGACAGACAGCGGTCAAAAAAAGTATTCGACATGTAACGACTTCTGCGAATAATGATGCATAAATAACATATTAATAATAAAAACAAACAACTTTTGAATAATTTGGTACAAATATGATTTCAGCTTCTATTTTGGAATTTATTGTAACTACAAAAACAAAACAAATCAGAAAGTTAACGGTATTAATTTTCAAAAGCAATTAAAAAAATAAAATTAAAACGTAATAATAGTGAAAAATTAATATTTCGCTGTTTTTCCTCTGCGACGAATAACTTCCCTCAAACGTCTTGGCATCGATTTCACCAAATTTTCGGTTATCTCTGTATCGATTTTAAGCCATTCCTCTTTCAGGACTTTTCCATTTGATTTTTGGTGGTAAAGTGACGCTCTTTCAATCGTTTCTCCAAAATGCTCCAGAAGTACTCAATCGGTTTGAGATCCGGATTTTGAGCAGGCGTTTTAATAACTTTAGGACAATCAAAAGCCTTGTATTGTGAGCTGAATGTTTCGGATTATTATCCTTGTAATACTGATAATCTTCTTCAATTCCCAATTTCACAGCACTAGGACGTAAGTTTTCTTTTAAAATATAATTGTAGTAAATGTGGTCCATTGTTCTATTAATTGTAACAATATTACCCACTCCTAAAGCTGACATACACCCCCAAACCATTAACTGCCGCCGCCATGTTTTTACGGTAGAAACCATATTTCGTTCTTCCAGCGCCGTATTTCGCTTTCTGTATACTATTACACTGCCGTCACATCCAAAGAGATTAAATTTGCTCTCATCTGCAAAAATTACGTTGAACCAAAATTCTTCAGGCATATTTACATATTTTCTGGCAAATTCAAACCTCTGCAGCCGATTCTTTCTGGAGATATAAGTCTTCTTCCGTGCTGTTGTAGCTTTAAATCCGTTATGTTTTAAATAATTTCTAATGGTTTGGGGTGTAACATCTACGTCTACGTAACTCCTAGTAATTTTTGTTAGTTTTCATGCATTAATTTTGGGGTTTTTCTTAACTTCGCGAACCAACCATCGCTTCACTGTTTCAGTAATTTTCTTTGGTCGACCCGATCTTGGTTTATTATCAACCGATTTGCTTCTTTAAATTTATTTATTATATAATGAACTCTTGTTCTGGGCCTATTTATTATAGACAGAAAATCCGTTTTTAAAGTGAGTAATAATTAAATTTTTAATTTTGACTGACAACTCTGCTCGTTTACGCCCCGTTTTGCCAAAGGTTTAAGTAAAACTGCGTTCATTGTATACTCAAATAGTCAATATATTTCAATTCCGAAAATTTGCTGTTCCACATAACGGTACTTTCGCGTTTTCCTTTTAAAAATTCAGCAAAGTCATCTGTGTCGAATACTTATTTTGCTTATTTAATTGCTTTTGAATGTTAATACCGTTAATTTTATGATTTAGTTAATTTTTGTGGTTACGAGATTTCAACAATAGAAGCTGAAATCATAATTGTACTAAATCATTCAAAAGTTATTTGGTTTTGTTGATAATATTGTTTTTATGCACCATTATTCGCAGAGGTCGTTATATGTCGAATACTTTTTTTGATCGCTGTAGGTGTTTTAAGGCTAGTTATAAATACTCTGAATGCATTTTGTCTATTTTTGTTGATGGGAACCAAAAATCATGATGACTTTAAAGAGTCATCTATTTCAAGATAGTCTACTTTTTTAAAGAAACAACACAGGAATTTCAAATTTAATGGAGAATGTTTAATATCATACGAAAGAACATTCTTTGGTATTTATTTTTTTGAACATTACCTATTTCAAGATCACAGAATCTTGGTGGCCCAAAACGTAAAATTTCAAGCATCAAATAGTCGGTTATCATGGCGCGATTACAATCGTAATTGACGGATACCTTTTTATCGGCATCATTTTTGAAGAAATATAGACCAATGATTCTACCGGTCTACAAACTACACCAACCCATTGTTTTTTCTGGATGACATGTCAGCTCTTGAATCTCTCCAGGTTGCTCGTTATCCCAAATGCGGACATTTTTGTTTGCTTACATAATTGAAAATTTTGAATCTTCTTGGAACTTTTCGAGAGGTTACGAACGAAGCGATGTCGCTTGAGAAGGTCGAGCGGCTTCAGTTCTTGCACAAGTTGTACTTTCGATTTAAGATCTCGGCGTAATATTCGCTCTTCGTGTGCACTCTCAGCTACGGCTGTTATAGTTTCTTCACCTTGTGCTGGACGTGGTCTATTCGGTGGAATATTATCCAATAATGAATGCTGGGTATTAAGATGGGTGATGGTGTCGCGAATAGTACGCACAGTAACCCGATTGTGTTGATCATAAGTTGAGAGAAGCTCGCGAAAGACATTCCAGAAAGTGATTTTTCATAATAAAGCTTAGTATCCAGCTCTCAAGAAATGTAAAAAGTTCATATAAAAAAACGCTTAAGAAACGGGCAAGAAATTTTCCTGCGATAAATTTACTTGGGCTAGTATGCAGCTCTAAAGTAATCTAGTCCTAATTTTTAATACTTTTTTCCAATAAAATTCGAATATGACAAACCTGATTTTGCGAAGAAACATGAAATCAACATTTGTTTCTTGAAGGGAATTAAAAGTAATCGTTAAATGCGTCCTAAATTAGTTAAAATCATTATTATGAAGAATATTTCATTTTGAAATGTTGTATAAAACTTACCAATCATCAACAACATTCCTTAAATCGCAAGAAAAATATTTATGTTACTACACACATATGTACATACATACATATTACGCACAAAGTTTATTTTCTTTGTTTATTCTCTTGCTCTTCTAATATGGATCATTCACAATGCGTAATCAGCTGTCAAACTTACTTGAAGAAACAATGTATTCTTTTTTCTTGAACAATTACTTAAGTGCTGGATACGAACCTTAAAGTGGAACGAATTGTAAACGTTGTTCAGGCGTAAGAGTTTTCATGGTTGAATGTCAAACAATACTGAACAAAATAACATGACAGCTTGACACGACTCACGCGGGATCTGTTAAAAAATGGCTATTGAAAAATGTATTTACTATGATTCCTTGTGAATTTTATTATCTCTTAAGACTCGTCGAAATTTATTTCCAGATTTATACTTGTAGTTTCGGGTTCATATTCAATAAACCCATTTGTCTGCGTCAAGTTAACCAAAGTTGGTTTCAGAGTATTTATTTCTGCTCTCAATTTAGCTGTATTTGCAGCTATAAACCTAGCTATCAATTCTTCATTATTTGGTTTCTTACTGTCATTTTATTGAGTTGATTGATTAAACTCTCCAGTGTTTTTTTAAAAAGAATTTTGTTACTGTTTGTTTTACATAATATTTTTAGTAGTGTTATTGGCTGTATGTCTCAGCCATGGATTGAATTTTTCGGCATGTATCTCTTCTTATAAAAATTTTCGGAAAATTTTAGTCGAAGTTTTATTTTTTCGTTTAAGGCAAATTTCGTGTATGTATATATTTTGTTTACTTATACAATATACTTTGTTCAAAAGCATAATTCAACATTTAAAATTTTTAAATAATATATGTATATCATATTTTTTATTTTTAAAATATATATAAAAATGTTTTTATACACATATTTAATATTTATATATTAACGGGTGATTTTTTTGAGGTTAGGATTTTCATGCATTAGTATTTGACAGATTACGTGGGATTTCAGACATGGTGTCAAAGAGAAAGATGCTCAGTATGCTTTGACATTTCATCATGAATAGACTTACTAACGAGCAACGCTTGCAAATCATTGAATTTTATTACCAAAATCAGTGTTCGGTTCGAAATGTGTTTCGCGCTTTACGTTTTTACGCTTTTGTTCAGCGATGAGGCTCATTTCTGGTTGAATGGCTACGTAAATAAGCAAAATTGCCGCATTTGGGGTGAAGAGCAACCAGAAGCCGTTCAAGAACTGCCCATGCATCCCGAAAAATGCACTGTTTGGTGTGGTTTGTACGCTGGTGGAATCATTGGACCGTATTTTTTCAAAGATGCTGTTGGACGCAACGTTACGGTGAATGGCGATCGCTATCGTTCGATGCTAACAAACTTTTTGTTGCCAAAAATGGAAGAACTGAACTTGGTTGACATGTGGTTTCAACAAGATGGCGCTACATGCCACACAGCTCGCGATTCTATTGCCATTTTGAGGGAAAACTTCGGACAACAATTCATCTCAAGAAATGGACCCGTAAGTTGGCCACCAAGATCATGCGATTTAACGCCTTTAGACTATTTTTTGTGGGGCTACGTCAAGTCTAAAGTCTACAGAAATAAGCCAGCAACTATTCCAGCTTTGGAAGACAACATTTCCGAAGAAATTCGGGCTATTCCGGCCGAAATGCTCGAAAAAGTTGCCCAAAATTGGACTTTCCGAATGGACCACCTAAGACGCAGCCGCGGTCAACATTTAAATGAAATTATCTTCAAAAAGTAAATGTCATGAACCAATCTAACGTTTCAAATAAAGAACCGATGAGATTTTGCAAATTTTATGCGTTTTTTTTTTTAAAAAAGTTATCAAGCTCTTAAAAAATCACCCTTTATTATCTTATCTTAACCTTTGTGGTTTAGCCTTTTCGCACTGGTCTTTACTTCTTTCATGCGTCGTTCGGTTCTTCTGCAAGTAGGCCCGAAATTTGCCTGCAATTCTTGAAGTTTCTGCTATTATTACTGAGTGTTGAAAATATTATTGAAATAATTTGCGGTTTCTTTTGAAAACTTTTTCACAAATAGTTTCCTTTTTCAGAAATTAATCTGCAATTGTTAACACTATTCATAAGTATTTTTAAGCTCTTTTTTTAATAATTTTTAGGTATACATATATGTATGTATGTATGTATATGCATAATATTTTAATTTCACGTATTTCAAATAATTTGTTTTATTAACTGACTTTTTACACTTTTCAATTTTTATACTCTTACAACCTGTTGCTACAGAGTACAATAGTTTTGTACACCTAACGGTTTTACGTATCACCTAAAACTAAGCGATATACTATAGATAGAGGGTTACATACATATAGATACATATGTTTACAAATGATCAGAATGAGGAGAGTCAGTCTGCCCGTCCCTCCGTGCAAGCTTAAGCTATAGCAAAAAATGAGATATCTTGACGAAGCTTAGTATGTGTGCTCCTTAGTACAAAAGCAATTACGAGTTCGTGGATGGGCGTAATCGGACCACTGCCACGCCCAGAAAATCTCGTTAATCGAAAACCTATAAAGTGCCGTAACTATGGACTAAATTAAGATACAAAACTCTAATTTGGCAAATCCAAACAAAACTGTTCAAGCCCCCAAATATTGGAAGGTATGCAACTGAAATTCATAGATAATCCTTTCGTGATGATAGTATCTCTGTGTATCAAAAGTAGCTGAATCGAGTTAATATTTCCCTGAGCCCCCATATACCTGATATAAAGATTCTTGAACTTCTGGGTGGCTTAATGCTGCATATATCAGCCAATATTTGAGTTATCTCAATAAAAATTACAATGAATATTATACTAATGACAGTGTACCTTTGTACCTAAAATAACTAAAGTTGGGCGAAAACTTGACCTACCTCTCATAAAACTAATATCCGGATTTTCGAACATCTGGCTGACTTTACTATATATGATTGGTGATTGTATGGAATGTACCTTAATGAAACCCAGGGATGTTTTTAGCATGTGGCATGACCGCAACTCTGATGTACTACATTTAATGATGTTCGTACTTCTTACAAATCTTATAGCGAATATGTCGGTCAGTGTATGTGTGATATGTAGTATACATACATATGTATAAAATTAAGGTGCTTGAGTTCCGATTTACTGACTGACATTTTACACCATAAGGTATTTCTCTGGCCTTAATTCCTGCAAGAGTATAAAATGTTCTTTTGGACCCGAACTTAGCCCTTCCTTAATTGTTTCACTTTCAGTTCCTCTCTTGAATTATAGTTTTTGCCTTAACAAAAATAAATATACCCATGTTTTCACTTATTTCTTTATATTTTTCGTATACATTGCCGTTAATTTATTTGAAACAACTGTCACTTGGTAAAATTAGCACAAATTTACAAATAATATTTTCTGTTTTTTTATGAAAAATTAGTTTTTCTTTGCGTATTTCTTAATTGTTTAAATGATATATTTATAACGATGCATGAAGACACATGATGTTATGTCCACTTTTTCCTACTTTTTTTGTGGCTTTGTGGTGTGGTCTGCAGATGCTGTTGGTTGTTTACATTGCCGTTATGTGTGTCATGGCTCGCGTTAACTTGTAAGTTCGTATCGTGGCGTAATTTTATTTTCGAACTTGTGTTTTTTGATGTTCCTCATTATAATTTACATTTTACAGCTAACATTTGCGTCTCCTCTATTCATTAACATTATCTGGTCATATTCCGGAACAATTTTTCTCGAATTGGTCGACTGACACATTTTTAGCAACTTTAATAGATCGCTTGAATTCACGTAATTACCACACACGTTCGAGTTCTGCATTTTGATGTTTTCCACGGTTCCTACCACTTCTGTTGGTTTAAACACGTTTTCTTCTCGACTTTTTCACCTTTCACTTGATTTTTTCTGCTACTTAATTTTTTTTTGCCCAATTTAGCGATTCAAAGGTTAAGCCCCTATGTAAAGAGTAAATATTATTGTTAACGAAATTACAAAATTTAAAAATACAAAGAAATTTGTGTCACAGCCTTATTCTTTTCATCCTCGCATTTTGACAAATAGATAATTGCTTCTTGTTTTGCGATCTGAACAACAAAAACCAACTGCTTTCAAAATTGCTTTATATATTAGGAACAAGCACGGAATGTCAATTATTGGCTATGCCGTGCGGGGAATTCTCAAAAATGCTGCTTTTCTTGGTTGCTTTGTACGTAAAAACCCTTAAATTTCGCTTGCCAGGACTTGGGTAGTTGGTGACAGAAACTTGATCACTGTAGAAACACACAAGTAACAAAAGAATCATATGGTCGTCAACAGCTGAGATCACCCGATCGAAATAGTTGATTTTTCGGCACAGAGATTTAAATAAAAGGACTTCAAAATAGTAAAGAGGTTGCAGCATAGGCGCGTTTGCAATATTTTTTGGTTTTAAGGTTCCACAAGAGGCCTATTTTCACACATATAGGGTGATTTTTTAAGAGCTTGATAACTTTTTTAAAAAAAAAAAACGCATAAAATTTGCAAAATCTCATCGGTTCTTTATTTGAAACGTTAGATTGGTTCATGACATTTACTTTTTGAAGATAATTTCATTTAAATGTTGACCGCGGCTGCGTCTTAGGTGGTCCATTCGGAAAGTCCAATTTTGGGCAACTTTTTCGAGCATTTCGGCCGGAATAGCCCGAATTTCTTCGGAAATGTTGTCTTCCAAAGCTGGAATAGTTGCTGGCTTATTTCTGTAGACTTTAGACTTGACGTAGCCCCACAAAAAATAGTCTAAAGGCGTTAAATCGCATGATCTTGGTGGCCAACTTACGGGTCCATTTCTTGAGATGAATTGTTGTCCGAAGTTTTCCCTCAAAATGGCCATAGAATCGCGAGCTGTGTGGCATGTAGCGCCATCTTGTTGAAACCACATGTCAACCAAGTTCAGTTCTTCCATTTTTGGCAACAAAAAGTTTGTTAGCATCGAACGATAGCGATCGCCATTCACCGTAACGTTGCGTCCAACAGCATCTTTGAAAAAATACGGTCCAATGATTCCACCAGCGTACAAACCACACCAAACAGTGCATTTTTCGGGATGCATGGGCAGTTCTTGAACGGCTTCTGGTTGCTCTTCACCCCAAATGCGGCAATTTTGCTTATTTACGTAGCCATTCAACCAGAAATGAGCCTCATCGCTCATCGGACACGGACGCGAAACACATTTCGAACCGAACACTGATTTTGGTAATAAAATTCAATGATTTGCAAGCGTTGCTCGTTAGTAAGTCTATTCATGATGAAATGTCAAAGCATACTGAGCATCTTTCTCTTTGACACCATGTCTGACATCCCACGTGATCTGTCAAATACTACTGCATGAAAATCCTAACCTCAAAAAAATCACCCGTTATAAGATATGCAATACTAAACAAAACTCTTTGTAATAATTTAAACAAAAGATTGTTCAAATATTTTTAATAAAATAGAAAATATTTACCAATATTTTGATAGAATAAATAAAATTTTAATCAATACTAGTTAAATTTAATCTTTATGAATTTTTATAATCGAAATATGTATATTTGAAAATTTAACAAAAACGTACTCAAGACAACAAATTGGATAGCATAACACGGCAACATACTAGTGTCTTTTCTAAGGCATTTGGCCGTTTTAGTAGTAGAAATTTAGGAAACCCTAACGAACTGACTGCGCTTTTGCCCTGAGTCTTCCCTTATTCTATTGTATTCTTAATGCAATTTCTGTCATTCTACGAGCTTTCGCCTTTGTATGTATGGGTGAATATGATAGGATTTGTTACTTGTAGGTCTATACAATGAACTTGATAGCAACGATGAAACACGGGAGAGGCGGTGAAATGATTTGATAGAAGTGTAATTTGGTATCACAGTAGCAAGAGACAACTGTGGGCTGAGAAGTTTGAAAGAATGGACGTTGTCCCGCCTTTTAATAAGTTTAATATACAGTGACTCACACGTCTAACCGGATGCGTGCATTGCCAATGATGACACCCTCCAATCATATAGTGAACATCTTAAAAAATGATACATATGATACATCAAATTAAAGGAAAAATCTTCTATTTTATTTTTGGAAACTTAAAAATAGTAATAAATTCATTCACTGCGTAAAATTTTAAGAAATAACCCGCAACATACAAAATTCGTTCCACACAACTAACCGGAAAATTATAAGAAGTAACCTTAACAGTAGTTGCCGGTACTAATATGCAGAAAAGAATATCCAGAGGTTGTTCTAGTGAAATTCCACCACGATCAGAAGTACCGTGTTAAGGTTACTTCTTATAATTTTCCGGTTAGTTGTGTGGAACGAATTTTGTATGTTGCGGGTTATTTCTTAAAATTTTACGCAGTGAGTAAGCCACACGACAATATGA
Organism: Bactrocera correcta; assembly: GCA_027475135.1. Taxonomy (NCBI): domain Eukaryota; kingdom Metazoa; phylum Arthropoda; class Insecta; order Diptera; family Tephritidae; genus Bactrocera; species Bactrocera correcta. The sequence goes on along the minus strand of CM050323.1, from coordinate 12,954,764 downwards.
CGCCCCCGCTTACTCATACTTGTACCGAATTAATTATTCAGTTACGGGAAGAAGGAAAATCCATATCCAATATTTCGGAGATTGTGAAAAGGAGACCTGTGTTCGATATTATAAAAAGGTTTGAGAAGGAAAATAGGATTAATAATATTAATTGAGCTGGTCAAGGAAAGAAGCTAACACAAGCCGAAGAAAGAAGAAAAATCCCTTTTCCTCGGCGGAAAATGTAAGAATCATATTGGAAAATTAAAAAGGGAAGAAAGTTTCAGTAGAAACAATCCGCCGCACACTTAGAAGCTTCGATTTACATGGTAAAGCAGTTGTAAGAAAGACGTACATATTCGAAAAAAATAGAAAGAAATGGCTAGAATTTGCGAAGTTGCATTTAAAAAAACCTGATGAGTTTTGGCGAAGCGAAAATGGCTTAATTTTGGTTAAATAATCATAAAACAGTATCCTTACTGCTTTTTCAAGGTTATTTTCACACACGACATCAAGTTTAACTTGCAGGGATCAGATGGCTGAAACTTTGTAAGGTGGCGTCCCATCGAAGCTTACTTGCCAAAACATACTAATGGTTTGAGGATGTACTATATATCGGCTAAAGGAACGGGCAACCTGCATCTTGCGCAAGGTTTTATGGATCGTTTCCAATATGTCGACATTTTAAAGGAAAATTTAAAGCAGTCATGTATTTTTCCTTTAATTTGATATATCCTATGTACCATTTTTAAGATGTTCACTATATGATTGGAGGGTTTCATCATTGGCAATGTAATGTAAGCACATTCGCCCCGGAAAATTTTTTTTTAAGCAAATGGATGAAATCGGATAAATACCCTACTATCGATATCTTAATAAATAAATGCCTTAGAATGAAATTTTACATCCACGATGATGGGCATGGTACCGCCCACTTTTAGATGTAATCACATATCCACGGACCTATTCGAGTGATCTCAACAAAATTAGGTACATAACCTTCTTCTGGCATTCTTAAATTAGAGCGTAAAAATGGGCAAAATCACACAACCACACAATTCTAAATTCCACTTATTTTACTTTCCAGTATACAAATCAATAAGCAATTAATATAATAACATAAAACTTTGCACGAATAGTGCCCTTAAATTATGCCACCTTATGACCGGAAATTGTCTAAATCGAACCAAAACTGTTGAAGCACTTAGGTACCTAGATACATATGTGAACCCCAGTACTTACCAGTATAGTTGACTTGTGCCAAAAATATCGGTGTATGTGAGCTGTTATGTCTGTATCAAGAATTGTTTGAATCCTGTCAATACCTTCCATATACCTAATTTAAAATTTTAGAACCCCCGAATAACTTTACATATATCGCATATAGTATATTGGCCAATATACTATTGTATATACGTTATGTACTAATGTGCCCAAGAAATAAGACATTGTATTTATTTTGAAAATTCTTTAATTATTCTTCCAAATCAATTTCATCCCCTTCAAAGTAATTTCCTCCCGATGCAATGCACTTATGCCAACGGATTTTCCAATCTTCGAAAATCTGGTTGTAGTCACTTTCCGGGATGGCCTTCAGTTCCGTCTTCGCTGCGGCTTGAATCTCCTCTATCGTATAAAAACGGTGTCGCCGGAGCGGTCTTTTGAGCTTGGTGAACAGCCAGAAGTCACACGGCGCCAGATCAGGTGAGTGCGGTGGTTGCGGAACGATATGGGTTGTGTTTTTGGTGAAATGATCACGAATTACGAGAGCAGTATGGGATGGTGCATTATCGTGGTGTAAAGACTAAGAATTGTCTTTCCACAATTCCGGCCTTTTTAGGCAGATAGCGTTACGCAAACGACGCATAACGTTCAAATAATATTCCTTGTTGACTGTTTGACCAGTTGGAAGGAATTCATAATGCACAACACCACGATAATCGAAGAAAACAGTCAACATGACCTTTTTGAGCGACTTTGGCGCGATTTTTTTGGTCTCGGCTCTCTTTTGGCACGATATTCACTCGATTGATCGGTTGTTTCGAGGTCGTAAGCATAGATCCAAGTCTCATCGCCAGTTATAATGCGTTTCATGACACCCTGGTGGTCAGAAAGCTTCGCTTCACACACTTCAACTCGACGACTGGTATTGGCTGAGCCTTTCGATATGCCAACTTCATCAGCAAGGTCTCTTATTGTTTATTGACGGTTTTTCAACACCAAATCATTGATTTGTTGAACATGAGCTTCGTCGGTTGAGGTTGATGGTCGCCCTGGACGCTCTTCGTCTTCGACACGTTCACGGCCGGCTTGGAACTCAATATACCACTTGTAAACATTTTTTTTAGACATAGCATCACCACCAAAGGCTTTCTGCACCATCCTCAACGTATCCGCAGCAGAAAATTGATTCCGTAAACAAAATTTAATGCAAATTCTTTGCTCAACAAATTTCGACATCGCACAAAACGAAAAACTCACTTTTAGCAACTCACAAAACGACACGTATCTCAAACATGACATGAAATTTGACATAAATGTGGCTGCCAGTACTACCAAGCTAAGAAAAAAAATAATTCTCCAAATCCTTCGACGCGCGCAGTTTAAATTCAAATGGAACATTCTTTTTTGGGCACAGTAGTAAGTTAAAAAAGAGAGCGTGTTTCAATTATAACACTGCATCTTTCTACCTAAAATGGATAAAAGCAGGCGAAGTTTTAACTAGGCCCCATATATGTAATTATTATCAGGATTTTCGAACATCTTGCTGGCTTTTCCCCATGTGATTGGTTATTTTATATGAGGTATCTTAATGAAACGGTATGTGGTATTGATAAAAATTGATAAAATCAGGTAAATATTTAAAAAGCTCAGCTACATAAAAAACTTTATTGTTATAATCAAACAAGTTAAAAATTCATAATATTTACCTTTACCGCCTTAATCAATTGTAGTTTTAAAAACTTGAGTTCAATGGAATTTTATTTATTATTAACATAAGTGCGTCGGTATACACCCGTTACGTGTACATATAAAAAATGTCGTAAACTAATAAAATCGATCATGAGCAACACCGTTATTTTCAGGCAAATATTAACTGTATTTGCGTTTTGCTCAATCGGCCTAGAACTATCTAAACTACTCCAACTTTTTTGCTACATACGAGTCTACGAATAATGTTTGTTTAATTACTTCGTATTTATATATTTACAGTTAATATAATTTACATATATCATAATGTTAATGGTCCACTGCATATACCTATCATTCAATCTAACTAACAAAACATAAAATTAAATTTATAAATATAATATGTCCGTCAAAATTGAATACTTTACGAATAAGTATGGAATACTGCAAATTGGGAAACCAAACCATGATACCCGGCCACATCATCATTGTATATCTGAGTCATGACACAGTACTTCACCATTAACTTTTTTATTTGCTCCATTCCCAAACTTCTACACGAAGTACTAATTCAATAAAGTATAAAGTGGCTCGTTGAACAGCAAAAGTTAAAAGCACACAGAGGAACATTTAAGAAGCAATGCAGGAAAGGAGGAATGCATTTTATTGGCTTTATTTAGATTATGTGGCATGCCCAAATTTTTTACTTAGGGAATTTTAAAGATTGCGTAACTCTCGTTAGCTTAAACCAAGACGTACAAAGAGTTCACTAAAAGTTTGAAAGTTTATACGTAGGTTACCTTTTATATTTCACGATTTGGCAACCCCAGTGTTTTTTTAGCGATTATCTTTTACAACTTAAATGAATTTTTGACGATGAAGCTTAACATGTGTTTATCGGTGGTGTGGCGAATCCTATAGTCTTAGTGAGACTAGTATGCATTTAATTGGAAAGAAAATTTGTTCAAATACAATTTGCCGTTCGCACAAAAAATGTGATGGTGAATCGGGGATTTACGCGTATAAAGCCGAAAGCACGTACTACATAGCAGTTAACTACATGAGTATTTCCAAATGAGTGGTACACAACCATTTCTTTGCCAGTTGTCTTTTAAGAAATCAGGAAAACGAAACACTGAAGACGAATTATTCTACACCACGACAATGCGAGCTCTTACTTGTCTACCAAACAAATGTATTTATGATATCAACCACCGTAAAGTCCTGAGTCGAATGACTTCATTTTTTTACTGAAGAGGCGGCTGATGCGTTCAGATCACATGTTTTGGAGATACCTCAATCAGAGTAGCAAAATTGGTTCAACGCCACCAAAAGTATATACAAGGTGTCTTCCAAAGTAAGCAGGACTTAAAAGAAAACAGAACAAATTTTTTTTTCGGCAAAATCAATTTATTTTATTCAAAATAGTCTCCTTCTGCTTCAATACTGCTTTTTGCACGGTCCAAAAGCATGTCGAATGAGTATTTTAGCTCGTTAGCCGGTATGGTCGTCAGTATGCCTTTTGAATGACCTTTACGTCTGCATAACGCTTTCCTTTCATGGGCAAATGTACTTTTTCGAAAAGGAAGAAGTCGCACGGTGCCATATCTGGTGAATGCGGGGAGAATAGTTAAAATGTGATTTTTGGTCAAATAATCGGTTTAATGATGATTGTTGGATTCTGAGCAATTTTTGGTCGTCAGTCAATTTGTGTGGAACAAACCGTGTACACACCTTTCGAAGCCCATATGCCTTAAGAGAAGGTAATATGGGTAACGTACTTGTATTATCCCGGTCTTAGGAGTTGGTAAAGGTAAGAAAATGGGTAAGCTTTTGAAAGATTTTTGGAAAAGAATTTTGTAACAACAGATGTTGATGAAAATTTGGAGTAATATTATTAGTTTTCTGATATATATTTTATGTACCATTTCTGAGCGCTTATATCTGTAATTTACAAAGTGATTTGAAGAAATAAGACTTTAGGAGTTTTGGCGATATTGTGTGTAACAACAGCCAGAATCATCGTTATGAAATCTAGGAAGAATCAATTAATAATATTAGGAACAAGATAGGATATTGGAGTGTCAATGGTCTAGCTTCCTTGAACATTCACAAACTCGAAAACCTCTTTCTGTCTGTCTCTGATATATTGTTATCCCAAACTCGAAAACTTCAAACTCATATGTTGCCCTCTGAATTACACCAACTTTACTTGAAATCCGTTTGCCTTATTTTATACGTACATTTTATATGTATATATATATGTACGTACTATGTACGTACAATGTACATACTTATGTATGTCTATTCTCCAATTTCGAGAATGTTTGAAAGGGGTCCAATATTTCATAAATGTCAGCTTAACAAAATGATATTCTAAGACCATTTCACACCAACCAAAAGAACTTAAGACCTTTTATCATAAATATTTACACACCCATATGTAAGTATATGAATCTACACACTTCCACATTTCCTCACTGTTGACAGTGAAAGTGAAAATAACAACAAAAAGTCATAAATCTTTTATACTGTCATTTGTACACTTAGCGACTTTGACGAAAATGGTAGGGAAAAGGGCCAATACATATTTACCAGACACAGTAATTTTATACTTGCTGGGCAATTCAGTAGCTGGATTTAAACGATTCGAAGTAATGTCACGGTCACCCGATGAAGAAGAATTTTTAAGAGAGCAGGGACCTAACGTCTAGATGTTTGTATTTTGTGATTGTGGTTTTCATTTGGATATATTTCGTACTCATCTATCTTTACGAATTTAAGACCACATATGGTAAAAAGTTTAAAATTTCCAAGAAGGAAACGGGTCAAAAGTACAAGTGTAGTAGTAAAATTTTTACGTTGCCTGAATAAAGTATATAATTTATGTATTTCAAATCAGAACAAAAGTTACAGTTTGCATTCTAGCGCATTAATTAATAAAAACTTTAAATTAACTAAAACCAATATGATAATCTAAATACGACAGGATCTAGTTTTAAATGTATGGCGCTTAAAATAATCGGAAAAAAATAAAACCTCGTAACCCAGCGTATCATTTACACTTATGTAGTTATTTCCAAAATGAAATTCCAGTCGAATATATACCTACATACGAGGTGTATGTCATCGAATTACTGTTAAAAATAAAAACATACGTTTTGACACATATATATTTGACTTCAGTTAAAAAATTAAAGGTATTATATAGCCGAGTTAACAACAGCGCGCCAGTCGTTTCTTCTTTTTGCTACGTGGTGCCAATTAGATATTCCAAGCAAAGCGAGGTCCTTCTCCACTTGGTCCTTCCAATGGAGTGGAGGTCTTCCTCTTCCTCTCCTTTCTCCGGCGGGTACTGCGTCGAATACTTTCAGCGCTGGAGGGTTTTCGTCCATTCGGAGGACATGACCTAGCCAGCGTAGCCGCGGTCTTTAAATTAGCTGAACTATGTGAATGGCGTCATATATCTCATCGTTCCATCGAATGTGATATTCGCCGTGGCCAATGCGCAAAAGACCATAAGTCTTTTGCAGAACTTTTCTCTAGAAAACTCGTAACGTCTACTCATCGGTTGTTGTCTTCGTCCAAGTCTCTGCACTATATAGCAGGACGGCAATTATGAGCGACTTATACTGCGTTGGATTTCCAGGCTGACATTGTTGGTGGTGTTAATGCTGGTTCTCAAATAGACGAAATTATCTACAACTTCAGAGTTATGACTGTCAAGAGTGACGTGAGAGCCAAGTCGCGAATGCGACGACTGATTGTTTGATGACAGGAGATATTTCGTCTTGCCCTCGTTCACTGCCAGACCCATTTGCTTTGCTTCCTTGTCCAGCCTGGAAAAAGCAGAACTAACGGCGCGATGAGACCGATGATATCAATATCTTCCGCATACGCCAGCAGTTGTACACTCTTATAAAAGAGGTTGCTAAGATTTGCTCTGTGTAAATTTAACTTCAGCACCTTTATTATTGTGTACATGAGAATACTCGTAGAAAAACGTTTCATTACGCCCCACTGTGACTCTATATTCTGAGTGTGTGTTCCGTCCTGTGCAAAGAAAGGATTATCCCTATTTGATACTCATACTCTTGATCGGGTAAACAAAGGTGCACATGCCATATACTTTAAAAAAGTCTGTGCAAATTATTTTTTATTAGGAAAAAGTTTAAACCTAATAGTAAGAAAGGAGTCCACCCTCTCGAGAACTCCTGGCCTGGGGAAAATCAGCACCGATCCCGCATCGCACTAATAAATCTTAGCAACATTAATTAAGCAGCGCATTTAGACTATTTTCGAGTTTCTGTGAGGAGCCAAGATAAATCCTGCGTTTCACATGAGTGTTATGTAACGTGTACGAGACTGCTACTAGCTATGTTATTTTTGTTGGACTCAAAGAAAGAGGTTCCATTAGGATATTTCTTTAATGGAGATACTCTACCAAGGGAAATGGGGTGTAGAAATAGTAGTAGTAAGAACGGTGATAAAACTTATAATGCCTCCATTTTTTTAACACTATTGATTTTGAAGGATAAAAGTATGAAATTGAAATATATTAGGTTGTCAAAAAAATCTTGCGGTATTCTCGCTAGTTGCCGCTGAAAGCGCGTAGTTCTGTTTTATTCGTCGCATCATGCTACGCCTTTTTGGAAAGCTCATTTCACGCGCTAGCAGGGGTTTGATTGATTGCCGTTTCTTTTAAGTCGTTCGTGAGTTATAGCGTCGCAAACATGGAGCAAAATAAAGAGAAAATACGGCATATTTTACAGTACTACTACGATAAAGGCAAAAATGCATCTCAAGCCGCCAATAAAATTTGTGCAGTTTGTGGACCCGATACAGTTTCCATTTCCCCCGCACAACGATGGTTTCAACGTTTTCGTTCTGGTGTAGAGGTGGTCGAAGATGCGCCACGCTCCGGGAAAGGGCCCGTCGTCGAAAATTGCGATAAAATCGCTGAATTGGTCGAAAGAGAACGGCGTGTGACTACTAAACCGTTAAAAACCATTTGAAGAAGCTTGGAGTCACTAAGAAGCTCGATGAATGGGTGCTACACGAATTGATTCAATGAAAATACCGCAAGACTTTATTACAACCCATTATTATGTTGTTCTTCGTGATCGAATTTCATAAAATAGTTACTACTATGATCAAAGATTTGTAAGACATTGTTCATAATTTTAAAATTCTTAATTTATTCTTCAACATCTGTGTTGTCTTACTCAAATGAATATCACTTGGCCCAATACACTTATGCAAAAGTTTTTTCCAATCCTCGAAAATCAATGCAGTGTGAGATGGTGCATTATCGTGGGAAAACCAATAATTGTCGGCCCAATATTCCGTCCTCTCTTCACGAATACAAGTAGTTATGCGCAAACGACGCATAACACTCAAATAGTATTCCTTGTTGGCAGTTTGGCGGGTCAGAAGCAGAGATAAAGAGATGTCCAACTCCTCTTTGGAAGTGAGAGAACAATTGCTAAACGTCAAAACCTCCTGAACTTTGACAGTTGATCGAGCTCAGGAGGTTTTGACGTTTAGCAATTGGAAACAAGCGATGACCAGATTGAAATCTTATCCAAAAAATATGTAAACGGAGGGATTCGTTGCATCGTTCGAGGCCACTTTTAAAAAAAGTTAAATAATGAAAATTAAATAAATTTGTGAAATTTAAAGGTATTTGATAAAACGTTATGTAATTTGACGCATCACACAGTGGCACCCTTCCATACATTTCTTGGAAAAAAATAGAAGGAGTGGTCGTACAACAATGAAACTTTGCAGAAACACTTCTCTGGACTAAATTAAAAAATTTTGAAAAAATCTTGGTAAACCGCCCACTGCCACACCTACCTCCCATATAACTGCAATTGCCAAAATTTTTATTTTTGGACCTAGAGACTTGAAATTCGGGACACTTCTTAATTGAGTTCTGAGGAAATTTTGTTCGAATGACGCCTTAAGCTACTTATGTAAAGATCCGAAGTTATAAGAAATCTGTTGAAGACATCAGTATTTGAGGAAATTCGATCACACTTTACTAAAAGGGACGGTAATTGGCGGTTGTTTTTTTTTTTTAATTGAAAGTACAGACTCGGAATTTTCATTTTTTTTGGTAAGAGGGCTAAGCAAGGCAAAGCACATTTTTTACATCAAAACATGAAAATTTGATATTTTTTAGTATAATTTTTGAAAAATTATAAAAATTAGCTTACTTTGCCAATTTCAATAAATTTTTTTTTTATAAACAAGTAGGTGCTATATTTTCACTAAAAAATAAAAGAAAAGCCATAGCTATAAACTTACACACACAAAAAATTCTTTATTTGGACAATAATTTTAATCTGATTTTAATGAATAACTTTCCGTCGACTTCTGTTAGTTTTCTTAACTATAAAATTTCACTTTTTATAAAAAACCTTGTTGAATTTTTCTTATCCAAATATTTCCTTGCAAAACAAAATCATTAAAGTTTTGAAATTGGAAAGTGGGAAAATCCTATTTTTTCCGCCGAAATGCCACTGTGCATCATAGTATTATTTTCAATGGGAAAAGATTAAAAACATTTAATAATTGAGAGCTAACAAGCTTAAATCCTTTTATTGGTTATTGAAAGGTCAAAAACAGTTGTTCTAATATACTTTAAAAAGATTTAAATAGTTTCTCCACATAATAAATAACCACTATATAGTAATTTTTATTTGTACTAAATCTTGGGCATTTTAATTTAAATGCCCATAGATTATTATTTTCTTAAATCTGGTCATAATGGAAAATGTTATAAAAAACGCTAATTTTGAAGCGCTCTCACGCTGGAATAAGTTGGACATCCCTTTATTCCTGGTCGGAAGCAATTCGAAGTGCACCACACAACCATAATCACAGACTTATCAAGACTCATCGCCAGTACATTTCATGACATCCCGGTAGTTTTTTTTTTTTTTTTGATACATAATCAGTCTCATGCTTACATAGATTTATACATAGGTAGGTACATAGGTAAATGCATATGTGCACTTATAGATCCCTTGTATCCCCCACTTATTTAAATAATGGTGAATTTAATTACTATAATGCGTTTTTTTTATTACTTGAAACTTAGATTTATATCTACTGAGCAAAAATTTGTATTTGCTTTAATTTTACCATCGGGGGACTCCATTCGTATGTTGCAAAAAGCACAAAAGCAATTAATTAAAAATAAAAAAAAATATTGTTGAATGAACAAATACTTTGAACAACTCGGCACATTGAATAAAAGTAAATTGTGCATGTGCTCCGAAATTAGTAATTGGTTTCATAAATTCTGTTGCTATGTAAATTCAATTGTTTGCTCTACAAATGCCAGAAGAATATGTTTTTCTTTTGAAAAATTATTAAGAAGGAAATAAATTAAACACATTCACCACATTAAAAGCAATAAGCTTCCAGCAGAGGGAAAGAAAATGCATTTTCCCATATTTATTCAAACTTAAAATATTTGTATACTCTCGAATAAGTTTTGAGTTTACTCAGGTATACTCGAGAACATGTTTCCATGTAGATAACTCACACACTGACCAACACATTTGGAAGACGGAATAATTCATGGACCTATTTCATACATTTTATTATCTTTGAATTTCAGTGATCACATAGCTTGACGTAAAAAACTCAAAGATTAACCATAGCCGCTGTGGTTTGTAGTTAGCCCTAAGCTTCAAAAGGCACGATTATAAATTTGACAGTTGTCGGATGATTAGTTTCTGAATTACTTGTGTACCATTTTGAGTGAAGCAACTTTTTTTATTGTGACAAAATGGATTAATATATTGCTTTTTGAAGGAAAAAAAAAATAGTTAAAGCAAAAACTTTTCTTGATGTCGACACTGCCCAGAAAATCAACCATCAAGGATTGGTATGTTAAGTTCAGATATGATGAAATGACCACCGAACCCGGTGAACGCAGCGGACGCCAAATTATGTTGGTACAGAGGAAATCAATAAAGTCCACAAAATAATTTTTGAAGTCCGTAAAGTTAAGTTGCTCGCGATAGCAAGACTCGTAAATATATATAACTGAATGCAAACATCATATAATTTACGAATATTTTATAGTGTAAGGCTTTGAAAAGTGGGTGCCATACGAGCATGAAAAAACTACGAAGAGTTAATGATTTGGAGATGTTCAACCGTAACAAAACGGAATTTTTGCATCGATATGTGGAAAAACGCTACGGTCGGCTGGCAAGGTTATACTGTCTGTATTTTGGGATACGCATGTCTTCGAATTTTGTCCTCTTTCACCATATTCTCCAAACCTAGCCCCAGCGACTATTTCCTGTTTTTAGATCTCAAATTAATCCTCGCTGGGAAGAAATTTTCGTTGAATGAAGAGGAGGAGGGAGATCGAAGAAACTGAGGCTTATTTGAAGCAACAAATCGTTCTATAAAAATGATATGGAAAAGTTGGAGGATCTCTAATAGACCAGGGACTTTTCAATTTGCACAAAGTTTTATTTCGAAGCTTAATAAAAATCAGGACTTGTACGTTGATCTAAAAGAAACTTAATATTTTTCTTTTACTGAATTTCAACCACGAGGATGTCATCACCGGAAGGCTAAAGAATGGCGCCATAGAACTCTAGTGAATAATGACGACGATGTGGATCACCTTCAGAGTTGCTTAGAAGAATTGTTTTAAAGGCTGGGAAAAGAGAAGCCAAAGTAATAATTGGAAGAGCGGGGGGTTCCCTCATCAGAGGTTTTACTTTGGATTTTGGAAACCACGGTTAAACCATAATTTTAAAATTCTTAATTTATTCTTTAAAATCTATATCGTCTCCCCAAAGTAATATCCCTTGGTCCAATACACTTATGCCAACGTATTTTCCAAAATTTGAAACAGTTGAACAAGTCAATTTCCGGAATAGCCTTCAATGCACGTACTAACTCACATTTAAGGTCTTCAATTGATCACAACGATTTCTTCGGAGTGATATTTGGAGTTTGCTGAATAGTTAGAAATCACAATATTGTTATGTGATGTATTTGTTTGGTAAATGGCGCTCGGTAAAGCCACACTAATAAATCTTTATTACTCAATATCTCATTGAATTAAAATTTTAAGTAACAAATTCATATCACGGCTAAATATTTAGAACAAGCGCAGCAACCCTTGTTTAGATTTGAATTTAACCTAGCTGAAAGCTAGGAAAATTATATGATGGAACCAATTTAATTTTTTATTTATAAAACTAGCTGACCCGGCAGCCGTTGTCCTGCGTTAAATTATGTAATTTGAAGTGAAAAGAAAGTTAAATTTATCATTTCATTTGTGTGTGTGTGTTTTTTTTTTTGTTTTCAAGGTAAAGCAGCTTTATAAACACCATTTTTTGGTTTCTGTTTGGGTGTACAGAAAAGACGGTTTTCGAACTCGAGAGCATGCCACGGTCGCATGAAAAACATAGCATTTCCAAATTTATGCCTCACACTATGCGACTATCTTTAGGTCCTGTCGATGGTCATCTCAAATGCAATTTGCACTGGAAACGGAATAAGTTTGGACTGAAATGGGAAATCGTTAGAACTCATAGGAACTCGTAGAATCAAGCATTCTCCCCCTTGTATTCGATAGGTGCGTCACAATCAGTCGGGTTTCATTACACATGGAGCATGAAGATTGCGAAACATAATAACGACGGATCCTACTTTGCGATGCAAATGATGCGGTGGCATACCAAGCATTTCCAAAGAATTTAGAAATACCACAGGATAATTCACGGCGTCGTCTTCATTGTCGAAACGATCGATCGATTTGTATGAGCGCAAGTCTCCCGGAATTTGACTTTGAGTCTTCCAGGTAAAGGGAAGATGGAATTGATATCGAACCACCGGAAGTATCAACCGAAATTGCACCATTTCCAATTTTTAGCGAAGACGTGCAATTTACATTGGTAAAATGTCTTTGGCAATGTCCATGTTTTTATCGAAAAGTGCGAACTTCATTTTCATTCCAGTGATTAACGTGTTCCAGGAATTGTAATTGCTGGCTTACTTCTCCAAAACTTGCACACATCGAACCATTCACATTACGCAATGACTCAAATAAAGTTGAACCGCGTACATTAATCAATAGAAACCGAAGGTAGAAACAATCGTTTTTCGGGTGGATTGTATAAGTTCGTCCTAATCCATTAGTTGATACGTGGAGGTCAATCTACTGGTGGGCCTTGCTTTTTGCGTAACTTTTTCTTCGACGATGCATTCCATGCATAATATCAAGGTATTTCCGAATAGAGCAATGTTCTCACAAACAGATGACTGACGAAAGTTGAGAAAAAACTCGTCAATGTTAATTGTGTTGCTGGCGATGTTTCCACTGGCTATACTGTATTCTCTGGGTTGAAATACACTCTTTGGCCATTCTCCAAATTAACTGCGAGACGTAAAACAGTCCGAAAACGTTCATGAATTGCAAAGGTAAATATCCTAATAATATGGTTTAATACCAATAACCGCCATGTTGCTTCCTTTGGTGACGTACTTTCAAACGTATTTTATCGATTTCACCAAACTGCAATACTAAACACTGATATGAGTTTTGAATATGAATTGAATAATAATGGTGAATATAGTACGATCCATGTGTTGTCAATTTCGATGTGTTGTTCGATATTCACGCCTCTAAATTGAATGCTAAATGTTCTGCCATTGTCGTCTGGTGAGGGACGCCGATAGAGTGGATATCCATATTTCTAGTTTGTGTTTCCGAAAGAAAAGCATGTGGATACTGTTTCGTGCATTTATTGTCAGACATACAAACCGGAAAGGGATTGTAGTGTCCGCAAGGTCCATTCACCATATTAGTTTCCACCGCTTCATATAATACTGGATCTTTCTCTACATCAGAAATTTCTGGAGAAATGATTTCATCAATTTGATCTGGTGTAACCACCTTCCATCATCCAAAGAAGAATGTGTGCGTGCGGAAAACCTCTATTTTGCCACTCAACAGAGTACATCTAGCATCCAACAGCACCACATATACGTTGCTTCAAGATAAAGTCAATCAAACATCGTAACTGTTGTTTGAAAAGTTGTGCTGCGACATCGTGACGATCGATAATTCCGCACGTATATTGCCGCATCTTGGGAGTACTTCTTGCCTTGCCTTGAACGCCGACCGATATTACGGTGACCTCTTAGTGGCTTCGTATCAAATTTCAATCTGCAATTGAACTCTTTGTGTGAAATACACGGAAAGTTTTCACTTGATAATTTTCAATAATTTTTTCGAAATTGAACTACTCAAATAATTTACAAATCAAAATATTCAAAAACAAAACAAACAAAAATTGAAAAAAAAAAAAAATGTTTATGGAAAAAAGTTACTTTTTGGAATTATCCAATTTGCTGACTTTTCATGAAAAGTATAAGATATTTTTATTTCTAAACCCTTCTTGATCCACAACAAACAACCTATTAAAATTTCATCAATATTGGTTCAGCCGTTCTCTTAGCGTTACTAACGAACAAACATTCATTCGTTCGTATGAGGAAAAGAAAAGGGCTGTTTTTAGGAGTTTTCCGGCAATTATTCGAAATTTTATTTCCGCAGAAACCATCTCTGAACCTCAACGAACATTTTAAAAAAAGAATTATCAAATTTTGTTCAGTCGTATGAAAGTTATGAGCGTACATACATTTTGACGATTCATTTTTATTTATAGGTATATAGGCTGTTCACGGTAAGGTGGTTATCGGGTTATGTGCTTATTAGATTAAAAATAACCTCTATGCTCCGTGAGCACCCTATGTTGTATGGTTATTTGCTTAAGTTTACACACACAGCTGTTCTTTGTTTACAATTTTAGTTCAATGAAATTTGATTTCGGCCTCCGTCCATTTTTTCACCTCCTATTCTCGCTGGCGCTTTCGTGTTTCTGTAGACACTAAAATTAGAGTATAAATAAATAACAAAAAGTGTATATTTATTTTGTACTTTGTGATTTTTATTTACTTTTGATAATTTTTGATGCTTTTCGTTGCCTTTTATTTCGGTTTTAATTTGCTGATTGTAAACAAAAACCAGCTGTTAATAGCAGATTTTCCAATAAGAAAATCTGAATGGAAATGTCATTCGCTTAGTTTTATTTATTTTTTGTGCTGCCATTTAGTAAAATTCCACGACTTTCTAACACTGGAAATAAGCAAATCACCACATAATCTGTAAACAAGGGCCTAGGTTGGTCAACTTTGGTTATTTTGTCATACCGCGTTTTGTTGTTGTTCACTTAATCACATAACCACATAACCCGATAACCACCTTATCGTGAACAGCCTAATAGATTGAACTATCTATAAGCGAACAAGTATAATTGAAAAATGTTGAAGAATTTTAGAATAGTTGACGTTAGAGTCCTCAAGATCAATTCGTAGAAAAAAATTGTTTATTTAAATTCACAGATTTTCTAATTAAGACTACTTGCCTTATACTTCACATAGTATTGAATATTCTGACACCTAGAATATACATAAGTTCGTACATAGATGAGTAGGATTGTTTTTATTCGCAAGCAATTGCACATAATGAAAGTGGATTATGAAGAATCAAGTGCCATTAAGTGCAAGTGCAAAAAAGTTTTGATGTTCCGCATGACCTTCGCAAATGTCAGCAACCGCATAGTAAATATGGTGCAGCAAGGTAAAAATGAATTTTTCATTCGCACCCTCCACATATGTATGTATGTATGCACATCATTCCGTTTATTCCCCAGGATATTTAAAATGAACTCAGATAATTCTGCTATGAATTATACGTACATAAATGGATATATGTATATTATGATGGAGGATAACGGTAAATAAGCGACCTTACACAGTTGTGTGCACTCTGAAGGAGTATATAGCATTTTTACTCCTTATACAAAAAGGACAATTGCAAGGTGGCAGTTGTTTTAGCACCGGACAGCGCAGAACTTTGAAACTTGTACTATTTCCTTTAAGTTTTACTTGTCACGATTGCGAAAACTAGGCGGTGGTCATATATTTCCGTGAAAACCAAATTAAAACTTTGTATCTCGCTGTGAAAAGGGAAGTGAGTTTGTGGAGAGTGTGTACGTGTGTTTGGTCTTTACCGCGAAAATTGATGCACATAACTTAATAAATAAATATCTGGGTATATAAGAAAAATATCAAACAGAGGAAGTTAAATCATTATATTAGGGATATGAGGTTGAGACTAAGATGTGGAATAATTTCATTCATATTCAGGGCTAACCCACATAATTTTTAAGAAAACTTATTAAGAAATATAAATTGTAGAAAAACACATGGAGAGTCGGAAAGTTTAGACTGATTGCAATAACATTTCGCTTTCCGGAAATATACTCGAGAACTTGTTTCCAGCAATTTTGTGTATATAAAGCCGCTGACACCAAAGTTGATGTTTTTATGCAAATGCCTGTTGAACTTACAGTTTTGCCATAAAATCGGATCCAAAGGAACCAATCTCCTTATTTTCAATTTATTACCGTGCCAAAATCATCTTACTTTCTTTTTTATATTTTTCTTAAATTTTTTTATTATTACGGGTTGAATCAGGCCAATGCTTCCCTCAGTCCCCTTTTACCTAATATGAAGATTTTCAAACTTCCAAGTCACCTTATACGGGATATATCGGCCAATAATTGAGTTTTCTCAATGAAAATAACCAAACATGTTTTACTCATAACGGTATATCTTTGTGGCTAAAATAGATATAATTCGGCGAAAACTTAATCTAGCCCCCTCATAACCATTATCAGTATATGAATAATAAATTAGCTAATGCTTCTTGTAAGTTTCAAGAGTATAAAATGTTCGGTTACACCCGAATTTAGTCCTTTCTCATTTGTTATAATTATTATTAACAATTAATTAGGTAATAATATGTTACGTTTTATTGTAGACTGAAGCTTTCAGAGGCGAAAAAGAAAATCTGGAACCTCAAATAATATAGTTATGGATTGCGATATTTTCCTTAAAAACCATAGAGCTGGCAATTATCACCTGATTAATAATATGATTACTTTCCTAATTTCTTCATCATCTGCTGTAGAATGTCTTTAAAAATGCACTGAAGATAATATGGCAGCTTCTATGGAAGAAGAAGGCGAATGTTTTCATCAAGATATATGTAATAGGATTAAAGAGACCAGTGTTGGCAATTCGAGAGTTACTAAAAGAAATTTCTACGGAACATGACAGGAAAGATAAAGGTGTTAATTTTTTTAATATTTGAATTTCATTTTAAAATGTCATTTATATGTAAAATTTTTGTATTTTTTATTGAGTGGAATTTATTTATGTTTAACACATAAACGTAGACGTTTTTTTTTTTTATTGTTATTGTTAATTAGAGGTAAGCTACAAAAATTTGGTATAACCCGTGCGCAAAAAAATGTACTATCTGTTTACTCGTATTAAAAATGTGTGCGCTTTAGCTGAATTTATTAGGTTAAATTTATTGCTTCGGAGGTTTTTAGTAAGGCAGTAAGGAGGCCGGAGTCATGTGTAGAAGTTCACGCAAGTGAGGAAAGTTCTCTGATCGCCATTCACTTGCGAGTGGCCAGAAACGATTCTTTTACATATGACTCAAGCAGCTCACGACTTCCGGTCTTTGACCAAGTATCCTCTGGGTAGTCTAAAACCATCCGTGTGAAGGCGAGCTAAGGTGAGAAGGCGAAACATCCCCTGCATAGGGTTGTGCGCTGGGTTTGGGATCCGCCACGTAAAAAAAAACCTCAATGAAAAGGACAACAAGCCTCGGATGAGAGACCCTTTTGATATCATCGGCCTCAACACCCGCGCCGTTAGTTTTGCTTTCTCCAGACTGGACAAGGAAGCAAAACCAATGGGTCTGGCAGTGAACGAGGGCAAGACGAAATATTTCCTGTCATCAAACAAACAGTCGTGCCACTCGCGACTTGGCTCTCACGTGTCTGTTGACAGTCATAACTTTAAAGTTGTAGATAATTTCGTCTACCTTTGAACTAGTGTAAACACCACCAACAATGTCAGCCTGGAAATCCAACGCAGGATCACCCTTACCAACAGGTGCTACTTCGGACTGAGTAGGCAATTGAGAAGCAAAGTCCTCTCTCGACGAACAAAAACCAAACTCTATAAGTCTTCATAATTCCCGTCCTGCTATATGGTGCAGAGGCTTGGACGATGTCAACAACGGATGAGTCGACGTTGTGAGTTTTCGAGAGAAAGGTTCTGCGAAAGATTTATGGTCCTTTGCGCGTTGGCCACGGCGAATATCGCATTCGATGAAACGATGAGCTGTACGAGATATTCGACGACATTGACATAGTTCAGCGAATTAAAAGACAGCGGCTACACTGGCTAGGTCATGTTGTCCGGATGGATGAAAACGCTCCAGCTCTGAAAGTATTCGACGCAGTACCCGCCGCGGGAAGCAGAGGAAGAGGAAGACCTCCACTAAGTTGGAAGGACCAAATGGAGAAGGACCTGGATTCGCTTGAAATATCCAATTGGCGCAACGTAGCGAAAAGAAGAAACGACTGGCGCGCGGTTGTTAACTCGGCTATAATCGCGTAAGCGGTGTCTGCGCCAATTAAGAAGAAGAAGTTACCACAGTTTAGTAGTTTTAAACCAGTTGGGTGAGAAGTTTCAGTTGTTTTCACTTTTAACCATGAAGCACTGGAAAACAATGGGTCCACTAAATTTGGTTGTATTAGTGTGTGCGATATGTATAATATAAGATTATGGTTATGAGAGTCACGTTGCAAAATAGGTCTTAAAGTATCTAGAGAAGTTTTCTGATCACCATTCACTTGGGAGTGCTCACGGCTTCCGGTCTTTGACCATGTATCCTCTGGGTAGCCTAAGAACATCCGTTTGAAGGCGAGCTAAAGTGAGAAGGCGAAACATCCCCTACATAGGGTTGTGCGCGGGGTTTGGGACCCACCATATACACAACTCTACTAATGAAAAATTACCAACAGCCTCGGAAGAGAAACCCCCTGGAATGTCCGGTCCCTTAATTGGGGAGTTGCCGCTGCCAAGCTGGTTGATGTCCTCGTTAGAGTGAAGACTGACATCACCGCCGCTCAAGAAATGCGATGAACGAGACAAGGACTGAGACGAGTAGGTCCTTGTGGCATTTACTACAGTGCCCATATAAAGGGCGCAAATTTGGTGTGGGATTCGTGGTGGGAGAGAGACTCCGTCCCCGAGTACTATCATACACTCCGGGGGATAAACGTCTAGCCACAATCCGCATCAAAGCCAATTCTTCAACATATCGCTGATCTGCGCACACGCCCCGACGGAAGAGAAGGACGATGTGATAAAAGATGCCTTCTCTGAGAGCTGCCCCGCTCAGACCTGGGTGGGCATAGGAGGTATCTCTGGTACTACGGTCGGTAAATGCAGCCTCCCCGATGAAACCTCCCCAAATGGGTTGAGGCTGATCGACTTCGCCGGGGAACGAAATTAGGTTATCCGTAGTATAAGATTCCAGGATAAGAAAACTCATTAAGTCATCTAGCTGTCACCGGATCGAAAACCCACCAACCAGATGGATCATGTTGTGATAAACGGAAGACACGACTCCACTGTTTTAGATGTGTGTACGCTCCGAGGTCTTAACATCGACTCGGACCACTATCTTGTTGCAGCCAACACTCGCACCAGCCTCTGTGCTCTGGTTCGACGTCGAAAAGCAGCAATCACAACAGACAGCCGAACGATTTTCTACTTAGCTGGCACTCCTGCTCTCTGAGAGCACTCGTCAACAACTCGGTATAAGATAACTTTGGGACGGCATTTCAAACTCCTTGCGTACAGCTGCAACTGAAACCATTGGTTTTCAGAAAATGCGAAAGAACAGCTGGTTCGACGAGGAATGTCGTGTCACAGCGGAGAGAAAACCGACTGCCTACCTCGCAGCGTTACGATCGACCACAACACGTGCGGGATGGGTAAGATACCGAGAGTTGAAGAGGGAAGCGAGACGCATTTGAAGACAGAAAAAGAAAGAGGCGGTAATGTGTTAATACGACTAAATGAAAGAAAAAGATGCGGCCGCTTACAGAAGGTTTCAAGACCGGAGCATACTCTTGTAGAACCCCCAAAGGTGATCTAGTCACCGATGCCCAGAACTTACTTAAATTATGGAGGGAACACTTCTCCAGCCTTCTAAATGGCAGTGAACGCACAACGCCAGGAGAAGGCGAACTCGATCCCCCAGTCCATGGCGATGGAGCAGACGTTCATTTGCCCGACCATGAAGAAATTCGAATAGCAATTACAAAGCAGCGGGGGCTAATGGATAGCCGGCCTAGCTATTCAACCACGGCGGCGAAGAACTGATAAGTAGCATTCATCAGCTTCTTTGTAAAATATGGTCGGACGAAAGCATGCTCAATGATCGGAATTTACGTGTGCTCTGCCCAATTCATAAAAAAGAAGACCCCACAATGTGCGCAAACTATCGTGGGATAAGCCACCTCAACAACAAGCCCACCGTCAACGAACTGATTCGACCTTATCAGTGTGGCTTTAGGCCAGGCAAATCAACAACCGACCAGATATTCACCATGCGTCAAATATTAGAAAAGACCCGTGAAAGGAAAATCGACACACAGCACCTCTTCGTCGATTTCAAAGCTGCTTTCGACAGCACGAATAGGAGCTGCCTTTATGCCACGATATCTGAATTTGGTATCCCCGCAAAACTAATACAGCTGTGTATGCTGACGTTGAGCAACACCAAAAGCTGCGTCAAGATCGGGAAGGACGTCTCCGAGCCGTTCGATACCAAACGAGGTTTCAGACATGGCGACTTCTTCAACCTGCTCCTGGAGAAAACAATACGAGCTGCAGAACTTAATCGAGCAGGTACAATCTTTGGCGTATGCCGATGATATTGATATCATATACCCGCGCCGTTATTTCTACTTTCTCCAGACTGAACAAGGAAGCAAAGCAAATGGGTCTGGCAGTGAACGAGGGCAAGACTAAATATCTCCTGTTATAAAATAAACAGTCGTCGCACTCGCGACTTGGCTTTCACGTCACTGTTAGCAGTCATAACTTTGAAGTTGTAGATAGTTTCATATATCTTGGAACCAGCATTAACACCACTAACAATGTCAGCTTGGAAATAACGCAGAATAACTCTTGCCAACAGGTGCTACTTCGGATTGAGTAGACAATTGAAAAGTAAAGTCCTCTCTCGACGAGCAAAAGCCAAACTATATAAGTCACTCATCACCCGTCCTACTATATGATGCAAAGCTTGGACGATGACAACAACTGGTGAGTCGACGTTGCGAGTTTTCGAGAGAAGAGTTCTGCCAAATATTTATAGTCCTTTGCGCGTTGGCCACGGCGAAAATCGCATTTGATGGAACGATGAGCTGTATGAGATATGTATATGACGCCATTGATATAGTTTAGCGAATTTAAAGACCGCGGCTACGCTGGCTAGGTCATCTCGTCCGAATGGACGAAAACCCTCCAGGGCTGAAAGTATTCGACGCAGTGCCCGCCGGAGGAAGCAGAGGAAGAGGAAGACCTACACCCCGATGGAAGGACCAGCTGGAGAAGCACCTGACTTCGCTTGGAATATCCAATTGGCGCCACTTAGCGAAAAGAAGAAACGACTGGAGCTGTGGTTGTTAACTCGGCTTTAATCGCATAAGCGGTGTCTACGTCAATAAAGAAGAAGAAGAGAAGAAGTTTGAAGTTTGCACGAATGTTTAAATATTGCATGAAAATTAAATATGATGTTAAGTACATGGTTAAGATAGTGGAAGTAAGCTTTTGAGCAGTTGGTGATAAGTTGTTATGGTCCTTTCACCATTCAGGATGGTCAGGAATACTTTTAAACACTAATCAGAAGTGAAACTTGTTCAGATAACTCCATATTCTCTTAAAAGGATGAGAAAATTAAACATATTCAATCCCACGTAATGTGCGAGGTTGTCTCTTAGTCCTTAAAGGCGTATCGTTTTCAGTTTATATTTAAAATTAAAGTTCAAATAAAGTTAAAATATTTGCATTCACACTTCAGCAAATGCGTTTAGTAAAGTGTGTATAAATCATTTAGTGTTTGAAATCGTTAAAGGCTCCCTCGAGTCAAAGGATTGACACACTTTACATGTCCGATTTGTTAGAAGCAAATGTGAAAAATGCAAACAGACTTACAGAATACTACCTTTAAAAGCAACTCTCGCATTTTACTGTTTTCTGACTTCATTGGATGATGAAGGGTATTGTATTTATACCAGTTGTATATTAACTCCAAAGATGGATGAATTTAAAAAAATATTTTTTTATTTTCAGAAAAGAAGACAACATGTAAGAACTGACCATTCGCAACTGTCTTTGTCTTGAAACATGAAAGATAAGCAATACACTTTTACCCAGTTTTATTTATCTGCGTCAGACTGTTAAGTTTCTTGAGTTTTTGAGAATGCGAATATTTACGATGGCACTTACCCAAGCACTTCGCTCCTCAATCAAGAGTACCTCGGAGCGTTAAGTTTTCAAAGTTTTCAAACCCACAAATTTACAATAAACAATTTTCAGTGTTGAGTTTCACAGTTCACAAAACGAATTGAATTCAGTTCAATTTGTACGCTCTAGTGGATGTGTGTGTATGTATGTATTACATTAGCGTAAATAAATCAATGAGCACATGTGGTACTAGACTTGCGTAGTATTGACGAATTGAATAAAATTACACTTTAAGAGTTCATAAATAAATCGATTTACGCCAGATATCTACTTTTACATATATGAAAAGCAACTGGGCAGATGACAATGCTGTTCAGAGATTCAAGTATAAGAAGAAGTTTTCGCGTTTTAGTGATTTTCGTTGAACTTTAATTCGTTGTGTACAGTACATACTCATTAAATTTGTAGAGATATACTCGTATGTACTTTTTCGGCTGCCGTTGCTTTGTCCAGATCTTTGATTTCAAGCGTAACCTACCTGCCTTAGGACTTGGACTAAAGCCATTTTTTTTGAAACGCCTATTCTTAAAGTTTTATAGATATCATATATATCAATATCCGCAGTTTTCACAACTTTACCCACACTGTCATCAGAGGGAGGTTGGTATTGCAGCGTAGATATCTTCCAAACTGCGGAAGCTAAATTAACCAAACTTGCCTAATCCTGTCAGCACCTCTTCGTAAACTGTGGAAATAGGTTAAATCCACTGCGGCTTGCAGTTGTGAAAATTGGACAGTGGAGGTGTCCCCGCCCATCTTTCGGACAGGTTCTACATCTCAGGAACTACTTGACCAAATTTGGCGGGTATGAAGTTCACTGAAAATAATTTTCAAGGATCCAGGCATCAAATATGTGGACCCCAGTACATATATGTAATTAAATTTTTACTTAACATGTCGTTCAATCTGCGGGGTTTAGTATTTAAATTTGGAGAGAGTACTTTCATGATAATAACATAAGGATCTTGTGAAATACGAGGGCTGTCTGATAAATAACCGACCTCAACGTGAAGCTAGCGGCTCATCTAAAAAAAAGTTTCTACTTCAAATTGTGCATATTATAAAAGCTACTCGCCAAAATTTCAGAAATTTATCTTGCGCAATTATCTGTTGACAGTCGTTTTTGTGAGTCTATTTCGGTGATTTCCCCAAAATGGAAAAAAATTGAATATCGAGCTGTAATTAAATTTTTATTTTTGAACGGCAATACGCCTTCACAAATCAAAGATGAGTTGGATTCTGTGTATGGTGACTCTGCACCATCGTTTACCACCGTAAAATTTTGGGCAGCTGAATTTAAATGTGGTCGCAGGAGCTTGGAAGATGGTGAACGTCCTGGGCGTCCAAAAACTGTAACCACTAACGATAACATCGCTAAATTTCATCAATTGGTTCTAGACGACCGCCGAATTAAAGTTAGGGAAATAGCTGAGATTATGAAGATGTCAAAAGAACGTGTTTGTCACACATTAAACCAAGATTTGGGCATGAGAAAGCTGTCCGCGCGTTGGGTGTCGCGTTTGCTTACGCTAGACCACAAACGTTTGCGAATGAACATTTCCAGCGCTCTGTTGGCTCAGTTTAGAGGCAATAAGACCGAGTTTTGGTGCCGATTGATAACTGTAGACGAAACTTGGATTCATACTCCCGAAACAAAAATCTAATCGAAATAGTGGATTGAAAAGGGGGAACTGGCCCCAAAAAAACCTAAAGCTGTGTATTCGGCTGTTTTTTGGAACAGCCATGAAATTATTTTTATCGACTATCTTGAAAAAGGAAAAACTATAACAGGAGCATACTACGCATCATTATTGGACAAGCTATAGGAAGAAATTTCGAAAAATCGGCCACATTTGCAAAAAAAGAAAGTCTTGTTCCACCAAGACAACGCACCATCTCACACCTCAAGAGTCGCCATGGCGAAAATCCACGAATTGCGGTTCGAACTGCTTGACCATACACCTTATTCACCGGATCTAGCACCGATCGACTTTTTTTTGTTTCCTCAACTTAAACCTGCGCTCGGCGACCAGAGATTTTCGTCAAATGAGGAGGCAATCTCTTTCGTGAACTCGTACTTTGCAGACAAATACGCCAAGTACTATTTGGAAGGGTTGCAGAGATGGGAGCATCGAAGTGTGTGAAGTTACAAGGAGACTATGTAGAAAAATACAAAAAAAAGTTTTGAAAAAGTCGCGTGCATCATGGTTAGGTCGGTTATTTATCAGACAGCCCTCGTACTATCGAACATCCGAAAGAATATATTTTTAATAACTGTTTGTCTTCTTGCCTAGAATGGGGGCAATATTTCCTTGGGCCCCGTATACCCGCTATGTATAATACATATTTGCCAATCTGTGAGGGTTTCTATAGACATTCATTCGGACCGCGAATTTCCATAGCTACTATTTACTACATATAAAGATTTTCATGACTCCAAAATGGTATTTGCTGTTCATTAAACTTAGCTACGGTTATATCACACATGTACATACATATATGTATATATGTACCTCATTTGAGTCTATTAGGTTGAACTTAATATTAATATTTCGAACATCGAAAACCAAGTGGGCTTACGACTTATAATAAGTTAGTAAGATAGTCAATTCTTGAAAGTTGCGAGGGTACAAATGTTTTGTTATACCATAACTCAGCCCTCCACACTCGTTCGAATGTATTTTTAAATTTACCGCTTAAACTAAATCACGACATCGA
The DNA here is from genome assembly GCA_027475135.1 of Bactrocera correcta. Lineage (NCBI taxonomy): Eukaryota > Metazoa > Arthropoda > Insecta > Diptera > Tephritidae > Bactrocera > Bactrocera correcta. The sequence goes on along the minus strand of CM050323.1, from coordinate 12,929,636 downwards.
GAGAAGGCATAGCTGACGGCAGGAAATTGATCCTTTTACGTTTGAGGAAACGGCTAGGAAATGGTTACTACATACCAAAATGCTTTTCCAATTTGAAATTCTTGTTGCTTTACTACAGAAACTTTTTCGTCAGAATAATGTAACGATGGCTTACGTGATATGTCACAAACATCGACCTTTGACATTTCGAATGTTTTAGTTTATTTCAAATTTAATTTATTTCTTTAGAAACAGTTTCTCTTTCAAAAAACCCATCAAGAAATTTATGAGAGAAACGTAAAAAAGCGTTTCACAACCTTTCATAATCGAATTACCATTGCGTCTACAAGTACATATGTACATATGCAGATACGAAAACATTCTCGGTCTTTATAAGTTATACCACACCAATATTGACAAGCAAAAAATCTCCAGAAAAATTGATGCACTAGCCTTGAAAGCTCCACTCGAAAATATTCCAAAGAATATGTTTAAATAGACTTTAGCAACGACTTATTATGAATCCTCAGTTTGTTCACAGGATATAACACTTTAAAACTAAAAATTTTAAACATTGCAGTGCTCAACTTTTTCAGATAACTCAAAGCGCAAGTCACCACTCTAGAATTGTGGATCACCGAATGGAACATAGAACACGTTAATACCTGGAATGAAAATTAAGTTCGCATCCTTTTCGATAAAAGTATCGACATTGCTAAAGACATTTTACATCGTCTTCGCTAAAAATTGAAATGGTATAATTTCGGTTGATACTTTCGGTGGTTCGATATCAATTCCATCTTCCCTTTATCAATTCACGAAAGATGAACTCATCACAAATGTTCGGACATTGGCCAAATTATTGTAACTACGATTCCTTAAGTGCACGCGCAATGTTAGCTGCCAAAAATACCGATGTTGTTGACTTAAACTGGAAGATTCAAAGTCAAATTCTGGGAGACTTGCGCTCATACAAATCGATCGATCGTCTTGACAATGAAGACGACGCCGAGAACTATCCAGTGGTATTCCTAAATTCTTTGGAGAGGCTTGGTATGCCACCTCATCATTTGCGTCTCAAAGTAGGATCCGTCGTTATTATGTTTCGCAATCTTCATACGCCGAAAATGTGTAATGTTACCCGAATGATTGTGACGCACCTATCGAGTACAAGAAGGAGAATGCTTGATTCTACGAGTTCCTATGAGTTCTAACGATTTCCCATTTCAGTTCCTACGTATTCCGTTTCCAGTGAAAATTGCATAAATTTGGAAGTGCTATGTTTTTCATACGACCGTGGCGTGCTCACCATCTTTTCTGTACACCGGAACAGAAACCCAAAAATGTTGTTTATAAAGCTGCGTTACATTGAAAACAAAAAAAAAAAAAAAAAAACCACCATCAGAGCGTATGCACCTTAAACTATTTCGCAGGCTTTGATCCTGGTAAGTTGCAAAATTATACATTGTGCAGCTACACACGAACTTTGCCCTTCTATACTCGTTATGTAAAGTTTTGCCAGCACCTGGAAATATTTCCAGTGCTGTGATCCGTGTAAATTGTTTCGGTTATAGACTAACATAGTCCTTCCTTACTTGTTTACCGGTCAGAAGGTCGCTGTACATACAAATGACATTTTGTAGGTTTTACGAGTTCATAATACTTTTCTCGCCTAATGTCGACATTGCGAACCCATGAAAATGTATCCACAAGCCTGAATTCATTTACAAACAGATTTGAATTTGTTATGAAATAATTTTACGGTAACATTTAGTTAAGATGACATTTGTGAAATATGAGAATTCAGATATTTGCAAGATTTAGAAGGGCAAACATACATACTTATATGTTTTGTGTATGTGCTAATACAGAAGTGAGCAAAATTATGTAAAGTAGCGTGTGGTTGTTGAAAAGATGGCTAAACAAACGTAATTTAAAATAAGTAAGTAACGGCTAAGTTAAGATATAACCGAACATTTTATAGTATTTGCTTGCAACTTGCATAAGTCTTATTAGTTATATGGTGTCCAGGGCAAGTTTTCACACGACTTTATTAATTCTAAGCACAAAAATCCACTGTTTTTAGAAAAACACGCTCATTCAATTTTATTACGACAACTCACATATAAGCCGATATACGAGGTATAAAGTACTCGCATTTTTTCTGGGCAGTGGCAATACCATTGCACAAATATATTTAACGTCTCTGTATTAACTTAGTGATTTATCTCACCTTTAGTTGTATGGAGAGTGGGCTGAGTTATCATTCGATGTCGCCTATTTTCACACTAACGTGTAAATTTGGGTGATTAAGCTTTAGTAGTTTGGAAATTAATTATGTACAATAAACTTATTACACACAAATTTATATTTCCTTGACTTATGTTGGAGCTACAATCAAAACAGACTAACAAAACGCTCCCAATGTTTCGTCAAGGTACCTCGCATACAGTCACCAATCATATGGTATAAATGCACGGTCATATTAGTTACATTAGTAAACCATAGATTTCGGTACAGATGGTAAAAATGTATTGTTTGGAAACTATTTCGTATGCATATACTATATGTATGTATTTATGTTAAGTATTTGTTGTTAAAATTTAGCCGGATTTATACCAGATGATCGTGGAACCGAATTTTTCAATCCTAACGAAGAAGACTTCTGCGAAATAGAAATCGACGAGGACCCTGAAAAAAAAAATTATTAAACCGCTATCCAAAAATTATGTAACGCATTTCTTTGCAGTTTTAAATTCCAATTAATTGCAACTGTCGATTAGATTAGAAACTCTTTTTACTGAAACAAACAATATATGTTGAACCAAAATTACAGAATACATGTTTTATGTATACACCTTTGTGCAAAGTAAATAAATAAAAATGTCTATAAAACTATACTTTGCAGCTTTTTTGAAAAATTTTATGTTTTAATGAACAGTTCTATAACTCGAAGTCTCCCCAATTCGAATTTTTTTGCGAATTATGGTGATTTGAGTTAGGGAAGTTCAACTGTAATACATTATATATACATATTCAATATTATTATAAATTTCTATCTATATCTATCTTTATAGTATTAAGCCTAATTGTTAAATTAAATATTTTTGTTCGAGATTCAGAGAAAACATGAATTCTTCTTCTTCTTTACTGGCGTAGACACCGCTTACGCGATTATAGCCGAGTCAACAACAGCGCGCCAGTCTTTTTTTCTCTTCGCTACGTGGCACCAATTGGATATTCCAAGCCAGATCCTTCTCCACATGGTCCTTCCAACGGAGTGGTGGTCTTCCTCTTCCTCTGCTTCCCGCGACGGGTACTGCGTCGAATACTTTGAAAGCTGGAGTGTTTTCATCCATCCGGACACCATGACCTAGCCAGCGTAGCCACTGTCTTTTAATTCGCTGAAATATGTCAATGTCGTCATACATCTCGTACAGCTCATCGTTCCATGGAATGCGATATTCGTCGTGGCCAATGCGCAAAGGACCATAAATCTTTCGCAGAACCTATCTCTCGAAAACTCTCAACGTCGACTCATCCGTTGTTGACATCGTCCATGCTTCTGCACCATATACACGACGGGAATTATGAGTAACGTATGGAGTTTGATTTTTGTTCGTCGAGAGAGGACTTTACTTTTCAATTGCCTACTCAGTCCGAAGTAGCAGCTGTTGGCAAGAGTAATCCTGCGTTGGATTTCCAGACTGACATTGTTGGTGGGGTTGATGCTGGTTCCTAAATAGACGAAATTATCTACAGCTTCAAAGTTATGACTGTCAAAAGTGACGTTAGAGCCAAGTCGCGAGTGCGACAACTGTTTGTTTGACGATAGGATATATTTCGTCTTGCCCTCGTTCACTGCCAGACCCATTTGCGTTGCTTCCTTGTTCAGTCTGGAGAAAGCAGAACTAACGGCGCGGGTGTTGAGGCCTTCTGCTGTACACTCTTATAAAAGTTTGTACCTGCGCGATTACGTTCTGCAGCTCGAATAATTTTCTCCAGCAGCAGATTGAAGAAGTCAATTACAAGTTATTAAATATTCAAAAGTCGATTAATTGCTTTTGCCTCATTGACTTAATTACTTTAGTTTTTATTAATTGATACAATTTTATTTTTCTTCCTCGTAAACCTACAGCAAAACCTATAATTTTTTATACACTTAATAATTTCGTGAATATCCAAGTTAACATTCTTTTTTTGAGTGAGAGTTGCAGACAATGAGCCTAAGCTTAATACACATTTTATAATAAACATTTTCAGACTTCTCAAAATATTACATATATTTGTAATTCATGCCTCTGCTAGGATACCTAATATTCAGCTGCGCTCTAACTTAGTTCGGATCATAAATAGCAAGATACACGAGTGCATATTACATTTCCCTTAACAAATACAATATTCAACATGCTTCTTTGTTCATTGGAATAAGACATTTATTCAAGCGACAAGACAATTTTGTATCCTTCCGAGAAATAGCAATAATAAATACAGGGCTGGTGCAGAAAGTAATAGGACTGTGCCGATTAAAAAAAAAAATGTATTGAACCAATCGTTACAATTTTTCAAAGGCTTTCAAAATCTTCTGCGTCGATGCAGCGCGGCCAGCAGAATTTCTAAGCATTGAAGGTGTTCTCTTGATTAGCCTTGTGAGCCGAGGTGCATGCTGCTTGAATCGCCTCTGTCGTCTCAAAATGCTCGGTGGATTGCCAGATTGAAAGATCCATGTCTCGTAACCTGTAAGTACGTTATTTAAATATTGAAGGTAACTTTATTACATGTTCAAACTTTCTTGGCATACTTCCACTCGCCGCAATTTCATGTCGTCAGTGAGCACTTTTAGGACTATCTTCGCGCACTCGAGGTGCTCGGAGGCAACTGACCAGCTGCTCGTTCGTTGGGTAGGAACATCCTCTACCGCATCCAGTCGATGTGCGCGAGTTACATATATAAATAAGCCAACAACAAACAGTAAAACTGATAAATTTGCAGAAATTTTTAATAAAATAAATAGAACAACCGGAAATCAGTAAAATTGTAATATGATACCATTTCCTTTGCTATTGCAAAAATTAACTTAAATGATGCAAAAAAAAAAAAAAATCACTTTGTTAACAATATTTCCGAGAATCTGTATAAACTCTTAAGTTATGAGGTTATTACCTTAGTCAGTTTAAGTAAATATGATGTATAAGCTTTACTACTTACTTTCTTGCAAAACATATGAAATAAGTTTAATAAGTATTTATGATTTGTAAGCAATAATTCATTGCAATAGTAACTTCAATGATTATAATTAATAAAGTGAAAGATTGGTCTGATTCCAGTATCCAAACCACCTGGTTTAATGCTTTAGTGTTAATTTGGTACTAACTTTTTAAAAACGTTCGAACGCGACCGTCATATAAACTTCTCGCGCTCCAAAGTATAGTCGCGGCGAAAGAAAATCAGCCCTATTACTTTCCGGACAAACCCTGTATATACTATACTTTTATGGGAAAAGCTAATATAAATATTATATGTGCAGTGGCACTTTTTGTGGTTTTAAAGGTGCAAAAATTACTTTGAACAATTTTTTGAATACAGTTTTATTCCAATCTTCTTTTTAACACAAAATATTTAAGTACAAAGGATATTCTATATACTATGTTGGCAGAGTTTGATAACGATAATGCTTTATTCCTTTTGTGGTATATAATAATTAGTTATTGCTGATTTTGGTAGTAGTTTGGACACTAAAGTCGTTACAAAATGAGCCCCGAAACGGAATATTAGTTGGCATAAAGTATTTGTTGATAAACAAGAAAAAACGTTAACTTCGGTTGCACCGAAGCTAAATACCATTCACAGTTGCATTTCTGTTAGTAACTATGTGTTCAGTTTATATGCTATAGTAATCCGATCTAAACAATTTCTTCGGAGATTACATTTTTGCTTTAGAAATTAATATATACCAAATTTCGTAAATATATCTTGTCAAATGTGAAAGTTGTCCATACAAGAACTTGATTCCGATCATTCAGTTTGTATGGCAGCTATATGTTATAGTTAACCGATCTGAACAATTTTCTCGGAGATTACATTTTTGCCCTAGAAAATAACCTATACCAAATTTGGTGAAGATACATTGTCAAATGCGAAAGTTTTCATATGAGAACTTGATTCCGATCGTTCAGTTTATATGGCAGCTATATGTTATAGTGGTCCGATATCGGCCGTTCAGACAAATGAGCAGCTTTTTGAAGAGAAAATGACGTTTGCAAAATTTCAAAAGGATATTTTAAAAACTGAGGGACTAGTTCGTATATATACAGACAGACAGACGGACGGACAGACATACGGACATGGCTAAATCGACTCAGCTCAACATACTGATCATTTATATATATACTAAAGGGTCTCCGACGCTTCCTTCTGGGTGTTACAAACATCGTGACAAACTTAATATATCCTGTTCAGGGTATGAAATTAGGAAAGAAAACAAATAAGGAAGGGCTAAGTTCAGGTGTAACTGAACATTAGTTCATAGTTTAGTTCATAGTTCGTCCATGTTCCCCGAAACCCTTTGATACTTTCCTAGCCGTCTTTTCATTATCGCCCACAAATTCTAAATTCAGGAGATTCCAGTCACTCCATTAGCTGAAAAAGCTCCTGGTATAACCATCCCTTAACTACTTTGGCATTATGTTTTCGATCCCCGTCCTGTTGGAAGATCACTTCGCCTTCAGGGTAGGCGCTCAAATCTAAGAAGTCTGGCGGATTGGTCTGCAAAATGTTATTTTACAAGAGGACCAATATTCCACCATGTAAAGCAACTTCATACCATCAAATTCCCTCCTCCGTGTTTACGGTTTGTAAGCTAGACAAGCTTTAATAATTTTGGTCGATAAAGCCGGTTTTTTTAATAATACAATTAACTGATTCCAAACTGATTCTATTTAAAGCTCGTCGCATAGTCCTTTCGTTAACTGGTTTGTTTAACATTTCTGCAGCTTTTTTGATGTCGTCGAATTGTTTTTCCGCATTTTTCGTTTCATTAAACGTGCATCAGAGTCAGTCAATAGTTTCGGTCGTCTGTGTCTCATATGAATAATATTTCGCTTTTTTTTGGGCATGAACTACTGTGCGTTGAATTACATGTAGTTTTTAGGGTATTTTTCTCGAGGCTTTCCTATTTTCCGTTAACATTAGGACGCTGTTTTCCACTTCAACACTAATTTTTTTTCGTTCTGCCAATTAAATAGCGATGCTGTCACTTCAAACACTTTTTCAAATAATATAAAAAGTAAAGAGCGAGTAAAGTTCAACTAAAGCATGAAAAACTAAAAACGGCAAATATTTTTTCATTTGCTCAATGTAACAGTGCTTCTATCAGTATGTATTCGAAACGTGCAGAACTGAGCAAATAGGTATTTTTTTTAAGTTTTGTTTTGTTAATTTTTTATATAGGAGTTGGGGTAGTATCGCCCAATTTTATTTATTTTAACATGACACATACTAATTAAATGTTCACTGAGATTCATTAAGGTGCCCCACGTACCATCACTAATCATGTGGAGTAAAGTCAACCGGATGTTCGAAAATCCTAATAATAGTATAAGTAAAACATATATTGGCCGATGTTTGCGGCACAAAGTCATCCGGAAGTTCGAAAATCTGTATATTAGGTACATGGAGTCTCAGGAACTATTAACCCGACATATTTTTGATACAAAGAGATACTATTATCAGGAACAAAATCTCTTTGAATATCAATCGTTTTTCAATAGAAACGCTACAAAATTAGACCTATAGGGACAACGACGCTACGTTATTTCTCGCTCCTTTGACATTTCTCTTCAGTAAGGTTTGCCATTTCTGTATGGAAAGATACACGATCCAACAACGATTCGAAATGATTAAAACTTACTTCCGAAATTCGCAGTCAGTGTCTTTTAAGACCGGATTTTTCAATAAGTTACAAAAGTCCGAATGTGCCCATTTACGAACTTTTTTTGCAAGGGAATATGTTTACCAAGTTTAATCAAGATATCCTAATTTTAACTAAAATTGCAGCTTGCTTGGACGGACGGACGGACAGACATACAGTCACTTGAATTTCGACTCGTCTCGTCATCCTAAACATTTATATATACATACATAACCCTATATCTATCACGATTAGTTTTAAGTGATACATACAACCGTGAGGTGAACCACACTGTTTACTCTGTTGCAACAAATTGCAAGAGTACAAAAAGGTTTTATTTCCAGTTGAATCAAAGTTCAAATTTTTTGGTACCGAAGGAAGTAAAAAAGTTCGAAGCAATACTAATGCTGAGCTGCCAAACAATTTAGTACCAATCTTTGGGTTAGAGAACTGTTGCGGCCTCTGGGGTTGAAATTTCAGTGTTTATTGTGGGTAATGTAGAGGGTAAAAAAGTAAAAGTCAACTGCTGCAAATAAGTTACTACCTTTAGTGGATAATTTTTCCAGTTGAATCAACAAGATGAATCCAAAGCATTATGACAGCAATTGAACATACCACCTCGAAGAACATTTAGAAAATTTCTAAATGTGTCTAAGGAATTTAGGAGAGAAGCATTAGAAAACAGTTTTTACAGCATCTATACTGGGGCACTTGGAAGAAATATATTTTAATCAATGACAAGGCGATGACAAATTGTATAATGAATGTGCGTTGACTAAGATGGCACAGAAAAATATTTTGCCGTAAAACCTAATTTAAGTTCGCAGCAAAAACTGCTTATTCTGGATATGACAAAACATGAAACAGACTTAAATTGCAAACGTTACTTAAATGTATGTCACAATTGTTATCAAATCGATAAGATATGAAGATTCCTTGACGAATTTGTGCGCGCATTTTACAACGTTACTTTTTGTAACTTTTACTACCGAAGGGAACTGAAAATTCAATTACTCAAGTCACAGCTTCATATCAGTTAGTCATAAAATGATGAAAACTCAAAAGAAACTCTACATGTGCATAAGTCAATAATTTGAAATACCTCCATGTTAAGATCTTCAGTATAGTAAGTAGATATTATGTAGTAATAAAAATATTCAGGGATGCAAATAAAACAATGTACTCGTACTTAAAGTTCAAAGTAGGGTGGGTATTCACCTTATTTGAGTAACGAACAGTTGGCGCTGAAAGCGCGTAGTTCTAGTTTTATTTGTCACATCGGGTCATACTATACCTTTTTGGAGAACTCATTTCACGCGCTAACACTTGCTTTATTGATTGTCGTTTCTTTTAAGTCGTTCCTGAGTTATAGCGTCGCAAACATGGAGCAAAATAAAGAGAAAATACGGCATATTTTACAGTACTTACGATAAAGGCAAAAATGCATCTCAAGCCGCCAATAAAATTTGTGCAGTTTATGGACCCGATACAGTTTCCATTTCCACCGCACAACGATTGTTTCAACGTTTTCGTTCTGGTGTAGAGGTGGTCGAAGATGCGTCACGCTCCGGAAGGCCTGTCGTCGAAAATTGCGATGAAATCGCTGATTTGGTCGATAGAGATCGGCATAGTAGTCATCGAAACGTTATAAACCATTTAAAGAAGCTTGGAGTCACTAAGAAGCTCGATGTATGGGTGCCACATGAATTGATTCAATAAAAATACCGCAAGACTTTTTGACAACCCATTATATAATTAATTCAATATCATACTCTTCTCAAAAGTGCAAGGATTATTAGTTATATCTAAATATACATTTAAATTTTCGTTGATATGAAATATAATATATTCTTTCTTCAAACAGTTTTCTCCCAAATCTTTGTTCTCGACATGGATTCAAATAAAGATAATAAACAAAAGCGAACAAAAATGAGACCAGTTCGGGTAATTCTAAAAACAATATTTTAGGTGCAGGCTAAAATAGAGGTGTTTTGGTAGCAAATATTTTAGCACACATATTATTTGTTGAGAGTTATTATCAACAGGATAGACATGAGTAACTATTTTTTTCCTCAAATGACTGCAAAGTTAAATAGAGAGACCAAATGTAATATCACAAAATTTTCATTTAAGAGATGTGCAGGTTAAAATGTGTTAATTTCCATTCCATTTGGTACCTGAAAGTTTTGGGTCTCTGCTAATTCGATTCTGTTCTGACGTTCATCCATCTAATAAGCGCTTGGCATTTCGGTATTTTTAGCATAGTTCCTGTGACAGTCTTGGTCAGAACGGTAAAATTTTTACCAAATTAACCCAAGCCTGTATAGCTGGTGTAATATTAAACGATGTATATCAAACAAAGTCTGTCGGAAACTGCAAGTCCTAAGGGAAGCATCCATTATATCCATTTTTGACGAAATTACAAATTATAATCAGATTTATTTTATATATTACAAAAACTCACAGATTGACCTATATTTTTTGTAAAATGTGAGCAATATTCACTCATCTTCATATATTCGTTTTGAGGGGTCTTGAAAAGATATGGTTCATTTTTAAATGTAGGAGAGCTTTCCTGTAGGCATTATTTTAGCAAATAATGCATTGATGTTGTATTTGCAAACAGTAAAGTGAAAGAATCAGATTGGAAAATTGTGATTTAGGATGTATAATCGTTTAGTTGTTGTTCGATCGCTCTGTAAAATAAAACATGCCAGGGCAGTATTAAAACTTTATGACTTTATGATTTTACGATGCTTTATGACACGTTGTGAGTACCCCAATCGTAATATACTTATATACAGGGTAGGCCATTTAAAGTTGACTCATCTGGCAACGCTGTAACTTTTAACAGCGCTGACAAATCGGCTAATGTCATACCGCGTTAGAAGCGTCATTCGAAGACAATTTATACCATGGAACAGTACACTCCAAAAGAACGCGCTGAAATTGTTCAGCTTTATATTCAAAATAACTTTTCAATTGTGTTAACTCAACGTGCGTTTCGCAAAAAAAATAAAGTGAAAAGTGCTCCAGTTAAGAACACAATTAAGTCTTTATACGCAAAATTTGTGAACACCGGTAATCTCAGTAATGCCAGTCATGCATCCAGACAACGCACAAGACGTTCTGATGAAAATATCGAAGCTGTACGAGCCAGTATTGAGGAGACTCCATCGACATCGAGTTATCGCCGCTCTCAGGAATTAGACATCTCTCGCACCACTCTCCGACGCATAATTCATAAAGATTTGAAGATGTTTCCATATAAAATTCAAATGGCACAAAAACTAAACCCAGCTGATTATCCGCGACGCCTTAATTTTGGCAAATGGGCCATCGAAATGGCTGAAAACGAACTTGACTTTTGGCGAAAACTCATCATGTCAGACGAGGCACATTTCTCGTTGAATGGAGGCGTAAACAAGCAAAATTGCCGATTTTATGCCACCGAAAATCCTCAATTAATTGAAGAACAGCCTCTTTACGACCAAAAAGTAACAGTTTGGTGCGGTGTTTGCGCGAATATGATCATCGGACCGTATTTTTTCGAAGACGATGATGGAGCCACGACAACAGTCAATGGTGAGCGTTATCGAGCCATGATAACGGATTTTGTGATACCCATTATTCGCGAAAATGACATGGATAACTTCTGGTTTCAACAGGACGGGGCTACATGCCATACAGCTCGACCAACAATCAATTTATTGCGACCATTTTTCCCCGGGCGATTGATATCGAAAAATGGTGATGTTGACTGGCCACCGAGATCACCAGATTTGACGCCACCAGACTTTTATTTGTGGGGTTATTTGAAATCCAAGGTATACGCTAATAAGCCAAAGACCTTAGCTCAACTGAAAGCCAACATTCGACGTGAAACAGCCGCCATATCATCCGAAACATTGGCCAAAGTCATGGAAAATGTCGAAAAAAGAGTGCATTTAGCTGTCAAAGCTAAAGGTGCCCATTTACGCGATCTAATTTTTAAATATTAGCTGAAACAAATCCCCTTGGACCAAAATAAATTATTTTTGAAATGAACAAGAAACATTGTTTTCTTTTGTTCTTTTTTTTTAGAAACAAATGGGTCAACTTTAAATGGCCTACCCTGTACTTTAGTTTCATGAATGTCGCGATGATGGCTTTATTAACCGCTACTTGCTTATGTGCTAGACATCAAGCAGCAAAGTCACATACGGCTAAATATAGATATCCTATTTCGGTTTATTTTCCACATGTTACCCAAAAGTCAAATTGCTTTACACCATTTCCTATATATATTATATTTGTATATGTAGATATATGAGGGTGCTAAAAAGAAGAAAATGCTGAAAGCTGTAAAGCTCTGTGCTCATAATTTATAAATGTCGCATTAACTAATAATATTTTAAGCCCATTTCGCAACAGCCAAAGAAATTTAGGGTCTTATTCCTGTACATACATTCATATATGTATATACACACACGGTTTACATGTCTCCTCGTTTGCATGCTTCAAAGAGTAAAGAAAAAGAACAACATGAACTCATAAATCTCATAAATTTAGCGACTTTTGACGAAAAGCATAGGATGTGCAAGAGTTATTACAAAATATAGTATATCTCCTAAGCACTGAAAAGCCATGCAAATTTTGTGTTATGTGATGCATTTTAATAGCTCTTGGGTTTAAGAGGTAACATCTGTCTCGTCGAGCAACAAACCGCCTATTTTCAATTTTTTTTTTCATATGAAGTATGAAATGTTTTCTGCACACTTTTTATAATTCCAAAGATACCAATTTTACAAAGCTTTTCGGCCAGACTCTTGGAAAAAAGGTGCCGCGTCCTTGAAAGGAGAACTTTTCACAAGATTCATCGAGAGTAAAAAGAAAGGAATACATGTTTTAAAATCGTTAAGGACCTTGTAAATTTTATCTCAAAGGTCTGTGTAAAATTTCATTCGGATCGGTTGAAAATTTCGCGAGAAACATTGACAACCGACTTTGAAAACATTGCTCCGAAAAAATTACGTTTAAACTTTTAACTGACCTCGTGCGCGCAACTTTTCATATTTGTACCACAAGAGTTGTGTAAAATTAAATTCGATAATAAAATTTAATTTTTGTTGCAGTAAAACCATGTAATCTCTTGTAGAAATGACTTTTCCGTCTTCAGTCGCAAAATATAATATAAAATACATAAGTCCATTAAGAATAATCCAGAGTGTATTCTTAATCAGGCGAAGAGTTTCATTCCGAGGCTCACAAATAGCTTTAGGATAGATATATTAAAATCTTGCTGATGGAATTAAATTGGAATTTAAAATTGTGGTACATGCGATTAGGCAAGGTTCAATCTGTCCTGTAACTTAAGGATGTCACGATAATGTTACGTACGCTGAATTTTATGCAAATCGACTGAATAGTTCATTCAATGTAAAATTTAGCGAATGTTTGCTGTGACGCCCCCATTGAGCAGAACAACTGTGACACCTTTACTGTTAAATTTTCTGCGTATGACGTTTTTGTATTACTTTTTTAAGTTTTTATCATAATACTTGTATTTGCGTTGAACTTGGTCTGCATCAGTTTCGATTACATTTATATGGAAAATAAGCTATAATACTCTGTCTAACATGTTGCTAGAGTAGTATAATAAAGTTCCTATCTTGATTATCTTGGTAAGCTAACCATTTAAGGTTTAATAATGTGTTACGGATAAAAGTCTACCTGTTTGGTTGTTTGTAACACGAGTGTACGAGTACATGTGTTGATTATTTGTAGACGTGTTGAATTTCGTTCGTCGGGAAAAGGATAGCTTGAGTAAAAATGAAACCATGCTTAGTACATGTGTTCATTGGCATCCGGCAGATGGGAAGAATGAGATCACTGTCACGCCCACCATTAAGTTAAAAACTATATAAAGCCACAAATTAAGATACAAAAATGTTATTTGGCATCTCCAAAGTACATATCTCAAAAACCTACAGCTAAACCAAAAACACTGCCAGTCAAATCTTTCAAACACATCCATAGATAGTGTGAAACAGATGTATTCGAGTGATAACCTCGCCCACTGGCCATGTAACGGTTATGTTGAAAACTTAAAAAAATGCGATAACTCACGAAATAAACACGTTAGAAGTATTAAATTTTACAGCCAACATGATACTTAATTAAAATCTGTTTTCGTCTTTTAATTAACTGTTAAAGTTTATCATTCCATCTTATCCTCCATTTATCAGGTCCGATTTATTCTTCTCTCGAAAGTATCAGCACCATAGTACAAAACTTGGCTTACACAGATAAGACTGTCAGTTAGTGTTATTTGTAGAATCAAAACAAGTTTGTTTTAGTGAAACGAATGATCTACGAGTATTTCCGTTGGTATCCTTTTGTCCTTTGCAATGTTCATGACGATGCCTGCTGTTATCTTGCAATAGAGATATGTGAATGTGTTCGCTGATTTAAACTCATATTTTACAAGTTTAATTGTTTAATGTTTGCACTTTTAGTTTTGTTTTTTCCTTCATTTGTTTTAATCCAATTTTTTCTGTTGTTGTGACAATCTCAGAAAAAATTGTTAAAATCGCATTTTTTGTTTTACTTGCTATAACAATGTGGTATGCATATGTGTACGACGTATGCATACAAGTATATGTTCTTAAGTATATGGTTCTGTTCAAAACATTACCAGTCCGTTTGGCGTCGCACGTTTCGTCTATGACGCTGCACAATAAAAAGTTAAAAATTGCTAAGGAGAGTGTCTTGCCATAAATTCTGTTGCAAAGTTACAATGCGTACAGCGAGTCCGAATTCGCGAAAACGCGGTAGATATAAAGTTATATATATACAATAAATGATCAAAGAAGGCGGGTTGAAATACGGTTGACCGTCTGTCCGTCCATCCCTCCGTACAAGTAGAAGCTTGAGTAAAAATTAAAAGATCTTGGTACATAAGTTCAATTCCGCCTAAATTTTAACAGCATAAATCGGTTCAATACCTTTTGCGACAGTGTGAAAACGGATGATAATCCTGGCCACCCCGAATATAACGGTTTTAATGAAAAAAACTTGTTATAAATTCGAGATTCGAGTCGAGAAAGCACTTTACTTCTCAATAGCCTACTCAGTCCAGAGTAGCACCAAATTCTGCGTTGGATTTTGAGGATTACATTGTTGTTGTCGTTAATGCTGGTTCCAAGATAGACGAACTTATCTACAGTTCTAGTTCGAAGTTATGACTGTCAACAGTGACGTCGGAGCCTAGTTGCGAGTGCGACGTCTGTTTGTTTGATGACAGGAGATATTTCGTCACTACCAGACCCATCTGATTCGCTTATCCAATCTGGAGAAAGCAGAACTAACGGCGCGGGTGTTGAAACCAATGATATCAATATCATCGGCATAGGCCAGCAGCTATACACTCTTGTAAAAGTTTGTACCTGCTCGGTTAAGTTCTGCAGCTCGAATTATTTTCTCAACATCGTTTGGTATCGAACGGCTCGGTCCTTCCCGATCTTGACGGAGCTTTTGGTATTGCTCAATGTCAGTTCACACAGCCACATTAGTTTTGCAGGGATATCAAATCCAGACCTCGCGGCATAAAGGCAGCTCCTTTTTGTGCTGTCAAAAGCAGCTTTGGAATCAACGAAGAAGTGATGTGTGTCGATTCCCTTTTCACGGGTCTTTTTCAAGTTTCGGCACGGTCAGTTGTTGATTTGCCAGGCCTAAAGCCTTACTGACAAGGTCCAATCCCTTTGTTGATGGTGGGCTTTAATCTTTCACACAATACGATCGATAGAACTTTATGTGCGATGTTTAGGAGACTTATCCCATACAACTAAAATCAGTTTTTTCGACCTTACTCCCTATGTATCCAATATACTTATTCAACTGTACTATATTTTATTGTTTTTCATAAGCTTCGTTATGTCATATATTGAATTCAAACTTAATTCAGTCGAATTTCGAAAGTACTTCATTATGTGCTGAGCCCCTGCTCAGCTTATTCTTACATATTTATGCCCTGAACAGGGGAAATTAAGTCGTGTCCGTCTGTCTGTCTGTACGCATGTTATTTAACATTAGGAGAGTCGTTTTTGTCGATTAGTGGAAAACGTTATGATTCCAGCGACAGTTTATTGTTGGAAATACATCAAATGTTCAAGAAAGAATGCGCTAGATTGCAACGGCATACAAATCTAATCTCTTAATCCTCCTATGAAGTGTTCGCAATGAAGGCTTGTGGATCTCAATCTCTTTTGCATTAATATGCTCAATATCATGTTGGATGACCCTACATGGTAAACCCTACTTTTTTCAAAAATTTGTACGCCTTCAATAAATTTACCTTCAACGTTTGCCATACATTCGAAATTACTACTACTTATTATTGCTATATTTACATATTTACTTCTAAAGATATGAATATGTGGTATAAGCTTCTAACAGCCCAGTCAACTCAAACTATAAACAATTTGTATGTATTGCATATTTGATTCAAGGTTTTGGCAATTTTACGACTTCTCGCATGAATATTTATGTACAAGTAACACGTGTGGAAAAACGACAATTTGGAAAATTTACGAGTTGACGCCACAATTTATACCTTTTTACTTTTGCAACATGTTATAATAGCTTTGTTCACTTAACGATTGTTTGTTTCATATAAACCTAATCAATATAGAATTATACATGGTACGAGTATATATAAATAATCATAATGATGAAACAGGTTGAAATCCGAATCACTGCCTGCGTGTCCGTCCATTTGACCTTTTGGGGTAAGCGATAACTCGGCTAAAAATTAAGACATCGTTATGAATCTTAGTACACGCGTTCCTTGGCAAAAAAAGGGAGGACGAGTTCGTATCTCCTAAACCTCTAATAACCAATTTCGCTTTTGACAAATCCCTTAAGAAGCCTTACCACATAATCCTTTCACTTTCCAGTACACAAATGAGGCACCAATAATATAATCGGGATAAATCTATGAACAAATAGTGCTTTTTAGACCTCGAGTCTATTGTGAAAATCGGCCTATAACTGACAGACTTTTTTATATCACTTAGGTATATCGGCCAACAAGTGAGTTTTTTTAATGAAATTGAGAGAGCGTGTTTCTTTAATAACGGGTTTCTTTGTGCGTAAAACTGATAAAATTGGGCAAAAATTGGCATTAACCCCAATATAAAAGATTTAAGCATTTTCAAACATCCGGCTGAACTTATTTGATTTATTATATATAGAATGTTTACGGATTTGCTTGAAAATTAGTTCTCAAATATACCTGAACAGTGTCAAAAATTATTGCAAACAAGCCAGACGTTTTCTGACTTTCCACTTGATTTTGAACCCGTTTATTTACTTTTTTTGGCCATCATTTGGGTCAATACGGTGTCCTCGGAGTGGTCATGTAAATTTGCTGAATAACCAGAAGTTACACGAAGATAAATCAGGCGAATGCCGAGGTTGCGGCACCTTATTAGTTGAAAATGTGGCGAAATGATCAGAATGCAGTATGAAATGTTATCGCCCTTCTTTATTCAATAAATTCAGACATAGTAAAGATCGAAAAATTAACATTTAGAGCCACCCAAAACGACGCAACGATTCGAAAAACAAGCGAAGTATTAATTAAAAATTCACTCAAAAATTAATTAGAAGCAGAGTGAAAATGAATTAAAACATATACTTGAGGCTTTTGAGAAGAGAGTTGCAAATCGAATAGATGAAATGGACAAATTGAAACAGCAATGCTAGAAGTGAAAATTTCAATAACAAAATTGAGAAATAGTATGTAAAGAAGTAGGTTAGCAAAAATGAAAATAAGAGAGTCTGCAAAGATATGTTGAAATTTCAACAAATGAAAGAAAACCAAACAGTTACCGAAGCTTCGGAAATATATGCTACTCATTGTTGAATCTAAAAATAAACAAAGAAGTGAAGAAACATAAAGTGAGTTAAATAACAATATTTATCCAAGTCACTTACGTATTGCGAACATAGAAAAAAGAAGAAACGGTGTAATAACAAATGAATGATAAAGAAAGAAATAAAGTACAAGTAAGAAAGGCTATTGAACAGAACATGAACAAAAGTAATGAAGTTCCGAATATTATTACATGAAGATAGTATCATAATCGAGAAATTGAAAAAAAACATAACATACTAACTATATTTATATATTGTAGAATTCATATTTGAAACTGATAACTTTCTTTGAAGTAACACGTGAAAACAAAACATGTAACAGATTCAACTACAAAGCTGCAGAATGTAAAAGCAAAAATAATTTCCCAAAGTCATGAACTGGACATATCACCAAGAAATTCACCAATTGTATTCGTTGCAACACGCAACTGAATATGAACCTGATATCGGATACTAGCATTCAAAACATGAATATACAGGGTCTTATAAATAAATAACTTCAAATACATACTTGTAGAGAACAATAATTTCGACTTTATTTCACAAACGGAAGCTCATTTTAATGAAAATAATTTTCAAAATGAAATATTTCTTGAGAAGTACAATGAAAGAACCTGTCTCTCAAACTCTTCCAAAACAGAGAGGAATAATTATACATTTGATTTTCGATAACCAACGAAGAAATTCGAAATCAACTCATCCATTTAGTATAACGTCAAAGAGATAGAAGCGAGTTTAAAGGGTATAATAAAAAGTCATACAAGTTATAAATTAAATAAAGTTTAAAAATGCTAATAAACAGAAACATTAACTCATATCGAGCTGTATACTCTTCGACCAGTATTGAAGAATACAGGAGCCATGTTTAGATTTCAACATTAACCTGCGTGCGTTCAGTCGTGAAATCGGATAGCAACTTTAGGTGTTATTGTGTACGGTTTCTGCAGACTAGAGCCCCACCGGTTTTAAGGGGGGAGCCTGCTTTAGAGGCTTCAAAAAATCGATGTTTTTGAGAATTTTATTGGGAGGGAATGATTGATTAAAGCGAAATTTTTAGGATTTATAGTTTTATATTTAAATATCATTCACAAATTTTTTGGATACGAAATCTTTACTATTCGGTCTTTGGAAAGCAAATGTCCGATGCATCTCGCATGTGCATTTGACGGATGCAGGTCACAATTTATGTCGGAAACTAAAAATTCAGAAAGATTCATATTTTTTAATAATTTATCTTCTAGTTAAACTAAAAAAATTCTAAAAAGTTTAAAATTTTACAAATTTTTTAAAAATTGAAAAAAGTGGTTTTTGTCCAAAAAAATTTTTATTCTTAATCCTCCTATGAAGTGTTCGCAATGAAGGCTTGTGGATCTCAATCTCTTTTGCATTAATATGCTCAATATCATGTTGGATGACCCTACATGGTAAACCCTACTTTTTTCAAAAATTTGTACGCCTTCAATAAATTTACCTTCAACGTTTGCCATACATTCGAAATTACTACTACTTATTATTGCTATATTTACATATTTACTTCTAAAGATATGAATATGTGGTATAAGCTTCTAACAGCCCAGTCAACTCAAACTATAAACAATTTGTATGTATTGCATATTTGATTCAAGGTTTTGGCAATTTTACGACTTCTCGCATGAATATTTATGTGCAAGTAACACGTGTGGAAAAACGACAATTTGGAAAATTTACGAGTTGACGCCACAATTTATACCTTTTTACTTTTGCAACATGTTATAATAGCTTTGTTCACTTAACGATTGTTTGTTTCATATAAACCTAATCAATATAGAATTATACATGGTACGAGTATATATAAATAATCATAATGATGAAACAGGTTGAAATCCGAATCACTGCCTGCGTGTCCGTCCATTTGACCTTTTGGGGTAAGCGATAACTCGGCTAAAAATTAAGACATCGTTATGAATCTTAGTACACGCGTTCCTTGGCAAAAAAAGGGAGGACGAGTTCGTATCTCCTAAACCTCTAATAACCAATTTCGCTTTTGACAAATCCCTTAAGAAGCCTTACCACATAATCCTTTCACTTTCCAGTACACAAATGAGGCACCAATAATATAATCGGGATAAATCTATGAACAAATAGTGCTTTTTAGACCTCGAGTCTATTGTGAAAATCGGCCTATAACTGACAGACTTTTTTATATCACTTAGGTATATCGGCCAACAAGTGAGTTTTTTTAATGAAATTGAGAGAGCGTGTTTCTTTAATAACGGGTTTCTTTGTGCGTAAAACTGATAAAATTGGGCAAAAATTGGCATTAACCCCAATATAAAAGATTTAAGCATTTTCAAACATCCGGCTGAACTTATTTGATTTATTATATATAGAATGTTTACGGATTTGCTTGAAAATTAGTTCTCAAATATACCTGAACAGTGTCAAAAATTATTGCAAACAAGCCAGACGTTTTCTGACTTT
The DNA here is from genome assembly GCA_027475135.1 of Bactrocera correcta. Classification (NCBI taxonomy): domain Eukaryota; kingdom Metazoa; phylum Arthropoda; class Insecta; order Diptera; family Tephritidae; genus Bactrocera; species Bactrocera correcta. Next base: position 12,909,370 of record CM050323.1, on the reverse strand, counting down.
CCACTTGATTTTGAACCCGTTTATTTACTTTTTTTGGCCATCATTTGGGTCAATACGGTGTCCTCGGAGTGGTCATGTAAATTTGCTGAATAACCAGAAGTTACACGAAGATAAATCAGGCGAATGCCGAGGTTGCGGCACCTTATTAGTTGAAAATGTGGCGAAATGATCAGAATGCAGTATGAAATGTTATCGCCCTTCTTTATTCAATAAATTCAGACATAGTAAAGATCGAAAAATTAACATTTAGAGCCACCCAAAACGACGCAACGATTCGAAAAACAAGCGAAGTATTAATTAAAAATTCACTCAAAAATTAATTAGAAGCAGAGTGAAAATGAATTAAAACATATACTTGAGGCTTTTGAGAAGAGAGTTGCAAATCGAATAGATGAAATGGACAAATTGAAACAGCAATGCTAGAAGTGAAAATTTCAATAACAAAATTGAGAAATAGTATGTAAAGAAGTAGGTTAGCAAAAATGAAAATAAGAGAGTCTGCAAAGATATGTTGAAATTTCAACAAATGAAAGAAAACCAAACAGTTACCGAAGCTTCGGAAATATATGCTACTCATTGTTGAATCTAAAAATAAACAAAGAAGTGAAGAAACATAAAGTGAGTTAAATAACAATATTTATCCAAGTCACTTACGTATTGCGAACATAGAAAAAAGAAGAAACGGTGTAATAACAAATGAATGATAAAGAAAGAAATAAAGTACAAGTAAGAAAGGCTATTGAACAGAACATGAACAAAAGTAATGAAGTTCCGAATATTATTACATGAAGATAGTATCATAATCGAGAAATTGAAAAAAAACATAACATACTAACTATATTTATATATTGTAGAATTCATATTTGAAACTGATAACTTTCTTTGAAGTAACACGTGAAAACAAAACATGTAACAGATTCAACTACAAAGCTGCAGAATGTAAAAGCAAAAATAATTTCCCAAAGTCATGAACTGGACATATCACCAAGAAATTCACCAATTGTATTCGTTGCAACACGCAACTGAATATGAACCTGATATCGGATACTAGCATTCAAAACATGAATATACAGGGTCTTATAAATAAATAACTTCAAATACATACTTGTAGAGAACAATAATTTCGACTTTATTTCACAAACGGAAGCTCATTTTAATGAAAATAATTTTCAAAATGAAATATTTCTTGAGAAGTACAATGAAAGAACCTGTCTCTCAAACTCTTCCAAAACAGAGAGGAATAATTATACATTTGATTTTCGATAACCAACGAAGAAATTCGAAATCAACTCATCCATTTAGTATAACGTCAAAGAGATAGAAGCGAGTTTAAAGGGTATAATAAAAAGTCATACAAGTTATAAATTAAATAAAGTTTAAAAATGCTAATAAACAGAAACATTAACTCATATCGAGCTGTATACTCTTCGACCAGTATTGAAGAATACAGGAGCCATGTTTAGATTTCAACATTAACCTGCGTGCGTTCAGTCGTGAAATCGGATAGCAACTTTAGGTGTTATTGTGTACGGTTTCTGCAGACTAGAGCCCCACCGGTTTTAAGGGGGGAGCCTGCCTTAGAGGCTTCAAAAAATCGATGTTTTTGAGAATTTTATTGGGAGGGAATGATTGATTAAAGCGAAATTTTTAGGATTTATAGTTTTATATTTAAATATCATTCACAAATTTTTTGGATACGAAATCTTTACTATTCGGTCTTTGGAAAGCAAATGTCCGATGCATCTCGCATGTGCATTTGACGGATGCAGGTCACAATTTATGTCGGAAACTAAAAATTCAGAAAGATTCATATTTTTTAATAATTTATCTTCTAGTTAAACTAAAAAAATTCTAAAAAGTTTAAAATTTTACAAATTTTTTAAAAATTGAAAAAAGTGGTTTTTGTCCAAAAAAATTTTTATTTTATTTTGTTTAAAAATATGTTCAAATTTCACTTTTCTAAGTTTTTTATTAGTTTAAATAGAAGATAATTTAATGCCAAAGATAATAGACTGTGACCCAATTCCATACGTTTAGTTTTTTTCTATCCTGCCCGCCAATTAAGAAAAATCGTCAAAATGAAAAACCGAGAAATCGCGCGTCAAAGTTTTCGCTTTCTGCTGAAGCGCCAATATATTTGCTAGACGCTCGGGCACTATTTCTCTTCTAGCTTCGAAATATTACGAATTCCCATCTATAACTTTGGAGACATATTCTCAGATTATTTTAAACAGATTTAAGAAAAAAAAAAATCGATTTTTTGAAGCTTTTAAAGCAAGCTCCACCCTTAAAGCGCTCAAAATCGTATATATGCCACTTTCTGAGAAGCATATGTATCGATAGGGTAGCTTGAAGACCCCACCCCAGCCACTGGAGCGAAGCGATGGACGACGCCATGTTGTGCCGGCCAGTGACTATGTCAAGAGACTTCTTTGAGATTATAATAAGCACGGTATTGATATCCAGAATCCCTATAATACCCACAAATTCTCACATTTGAAAGTGGCTTTCTCTATCACAATTGATAAAAGTCTGGGACAAACAAAAGTAGGCATTTACCTGGGCACTCCTTATTTCTCCCATAGACAATTATAAGTGGGTTGTTCACGTTTGTCGAGAACAAGAAATCCTTTTATCAATCAAAACAGTTCAAGCCTGCAGGTACCGACTATTTGGACCTATAGTTGACATTTTACTGCGATCAATATGTGAGATAAAAAATTTAAATTCAGAGATAATCCTTTCTGGACAATAGTATGTCTGTGTGAATGAACTGAATCGACTTTATACTGCATACATCGATCAACATGTGATTTATCTCAAAGAAAATAAGAATAAGAATCGAGAGCAAGAAATCTTTTTATGTAGAAAGAAAAAAATATGTCTTAGGACGTGCTACAAAAAAAAAAATGATTTCTATTTCTCTACGACCTGAGACAAAAGTTCATTTTGAAATTATTCAACAAAGAAGTTATATAAAATTTTGTGTACGGAATCTAATTTCTATAGCCGAAACGTTCAGAATGTTAGAAAAGGCTTTCGGTGATGATTGCTTGTCGCGAGAAAAATTTTTTAATTTGTCAAAGTTATTCAAAGAGGATGACGTCAATAAAATAAAGATATTAGTACTTGGAAATCGGCGATTAACAGTCAGAGATCTAACTGGCTTCGCTGAAATCTCTAAAGGCTCAGTGGAAATCATTTTGAAAGATAATTTGGGCTAAGAAAAGTGAAAGCACGATTGGTTCACGATTAAATAACTATTTTTGTTTTTTTTTTTGTCAATTGAAGACATTATACGTGAATTGCTACGCGCATTAAAATTCGGAAATTCACTTTAATAACTGTTTCGAGGCTTGAAAAATCGTTGGCAAGAGTGTATTGGGACCAAGGGTGATTATTTTGAGAGGACGACATAAATTTTGAAGAATATATTGGTCAACAACTTTGCTTCCGCCGTTTTCCAATAGATGTCTCTAGGGTCAAGCACTGGTTGATTAAATCATTTAAATCGTTTTATATCGATCTTGGACATTTGTGTCAACATTAACCCAACAAAATATTTGTAGAGGTCTGTATGCATCTCAAACCTATCTCGACGTTTGCGAGAAATTTTGCTTTTTTTTCTAATTCCAAGAAAAGTGCGACTGAAGACCCGTCCACGCTTTACTGAGGCTGACACATATTTAGATAATACTATTACTCTACTACCACCATCTATATGATTTATATTAGGTATTAAAAAAATACAGAATTTTTGTAAAGCAACTTGTGTTAATTTACATAAAAATGGATCAAAGAATTTCGTGTGTTAATTAAGCATTGCTTTTTGAGGGAATAAGGGAAAACACTTTTGGACCGATTTTATACAATAAAGCCTTAAATTTACAAAAAAAAAAACGGCGGAAGCAAAGTTGTACACCTAATATTATGAATTTTAAAATATGAACAAAGTCTTACTATTTTTTGCTCATAGTAGTACGACTTGATTCAGTAGGAAAAGTGGTCGAAAATTGGGTTCATCGAATTCGTTCCCGCGAAAGAAGTTGTTGAGGCCATTCGAATGATGTTATACGACTATTCTGAACTTTCAATTCTACTTCACACTGAATAAAAAACATTTTAATTTTCATAACAATTAGTGCATTTTTTTAAGAAAATCATATCACTCTGTTTTGAAAACCCTATGCTTTTAATTTTTATATCTCTTTGTAATGCAAAAATTTGGGACATGATTTGTCAAAAGAAGGATGCTCTCCTAAGCAGTTTGTACAGGTTTAAGGGGTTCAGGGATTTTAATAATACCAATTTCAATGTGGAACAAATGGTAAAACAGTTACACCGGTTTAATTTTTCTTCTATTTCAGCAAGATTAGGAAGAGGACCAAATTGTGTTTTTATTTTTTTTTCATTTTGGTTGGGGATCAGAAGTCAGAAAGAAGATTCTTCTATCATCAAGATTGGAAGGATCGATGGCCTTTGTTTCTTATGTTCAAAACTATAGGGGTATTCAGACCGAAGCCTGTTAATTTGGTAATTCGTTAGTTGATACTTCGTTAAAAGGCTTAACTGTGAACATACTTTTAGTTCTACTTCTGTAGTATGGTAAATTTTATTCCAAAACAGCGGATTCATTTTTATTAAAGAGTAAAAATCCCTCAGCAAAGTGAAGATTAAAAAAATTGTCAGTCATTTAATTGAAAATTATGTGGAGCAGATCAAATTTATTACTGGTAAGTACTTTTAATTGATGTACAGAGGAGCAGGAGAACAGCTGATGTGATATTACCGAGTAACGAATCAATTATCAAGCTTGCCAGATGGATAGTTCGTTACTCGGTAGAACAATAGTCTGTTAATTTTACAAAAACAAAATGCATGTAAAAAACTACCGAATAACAACCAACGAATTAACAAGGCTGGTCTGAATACCCTTTATAAATTTGTTATTACTATACCTTTCTGCTGAAGAAGTACGTAAATATGTAGATAAGTACATAGATATGTAGATAACTTTTAAAAATGTTTTTTTTTTTTTCTCAAGAGATCTGGGCTTTTATGACTTGCCATTATGTTCTTATATAATTTGCCTCAGGGGTTCGCGTGAACATCGAAATGTGGATTTCAGCGATGTGTAAGTTTGCCGAGATATTCTCAGTTTTCCAAAATAGGTCTAATCATGTCAGGAAAAGCTTAAGTCGGGCGCTGCAGGTCAACGGCTAAAGAACTCCTAAAATTTTAATGAAACACATATTTTTTGGCAAATCTTAAGTTTAATTTGTTTTGTTGCTAACATATGGAACATATCGACCGTTATTTTCGGAATAACACCCACTGGAGGATAAGATAATTTAGTATTGGTTGACATTGATCTAATACTTCCTGAGGAGAGGTTTCACCTAGATGTGCACGGTATCATAACTACTTTTCAACCAACTATTTATAGCACTTTATATGTTTTCGCTAAATTTCATTTTGAGGGTGCGGAATTGGTCTGATTTCGCTCAACTATAATACCAACTTCCCTAGCAAAAAAACTCTTTACGATTTCTCAATTTTTAGTTAGCTATATACAGCTCTCTTTTGTTGGAAGTAGAATGAAGCTGCTAGTTTCTGCTATGTAGTGAAATTTCTCTTAGCAGGAATTATGAAGAGACAGCTGTTAAAAAACATCTGCAAGCGATATTTATTAAATTTGTTTTAATTGAGAAAATAAAAACTCGGTCAAAATTGGATTCAATTATATGCATATATGTATTTCGTTTATTCGTTGCGTCCAGAAGGATACAGAAAGGAGTGGAAATTTAAATAATATGATAATATTAAAATTTGAAGTATTTGAGTATATGTGATTAATATAAAAGTCAAGCATGATTTTAATATCTTTGGCAAGAGCCAACTTCTAAGAAGCCGAAAATATACAGCAAGTTAAGGTCTGGAATGTTAAAATGATTGCTATACGAATATATATATAAATATATGCAAAAATTTTTTAGTCATTATAGTAAATACTTTAATACCTTAATTCTTTTCTATAATTTCTTTAAAGTTAAATGCAATGTTCGAGTAAGTTATGTGGCAGTGACTCCGACGATGTAGAATTGAATTATTTATTCAGTATGCAAAAATGTGCTCACTTTAAAAATATTGATTGACTCTGAATGAAGGTAGCGCAGTTATGTGTAGAAATATTTAGAAAAGAGCGCCAACATAGCCATTGCTCTTTAAGAGACACACCTAGTGTGACAGCCTAAAATTGTTGATTTTTGGGAATTAAAAAAAAAAAAACATTTTTTATTGAATTATAAAGGGATAAAAGAAAGGGTGCCCAAAAAATTCGTATAAGCAAAATGTGGATTTACTAAAGACATATGTATGTATAAAAATTAACATTTTTTATTAACAAAAAAATTTATTAACACCTTTGAAAAATACCAAGGATAAGCTCGTGATAGTTGGCTATTTTAAAACTCGAGATTTGCAGCAAATTTTCCGAACTTTGTAGAGATAATTAATATTTATATTAGTAGTAATTATTTTAAACTATTTACATAAAATTATTTATTAAGCTAATCGGTCTATCCGTGTACTTCTTATTTAGGAAAACTCTTCCTTAATAGTGGGTATCTGTCAGATGATTTGAAGATGCTTAATAAGTATAAAGCTAAGTTCTGCACCAATGGCAATTGAACACATTTTCAGCGATATGAAACAGATGTCTAGTAAATAATAATTTCTTAATAAAAATAGAAAAAATGGAAGAAAACTCTTTCTGATGACTTCGAGAAATACATCACCTCATATCAATTTTTTTGTTTCAGATGATCCGGTAACGAGTTATAATAAACCACTTTCAGGGCGCTTCTGGAGATTCACTGTCACAGGTTTATTAATTAATATTTTTATTTGAAATTTTTTTTAATATAGTTCACAAGTTTTACAATAATATGCCGTTTAGTTTAATAATATTATATTATTTATGTCACCGCAAAAAAAAACACAAATATTATATATTATTTTTTTTGCCCCCTCCTTAAGCAAACTGAATCATCAACACTTCCACTTTCCCCACAAACTTTTTTAAACTCAACTCCATTTCTCTTTTAGAAATTTGTAAGCCACCCTTCACTTGCCGCAAAGTTTTTGATGCTTTTTTCAAACTTTTTTGCTTTTTCTTCAATAAGTTTCCGCTAATAGACATTTTTCGTCCTCTACACTGTTATAGCCAATTGACCACGATTTCTTCCAGACGAGGAAATTCATCATCAGCAGCATTAATTTTCTCCTTGTGCTTTATTATGGTTGAGAGAGTAATCAAAGGAATCTTAAATTCTTTTGCAACATCACTTTTCTTCTCATCTTCCTCTACTTTTTCGAGTAACTAGTTCTTTTCAGCAATCGTCAAACATTTATACTCTCTACGGCTCATAACTAAGGCAAACTTTTAATTTGTATGCCAACGAAAAGGTAACAGTAACTGAATGATGAATGATAACTAAACAAACTCATTTGTGAGAAGTGAGTGTCAAAAAGTCAAACTAATCATAACAAAAACAAAGACTCGTGCACGTTGGTACATGTTTAAACTTGTCGCAAAATGTACTTACAATCCTTCCACCTCATTCTCTCTGCAAATTTGAACCTGCGAGTGTTGGATGCCAGTGAGTTCATATAGTACATACATACATATGTATGTATGTATATTAATGATTTTTTCGTTCGAATTACCAAGTGCTTAAAAATGTATTGATTTAATTCGAAATATAAATATATTCTGCAGGGAACTCGTGAAAATTTTGAATTATAAGGTATAAGGATCGAAATATCGCAGGTTTAAATTAACGATAGTCGCCGATGTTTGTTATCTATTAACTATTATCGACCCACATATGTATTACAAAAATATTCCCTGGGTTTGATTAAGGTACCTCATTGCTCTATTGCTGATTGCATATCAAATGGAGCAAAGTCAGCCGTCTTTTCGAAAATCCTCGTAATAATTATATGACCGACCCAAGTTTTCGTCCATTTTTATCTATTTCAGGCAAAAAGTACTGTTAAACGTAAAACACGCAGTCCAATTTTCGCTGAGATAACTTGAATATATTCAGCAAAATGTCACCTGGAAGTACGGAAATCTTTACATTAGGTATATGAGGGCTCAGGTAAATAGCAATCCGATTCAACCTATTTTTGATACACAGAGTTACCATTCTCGGTGAAGGCTTTTGTCTGATTTTCAATTGTATATCTCACACATTGATCGATATTTTCAATCAAAAGTCAACTACAGATACTGGGGTCTACATATTCAGTACCTAAAGACTTGAACAGTTTTGTCTGGACTTGGACAATCTTTGGTCATAAAGTGGCATACTTTAAAGGAATTATTAGTGCAAAGGTTTATCCTGTTATATCAATTGTTCGCTGATTCTTGTACTGGAAAGTGAAAAAAATCAAATTAAATCAAAGCTCTTGTGTTATATGGGAAATAGGCGTAGTAGTAGTTGTACTTCGCCCATTTTCTCACCGTGAAATAGATTATGAAATACATGCCACGTACTAAGTTTAGTAAAAATCGGTCGGTTGGGTTCCGAGGTATTTGATTTCTTAAAAATGGGCAGTGCCACTCCCATCTCCAAGGTCCACTCAGGTTCCCATAAGGCCCTATCATACATGCACGGAGGTTAAATTTAATGTCTCTTACGTAATTAGTTATTGATTTAACGCACGTATTGGGATTCACGACAAATTAATCCGAAAAGACGACAATTGTATCACACTATTGTGAAAGGCACATTAACTGATCTATCTTCTGATCACTCTCCCGTACTAATAAAATTATGTGAACAACATATATTCGCTGATCCAAAAGTGGGTCTAACTTCTTATAAAATGAATTGGCTAAAATATATAAAATACCTGAGTAGCCACATTAATGTTGAGTACAAAATAAATACAGAGAGATATTGGTCCCAGAAAAATTACTAATAGAGAAATAGAAAAGCTTGTAAATGAAAAATGCGGGTAAGACGTGAATGGGAGATAAATCGTTCTCCTTCCACTCAGCTTCAGTTGAAATCTGCTGCACGTAATTAAAAAAGCGCTTAAACGTGAGGTAGAATTCAATACTGAAAGGTATATAAAAAAGCTGTGTCCAAATTCAAACAAGCAAAATTCCCTTTGAAAGCCAAAAAATTCATGAAGCCACCAACTAACTCCAACATGCCTATACGAAGCTTGGGTGGAAATTGGGCTCGAAGTGGCGAGGAAAAAGCTAATTGTTTTGCAAATCACCTAATTTGCCAAAGAACAACTTTAAGCTGTCAATCTTACCCAACGTAGCTAAAGAGTCGCTCGATTCTTTTAAGACTTCAAATTCTGAAATTATTGGAATTGTCAAAGAACTTAATCCAAAAAAATCACCAGGACATGATAACATTCATGGAAAAAGTCGCAGATTATCTTGGTATATAAACCTGGGAAAGACCTAACACAGCCGTCTTCATACAGACTCATCAGCCTTCTACTCTGTCTTTCAAAAATATTTGAAAAAGTGTTACTATCAAATATGTCTCCTTTCCTCCACGAAAATAATATAATATCAACGCACCAATTCGGGTTTCGTGAAAAAACATAGCGCAATAGAGCAAGTAAATGGAATAACTAACGAAATAAAGACGCATTTGAGCCCAGGGAGAACTGTTCAGCTTTATTTCTAGACGTGGCCCAGGCGTTTGATTAGATGTGGCATGAAGGCCTTTTATATAAAATTAAAAACATTCTACCTTTAGAATTGCATAAAACATCTTATTTAAAAAATAGACAATTTATGGTAAGAGTGGGAGATTTCAAATCTGATGAACGACAGATAAGGGCTTGTGACCACAGAAAAGTGTTTAAGGCCCAACTCTATGCATCATGTATACAGCAGATCTTCCAACAGATCTTCCAACAGATAATAATGTATTAACATCAACTTTTGTGGATGACGCAGCTTTAGTGAGCCGTAACAAATGTCACATAACAGCATCAAGAATATTAGCCGAGCACTTAAGGTCTGTCGAAGAATGTCTAGCCAACTAGCGTATAAATGTGAATGAACAAAAGTGTAGGCATATTACGTTTTCGCTGAGTCCAAAAACGTGTCCGGTAGTAAAAATTAACAATATTTTAGTACCTCAAGCGAACGAAGTAACTTATGTTGGTATTCACCTAGATAGAAGACTTATGTACGTTGAGAAAACACATCTCTAGTAAAATAAAATGTATGAAGATTAGAGCAGCAAATTTAAATTGGCTTTTAAATAAAAACTCCAAACTTAGCCTAGACAACAAAGTGCTTTTATATAATGCGGTCATAAAGCCGATTTGGATGTATGGCATTCAACTGTGGGGTACGACCTGTGCAATTAATATTGATATAATACAAAGGTTCCAATCGAAAATGCTACGAACAATTACGTGTTCACCATGGTACATGCGCACTGAAAATATCCATAAAGACCTTGATATATCCTATGGTAAAGAAAGAAGTAGAAGATAGCAGAATTAAATATATATCTAAACTTCGAGATCACCCAAACCCTTTGGCCAATGCTTTGGTTCATTCCTGCGATCAAACACGCCTTAAAAGAAGATATACTATGCCAGCGTACTAACGAGCAACGTATCACTTGCTTGAGCTTGTCTAGTTTTTAAATAAATATTTTATAAATTATTGTTAGGCTTTTAAAACAAAAAGCAGATTCAATAAATAAAAAGCGATATTGCAAAAAAAAAAAACAGTTATTGATTTATTTTACTTTGAGTAGTTTTGAAATGTACCGTTATATTCCGATTTCATCCATTTTCATAATGTCGCTGGGAATTCCTGTAATATTTATTTGCGCAAATTTGATTGTTGTTGCTTTAGTAGTTTAGGATATACATTAAACCACGCCCTCTTTTTCAAAATTTTTAACCCCGAGTACCACTTACTACTGCGATATCCTGTGCCAAATTACGATTTGTGGGCATGGAAGTGGTCCGATTACGCCCATCTACGAACTTGTAATTTTTTTGGTACTAAGTAACTCAAATACCAAGTTTCATCAAGATACCTCAGTGTTTACTCAAGCAAGCGCTTGCATGGATGGACGGACAGACAGGCATACCTACACTCACCAGGATTTCAGCTTTTCTCGTCATCCTGATCATTTATATATACATACATATATATACTATATTGTATATAACTCCATATCTACCTCGATAAGTTTTGGGTGATAGGTACAAGCGTTAGGTGAAAAAAATTATTATACTCTTTAGCAACAGGTTGCAAGAGTATATAAATGACGTCGAAACTCTATAAAAAAATGGTATCGAGAAGCCGAAAAAATGCTGGACCAGTGGTCGCACAAAAAAACACAAATCCCCCAAATGCTATGTCCTCCAATCTTTCATATAACTACAACCAAGAGGCAGTGTTTTATAATGGGTTGTCGAAAAAGTCTTGCGGTATTTTTATTGAATCAATTCATGTGGCACCCATACATCGAGCTTCTTAATGACTACAAGCTTCTTCAAATGGTTTATAACGGTTTGAAGACTACTATGCCTGTCTCTTTCGAGCAATTCTGCGATTTTATCGCAATTTTCGACGACAGGCCTTCCGGAGCGTGGCTCATCTTCGACCACCTCTACACCAGAACAAAAACGTTGAAACTATTGTTGTGCGGTGGAAATGGAAACTGCATCGGGTCCATAAACTGCACAAATTTTATTGGCGGCTTAAGATGAATTTTTGCCTTTATCGTAGAGTACTGTAAAATATGCCGTATTTTCTCTTTATCTTTCTCCATGTTTGCGACGCTAGAACTCACGAACGACTTAAAAAAAACACGTTTTAGCGCGTGAAATGAGCTTTCCAAAAAGGTACAGCATGACCCGATGCGACGAATAAAACTAGAACTACGCGCTTTCAGCGCCAACTAGCGAAAATACCGCAAGACTTTTTTGACAGCCTAATGTATATGTGTCTTCGACTTGGTCACACTAGCTTAATACACAAATATTGGAAAAAACCCAATAACGAGTATGCCCATATTTCGTCCTGGCGATTCTCTCAATTCCACATAAAAAACAGCCCATCAAACGCCCGAATAAAATTAAATAACTCTATCTTAAGAGAATTGTTAACAAAAGTAACTCATTCTAATATAAAAAAACAATTTATGTGTAAATTAAACATCTATTTTGAAATCTGTTAATGCAAAACAATAAGTTTAGTACCAGATTTACTTAATAAGCTGATGACCTTAGTCGCTACTTTTTGTATTTTAAAAGTGTATAGTAATTATTATATTATCCTTTGCAATAAATAATATTAATATTTCATTTTAGTTAAATAGGTTGATTTTGCAAAGAATCTAAGTGCGTTAACGATTTTTAGCATAAGTTAATTAAATAGCAAATATCACTGTAATCCTTATTTCTTTAATAGCAAAAGTCTTTCCTCACCTGTGATCCTTGCAAATTGCGAGAATTCAAAATGTTCGATAGCCCCCAAATTTATATCTTCCATACTTTTGTAATATAGTATTTTGCAACATTGGATATATTTCCACCCCCTTAGATTATTTTAAAGATTATATAATGCCTTTTATTTAATTTGTTTCATTTCTATTCATTTATGTACATACATCGCACACGTGTGCGAAACAGCCTTCCCCAAAAAGGCTATCCGATTTGCCGATACTCAATGCAACTTGAAACAAGCGCCAAAACTTAATACAGCGCCTTATATTAAATAAAATAATGTACATACAACATGAGTATCATGAATTTAGTTGGAAATTTATCTATCCCCTACTGCAATTTCACATATCCATAAACTTGTTTACACCTTTGTAAAGACAGGGAAACTTCACTAAAAGTTTGCCACTATTTAAGTTGAATATTTATGGTAGTTCAGAAACCGGAATGTACGCATTTCTTGTGAAACGGTTGCGAAAGTTGCTATTGACCTCTGATTGAACTTGCTATTCTCTACACAGTCAAAACTTAAAAGGAAAAATATATTTGACAGAGGTTTAAAATCAAAAAACAGATACTTTTTATATATTCATTTATGTAATTTTTTTCTGAAACAAATTAAATAAATGTTCAATGCTCTGAGAAATTTTTTATTAAATGAAGTATCCATATAACCTTCATATTGAACTCACAAAAATTTCAATAAAGTAGTTCTTCTTCTTCTTTATTGACATAGGCACCGCTTAGGCGGTTCCAGCCGAGTTTACAACAGCAGCCTCCTTTTCGCTGATTGGCGCCAATTGGAGATTTCAAGTGCACCCAGATCCCTCTCCACCTCCTCTTTTCAACGAAGTGGAGGTCTTTCTCTTCTTCTGCTTCCACCGGCGGGAACTGTGTCGAATAGTTTTAGAACTGTAGTGTTGTCATCCATTCGGACGACATGACATAGCCAGCACAGCAGGTCCATAAATCCTCCGCAAAACCTTTCTCTCGAAACTCATTGGATGATGAGTAAATTGTAGAGTTTGGTTTTCGTTCGTTGCGATAGGACTTTACTAAAATAGTTACTTTAATAAAAAAACATTTTCGGCTGCATACATGTGAACATATTTTCGAAGCTATGGGTCGTCTGTTACTGTATTTCGCACAATTTCCCTGGAAGAGGTTGTGCCACTGTTCACTACATATGTTCACTTACTTTAAATCACTTAATTAAAATTAAAGCAAAAACAATTAAGGAAGGTCTAAGATTGGGGGCAACCGAACATTTTATTCTCTTGCTGTTTGCAGGAATCACAGCCAGGAAATATCTGAACGTGCAAAAAGTCAACCAGAGGACAATGACCGACATATTCGACAAAAGGTTTGGTTAGGAAAACGAAAATCATTATATGTAGTATATGGGAGTTGGGTTAGTATGTACCCGATTTTAATTCTTTTTAATTTAAGTCAACTATAGATACTGGGCTGCGCATATTCGATTCAAAATTTTTAACCCAGAGGTGTCCCTTGCTAAATTATGGTCCTATATCTTAATTTAGTGCTTAATTATGGCCTTTTTGTCGCCGTTTTGTGAGTGTGGTAGTAGTCCGATTACTATCCGATCCTATTATAACGATATCTTAACTTTTACTCAATTTACTGTTTGCACGGCTGCTTCCCACAGTCACCCAGATTTCAATTCGTCTCGTCATCCTGATTATTTACATATACATATGTAAATCTATATTTATCTCGATTAATTTAAGGTGATACAAAAACAACCGTTAGGTGAACAAAATTTGTATTTCTCTGTGCCAACATGTAGCAAGCGTATAAAAACAACTACAGTTAAGGCTTACTAAAAATGGAGCATTACGTGATAGAACAACGTGTTAAGCTTGAGCCCCCTGTATAAAGTTCTTTCATTTGAAACGTGCTTCTTCTTACGAAAAAAGTTTAAAACCATATCCCCAACCATTGTCGAAAAAACGTTCTTTTTTACATTTTAATGGTTTTCAGTGTCTTACAACAGCTACTGGTCAAATTTTTATTAGTTATAATTCTAGAAAAATATATTATTGAATTATTAAAACAAAGCAAAACCATTTCTCACACAATTTTTTTGTTTTTGAGCTAGGCACAACCATTTATAACTAAATCAAAAGCCTTAACATACTCATAGCAAAATTTTTGAATGACGACAAAAGCCAAAATTCACCTGTAAAAGCTTCCCTTTTTTCGGATTAAAAGTCTGATAGGCTAACGAAAATCTTTATATGTAAATAGTTTAAGGGAACTAGGGGAACATTCCGCTTTCGTACTTTTCGCATATGTAAAGAGAAGTATATCCAATATTACACATTCCTCTAATTTTGGTAAGATATGCTACATAATCACTGATATACACACTATAAAGCCAACCCGAAATGTGAAATTCGTATTTATCATTAGCATATATAAGGTATAAAGCTATGGCATTCTTAGAAAAGCCTTAGATTAGGTATTGTACATGCCGTTTGGGGGGTATTGCGCCGTTCTGTCCATTTTTGGCATAACAGGAAAAGATGCACTCCGAAATGCAATGAAGATACCTCCCAGATTGTACGATGTATATCGATTAGAGAATTTATCAATAATCTAATATTGATAATTTTTGGGAATGGAGGTTGAAATTATTGCTTTACGCCCAGCATAGTTTGAAAATTACTTCCAATAAACATACTAGTAACCATATATACCGGTTTATTGAACTTTCGAAAGAGAAATGAGGAATTGGTGTTAGTCAAAACATATTTTATGGCTGCTTCCCGCGTCCATAAAGCTGTTGTAACCATAATATAACTTTACTGTACTCTGAAAAAGTACCATCGGGTCTGTCCCTCTGTACATATATAGTATATGTGATCTAATCTCTCAGTTTTTGAGATATCGATTTTGTACACGCACTCTCTTTCCAAAAAGCTAAACATTTTTCGGAACCGCCGATATTGTACCACTAACAAAACAAATTGTACATTTGGCTAGAACTGATGTTAGCCTTTATTCTTGTTTTCTTTGTGTGTTTTCTTTTCCGAACTGGATTTTTTTTAATTAAGACCTGGTAGTAGTTGTTAAATAAGTTTTAATGAGAACACTGTCATTATGAGCAAATAAATTCAAGTATTTCATGTGTATGTACATTCACACATATATTAGTATGTGTATATCAGAGTATAAATATGTATTTAAAAATTCAAGTATACGATTGTAGTCCATTTCCCTGATCATACGAGAATTTTCCTCGTATCCACTTGTTAAAACTTTGTTGAACACGCGCTGAATGCATGGAAAAAATTGCGAATGATATGAAAGCAATCCCATTTATCCGCAAACAATGTACTCTTTTGTAAGTAAATTATGTTAATTAAATAGTAATTATAATTGCGCAGATTGAATATAATTTATAATGTATGTAATGTATTTGAATGTAGCCGACGTATGCAAATATTGAATCTATACAGTGAGTACGTTTTCACAGTTCTGTTGATGTATGTTACATAATATGTATTTAAGTATTATGTATATCTCTACTCTGATCTCCATCGCATTTAATTGCCAAATGTGGGCATAAGAAAACAGAGCAAATCGATTAATGATGGTATATGTATAAGGATTTAACTTCAATATGAGCATGTATTCGCTATACTAACTAGGTTGTGAAGGAAATAGAGTATTCTGGTATTTCTAGCACAGCAAAGCCGGCAAAAGGTTTGCTAAAATAAAGAAAAACATTTATAGTATATATATATATATATATAATATAAAATATTCGATATTATAAGCTCCCTTAATTTTGCTAAGTTATTTGAGAAATTCAACGATATACTATACGGTATAAAAGCAACCGGAAATTTAAAATCTCATAGCATAACTTAGGGGCATTACTTGTGCAAAGTGGTATCCCGATATGTTCATTGGAGCTTAATTTGTACAATGTAAAGTTAGAGGTTTATATAGAATTTATAGTTCTGTGATATGGAAAGTAGGTGCGGTTATAAGCCAATTTCACCCATTTTCACACTGTTGTGCTAAAAAGATGTATTGATATATATTTATATATATAGGCTTCATTGCGCCAGCGTTTTGAATTTTTAAAACCTCGGAATCTTTAATTCGACTCGTTGTACCAAATTCAAATTCTTTATATGGACCGACGGACGGACGTACAGATAATCACACTGTATCCAACTCGTAATCACACTGTATGCATATAATGAATATAACTTTGTATATCTCAATCGGTAAGAATTACAAGCAACCGTGGCGATAGCACGAAAAGCAAGTGCGGCTCTATTTGATGGCTATTGCTCGAAGTCTTAAAATATAATAATCGTTTATTTTAAAACTTTCTCTTGGGTTCGATCACTGGACTATTGAATTGAAATTCATTTAAGGGCTATACGCCGCTGGCTTTGTCGCCGGATTCGTGCCCTATTGGTAGATCGTACCTGTGAATCTCCTCCGAAAAAGGCGAATACTGCGAGTTCATACTTATATGTATTTTCGCTACTTGCAAGGATCAAAAGTAGAAATATATTTACAAATAATGACAAACCTACATACATATTAAGAAATATTTCATACTAATTTATTATAGGAATTTGTTTTTGGAGTACTTATTTCATATTCATAGATTTTCTTAGATTGTGTACTATAGGACAAAAAATAGTGGCGAAAGCCTATTCGTCGAAATATTTTTTTTCTATGTTGGTATGACTGTCAGTGACATCTTTGCCAAACGTGACATCAAAATAATCATTAGTGTTCAATATACGCTTGTCTTTCTGAAGTACACAAAGTGCATTCGGTCATTAAATTTTGTGTACAAAAACAAATTTCTAATGTGGAAACATTCAAAATGTCGGAAAAGGCTTTCGGTGATAATTGTTTATAGCGAGCAGTATTTTTGATTGGTGCAATTTATTCGAAGAGAGTTGAGAACGCGTTGTCGACGACCACGACCAGAACGGTCATTAACATCAGCTGTTGATCAACACGTCAGAAATATAAAGCAATTGGTGCTTCAGAATCGACAGTTTACAATCAGAGATCTAACTGCCAAAGTTGGAATATTGAAAGGAAAATCATTTTAAAATATCATTTGGGCCCAAGAAAAGTGAAATTTGATTAGTTCTGAAGTCAAAAATTTTTTTCGAAAAACAGCGTCGCGTTATCGTGTGTGAAAGAGTGCTTTCCGACTACTAATCTAATACTGGCGATGAGTTTTGGATCTATGTTTAAGCTCCGGATACAGACGATCAATCGGACTAATATATGTAGTTTCAAAGATGTGCCGAAGCCGAAGAAACTACATCAAAGCAGTCCAAAAATCAAAGGTATGTTGACAGTTTCCTTCGATTATCGAGGTGTGGCACACTCCGAATTCCTTCTGGGTGTTTGAGTGTAATGCGTTGTTGTGCGAAACTATTCGTGAAATGAGTCCGGAATTATATATTCAGCACACTTATACTGGTTTTTCTCATAGTAGTATTTGGTTTTAACGTAAAAATCATAAATTATACCAAGAAATGACATAATGCTAACTGATATATTCTTGCAAATATTTTTTCTACCATTACCGATAAATGCAGTATAAACTAAGCCAAAGCAACGAAATTTAGGAAATGGAGTTTACATATGAAAAGAAAGTCAACCATAGGGTTGAATATCATGGATTTAGAGCAGGACCTTATTATTAATATATTTCATTGAAATATCGAATTCATTAATCGATATGAAATCATCCGGATAGCCGAAAATCAATGCATTGATTTTATTAAAAATACTTTGGCACTAAACTAAAATATGTTTAAGAAGAATAATAAGTAAGGAAATATATGTTCAGTTTATATCGAAGTTTGTTTAAACATGTTTAATTAAATAAGGAACTTAAATGCTTTCTTAATTCTACATAAAACTTTTGTAATTTTTAAATATTTTTTTTAAGTATGCCGAATCGCCAAAAACGAAACGTTTGTTAAAGATACTTTAATCGTTATAAGTTTCTAGAAGTTAACTGAAATGCCGAAAGCAGCGAAGAAAAAATATTACCAGAAATATTCAAAGATTTCAGAAAATGGTCTGAAATTAAAAGTGAACTTAAATTACTTTTGAAATATATAGAAAGTACCAGGAATGCTAGAGATGTAGTGCAGGTCGCCTCCACGTTGGTGCATCCTGGGTAACGCCAAATGACTTGCGGCCTTCACGGCCTTACAACTCCCTTGACGACGTTTTTGGCACCGAACTGGTTTTTGGAATAGGAAACATATCTGGATCTTTTAAAACCCTAGGCTGGTGGTGGCGGCATTCTGGCACCTGAATATGATGGGGTGACACCCATCAGAAATGGCTGTCGGGCTAATGTCGAAACTGCCTCCGCCCCGTTAAAACCTTGGCAGGCCTCAGAGTACGGTGACGAAATCGTCGCCAGGTAGCAGTAGAATTAAGACCCTCATAGGAGTCTCCGCATCAGACGGTAAGATGGGGGAAGTCGGCGCAAACCCGCCGGCAAAAAAGACAGTGAAGGGGTGGAGCCTTCATACACGGCGGAATAGCCAGTACTAGTAGAGGAACTTTTGCTAGAATTATGAAGGGGTCCACAGGGGGCTTTAGCAAGGAAGCTCAAGTCGGACCGTCTATTAGCGGCAAAGATAGGGGAACGCTACGGTGGTGAGCATGCTGGTTAGGTATCTGAGCAGCACGCTAACACGCTGGAGTGGGCTAAGAAGGTGCTAAGCGAGAGCGAGACCGATGTGTCACGACTCGAAGCAAAGAGGCACAAACCAGCGGCTAAGCGGCAAAGGTCGCACGAGGGAGAAACCTCCATCGGAAAAAAACCGAGAACAGGGGCGACGCCAACCTTCAGCGAGATTGCTAAAGGTGTTGGTGCAAAGATACTCGGCGTGCTCGACCGCAGCAGGGAGGACGGGGCTATCTCCCATGAAGAGTGGAAGAGAGTAGCAGCGGCTATCTCTTCGGTCTTCCTCAGGGTGGTCAAGGAAAACCCGGGGCCACCCCCAAAATGTGTTAGTGCCGGTTGGCACCATGGGCTGCACAAGCTGACTAGATGCGCCGATGAAAGATCGGCTATCTTATACAAGAAGGCAGTGTCTCTGGTGGGGGAGGTTTGGAAGGGGGCCAGACTGGAGGCCGTGGAAAAAGAGGATCTTCCTCTTCGCCCTAGGGCTCGCGTCTGGTTGCCGGCCGAACCGTCCACTGCGAAAGAGATTGAGGATATCCTCAGATACTGCAACCCCTCACTTCCTGCGCATGACTGGAGGGTTATAAGGCTGGAGAGAACCGATGAACCATATCGGCAGGCGCTGATAATGCTTAACGCGGAGTCCATCGGTCCTCTCAGTAAAACCAAGGGACCCATCAGCTATGGGTTCGAAATGGTAGTACTGAAGGTACTTCCAACGGATGCCAGGGCTGATGGCACTTAAGCTGCAGATGCGGGGGAGAAGGGGGAAGGCGTTAGCGATGGTCAAGCGACCACGGAAAACGACCCAAACCTCTCGGACGGGGCGAATACTGGAGGCAGCTCGTCGATCGGCGATTCCCTCTTCAGCCTAGAACAATTGTTCGAGGAGGTGAGGGTCGATCATAACCTAAGCGCTGAACTGGCGCTCCTAGAGGATGGTTTGAAGGATGAGATTCCTCCAGATTAACCTCCACCACGCAAAGGCGGCCTCCGCTAATCTACTGCTTCATCTGGAGCAAGACGAAGCCGATGTGGTCCTGATCCAGGAACCGTGGCTAACTGGCAACGGAATATCCGGACTAAGGACGAAGAGCCATAAGCTGCTGGCGGCCATGGATGCAGGTTGAAATAGAGCCTGTATGCTGGTCAGAAACGAACTAACGGTATTTCTTTTACCTAATTTCAGCAACGCTGACGTAGTTACAGCAAAACTAGAGTGCGACACCTGGAATATCTGGCTGGTCGCAGCATACATGCCTCATGACGATGAGGTGGAGCCGCCTCCCACACTGCTAAGAAGGACCTTGGCTGAAGCGTCCCGGAATGGTGACGATGTCATCATCGGCTCGGACGCCAATTCACGACACTCGATCTGGGGGAGCTCGGATACCAACGCTAAAGGTGAGTCGCTTTTCGATTTTATTTTTAGTGAAAATCTTTGCATCTGCAATAGGGGAAACTCTCCCACTTTTTTGACTGCAGGTAGGGAGGAGGTTCTCGACCTCATACTAGCCTCACACAAAATTGCCCCGCTGAACTCGAACTGGAGGGTTCTCGATGACCACTCCTTTTCTGATCATAGATATATCGGGTTTAGTCTTGACGGAGAAGGTCCTCCCAGAAAATCCTTCAGAAATCCCCGAAACACGGACTGGGAAGGTTACCGCAGAAGAAGAAGAAGACTTTGGAGCTCTCGGAAATCAGGGCGTCTTGCAGACACTTATTCAACAAGGCTCGTAGGAGTGGGCTACCCGATGATTGGGTCCTGTATAAAACAGGACTTTCGATATAAAAGTTCGAGCTAAGAAGGGCTAAGAGGATCTCGTGGAAGAGCTTCTGCGAAAAAGTGGAGGGCTTTCATGAGTCCTCTAGATTCAGGCGAATTCTCGCGAAAAACCCCGTGTCTCTGGGGCACCTTAAGGATGTAAATGGGAGGTGGGCGCTGAGCAGTGAAGAGACACTACAGATGCTCATTGATGCTCACTTCCCTAGTAATACGTCCCCTACGGAGGTTTCTCTCGAAGCGTTGCATGCTGACCACACGGCCTTTGTCAGCCTTCTGGATGAGCGTCACCTGACCTGGCCGATCAATTCGTTCAAACCGTTCAAGTCCCCGGGACCGGACGGCATCATACCAGCGCAGCTGCAGCAGGCTGTGGCTGGTTGGCACCGATCTATGCGAACTGCATCAGATTAGGTTACATCCCGGGAGCCTGGAGACGAGTCAGGGTTACGTTCATCCCGAAGGCTGGCAGGGGCACCCATGTCACGTCCAAGGATTTCAGGCCCATCAGTCTTTCCTCGTTTTTACTGAAAACCCTGGAGAGGCTGCTGGAATGGTATCTAAGAGGGCGCATTCCGAGGGACTATCTATCAGGAGCGCAACATGCGTATCGTAAAGGAAGGTCAGTGGTCACTTATTTGCACACTATCGTGTCGTGGCTTGAAGTAGAAATTGAGGTTAAGGACTTCGCGGTTGGGACCTTCCTTGATATTGAGGGAGCTTTCAAAAATGCCCTGCCAGAGGCCGTCGTAACTGCACTAGACGGTCTTGGAGTCGAATCGAACCTCAAGCACCTCTTTTCAGTCTCCTGAGCGACAGAGTGGTCGAAACAGAATGGGGAAGCGCGAGTGCGCGGCAGAGAGTGAGCAGGGGAACCCCTCAAGGGGGGTTCTTTCTCCTCTTTTGTGGATCCTAGTCGTTAATGACCTTCTCAAGAAGCTAGAGGATCTTGGCTGCAGACGATGTAGCACTCATGGTGAAAGGAAAGTTTCTAAGCACTGTGTATGAGTTGACGCAGGGATATCTCAGCGTTGTAGCAAAATGGGCGGTCGAAAGTGGACTCGCCATCAATCCAAATAAAACGGAAATGGTTTTATTTAGCAGAAGATACAAGATCCCGGAGGCGCCGTTACCGCTATTGGGAGGTATTCGCTTGCAACCGGCGGATACAGTTAAGTATTTAGGGCTCATCCTGGATAAGAAGCTTTCATGGAAGCCGAATATCGAGGAGAGAGCTAAAAAGGCATCGATTTCCTTATATTGCAGTAGAGGAGCTATTGGCAAAAGGTGGGGCCTCTCACCGAAGGTGGTACTCTGGCTCTATGACACCATAGTCAAGCCCATAATGTTCTATGGAGTCTTCATGTGGTGGAGGGCTTTGCAGAAGGCCACACTTGCAAAGAAACTTGATAGCGTTCAACGAGCTGCGCTCATCAGCATGTGCGGTGCATTAAGGTCTACCCCAACCATCGCACTTAATGCAATCCTGAACATAACGCCGGTGGATATTGCCGGAAGGTGTATGGCCGCAAGGGTGGCTATTAGGCTCAGGGAGTCTGGGTTCCTAAAGGGACGTGCATCTGAGCACTCGGATATCCTCACAAGCTTTGACTCCATACCGGATCATCTGGATCATGGAGTCGCCTTATCGAACTCCCGGGGGCTCCTTCTCTGTACATATACCGACGAGGGAGGTTTGGCAGGGAAGAAGTCGTTGGAGGAGAGGGGCAGTAAGCTACTTTACGGATGGGTCGAAGCTTGGGGGGAAGGTTGGTGGAGGGGTCTACTTTCGGGAGCTCTCCATAAAATCCAGCTTCAGACTTCCCGACTATTGCAGTGTTTTCCAGGCTGAGGTTGCAGCCATCAAGGTAGCAGCAGATATGCTGCTCAAGAGAGTTTCTACCTTCAGGGAAGTGACCATTCACTCAGACAGCAGAGCGGCGATACTAGCCCTGAACTCATTCACAGTGCGTTCAGGGTTGGTCGAAGAGTGTCTGGCGTCACTGTCTCTGGCGGCGGGAGCTTTTATTATAAGACTTGTGTGGGTGCCGGGCCACAGCGGAATCCCAGGTAACTGCAAGGCTGATGAGCTAGCAAGAAAAGGTACCCTGGAATCGCTGTCGGTAGAATGGGAACGGGTAGGTGCTCCTGCATCCTCTTGTTCTCTACTACTGGATAGCTGGGCCTCGCGGCTGCTCGGGCGGCGATGGTCCAGCATTGGTACCTGCGCGGTCGCAAGGGCCTTTTGGCCCAAGATAGATCGTAGAAGATCTAGTGATCTCTTTGCCCTCAGTAAGGCTAGCCTCTCATTAATGATGGGGCTCTTGACGGGCCACTGCCCTATTGGCATACATGCGGTAAGACTGGGAATCTTACCCGGGCGCCGCATGCAGAAGCTGCTTAGAAGAAGATGCAGTAGAAACTAGCCAGCACTTCCTTTTGACTGCCCTGCTTTTGGGAGATCAAGGCTTAGACACCTGGGAGCACATAGCTTCAGACTACCCGCCGACCTGGCGGGCATAGAAATTAAGCGCCTCTGCAAATTAGTATTGGATACTAAACGGTTTGCCGATATCTGAGTCCGAACACGGGAGTTCGATTTTCAATGGCTTCACAAAGGACTACTTATCAGTCCATGTGCGATCTCTGATCAGCCATTCAACCTAACCCTAACCTAACCAGGATTGCTAGATTCCGGTTCTTTCTAATAAATAATAATTGTGAATATCTTTATGTAATAACTTTAATATGCTCCTTTAAGTCAATTTATAATAAAAAATCTTTATTTTAAATACTTTAACTCAATGAATCTTTATTTCTCCTGCAAATGAAAAATAAAAATTCTATTATTGTTTTCGAAATTTTCTAGACAACGACCAAAACAACATATTACATTTAAATGTTTCCAATTTAAGGTCGCTCACCTGGAACACGGGCCCGGGAATATTCACATAATAACAATGTACACATGTACGATGTGTACGTGCTTTTTTTTTGACTACGTGTTAGTAGGTTGTTCGAGCAATAAAACGTGCGAAATTTATGTTTTTTGTGAACAATTGTGATGTATCGATGAAAGCTGAAAGAAGTAAACGAAGTTTTCTACTACAGACGCCTCCCTTGAGGTAAAAGATTTATTGCTCTTTTGTTCACCAAAATAAGGGAATATCAAAAGCGAAGAAGTATGAAGATGTGTAAAAGCAGTCAACTTCCGATTTTCTATACCAATGTAAGCTTCAAATACTCAAAATGAGAAGTAAGTTGGACGATTTCATATCTGTTATGAATAGTATAACTAGGCACAACATTCTCTCGAAATGAGGCAGGAAACGCCGTTACCATCAACACGATTTTTTTCCCCGGAATTCGATGAAACCGACACGGAAAATCTCTTTTTTTAATAAGACAAAGTACCGTCTGAGATTTCACATTTAAACAAGGATAAATTCCGTAAAATGTTTGGCTACTCGTCAATTTCGATAAATAACCCAGTCAAATTGGCGCCATGATTATATCAAGCTATCATCGCCCCAAAAAGCTCGAAGACAGATTCAGCGCACTTAGTGATCACTTGGCCAATATTTTGTATAAATCATAAATGGCATGAAATTTTCTAAATAATAAAAACCACAGAATACATTTCGACAAAAGGATTTTATTTAATTTAACATCACGTCGTTTTTTTTGGTAGACCCTTTACATCTTTACATCGCTTCAGAACTGTTGGAACAAAGTACATATAGGCTGTTCACGGTAAGGTGGTTATCGGGTTATGTGGTTATGTGATTAAGTGAACAACAACAAAATGCGGTATGACAAAATAACCAAAGTTGACCAACCTAGGCCCTTGTTTACAGATTATGTGGTTATTTGCTTATTTCCAGTGTTAGAAAGTCGTTGGAATTTTACTAAATGGCAGCACAAAAAATAAATAAAACTAAGCGAATGGCATTCCTACTTAGATTTTCTTATTGGAAAATCTGCTATTAACAGCTGTTTTTTGTTTACAATCGGCAAATTAAAACCGAAATAAAAAGCATCCAAAAGCATCACAAAGATAAAAAAGAATCAAAAATCAGCAAAAATCAACAAAAATCATCAAAGTAAGTAAAAAGATAAAGTACAAAATAAATATTCATTGTTTGTCATTTATTTATTCTCTAATTTTAGTGTCTACAGAAAGTTGGAATTTCACTGAACTTAAATTGTAAACAATGAATAGCTGTTTGTGTAAAAATAAGCAAATAACCATACAACATAGGGTGCTCACGGAGCATAGAGGTTATTTTTAATTTAATAAGCACATAACCCGATAACCACCTTACCGTGAACAGCCTAATAGCAAAGAAACGCTCAGGTTTTCTGAGCTTGGTATTTGCGTTTTCATACGCAGTGTTTTCAGTCCTGTGAAAATTAGCCCAGTAATTTGATTCTGTGCTCTTTGCGCAGGCAGCGAACAAATATACTCTCTTATATTTGTATTTACCTAGAATAGGTATAAGAAGGAACAAGTAAGGAAGTGCTAAGTTCGACTTACACGAATCAAACCCAGGGAAAAACCTTAAGGCGCAAGGCGAAATCGAAGCAATTATATATTTGTTTACATATATATCTCTATACAACTGTATCTGACTGACATATTCCACATACGGTTTGTCAGAAAAGCGAAGTTTATTTATTTTTGCAAATACTATTAATATGCCACATACTAATGGGAGTAAAAGAGGTATTGATCCGATGCAACCCATTCTTGACACACAGACAAACCGTTGTCAGATAAAGATAATCCCAGTGTTAAATAGGAATGTGTGACGAATGTCATGTACCACATTTGGTTGACATTGGTCTGACGGGTCCCGGGATATGTATTTCACCTAAAAGTGAGATATGCCACGCCCATCGTTCATTTTTTACCCCGGCCCTTATTGCTCTCTCACATCATGTCGAATGTAAAATTTTTTTAAAACAAAAGTTGGATGATACATACAGCCGTTAAGTTAAGAAAACTATACAGCTACATGTTGACAGAGTATAAAAAACATATCCTCTCAATTTCTGTAAACAATGATACATTTTGACCAACTTAAAGATGGGTGGAAAGGCGAAAATTACTACACCGTGTTCAAAGTCAGCGCAAGTATATGAGAAGGTCTAAACATTATTTTTTCACATTACTCAAGTACGGGATTTTTCCGGAAAGTTGTAACACTGGCTTCTTCCGCCGCGACCGTACTTCGGAGTGTGCGCGCACCGACTAAATTCGTTAGAGGGCCTTCCTAGCTAACGAAAGAGTGGCTGGTCAGTTGTCTCCGAGCATCTGGAAGTCAGGACAAACATTTTTGCGCGACGTGTTACTTTGAGTGGTGCAAGCCGAAAATGCAGCGTTCGTTACGGCAGAGGTACGCCCGTAAATTCTGTGTGAAACTTGTAAATCTGCGACAGAGATTATCATGCAGGCTTACCTAGATGACGCTTTAGCAAGAATTGGTGTGCTTCGGTGCACCAGTCCTTTTTTGAGGGCCGGGAAGAGGTCGCTGATGAATGAGCTAATCCAAAATGAAAACTATGCTCATTCTATTTTTGACATCAAAGGCATCATCCACCATGATTTTTTTCCTCCTGAACAAACCCTCAACGCCAAATTTGACTTGTAAGTCCTCAAGAGGCTCAAACAAAGGGTCAGACGGGTCCGACAAGACAGACGATTGAAAGTTGCACCACGACCACGCCCCGCCCATGCCGTCAAGGCCGGCATCCCAACGATTCTGCAGCCGCTCTACAGCCCAGATGTGGCCCTCCCGGACTTTATTCGTTTCCTTGCCTGGAAAGGCCTACGAAAAGGAATCCAAGCAGCCTGCACCTCGGCTCTCAGGGCTATTCAGGTGAGTGCTTTCCTTGACGCCTTCAGTGTTTGGAAATCACATTAGCAGCGCTGCATGGATGCAGAAGGAGCCTATTTTGAAAGTTTTTTAAAAAATTGTAACGATTGGTCCAATAAATTGTTTTTTGACCGAGTCAGTCCTATTAATTTCCTGACAAACCCTCTTTATTCAAAAACATGTTTTCTTGCAAATCGCTAAAGATAACTCGCGCACTGACCGACATATTCGAAATAAAATCTGCTAGAATAACGAAGTTCATTACTTGTATTATGTACTACATTCTGGAACCAATTCACACATTTTTGGTTTTGCACTATTATCTTTCTAACCCATTCAACAAAATTGAATGTTTTAGTTACTTAAGCTTGGATGCATAAAAATAAACAATTCCCCAGAGATTCTTTATTAAACTCAATTTTGGATTTAAGGCAGGCCACTCCAGCAAAACAAAGTTGCGAAAGTTAAAGAACGCCCTTGTCTTCTTCGCTACATGGATCGGTGCATTGTTTTGCTGACAAAATTTATTCATCGCCAAGGAAATTACCAGCAAAATCAAGGTGTTCGATTTCCAACAAATCGTTGTAGAAAATATGTGAATACCAAATGGTCCGTCCAAATTAAGTTTCTTTTATATTTTTCGTAAAATGCAATTGGGGAATTTTTAAGACGTTGACTTAGACAATAGATTTTCATATTTAAGGAATAAATATTTTTCTTTTCTAGGTACCACACCAGTTTTAAATTGGGGCACCAATTACTCTGCAATATTTTAGAATCATCTTTATTTAATTATCATACTTTTAGTTGATTAAAAGTAAATAGCGTGGTTATCATCTGTTTGCACCCATTATCACATTGTATGAGGAAGAATTATAAGGGTTTGTTATCAGCAACATCCGAATTCGGCCATCAGCAATACCAGTTGTCCCGCCTTCCTGGTCATATATAGTACGAGTATGTATTATATACTTTTTGTGTACCTCTATATCTAACTCGATTACTTTCAGTTTTAAGCGGTACAAACAACACTGTTATACTCCATTGCAAAATGCTACGAGTATACAAATTTGTGTTTACGACTATTCACATGTTTCGAAACCACGTAAGCCAATAACTAGAAAATAAGAATTTTTCGGTATGTAACACTGGTGCACTATTTGCTGCTATGTGCTCTCAATTGATGCACTAAAAATACTTTTATTTTAAAAAATCATAAGAAAAGGCATGAGTTTAACAGGCTAGCGTTCTGTGGTGGGTTCATCAGGAATGGAAGCGAAATACCTGTAGTTCAAATAGTTCCCTTTAATTAAGAGGCTTTAGCTACAAAACGTTTATGGATACCCACTATCATTCAGCAATATTTTTGCTTCAATGTGAGTTCGTTTTAAGTGGGATGAATAAACTAGGTGTTTCATACATCGCTGCCAGATTAATAAATATAAGAAAAACTGGCACACCTACTATTTCTGACAAAGTTAATGCTGCTGAAATCGGTTTGGCTATATATCTCTCTAAAGGAATTGTTTGTACTAAAGAAACATTCGGGATTGCTGAAATAGTCGTATAAATTAAAGAGAGTGAAATGTTCAAAAACATTTCATAACAACTTTATTGAATATGTGCTTGTACTAACGGCATCCTTATTAAGCTATATAATTATGTTACTTCGTTTTAATTAATATAATGTAAAATTTAGAACTTATTAATTTAATTGCATATAATGCCTCGAAACAGGAGAAAGTGGTTATAAAACTATTTAGTAATATCAATATATCGCATATTTTTCGAAGTTCTCTATGTATATTCAACAAAGCTTTATTTGACATAAGATATACAGGGATGTAGATATAAATCTATTATACTAAAATCACTTTTTTTAAGGTGGAAGGTCAACCTGGACTATTTATTTGGAATTCCGAGTGACTGCCTGTCAGGTCGTTGGTGCAAGCAATAACTTGACTAAAAGTTCAGGTATCTGGAGGAAACGTAGTACTCGTGTTTCTTGGCACAGAAGAAAGGTTGCTATTGTCGGAATATTAGCACGCCCGATATGCATTAATCGAAAGCTTATAAAGATTTAGAACTAAGCTGCAAATCACTCTTCTGTATACGAACCCAATACAAAACACTCATTGACCCTTGTATATATAAACATATGATGTGTTGAATAAACGTCAATGGTTTGAAACATTTCGTCTCGGCAATTTCGAACTTGAAAATACACCACGTCTTGGAAGCACTCTTGAAGCCGTTGTGAATATAATGAAGTAGTTGGTCGATACATATCGTCGAATAACAAATAGACAGATTACTGAATGACTAAATTTGTCTTACGCGACCGCTCATAGCGCATGAAATCTCTAAGATTAATTTTGAAATTGGCATATTGGTTCCTCTGCAAAAATCAAAAATTTTCTGAGCATTGAATCAATCTCTTCAACGAAAGATGGCAAAAAGTAAAGAAGAGTATATAATTTCATAAAAATTTTTGCAGAATAAAAAACATTAATAAAATTTCATTAAAATCAAACTTAGTTAACAACCTATTTAAAAATTTTAATTTTAATTTTTTTAATTAGGAGCCGGAAAATTATGATTTAATTAATATAAAATTTTCAAGACTAAATAAAAGCCTCTATATTGATTATACTCAAATAAAAAATATCAAAAAATACGGTCACAGCAATAGAATTTTTTGAAAAGAAACCTGCGTATACGCAAT
>CM050323.1:12852296-12878740 GCA_027475135.1 Bactrocera correcta | reverse complement strand
TCTCCCTACGTTAACGTATATATACATATAGTATGCTACATATGTATGGTACATAAACAAATGTCTCATTTTAATCCCACATTCCCTAAACTAGTCGGAGTTGCATCTGCGGTAGAAAAAACAATAATAGTCTTGAACCATTTTGTATGATCACTGCTTTAAAGTTCAAAACTTCTAGTAATTCCATCCCGAACATTCTTTTTCTACCACATAAAATCAAGGAATTTATAAAAGTCTTTAGATGAGAACAAATATTGGTAGTCGAAAAAGTTTTTTCGTATCATAACAATAGATGTTGATGCAGTCTTATAGATACATATCTCCAGTGATATCAAAAGCATTGTGTCATACCATATAAAAAGGTGAGATTTTAAGCTTCATTTAACCAAAAAAATTTAATTAAATAATGAAGAAATACGCTTTGTTTTGAATTTTTATGCTTAGAAAGGGAAGAATGCCACGCAAACCACCAATGAAATTTGTGAAGAATGTATTGAAGAGCGAGTAAGAACAGTTTTGTTCACCTAAAAGGTGTTTGTAAGACTTAAAAGTAAACGAGATTGATCAATTCGGGTGATTTCCGACAAATGAGAGGAATTGGATCACACACACAAACAGTCGTTACGCAAAAAATTATAAAAACCCATAACTAATCCACTAATCCTAAGAGTATGCCATTATGCCAAAAGCGGATAAATCGGATCAATAGCCTAGCTTAACAAGAGAATTTCACATACCATATGTATACAATATCTTAGCAAATTTAAGAGAACGTATAATCTACATACATATGTATAAATAAAAATGAATCGTTAAAATGTATGTACGCTCATAACTTTCACACGACTGGACCAAATTTGATAATTCTTTTTTTAAAATGTTCGTTGAGGTCCAGAGATGGTTTCTGCGGAGAAAAAATTTCGAATAATTGCCGGAAAACGCCTAAAAACAGTCCTTTTCTTTTTCTCATACAAACGAATGAATGTTTGTTCGTTAGTAAAGCCAAGAGAACGGCTGAACCAATATTGATGAAATTTTAAGAGGTTGTTCGTTGTGGATCAAGGAAGGTTTTGAAATAAAAATGCATACTGTGGCAGCATTATAAATATGTAAATTATATATTGTGGTAACATCATAAATCTGTAAATTATGTATCTTATTATAAATAAAGGAGTGTGGCAGCACGATCTGCGGCCATGTTGAAGATAAAGAAGAACGAGTGCAGATCATTTAAAAAGAGCGTCCAACATAATAAAAATTGCTTAAAATATCAGAAGTGGTTGTATTGCGCCCAAAATGTCATCAAACGAGGATTCGCTTAGTTTATACACAGTTGAACAATTAAAATCATGGTTGCGTTCGCTCAAACATAAAACAACAGGTAGTAAAGCCGAACTAATTGTTCGCCTACAAAAAATTCCTGAGGAGCTTCGTGGAAATTTTCGAAACTCCATGGTTGACGTTGACGCTGACGTTGACTGTACGCAAGCCATCATTGCGGAAAAAGAACAAGCTGATGAAATCAACGAAGGAGCGAGCAGTATAAACATCACCGAGGAGTGTGGTGAATTTAGCAATGGGATTGTACCACAATATGACGCAAGTAATCGAACGAGTGTTGAAAAGAAACAAAAAGAGTGTGATGCAAACGAGTGGCGACTTTTAAAAATCGAATTAGAATTGTTGAAGCGTGAGTGTGAACTAAAGAAGATGGAAAATGAACTTCTAATGAGAGAAAAAGAACAGTTGAGAAATAGTGATAATCAAACAAAAAACATTTCCAATAAGCAAAAGTTCGCAGATGTTAAAGAACTTATATCTGAATTTTCTGGTAGTGGTGAATGTCTTAAGCTATGGCAAGCACAACTAAAAAATATCCAGAGTGTTTACCAACTTGATGATAACAACCTAAGAGCATTAATTGCAAATAAATTAAAAGGCAATGCGCTAAAGTGGTTACATTCTCGAGATGACTTGATTTTAATGCCAATCGACAAGTTCTTAAAGGAAATGAGCTCGCTGTTTGAAGAAAAAACAAGCAATTTGATGCTAAAAAAAAAGTTTGAAATCAGGCAGTGGTTGACTACCGAATCGTTTCGAGAATATTTCCAAGAAAAACTAATTCTGGCAAATAGAATTCTAATTGGTGAAGATGAACTTGTAGAATATCTAATTGATGGTATTCCGGATAATACTTTACGTTCGCAAGCTAAAATGCAACGATTTCATGACAAATATGAATTGTTAGAAGCGTTTAGAAATATTCAATTGCCACGATATATATCAAAGAAAATGACAGCAGACAATCAACATGAGCAGTCGAATAATGGACAACAAACAACAAGAGTCGTGAGATGCTACAATTGCAACTCCGTTGGCCATTTAGCAAGTGTATGCCGAAAACCCAAACGAGAGCTTGGTGCTTGTCATGTATGCGCTGAAGTTGGCCATTTAGCAGCAAATTGTCCACAAAGGAAGAGCCGCCCTGTACAACATGTCACAGAATTGATGGAAGGCGATGAATATGTAAGGTTTTTAAATTATGTATTTTTTAATTCTAAATTTACTTATAAAACTTTATTAGGATCATTAATTGATACGGGAAGCCCCATTAGCTTTGTTCGCCAACAGTTCGTACCAGATGTAGTAATAAACAGAAAGAACAATGTATTTTTAAAATATAGTGGTATAAACAAAAGTCCATTATCTATTGTCGGAAATGTAAACAGTTTTATTTTTTTCAAAAATAAAAGAATTGAATTAACGATGTTAGTCGTAACAAATGAAACAATGACTCATCCAATTATTTTAGGAAGAGACTTTTTAAGTAAATCTAATTTAAAATTAGAATGTAAAGAAATAGATTCGAATTTCAAAGTCGAAAATAACACATATGATGAAGAGTGTCAAAGATTAATGAAAATTGAATTTGATAACACTAAATTTTCTGTGAATTACAATGAAGTATTGAAAACTGAAGCAAAAACTCCTAATGTTTATATAAAAAATGATAATGTAAGTGTCTATGCAAAACAAAAATTTCTGCAAATATTTCAAGATTATTATATGTGCTGTAAGCGCCCCGATACGCCAAAAATTAGATGTGAGATGAAACTGTTGTTGAGTACAGAAAAACCTTTTAATTGTCCTCCAAGAAGACTGTCATACAGTGAAAAACAACAAGTTAGGGTTGTTTTAGATGACTTAATGCAAACCAAGATAATTAGGCCGAGTAAGTCAGAATATTCTTCCCCCATTGTTTTAGTAAGGAAAAAAACAGGTGATATAAGGTTATGTGTGGATTTTCGTAGTTTGAATAAGATAACATTGAAAGATAACTATCCCTTGCCTCTTATTGATGATCTGTTAGATAGACTAGCAAATAAATGCATTTTTTCGTTATTGGATTTAAAGAGTGCGTTCTATCACGTAGATATGGTTGAAGATTCGATTAAATACACTTCTTTTGTAACACCGATGGGGCAGTACGAGTTTTTGAAAATGCCTTTCGGTCTGAAAAATGCACCTTCAACATTCCAGCGGTTTGTTAGCCATGTTTTCGATGATCTGATTCGAGCAGAGAAAATTGCTATTTATTTAGACGATATCATGATAGCTACAAGTAATGAAGAAGAACATTTAGACATTTTGCAGGAAGTTTTTAATAAGTTAGTACAAAACAAATTGGAATTGAGGTTAGATAAATGCCGATTTATGGAGTCAGAAATACGCTATTTAGGATATAACATTTCGAGTAAAGGTATTCTACCGGATGAAAAGAATGTAGAAGCTATACTGAATTTTCCTATACCCAGTAACACAAAAGCTGTACACAGTTTTTTGGGCTTATGCTCATACTTTAGAAGATTCGTTAAAGATTTTTCGCGAGAAGCTCAGCCTCTGTACAAACTAATAAAAAAGAATGTTAAATTTACATTTGGGGAAGACGAGTTACAGTGTTTTGAGAAACTTAAAAATAAATTAATTGGGTCTCCTATCTTAGCGATTTACGACCCAAGAGATGATACAGAGCTGCATTGCGATGCCAGCTCTCGGGGATTTGGTGCAATATTATTACAAAAAAAGAGTGACGACAAATTTCACCCAGTCTTTTATTTTTCGAAACGTACCAGCGAGCCCGAATCTAAATACCACAGCTTTGAGCTGGAAACACTTGCAATTATTTATGCACTTCGGAGATTTCGGGTATATCTTCAAGGATTGAAATTTAAGATAGTCACTGATTGCAATTCACTCATGCTAACTTTAAATAAGAAGGAAGTAAATCCAAGAATAGCCAGGTGGGCACTCGAATTGCAAAATTTTCAATATGTTCTCGAACACCGTAATGGAAATAGAATGCTCCATGTGGACGCACTTAGTCGCACTTCAAATATCTTAGTTCTTGAAGAAAATACGTTTGAGCAAAATCTGTCAATTTGCCAAAATCGAGATAGGAAAATTATTGAAATCCGGGGGGAATTGGAAAACAA
This sequence comes from Bactrocera correcta, assembly GCA_027475135.1. Lineage (NCBI taxonomy): Eukaryota > Metazoa > Arthropoda > Insecta > Diptera > Tephritidae > Bactrocera > Bactrocera correcta. The sequence goes on along the minus strand of CM050323.1, from coordinate 12,874,247 downwards.
GGAAAATGGTGTTTTTGAAATGCGGAATGGCTTAGTTTATAGAAAAAACGGACAAAATATACTATTTTATATACCAAATGAGATGGAAGAACATTTATTGAGAAAGTATCACGATGAAATGGGTCATATGGGAAGTGATAAAGTTTTCAGTGCTATAATAAAGTCATATTGGTTTCCCAAAATGAAGGAGAAAATTAAACAATATATCTCAAATTGCCTAAAGTGTATTGCCTTTTCCTCGAAGAGTGGGAAACATGAGGGCCTCTTACATAATATACCCAAAGGAAACGTACCTTTCGAAACTGTTCATGTGGATCACTTCGGTCCAGTGTCATTTAAACATTCTAAGAAAAAATATGTATTTTTGGTAATAGATGGGTTCACTAAAATTTTTTAAGTTATATGCGGTGTGTTCAGCAGGCACCAGGGAGGTCATGAGCTGTTTAAAATTGTATTTTAGTAGTTACAGTCGTCCAAAGGTATTGATATCTGATCGAGGCAGTGCGTTTACATCAAAAGATTTTGAAAATTTTTTGAAAACAAATAACGTAAAACATGTAAAAATTGCGACAGGATCGCCACAAGCCAATGGACAGGTGGAGCGCGTTAATCGTAGTCTTGCTCCAATGATAGCAAAATTAACCAGCGGTGGCTTTAATTTCAGCTTAGACAAAACTTTACCGGACATAGAGTATGCTTTAAACAATACGATGCATCGAAGTATAGGCACAACTCCAAGCGAACTACTTTTTGGAGTTTCACAAAGGGGAACTGTCGTTGACTTTCTCAGAGAAAGACTAGAAGAAAATGATTTGAATAATAATGAACGTAACTTAGCAGATATTAGGGATAAGGCAGCAGAAAATATTTCAAAGTCTCAAAAATTATAATAAATTGCTGAAAGATAAACATCGGACACAAAGAAAGTATATGGAAGGAGATTATGTTATGGTAAAGAATTATATAAGTAATCCAGGTGCATGTAAAAAGATTGCCCCCAAGTTTAAAGGTCCTTATAGAGTTTGCAAAATACTTCCTAATGACAGGTATATACTTAGAGATGTCGAGGGATTTCAACTTAGCCAAATTCCATATGAAGGAATATGGGAAGTAGCAAACATGAAGCCTTGGTTAAACCATGGTCTCCCTAATGAAAGCGTAATCGGGACGATTACATGTCAGGATGGTCGAACTGTGGCAGCATTATAAATATGTAAATTATATATTGTGGTAACATCATAAATCTGTAAATTATGTATCTTATTATAAATAAAGGAGTGTGGCAGCACGATCTGCGGCCATGTTGAAGATAAAGAAGAACGAGTGCAGATCATTTAAAAAGAGCGTCCAACATAATAAAAATTGCTTAAAATACATACATATCTTATACTTTTCATGAAAAGTCAGCAAATTGGATATTTCAAAAAAGTAACTTTTTCCCATAAACATTTTTTTTTTCAATTTTTGTTTTTTTGTTTTTCAATATTTTGATTTGTAAAGTATTTGAAGAGTTGAATTTCGGTCGCTTGCTTTTTTATTCCGGCTATTCAAAAGAAAAATTATTGAAAATTATTCAGTGAAAACTTTACGTGTGTTTCACACAAAGAGGTCAATTGCAAATTGAAATTTGTTACGAAGCCACCAAGAGGTCGCCTTAATATCGGTCAGTGTTCTTTTTGCCATCAAAGTATGGCAGCCCAAGGCAAGGCAAGGCAAGAAGTTCCCCCAGGATGCGGCGACATACGTGCGGAATTATGGATCGCGGTTAATCAGCAAGCAATCGTCACGATGTCACGGCACGACTTTTCAAACAACAGTTACGATGTTTGATTGACTTTATCTTGAAGCAACGTATATGTGGTGCTGTTAGATGCTAGATATACCTTGTCGAGTGGCAAAGTAGAGATTTTCCGCACGCACACATTCTTCTTTGGCTGATGGTTACACCAGATCAAATTGATGAAATCATTTCTCCGGAAATTCCTGATGTAGAGAAAGATCCAGTATTATATGAAGTGGTGGAAACCAATATGGTGCATGGACCTTGCGGACACTACAATCCCTTTCGGTTTGTATGTCTGACAATAAATGCACGAAACACTACCCTATGTGCTTTTCTTTCGGAAACACAAACTGGAAATGATGGATATCAACTCTATCGGAGTCGCTCACCAGACGACAATGGCAGAACATTCAGCATTCAACTTAGAAAAGTGAATATCGAAGTTCACAAACATGGATCGTACTATATTCACCATTATTGTTTAATTCATATTCAAAACTCATATCAGTGTTTAATATTGCAATTTGGTGAAATCGATAAAATACGTTTGAAAGTACGTCACCAAAGGAAGCAACATGGTGGTTATTGGTCTTAAACGATACGGTCGATACGTGAACTGCAATAAAGTGCTTTGTAGGATATTTACTTTTGCAATTCATAAACGTTTTCCGACTGTCGAAGAAATAGTTACGCAAAAAGCAAGGCCAACCAGTAGATTGACATCCAGGTGTCTTTTCAACTAATGGATTAGGACGAATTTATACAATCCACCCGAAAAACGACGTTTGTTTCTACCTTCGGTTGCTATTGATTAATGTACGCGGTTAAATCTTTATTTGAGTCATTGCGTACTGTGAATGGTTCGATGTGTACAAGTTTTGGAGAAGTAAGCCAGCAATTACAATTCCTAGAACACGTTAATACCTGGAATGAAAATTAAGTTCGAAATCCTTTTCGATAAAAGTATCGACATTGCTAAAGACATTTTACATCGTCTTCGCTAAAAATTGAAATGGTATAATTTCGGTTGATAATTCCTGTGGTTCGATATCAATTCCATCTACCCTTTATCAATTCACGAAAGATGAACTCATCACAAATGTTCGGACATTGGCCAAATTATCGTAACTACGATTCCTTAAGTGCACGCGCAATGTTAGCTGCCAAAAAATACGATGTTGTTGACTTCAACTAGAATTGAAGGGAGACTTGCGCTCATACAAATCGATCGATCATCTTGACAATGAAGACGACGCCGTGAGTTATCCAGTGGTATTCCTAAATTCTTTGGGACATGCTCGGTATGCCGCCGCATCATTTGCGTCTCAAAGTAGGATTCGTCGTTATTATGTTTCGCAATCTTCATACGCGAAACTGCGTAATGTTACCCGAATGATTTTGACGCACCTATCGAGTACAAGAAGGAGAATGCTTGATTCTACAAGTTCCTATGAGTTCTAACGATTTCCCATTTCATTTCCAACGTATCCGTTTCCAGTGAAAATTGCATAAATTGCTATGTTTTTCATGCGACCGTGGCGTGCTCACGAGTTGGAAAACCATCTTTTCTGTACACCGAACAGAAACCCAAAAATGTTGTTTATAAAGCTGCGTTACATGAAAACAACAAAAAAAAAACCACCAAAACTATTTCGCAGGCTTTGATCCTGGTAAGTTGCAAAATTATACATTGTACAGCTACACACGAACTTTGCCTTTCCATACTTGTTATATAAAGTTTTGCCAGCACCTGGAAATATTTCCAGTGCTGTGATCTATGTAAATTGTTTCGGTTATAGACTAACATAGTCCTTCCTTACTTGTTTACCGTCAGAAGGTCGCTGTACATACAAATGACATTTTGTAGGGTTTTACGAGTTTATGATACTCTTCTCGCCTAATGTCGACATTGCGAACCCATGAAAATGTATCTACAGGAGCTGAATTCATTTACAAACAGATTTAAATTTGTTATGCAATAATTTTACGGTAACATTTAGTTAAGATGACATTTGTGAAATATGAGAATTCAGGTATTTGCAAGATTTAGAAGGGCAAACATACATACATATATGTTTTGTGTATGTGCTAATACAGAAGTGAGCAAATTTATGTAAAGTTGTGTGTGGTTGTTGAAAAGACGGCGGAAAATAAGTAAGTAAAGGCTAAGTTAGGATATAACCGAACATTTTATAGTATTTGCCTGCAACTGCATAAGTCTTATTAGTTTATATGGTGTCCATGTTATATGGTGGCAAGTTTTCACACGACTTTATTAATTCTAAGCACAAAAATCCACTGTTTTTAGAAAAACACGATCCTTCAATTTTATTACGACAACTCACATATTAGCCGATATACGAGGTATAAAGTAACCCGGATTTTTCTGGGCGGTGGCAATACCATTGCACAAATATATTTAATGTCTCTGTATTAACTTAGTGATTTATCTCACCTTTAGTAGACATTAAGATAACCGTTGTATGGAGAGTGGGCAGAGTTATCATTCGAAGTCGCCTATTTTCACACTATCGTGTAAATTTGGGTGATTAAGCTTTAGTAGTTTGGAAGATAAGTATGTACAATAAACTTATTACACACAATTTTATATTTCTTGACTTATGTTGATCTACAATCAACACACGCTAATAATCATATGGACTAAAGTCACGGTCATATTAGTTACATTAGTAAACCACAGATTCGGTCCAGATGGTAAAAATGTATTGTTTGGAAACTAATTCGTATGCATATACTATATGTATGTATTTATGTCAAGTACTTGTTGTTAAAATTTAGCCGGATTTATACCAGATGATCGTGGAACCGAATTTTTCAGTCCCAACGAAGAAGACTTCTGCGAAATAGAAATCGATGAGGGCTCTGAAAAAAAAAATTATTAAACCGCCATCCAAAAATGATGTAACACATTTCTTTGCAATTTTAAATTCCGATTAATTGCCACTGTCGATTAGATTAGAAACTATTTTCACTGAAAGAAACAATATATGTTGAACCAAAATTACAGAATACATGTTTTATGTATACAACTTTGTGCAAAGTAAATAAATAAAAATGTCTATAAAACTATACTTTACAGCTTTTTTGAAAAATGTTATGTCTTATTAAAAAGTTCTATAACTCGAAGTCTCCCCAATTCGATTTTTTTTTTGTGAATTATGGTGATTTGAGTTAGGGGAAGTTCAACTGTAATACATTATATATACATATTCAATATTATTATAAATTTCTATCTATATCTATCTTCATAGTATTAAGCCTAATTGTTAAATTAAATATTTTTGTTCGAGATTCAGAGAAAACATGAATTCTTCTTCTTCTTTACTGGCGTAGACACCGCTTACGCGATTATAGCCGAGTCAACAATAGCGCGCCAGTCGTTTCTTCTCTTCGTGGCGCCAATTGGATATTCCAAGCGAAGCCAAATCCTTCTCCACATGGTCCTTCCAACGGAGTGGTGGTCTTCCTCTTCCTCTGCTTCCGCGGGCGGGTGCTTCGTCGAATACTTTCAGAGCTGAAGTGTTTTCATCCATCCGGACACCATGACCTAGCCAGCGTAGCCACTGTCTTTTAATTCGCTGAAATATGTCAATGTCGTCATACATCTCGTACAGCTCATCGTTCCATCGAATGCGATATTCGCCGTGGCCAATGCGCAAATGACCATAAATCTTTCGCAGAACCTTTCTCTCGAAAACTCTTAACGTCGACTCATCGGTTTTTGTCATCGTCCAAGCCTCTGCACCATATAGCTGGACGGGAATTATAGAGTGACTTATAGAATTTGGCTTTTCTTCGTCGAAAGAGGACTTTACTTTTCAATTACCTACTCAGTTCGAAGAAGCACCTGTTGGCAAAGAGTAATCCCGCGTTGGATTTCCAGGCTGACATTGTTGGTGGTGTTGATGCTGGTTCCTAAATAGACGAAATTATCTACAACTTCAAAGTTATGACTGTCAACAGTGACGTTAGAGCCAAGTCGCGAGTGCGACAACTGTTTGTTTTGACGATAGGATATATTTCGTCTTGCCCTCGTTCACTGCCAGACCCCATTTGCATTGCTTCCTTGTTCAGTCTGGAGAAAGCAGAACTAACGGCGCGGGTGTTGAGGCCTTCTGCTGTACACTCTTATAAAAGATTGTACCTGCTCGATTAAGTTCTGCAGCTCAAATAATTTTCTCCAGCAGCAGATTGAAGAAGTCAATTACAAGTTAATTAATATTCAAAAGTCGATTAATTGCTTTTGCCTCATTGACTTAATTACTTTAGTTTTTATTAATTGATACAATTTTATTTTTCTTCCTCGTAAACCTAAAGCAAGATCTATAATTTTTTATACACTTAATAATTTCGTGAATATTCAAGTTAACATTCCCTTTTTGAGTGAGATTTGCAGACAATGAGCCTAAGCTTAATACAGATTTTATAATAAACATTTTCAGACTTCTCAAAATATTACATATATTTGTAATTCATGCCTCTGCTAGTATACTAATATTTAACTGCGCTCTAACGTAGTTCGGATCATAAATAGCAAGATACACGAGTGTATATTACATTTCTCTTAACAAATACAATATTCAACATGCTTCTTTGTTGAATTGGAAAGAGACATTTATTCAAGCGAGACCATTTTGTATCCTTCCGAGAAATAACAGTAACAAATACAGGGCTGGTGCAGAAAGTAATAGGACTGTGCCGATTTAAAAAAAATTATTAAACCAATCGTTACAATTTTTTAAAGGCTTTCAAAATCTTCTGCGTCGATGCAGCGCGGCCAGCGCAATTTCTAAGCATTGAAGGCGTTCTCTTGATTAGCCTTGTGAGCCGAGGTGCATGCTGCTTGAATCGCCTCTGTCGTCTCAAATGCTGGATTGCCAGGTTGAAAGATCCATGTCTCGTAACCTGTAAGTACGTTATTTAAATATTGAAGGTAACTTTATTACATGTTCAAACTTTCTTGGCACACTTCCACTCGCCGCAATTTCATGTCGTCAGTGAGCACTTTTAGGACTATCTTCGCGCACTCGAGGTGCTCGGAGACAACTGACCAGCTGCTCGTTCGTTGGGTAGGAACATCCTCTACCGCATCCAGTCGATGTGCGCGAGTTACATATATAAATAAGCCAACAACAAACAGTAAAACTGATAAATTTGCAGAATTTTTTAATAAAATAAATAGAACAACCGGAAATCAGTAAAATTGTAATATGATACCATTTCCTTTGCTATTGCAAAAATTAACTTAAATGATGCAAAAAAAAAAAATCACTTGTTAACAATATTTCCGAGAATCTGTATAAACTCTTAAGTTATGAGGTTATTACCTTAGTCAGTTTAAGTAAATATGATGTATAAGCTTTACTACTTACTTTCTTGCAAAACATATGAAATAAGTATAATAAGTATTTATGATTTGTAAGCAATAATTCATTGCAATAGTAACTTCAATGATTATAATTAATAAAGTGAAAGATTGGTCTGATTCCAGTATCCAAACCACCTGGTTTAATGCTTTAGTGTTAATTTGGTACTAACTTTTTAAAAACGTTCGAACGCGACCGTCATATAAACTTCTCGCGCTCCAAAATATAGTCGCGGCGAAAGAAAATCAGCCTATTACTTTCCGGCGAACCCTGTATATACAATACTTTTATGGGGAGAAGCTAATATAAATATTATATGTGCAGTGGCACTTTTTGTGGTTTTAAAGGTGCAAAAATTACTTTGAACAATTTTTTGAATACAGTTTTATTCCAATCTTCTTTTTAACACAAAATATTTAAGTACAAAGGATATTCTATATACTATGTTGGCAGAGTTGGATAACGATAATGCTTTATTCCTTTTGTGGTATATAATAATTAGTTATTGCCTGATTTTGGTAGTAGTTTGGACACTAAAGTCGTTACAAAATGAGCCCCGAAACGGAATATTAGTTGGCATAAAGTATTTGTTGATAAACAAGAAAAAACGTTAACTTCGGTTGCACCGAAGCTAAATACCCTTCAACAGTTGCATTTCTGTTAGTAACTATGTGTTCAGTTTATATGGAAGCTATATGCTATATGTAATCCGATCTGAACAATTTCTTCGGAGATTACATTTTTGCTTTAGAAATTAATATATACCAAATTTCGTAAATATATCTTGTCAAATGTGAAAGTTGTCCGTACAAGAACTTGATTCCGATCGTTCAGTTTGTATGGCAGCTATATGTTATAGTTAACCGATCTGAACAATTTCTTCAGAGATTATATTGTTGCCTTAGAAAATAATATATACCAAATTTCGTGAATATATCTTGTCAAATGTGAAAGTTGTCCATACAAGAACTTGATTCCGATCGTTCAGTTTGTATAGGCAGCTATATGTTATAGTTAACCGATCTGAACAATTTTCTCGGGAGATTAAATTTTTGCCCTAGAAAATAACCTATACCAAATTTGGTGAAGATACATTGTCAAATGCGAAAGTTTTCATATAAGATTCCGATCGTTCAGTTTATATCGCAGCTATATGTTATAGTGGTCCGATATCGGCCGTTCAGACAAATGAGCAGCTTTTTGAAGAGAAAATGACGTTTGGAAAATTTCAAAGGATATTTTAAAAACTGAGGGGACTAGTTCGTATATATACAGACAGACAGACGGACGGACAGACATACGGACATGGCTAAATCGACTCAGCTCAACATACTGATCATTTATATATATACTAAAGGGTCTCCAACGCTTCCTTCTGGGTGTTACAAACATCGTGACAAACTTAATATATCCTGTTCAGGGTATGAAATTAGGAATGAAAACAAATAAGGAAGGGCTAAGTTCAGGTGTAACTGAACATTAGTTCATAGTTTAGTTCATAGTTCGTCCAGTGGTTCCTCCGAAACCTCTTGATACTTTCCTAGCCGTCTTTTCATTATCGCCCACAAATTCTAAATTCAGGAGATTCCAGTCACTCCATTAGCTGAAAAAGCTCCTGGTATAACCATCCTTAACTACTTTGGCATTATGTTTTCGATCCCCGTCCTGTTGGAAGATCACTTCGCCTTCAGGGTAGGCGCTCAAATCTAAAAGTCTGGCAGATTGGTCTGCAAAATGTTATTTTACAATGAGGACCAATATTCCACCATGTAAAGCAACTTCATACCATCAAATTCCTCCTCCGTGTTTACGGTTTGTAAGCTAGACAAGCTTTAATAATTTTGGTCGATTAAGCACAGTTTTTTTAATAACACAAGTAGCTGATTCCAAACTGATTCTGTTTAAAGCTCGTCGCACAGTCCTTTCGTTAACTGGTTTGTTTAACATTTATGCAGCTTTTTTTGGTGTCGTCGAATTTATTTTCCGCATTTCTCGTTTCATTAAACGTGCATCAGAGTCAGTCAATAGTTTCGGTCGTCTGTGTCTCGTACTCGCTTTTTTTAAGCATGAACTACTGTGCGGTGAATTATATGTAGTTTTTCGGGTATTTTTCTCGAGGCTTTCCTATTTTCCGTTAACACTAGGATGCTGTTTTCCAGTTCAACACTAATTTTTTTCGTTCTGCCAATTAAATAGCGATGCTGTCACTTCAAACACTTTTTCAAATAATATAAAAAGTAAAGAGCGAGTAAAGTTCAACTAAAGCATGAAAAACTAAAAACGGCAAATATTTTTCATTTGCCCAATGTAACAGTACTTCTATCAGTATGTATTCGAAACGTGCAAAATTGAGCTAATAGGTATTTTTTAAAGTTTTGTTTTGTTAATTTTTTATATAGGAGTTGGTGTAGTATCGCCAATTTTATTTATTTGAACATGACACATACTAATTAAATATTCACGGAGATTCATTAAGGTACCCCACGTACCATCACTAATCATGTGGAGTAAAGTCAACCGGATGTTCGAAATCCTAATAATAGTTATATGTTATGAGTAAAACATATATTGGCCTATGTTTGCGGCATAAAGTCATCCGGAAGTTCGAAAATCTGTATATTAGGTACATGGAGTCTCAGGAACTATTAACCCAACATATTTTTGATACAAAGAGATACTATTATCAGGAACAAAATCTCTTTGAATATCAATCGTTTTTCAATAGAAACGCTACAAACTTAGACCGATAGGGATAACGACGCTACCTTATTTCTCGCTCCTTTGACATTTCTCTTCAGTAAGGTTTGCCATTTCTGTATGGAAAGATACACGATCCAACAACGATTCGAATGATTAAAACTTACTTTCGAAATTCGCAGTCAGTGTCTTTTAAGACCGGATTTTTCAATAAGTTACAAAAGTCCGAATGTGCCCATTTACGAACTTTTTTTGCAAGGGAATATGTTTACCAAGTTTCATCAAGATGTCCTAATTTTAACTAAAATTGCAGCTTGCTTGGACGGACGGACGGACAGACATACAGTCACTTGAATTTCGACTCGTCTCGTCATCCTAAACATTTATATATACATACATAACCCTATATCTATCACGATTAGTTTTAAGTGATACATACAACCGTGAGGTGAACCACACTGTTTACTCTGTTGCAACAAATTGCAAGAGTACAAAAAGGTTTTATTTCCAGTTGAATCAAAGTTCAAATTTTTTGGTACCGAAGGAAGTAAAAAAGTTCGAAACAATACTAATGCTGAGCTGCCAAACATTTTAGTACCAATCTTTGGGTTAGAGAACTGTTGCGGCCTCTGGGGTTGAAATTTCAGTGTTTATTGTGGGTAATGTAGAGGGTTACAACTAAAAGTCACTGTTGCAAATAAGTTACTACCTTTAGTAGATAATTTTTATCTAGGTTCCAGTTGAATCTTCTTACAAGATGAATCCAAAGCTTTATGACAGTAATTAAACATACCACCTCAAAGAACATTTTGAAAATTACTAAATATGTCTAAGGAATTTAGGAGAGAAGCATTAGAAAAACAGTTTTTACAGCATCTAAACTAGGGCACTTGAAGAAGTTTATTTTAATCAATGACAAGGCGACTTCGAGCAGTTATACTATAGTTTCCAACGGGGCCAACTAAATCCGAAAATGCAACAAGGCCTAAAAGTACGTAACGTCTTCGCATTACAGTGTGTTATTTGAGTACTGTATTTGTATACAGGATGCATAAGTATAATCAAATGAAAAATTGTATAATGAATGTGCGTTGACTAAGATGGCACAGAAAAATATTTTGCCGTAAAACCTAATTTAAGTTCGCAGCAAAAACTGCTTATTCTGGATATGACAAAACATGAAACAGACTTAAATTACAAACGTTACTTAAATGTATGTCACAATTGTTATCAAATCGATAAGATATGAAGATTCCTTGACGAATTTGTGCGCGCATTTTACAACGTTACTTTTTGTAACTTTTACTACCGCTTCATCAATCAGTTAGTCATAAAATGATGAAAACTCAAAAGAAACTCTACATGTGCATAAGTCAATAATTTGAAATACCTCCATGTTAAGATCTTCAGTATAGTAAGTAGATATTATGTAGTAATAAAAATTATTCAGGGATGCAAATAAAACAATGTACTCGTACTTAAAGTTCAAAGTAGGGTGGGTATTCACCTTATTTGAGTAACGGACAGATTTCGATGATAAAATTATGAAAACGTTTACATCTTTAGCAAAAATGTTTTGCAAGTATGATTTTTTGTGTTATTTTGAATGTTTGTATCATATGTATATTTTAATACTAGGTTGTCAAAAAGTCTTGCGGAATTTTCGCTAGTTAGCGCTGAAAGCGCGTAGTTCTAGTATTATTTGTCACATCGGGTCATGCTATACCTTTTTGGAAAACTCATTTCACGCGCTAACACTTGCTTTATTGATTGTCGTTTCTTTTAAGTCGTTCCTGAGTTATAGCGTCGCAAACATGGAGCAAAATAAAGAGAAAATACGGCATATTTTACAGTAGTTACGATAAAGGCAAAAATGCATCTCAAGCCGCCAATAAAATTTGTGCAGTTTATGGACCCGATACAGTTTCCATTTCCACCGCACAACGATGGTTCAACGTTTTCGTTCTGGTGTAGAGGTGGTCGAAGATGCACCACGCTCCGGAAGGCCTGTCGTCGAAAATTGCGATGAATTCGCTGATTTGGTCGATAGAGATCGGCATAGTAGTCATCGAAACGTTATAAACCATTTAAAGAAGCTTGGAGTCACTAAGAAGCTCGATGTATGGGTGCCACATGAATTGATTCAATAAAATACCGCAAGACTTTTTCACAACCCATTATATAATTAATTCAATGTCATACTCTTCTCAAAAGTGCAAGGATTATTAGTTATATCTAAATATACATTTAAATTTTCGTTGATATGAAATATAATATATTCTTTATTCAAACAGTTTTCTCCCAAATCTTTGTTCTCGACATGGATTCAAATAAAGATAATAAACAAAAGCGAACAAAAAATGAGAACAGTTCGGAGAATTCTAAAAACAATATTTTAGGAGCAGGCTAAAATAGAGTTGTTTGGTAGCAAATATTTTAGCACACATATTATTCGTTGAGAGTTATTAACAACAGGATAGACATGAGTAACTATTTTTTTCCTCAAATGGCTGCAAAGTTAAATAGAGAGACCAAATGTAATATCACAAAATTTTCATTTAAGAGATGTGCAGGTTAAAATGTGTTAATTTCCATTCCATTTGGTACCTGAAAGTTTTGGGTCTATGCTAATTCGATTCTGTTCGTCCATCTAATAAGCGCTTGGCATTTCGGTAATTTTAGTATTAGTTCGTGTGACAGTTTTAGTCAGAATGGTAAAATTTTTACCAAATTAACCCAAGTCTGTATAGCTGGTGTAATATTAAACGATGTATATCAAACAAAGTCTGTCGGAAGCTGCAAGTCCTAAGAGAAGCATCCATTATATCCATTTTTGACGAAATTACAAATTATAATCAGATTAATTTTACATATTACAAAAACTCACAGATTGACCTATATTTTTTGTAAATGTGAGCAGTATCACTCATCTTCATATATTCGTTTTGAGGGGTCTTGAAAATGTAGGAGAGCTTTCCTGTGGGCATTACTTTAGCAAATATTTTGTTCAGATATCTGCATTGATGTTGTATTTGCAAACAGTAAAGTGAAAGAATCAGATTGGAAAATTGTGATTTAGGATGTAAAATAAAACACGCCAGGGCAGTATTAAAAATTTAGACTTTATGGTTTTACGATTTTACGATGCTTTATGACACGTTGTGAGTACCCCAAACTTTAGTTTCATGAATGTCGCGATGATAGCTTTATTAACCGCTACTTGCGTATTTGCTAGGCATCAAGCAGCAAAATCACATGCGGCTAAATATAGATATCCAATTTCGGTTTATTTTCCACATGTTACCCAATAAGTCAAATTGCTTTACACCATTTCCTATTATATTTGTATATGTAGATATATGAGAGTGCTAAAAAGAAGAAAATGCTGAAAGCTGTAAAGCTCTGTGCTCATAATTTATAAATGTCGCATTAACTAATAATATTTTAAGCCATTTCGCAACAGCCAAAGAAATTTAGGGTCTTATTCCTGTACATACATTCTCATATATGTATATACACACACGGTTTACATGTCCCATCGTTTGCATGCTTCAAAGAGTAAAGAAAAAGAACAACATGAACTCATAAATCTCATAAATTTAGCGACTTTTGACGAAAAGCATAGGATGTGCATGAGTTATTACAAAATATAGTATATCTCCTAAGCACTGAAAAGCCATGCAAATTTGTGTTATGTGATGCATTTTAATAGCCTTGGGTTTGAGAGGTAACATGGTGTTCGTCGAGCAACAAACGGCCTATTTTCAATTTTTTTTATATGAGAATGAAATGTTTTCTGCACACTTTTTATAATTCCAAAGATACCAATTTTACAAAGCTTTTCGGCCAGACCCTTGGAAAAAGGGTGCCGCGTCGTTGAAAGGAGAACTTTTCACAAGATCATCGAGAGTAAAAAGAAAGGAATATATGTTTTAAAATCGTTAAGGACCTTGTAAATTTTATCTCAAAGGTCTGTGTAAAATTTCATTCGGATTGGTTGAAAAGTTCGCGAGAAACATTGACAACCGACTTTGAAAACATCGCTCCGAAAAAATTGCGTTTAAACTTTTAACTGACCTCGTGCGCGCAACTTTTCACAGCTGTACACAAGAGTTGTATAAAATTAAATTTGGTAATAATATTAAATTTTTGTTGGAGTAAAACCATGTATTCTCTTGAAGAAATGACTTTTCCGTCTTCAGTCGCAAATTACAATATAAAATACATAGTCCATTAAGTGAATAATCCAGAGTATATTCCTTAATCAGGCGAAAAATTCATTCCGTGGCTCACAAATAGCTTTATTTAGGACAGATACATATGTATATTAAAATCTTGCTGATGGAATTAAATTGGAATTTAAAATTGTGGTAACGGGTGATTTTTTGAGGTTAGGATTTTCATGCATTAGTATTTGACAGATTACGTGGATTTCAGACATGGTGTCAAAGAGAAAGATGCTCAGTATGCTTTGACATTTCATCATGAATAGACTTACTAACGAGCAACGCTTGCAAATCATTGAATTTTATTACCAAAATCAGTGTTCGGTTCGAAATGTGTTTCGCGTCCGTGTCCGATGAGCGATGAGGCTCATTTCTGGTTGAATGCTACGTAAATAAGCAAAATTGCCGCATTTGGGGTGAAGAGCAACCAGAAGCCGTTCAAGAACTGCCCATGCATCCCGAAAAATGCACTGTTTGGTGTGGTTTGTACGCTGGTGGAATCATTGGACCGTATTTTTTCAAAGATGCTGTTGGACGCAACGTTACGGTGAATGGCGATCGCTATCGTTCGATGCTAACAAACTTTTTGTTGCCAAAAATGAAGAACTGAACTTGGGTTGACATGTGGTTTCAACAAGATGGCGCTACATGCCACACAGCTCGCGATTCTATGGCCATATTTGAGGGAAAACTTCGGGACAACAATTCATCTCAAGAAATGGACCCGTAAGTTGGCCACCAAGATCATGCGATTTAACGCCTTTAGACTATTTTTTGTGGGGCTACGTCAAGTCTAAAGTCTACAGAAATAAGCCAGCAACTATTCCAGCTTTGGAAGACAACATTTCCGAAGAAATTCGGGCTATTCCGGCCGAAATGCTCGAAAAAGTTGCCCAAAATTGGACTTTCCGAATGGACCACCTAAGACGCAGCCGCGGTCAACATTTAAATGAAATTATCTTCAAAAAGTAAATGTCATGAACAATCTAACGTTTCAAATAAAGAACCGATGAGATTTTGCAAATTTTATGCGTTTTTTTTTTAAAAAAAGTTATCATGCTCTTAAAAAATCACCCTTTACATGGGATTAGGCATGGTTCATTCTGTCCTGTAACTTAAGGGAGTTCATTTCAATGCCTTGAACATGGTCTGCCATCAGTTTCGATTACATTTATATGGAAAAGAAACTTTAATACTCTGTCTAACATGTTGCTAGAGTAGTATAATAAAGCTCCTATCTTGATTATCTTGGTAAGCTAACCATTTAAGGTTTAATAATGTGTTAAGGATAAAAGCCTACCTGTTTTGTTGTTTTGTAACACGAGTGTACGAGTACATGTGTTGATTATTTGTAGACGTGTTGAATTTTGTTCAGTCGTGAAAAGGAAAGTTTGAGTAAAAATGAAACCATGCTTAGTACATGTGTTCATTGGCATCCGGCAGATAGGAAGAATAAGATCACTATCACGCCCACCATTAAGTTAAAACCTATATAACGCCACAATTAAGATACAAAAACGTTATTTGGCATCCCAAAGTACATATCTCAAAACCCTACAGCTAAAACGAAAACACTTGCCAAAGTCAAATCTTTCAAACACATCCACAGACAGTGTGAAAACAGATGTATTCGAGTGATAACCTCGCCCACTGGGCATGTAACGGTTATGTTGAAAACTTAAAAAATGCGATAACTCTACGAAATAAACACGTTGGAAGTATTAAATTTTACAGCCAAACATGATACTTAATTAAAATCAGTTTTCGTCTTTTAATTAACTGTTAAAGTTTATCATTCCATCTTATCCTCCATTTATCAGGTCCGATTTATTCTTCTCTCGAAAGTATCAGCACCATAGTACAAAACTTGGCTTACACAGATAAAGTGTCAGTTAGTGTTATTTGTTGAATCAAAACAAGTTTGTTTTAGTGAAACGAATGATCTACGAGTATTTCCGTTGGTATCCTTTTGTCCTTTGCAATGTTCATGGCGTTGCCTGCTGTTATCTTGAAATAGAGATATGTGAATGTGTTCGCTGATTTAAACTCATATTTTACAAGTTTAATTGTTTAATGTTTGCACTTTTAGTTTTGTTTTTTCCTTCATTTGTTTTAATCCAATTTTTTCTGTTGTTGTGACAATCTCAGAAAAAATTGTTAAAATCGCATTTTTTGTTTATTTGCTATGACAATGTGGTATGCATATGTATGTGTACGACGTATGCATACAAGTATATGTTCTTAAGTATATGGTTCTGTTGAAAACATTACCAGTCCGTTTGGCGTCGCACGTTTCGTCTATGACGCTGCACAATAAAAAGTTAAAAGTTGCTAAAGAGAGTGTCTTGCCATAAATTCTGTTGCAAAGTTACAATGCATACAGCGAGTACGAATTCGCGAAAACGCGGTAGATATAAAGTTATATATATAAAGTTATATATATATATATATCAAAGAAGACGATTGAAATACGGTTGACCGTCTGTCCGTCCATCCCTCCCGTACAAGTAGAAGCTTGAGTAAAAATTAAAAGATCTTGATACATAAGTTCAATTCCGCCTAAATTTTAACAGCATAAATCGGTTCTATACCTCTTGCGACAGTGTGAAAACGGATGATATCCTGGCCACCTCGAATATAACGGTTTTAATGAAAAAAATAATTCACTATCTAAACTTGTTATAAATTCGAGATTCGAGTCGAGAGAGCACTTTACTTGTCAATTGCCTACTCAGTGCAAAGCAGCACCAAATTCTGCGTTGGATTTTGAGGGATTACATTGTTGTTCCCGTTAATGCTGGTTCCAAGATAGACGAACTTATCTACAAGTTCGAAGTTATGACTGTCAACAGTGACGTCGGAGCCTAGTTGCGAGCGGGACGTCTGTTTATTTGATGACAGGAGATATTTCGTCACTACCAGACCCATCTGATTCGCTTATCCAATCTGGAGAAAGCAGAACTAACGGCGCGGGTGTTGAGACCAATGATATCAATATCATCGGCATAGGCCAGCAGCTGTACACTCTTATAAAAGTTTGTACCTGCTCGATTAAGTTCTGCAGCTCGAATTATTTTCTCAGCAGATTGAAGAAGTCGCACGATAGGGAGTCGCTTTGTTTGAAACATCGTTTGGTATCGAACGGCTCGGTCCTTCCTGATCTTGACGGAGCTTTTGGTATTGCTCAACGTCAGTTTACACAGCCGCTTTAGTTTTGCGGGGATATCAAATTCAGACATCGCGGCATAAAGGTAGATCCTTTTTGTGCTGTCAAAAGCAGCTTTGAAATCAACGAAGAAGTGATGTGTGTCGATTCTCTTTTCACGGGTCTTTTTCAAGTTTTGGAACGGTCAGTTGTTGATTTGCCAAGCCTAAAGCCTCACTGACTAGGTCCAATCCCTTTATTTGACGGTGGGTTTTAATCTTTTACACAATACGGTCGATAGAACCTTATGTGCGATGTTTAGGAGACTTATCCCATACAACTAAAATCAGTTTTTCGGAATATCTAATTGACTTTACTCCCTATAAATTTGTGTGTTACTTTAATGATCCTCAGAGAGATTATTGTACTATTGCAACCAGTTGCTACAGAGTATTATAGTTTTTTTTACCTAACGGTTGTACGTATCACTTAAAACGAATCCATTTAGACATAGGGTTATATAGTATATATAAATGATCATGATGACGAGAAAAGTTGAAATCCGGTTGACTGTTTGTCTGTTCGTCCGACCGTTCGTACAAACTGTAACTTCAGTAAAAATTGAAAAATCTCGACGAAGATATAACGCCGTATTTTGGTGCCGGGGATCGTAGTGGCAAGGGGTACAGATGGGAAAAATTTTTTACGAAAAGTGGGCATAGCCCCGCCATCTAAAAAGTTAAATGAACATATCTCTAAATCACTTATGCTACAATAACCAGGTGTGGTGAGTGAAAATCTTATAAGAACTTCTACCGACAGTGTGAAAATGAAATTGGAGGATGAGCCCATTCACTCCCCATATCACGATACTGTTCAAACTATTAAAAGTGCGATAAATCTATATCTAAATATACCAGAGGCATTGCATTTTACCCCTAAGATGGTATAAGAAAGCTTTATTGAGGACGGTGTAAAAATGGGACGTTGGGAGTGGCACGCTCACTTTTGATAAAATCCCATATCTAGGGACCCGTCCAAACCGATTACGACAAAATTTAGGGTGTGTTATTCGTTTTTACATTCTAATGTCACAGTGCGAAAATGGACGAAATCCAGTTTATTGGTTCAGTTTCCAGTTCAAAATCAAGAAGTAATTAATATAACGAGATAAACCTTTGCACAATAATGTCTTTGATGTGTGCCCCCTTATGACCAAAATTTTTTAAATCCAATAAAAACTAATGAAGCCTCTAGGCACTGAATATGTGGACCCAATGCGTACAGTTTACTTTGGGTTGAAAATTTCGGTCAATGTGTAATATAGATAACTGAAATTTTAGAGAAAATCCTTCTCTTATAATGGTATGTCTGTATGTCAAAAATGGGTTGGTTCCGACCCATAGCTCCCGTTGCTCCCACATACTTTGTATAAAAATTTTCGAGTTTCGGGGCGACCCAATGAAAATAAGAGAGCGTGTTTTATCATAAAAGTTATTTTTGTGCCTAAAATAGATAAATTTGTGAGAAAACTTGACCTAGTAGTACCACCGTAAAGTATTTCCTAACTTTGATTCTTGCAAGTTGCAAGAGCATAAAATGGTTGGTTGCACTTCCTCGTTTCTGTTGGTAATATATAGTACTTATAGATAAAATCCCCATATAAGTAGAACAAGTTTTTAAATATTCCAGATGACCCTATACCGTATATAACGTTAAATACAGGTATGTAGAGCTCTTTGCAAAATTAACCAAACGTATAAAATAAGATATAGCCGAAAATTAAAGCCGAATATATGTGAAATTGATGCAAAATAACTCCACAATTTTACAACTTTCTACGTGGGTTAAGTAATCAATGCTGCGTAGATGAAGTTAATTAAATTTTTGACGACTCCATCAATGGTGAATTTAATCGAGGTTGTAGATCACGTATTTTAGGAGGGCTGCTGTTCGGGAAAATATTGATGCCGTACGCAAACTGTTATTGCAATCCCACACAACTAGTTAATCGCTAAAAAAAAGGTTCGTGTCGAGTTGTCGAAAAAAATACGGTAGAGGTGCTTTGAAACATGTCTGTGACAGGTTATGAATCGTGTACTTGCGCGTGTGAGCCCGAGAGTAAACAGCAGTCGATTGTTGTTTGTTTCAAGATGAGGAGAATCCAGCAAAATGTTTCTGCGCACAAAGCTCTTCTTAACAAACGATTGCCTGTTTTTTGTTTTTTAAACTGGACATATCGCAATCATACCACTGCGACAACGCAGAACAGTCAGTTCTGATTGGTATACAACCTTTTGGTTGCCAGTCGTCTTTCAAGAAATCAGGAAATCAACCTCTGAAGACGGATCATTCTTTGCCACAACTACGCGAGCATCGACTAAAACAACCACATTTAAATGGAGAATATTTTGAAAAAAAATAAAGCTTTTTTGTAACTTGTTTTTGTTCTGGAATCCCGAAATATAAAATACAACGTACATATCTAAAAAAATGCTTGAATTCCTATCTTTCCCTAAATTTGGGCCTGCCAAACTTGAAGAATATGAAAGGTTCAGTTACATCCTTAGTCCGTAGCCTTTTTAAATTATACCCTTTCTGCATAACTTTTTCTTTATACATATATCCAAATATTCAGCTGTACTATATTTTACTGTTTTTCATAAGCTTCGTCAGCATTATGTCATATTATAAATTAAAAGGGAAAAGGGAAATTTCGAAAGTATTTCATTATGCGCTGAGCTCCTGTTCAGCTTATTCTTACATATTTATACCCTGAACAGGGGATATTAAGTTTGACAGGAAATTTTTAGCACTCAACAGGAAACATCAGGGACTCTACATGCCAGCGTGACAGCTAAGTCTAATTAGACGTGTCCGTCGGTCCGTCTGTCTGTACGCATGTTATTTGACATTAGGAGAGTCGTTTTTGTTGATCAGTGGAAAACGTTATGATTCCAGCGACAGTTTAATATTGGAAATACATCAAAGGTTCAAGGAAATATGCGCTAGATACCAACGGCATACAAATCTAATCTCTTAATCCCCGTATGAAGTGTTCGCAATGAAGGCTTGTGGATCCCAATCTCTTTTGCTTTAATACGCTCAATATCATGCTGGATGACCTTACATAGTAAACCCTACTTTTTTCAAAAATTTGTACGCCTTCAACAAATTTCCTTCAACGTTTGCCATACATTCAAAATTACTACTACTTATTATTGCTATATTTACATATTTACTTTAAAGATATGAATATGTGGTATAAGCTTTTAACAGCCCAGTGTATAACTCAAACTATAAACAATTTGTATGTATTGCACATTTGATTCAAGGTTTTGGAAATTTTTACGACTTCTCGCATGAATATTTATGTGCAAGTAACACGTGTGGAAAAACGACAATTTGGAAAATTTACGAGTTGAGCCACAATTTATACCTTTTTACTTTTGCAACATGTTATAATAGCTTTGTTCACTTAATGATTGTTTGTTTCATATAAACCTAATCAATATAGAAATATATATAATTATACATGGTACGAGTATATAGTTATAAAAAATCATAATGATTAGACAGGGTGAAATCCGAATGACTACCTGCGTGTCCGCCCATCTGTTCTTTTGGGGTAAGCGATAACTCACCTAAAAATTAAGACATCGTTATGAATCTTGGTACACGCTTTCCCTTTGGCAAAAAAGAGAGGACGAGTTCGTAGCTCCTAAACCTCTCATAACCAAATTCGCTTTTGACAAATCCTTTAAGAAGCCTTACCACATGATCCTTTCATTTTCCCAGTACACAAATGAGGCACCAATAATAAATCGGGATAAATCTATGAACAAATAGTGCTTTTTAGACCTCGAGTCTAAAAATTGTGAAAATCGGCCTATAACTGACAGACTTTTTTATATCACTTAGGTATAAATTTAATTAAATTTAATTTGTCAAAGTTGTTCAAAGAGGATGACGTCAATAAAATAAAGAAAATAGTACTTGGAAATCGGTGATTAAGAGTCAGAGATCTAACTGGCTTCGCTGAAATCTCTAAAGGCTCAGTGGAAATCATTTTGAAAAATAATTTGGGCTAAGAAAAATGAAAGCACGATTGGTTCACGATTAGATAACTATTTTTGTTTTTTTGTCAATTGAAGACATTATACATGAATCGCTACGCGCATTAAAAGTTATTCCGGAAATTTACTTTAACAACTGTTTCGAGGCTTGAAAAATCGTTGGCAAGAGTGAATTGGGACCAAGGGTGATTATTTTGAGAGGACGACATAAATTTTGAAGAATATATTGGTCAACAGCTTTTTTTCCGCCGTTTTCCAATAGATGTCTCTAGAGTCAAGCACTGGTTGATTAAATCATTTAAATCGTTTTATATCGATCTTGGACATTTGTGTCAACATTAACCCAACAAAATATTTGTAGAGGTCTGCTTGCATCTCAAACCTATCTCGACGTTTGCGGGAAATTTTGCTTTTTTTTTTTAATTCCAAGAAAAGTGCGACTGAAGACCCGTCCACGCTTTACTAAGGCTGACGACACATAGTATGTAGTAATACTATTACTCTATTACCACCATCTATATGATTGCTATTAGGTATTAAAAAAATATAGAATTTTTGTTAAGCAAATTGAGTTAATTTACAAAAAAATCAAAGAATTTCGTGTGTTAATTAAGCATTGCTTTTTGAGGGAATGAGG
>CM050323.1:12830892-12851296 GCA_027475135.1 Bactrocera correcta | reverse complement strand
ACCAGCAAAATCAAGGTGTTCGATTTCCAACAAATCGTTGTAGAAAATATGTGAATACCAAATGGTCCGTCCAAGTTTCTTTTATATTTTTCATAAAATGCATTTGGGGAATTTTTAAGACGTTGACTTAGAAAAGAGATTTTCATATTTAAGGAATAAATATTTTTCTTTTCTAGGTGCCACACCAGTTTTAAATTGTGGCACCAATTACTCTGCAATAATTTAGAATCATCTTTATTTAATTATCATACTTTTAGTTGATTAAAAGTAAATAGGCGTGGTTATCATCTGTTTGCACCCATTATCACATTGTATGAGGAAGAATTATAAGGGTTTGTTATCAGCAACATCCGAATTCGGCCATCAGCAATACCAGTTGTCCCGCCTTCCTGGTCGTATATAGTACGAGTATGTATATACTTTTTGTGTACCTCTACATATATCTAACTCGATTACTTTTTATTTTTAAGCGGTACAAACCACACTGTTATACTCCATTGCAAAATGCTACGAGTATACAAATTTGTGTTTACGACTATTCACATGTTTCGAAACTACGTAAGCCAATAACTAGAAAATAAGAATTTTTCGGTATGTAACACTGGTGCACTATTTGCTGCTATGTGCTCTCAATTGATGCACTAAAAATACTTTTCTTTTAAAAAACCATAAGAAAAGGCATGAGTTTAACAGGCTAGCGTTCTGGTGGTGGGTTCATCAGGAATGGAAGCGAAATACCTGTAGTTCAAATAGTTCCCTTTAATTAAAAAGCTTTAGCTACAAAACGTTTATGGATACCCATTATCATTCAGCAATATTTTTGCTTCAATGTGAGTTCGTTTTAAGTGGGATGAATAAACTAGGTGTTTCATACATCGCTGCCAGATTAATAAATATAAGAAAAACTGGCACACCTACTATTTCTGACAAAGTTAATGCTGCTGAAATCAGTTTGGCTATATATCTCTCTAAAGGAATTGTTTGTACTAAAGAAACATTCGGGATTGCTGAAATAGTCGTATAAATTAAAGAGAGTGAAATGTTCAAAAACAACTCTATTGAATAAGTGCTTGTACTAACGGCCTCCTTATTAAGCTATATAATTATGTTACTTCGTTTTAATTAATTATGTATATAATTGAAATTAAAATAAGAAAATTTAGAACTTATTAATTAAATTGCATATAATGCCTCAAAAAAGGAGTAAAGTGGTTATAAAACTATTTGGTAATATCAATATATCGCATATTTTTCGAAGTTCTCTCTGTATATTCAACAAAGCTTTATTTGACATAAGATATACAAGGATGTAGATATAAATCTATTATACCTAAAATCACTTTTTTTAAGGTGGAAGGTCAACCTGGACTATTTATTTAGAATTCCGAGTGACTGCCTGTCAGGTCGTTCGTGCAAGCAATATCTTGACTAAAAGTTCAGGTATTTGAATGAAACGTAGTACACGTGTTTCTTGGCACAGAAGAAAGGTTACTATTGTCGGAATATTAGCACGCCCGTATATGCATTAATCGAAAGCTTATAAAGATTTATAACTAAGCTGCAAATCACTCTTCTGTACACGAACCCAATACAAAACACTCATTGACCCTTGTATATATAAACATATGATGTGTTGACTAAACGTCAATGGTTTGAAACATTTCGTTTCGGCAATTTCGAACTTGAAGATACACCACGTCTTGAAAGCACTCTTGAAGCCGTTGTGAATATAATGAAGTAGTTGGTCGATACATGTCGTCGAATAACAAATGTACAGATTACTGAATGACTAAATTTGTCTTACGCGACCGCTCACCAGCGCATGAAATTTTTAAGATTAATTTTGAAAATTGGCATATTGGTTCCTCTGCAAAAATCAAAAATTTTCTGAGCATTGAATCAATCTCTTCAACGAAAGATGGCAAAAAGTAAAGAAGAGTATATAATTTCATATAAATTTTTGCAGAATAAAAAACATTTTATAAAATTTCATTAAAACCAAACGTAGTTAACAACCCAATACGTTTACAGAAAGTCTAGAAAATTTGTAATTAATTAATTTCTGTTAATGACCTCACGGCATTCCTAGGAGCCGGAAAATTATGATTTAATTAATATAAAATTTTCAAGACTAAATAAAAGCCTCTATATTGATTATACTCAAATAAAAAATATCAAAAAATACGGTCACAGCAAGTAGAATTTTTTGAAAAGAAGACGCTGCGTATACGCAATGAGGAAGGAAATAGGTTAAAGACATTGATCTTAGTCAAAGGAATTTGTTTTTAAATGCCTACCTTCTTATTAAACTTAAGAAAAACATTTGAACTTTTTAGAAGGTCAATCTATTCGAATATTTTAGATGAATTAAATGAAGAACTTGCAATTATTTTATGTGCTCAAATGATTGGAATAAATATATATTGGCCTTAAGCAAATGAAACACAAGAAATCCTTAAAGCAACGTACACTTAGAGACCGCATTTTATTGACGGTACCAAATTGAAACTAAAATACCTGTTGCTAGCTTATTTTTTAAAAATCCTTAATTCTTTTCCATAAAAGCACAAGTTGTACGGAATGAAAAATTAAGGCTTCGAGCTTGTAGAGGCGGAACATTTTAGAAGTCCACATAACTTCTTCATGTTTCGTACTAGTGCTTTTTTCGCTCAAGAATATTCACTTTTTTCATCTTCTCAATGATTAGAAAATTATTCTGCTTATCAATTACTCATCACTTTTATCACACCATTTAGATATTATTCACGAAAATTGGACTATTTAAAGACTAAGCTTGAAACTTCCGTCATTTTCGTGAGGCCTGATATTTATAAAGAACCTTTTAAAAAAATTTACAATAAATATTCAAGATAAAAGCAGTCCTATTGTAATATCAAAATAGTTAGTTGCTTGTTGCATATTGCATGACACTTACGAGCAACTTCTAGCCTTCTTTTAAATATCGAGTTGAAGACTCAACATAAGGGGCTACAGTCATTAACTTCATAGGGAATATTACATTTATACGTCTTTCAAAATCGCAGTTTACTAAATTGTTGACATCAATGAAATATTTCCTGAATTTAACATCTCGATAACTATAGAAACTCATAGGAGCTCCTGGAGCTAGACAATTTTTCTCTTTCAATCTTGATGCTAATAGTTCAGAAACTTCTTGCGTTTCGAACCAAGTCGTTTAACTTTGATTGAGTGAAAACATTACGATTTCCATTAACTGATTCTTCTGATTTTTCAAAATATTTCTCATGCTTTTTGGTTAACGCCCAATAATTGGATACGCAAATATTCGTTTTTTTATGTTTCTTGATTTGCGAACAACATTTCAAGTACATCTCTTTCGGAGTCTAATCCTTTGCAATCTCATTGAATTTCATCCCGAAACTTCCTTAGGTTAAAGTATATGTAAATTTTTTCGAACTTTCTTAACAACATATTCCCCACAAACGAAATTATATATTTCCTTATCGCAAATTGTCCTGCTTGTAACATTATACTCATTAAAGGCCAAATTTTTCCATCAGTGTAGTTGCTTGTCAAAGGCTGTTGTTACGGCATCGTACATTTTTTCGTTTGTACACCATGATGGGTGAAGGTGAGTCTACAATGTAGACACTACACGATACGAGGTACTTTTTAGAAATGCCTCTTCGAAATCAATGCTGCAACCCTTTAGGAGTAAAGGGTCATAATTGTATAGGTGGAAAAAGAATTTTTCAAACTACGTAGCTAAATACAAACATATGTATATTAGAGTGGAGCGATTTTGTTAACTTGTTGATTTCTGTTTCGGTATACACAAGAAATCAGTAATCTCATGCTATGTTTACAGGTGCCCCCATCGACTTGAAATTTTTAAAATTTATGCCAAATACTCAAAAATTTGGAAACATTTTATAAACCTGATTTGATGTTCTAAGCGATGCTAAGTTAGAGTAAGATAGAAATTAATGATCTTAAAACATATATTAGGTTGTCAAAAAAGTCTTGCGGTATTTTCGCTAGTTGGCGCTGAAACGGCGTAGTTCTAGTTTTATTCGTCGCATCGAGTCATGCTATACTCTTTTGGAATGCGCATTTCACGCGCTAACACGTGTTTCATTGATTGTCGTTTCTTTTAAGTCGTTCGTGAGTTATAGCGTCGCAAACATGGAGCAAAATAAGGAGAAAATACGGCATATTTTACAGTACTACTACGATAAAGACAAAAATGCATCTCAAGCCGCCAATAAAATTTGTGCAGTTTATGGACCCGATATAGTTTCCATTTCCACCGCACAACGATGGTTTCAACGTTTTCTTTCTGGTGTAGAGGTGGTCGAAGACGCGCCACGCTACGGAAGGCCTGTCGTCGAAAATTGCGATAAAATCGCTGAATTGGTCTAAAGAGACCGGCATAGTAGTCATCAAACCGTTATAAACCATTTGAAGAAGCTTAGAGTCACTAAGAAGCTCGATGTATGGGTACCACACGAATTGATTCAATAAAAATACCGTATGACAACCCATTATATCATTATCTTACCATATTATAATAACATAGCTACGTTCCACACTTTAATTTCACATTCCTAATTTTACACTCCCAAACTTCCCCCTTCTATATGGTATGCTAATTTTCCCAGGCACTCACTTTCCGCAATCCCAGGCCCACAATATCCAAGTAACGGCAGATTTAAGTAAGCAACTGACTGCGATCTGTTAATTCTGTACAGTCATATATTTGATGCTTGTAGCTTAGGTTATAAATGTAATTAGTACTTCTTCCTTGTCTTGATTGTAGAAATATGACTCAAGTTAAAGCACGACAAATGACGAGGTGTCCTGTCTCTGGTATGCCGGAGAAGTTACCCGTTTCTCACTTACCTAAAAAATATTCACTGCCAACTGTAAGTGTACAAAGAATTTTACACTTGATTCGTTCCTACCACGACAAATACAGGAGCTTAATGAAACCATATCAAGGGCGTCAAACTAACATAAAATACTAAGAAAAGATTAGAACATTTATAACAGAGTCCCATATATTATTTAATATCTGGAAGAACGGTCAATAAGGAATATTACCTGCAAGTTATGCGCAATTTGCGCGAAGCAATCCGCCAGAAACGCCCGGATTTGTGGAAGAACAAAAATTGGCTTTTGCACTACGATAACGCCCCTGCTCACACATCGTTGCTTGTGCGTGACTTTTTGGCCCAAAAAAACAACACACTAATGATGCCGCAGCCACCGTATTCCTCAGATCTGGCCCCCTGTGACTATTTCTTGTTTCCTAATCTGAAGAGGCCCATGAAAGGACGACGTTACGCTTCTCTTGACGAGATAAAGACGGTATTGAAGGAGGAGCTGAAGAAGACAAAAAAAAAATAGATTTTTTGAAGTGCTTCGAAGATTGGAAAAACCGTTGGCACAAGTGTATAATATCTCATGGGGATTACTTTGATGAAGGGGACAAAATAGATATTCACGAATAAATAAATAATTTTTGAAAAAAACACAAAATTCCCGATACTTTTTGAACACACCTCGTATGAGTGAATTAGCTTTGTTGGGTGCGTTGGAACTGTAGTGGATACAGGTTTCAAAGGGGGTGTTATTCGTCTGATGGAGGAGAAATTCAACAGGCCATTATAGTGGATTATCTGTCAATCGCATTCAAACGAGTTACCACTACCTTATCTTTTATTATATTTAGACGGAGAAACTATAGGAGCTCAAAGCTCGAAGACTTCAAATGTTTAAAGTGCCTACATTCAACCATAGATTACACTGAGATTATTATGTGGCAAGACTCTGACATAACAGATCCACCTCCAACTTTAAATAAGTTTGATGAAATCTTGAAAGACATTGTCAACCGTTCTTGGTACATGGATATATAGGATATTACATATTTTCTATGCCAAACCCAAGCTGTGGAGCGCCGCATCAAGTTGGAAAAGGAAGGATCGAGTGCAGTTTGTGGGGAAAATAAGCGAGATGGTTTCATTAGGACAAGACTGTTATCACGTCAACGAATGTCTCATTTCAATACAAAAAACAGTTTGATGTTAGTATTAGTATTTCAAGTAATTTAAGAGAATATTTTTCGTAATAAATGCTTAGAATGCTATTTTTTTATTTTATTTAAATGTTTGACTGTACTGTGGCACCTCAAAATATTAAGCCAGCTGTTTGATATTTTGCATATTATTAAATATTTATAATAAAAATGTTAAAGCATTGTGAAACAAGTATTATGTTTCTTATGCTAAATGTACTAAGACAGTGCTTCCCAAACTTAGTTTTGCCATGACCCGGTAATTTTCACTCTGTCCTTTCGTGACCCACTTAATAATATTAAACTCAAGACGGTTACATGAGATTAAATAATACACGTTTAATAATAGTAAGAGAAATGTTGTATTAATATTAAATTAAAATATTTTGGTATCTTTGGTTGCTTATTTTTAATTATAGAGTTCAAGGCTGCTGAAATTGCTGAAAGTTTTATTCTGAGATCGGGTTCCACTTCCAGTCTGTTTCGATATTTATTTTTAAGGTAAACTAGTGTTGAAAACCCAGCTCCACATTTCTAAGTGGTAACAAAAGGCATTAAAAAAATTATTGCTTCATGAGCTAGTATTGTGTATTCTTGACGACAAGATAACCAAAAATCAATCAATGGTCTTGTGTCAAATGAATCCTTGAGTGGTGTATCAGTTGATCAACGAATCGACATCTGAATCTGGCAAATTTGTTTCAGAATCTAACTTGAATGTAAATGGGCTTCTTATCTAAGCTTTGTTGCCATCGATTGGAGGAAAATATTCTTGAATATTTCTCTCCAGCTCTAATAAATGTTCTTTAAATTGAGTTAAGATGTCTTGTGGCAATGCAGTAATGTTGTACTCTTTTTATATTTCACATAAATTACTAAATGCTTAAAAGTTCCCTGTCTCCGCGCGTTGTAACCACACTATAAGCTTTTTTCTTGCAGCTTCCACTTTGTCTTGCACTTTAATAATTGTTACATTGAAATGCCATGTTTAGATTACATACATATTTAAAAATTCAAAAATTTCCAGTAAAGCTTTTACTCTTCTTCTTCTTTACTGGCGTAGCCATCGCTTACGGGATTATAGCCGAGTCAACAACTACGTGGCGCCAATTGGATATTCCAAGCGAAGCCAGGTCCTTTTCCACTTGGTCCTTCCAACGGAGTGGAGGTCTTGCTCTTCCTCTGCTTCCCGCGGTGGGTACTGCTTCGAATACTTTCAGAGCTGGAGTGTTTTCATCCATCCGGACAACATGACCTAGCCAGCGTAGCCGCTGTGTTTTAATTCGCTGAACTATGTCAATGTCGTCGTATATCTCGTACAGCTCATTGTTCCATCGAATTCGATATTCGCCGTGGCCAATGCTCAAAGGACCATAAATCTTTCGCAGAACCTTTCTTTCGAAAACTCGTAACGTCGACTAATCGGTTGTTGTCATTGTCCAAGCCTCTGCACCATATAGCAGGACGGGAATTATGAGCGACTTATAGAGTTTGGTTTTTGTTTGTCGAGAGAGGACTTTACTTCTGAATTGCCTACTCAGTCCGAAGTAGCACCTGTTGGCAAGAGTAATCCTGCGTTGGATTTCTAGGCTGACATTGTTGGTGGTGTTTAAGCTGGTCCCAAGAAAGACGAAATTATCTACAACTTCAAAGTTATGACTGTCAACAGTGACGTGAGAGCCAAGTCGCGAGTGCGATGACTGTTTGTTTGATGACAGGAGATATTTCGTCTTGCCCTTCTTCACTGCCAGACTCATTTGCGTTGCTTCCTTGTTCAGTCTGGAGAAAGCAGAACTAACGGTGCGGGTGTTAAGGCCGATGATATCAATATCATCGGCATACGCCAGCAGCTGCACACTCTTATAAGAGATTTCACCTGCTCGATTAAGTTCTGCAGCTCGAATAATTTTCTCCAGCAGCAGTTTGAAAAAGTCAAGAGGCTTATACTATACATCATATTTACTTAAATGCTGAATAAGAAAATAACCTCATAACTTAATAGTTTATACAGATTCTCGGAAATATTGTTAACAAAGTGATTTTGTTTTGTATCATTTAAGTTGATTTTTGCAATAGCAAAGGAAATGGTATCTTATTACAATTTTACTGATTTCCGGTTGCTCTATTTATTTCATTAAGAATTTCAGCAAATTTATCACTTTTACTGTTTGTTGTTGGCTTATTTATATATGTATATCGCGCGCGCTGAGCTCCGCTTACGAATATTACGATGCATCGATCGATCGATAGTAGGTATTATTTTGAAAACAAAGCGGGAATGTTGTGGCCCGGTATTTTATTTTGATGGCCCTGTAATGGGTCGCGACCCGCCATTTGGGAAGCGCTGTTCTAAGAAATTGTATCTCTTAGTCTGCGTCAAAGTAAAAATACAAAGAAATGTAAATTATAAATCCTCTGCGAATGCTAATCACCTTGCCGCGGTGCAGGGGCTTATGCGCAAGGCATACTCGGTACCCTCCAACCGGAGTGGGTGGTGCTCATAAGCACGCTGCTTAAGCAGGATGTCGGGTGCCGCATGCGTGCGCCAACCAAGGCTACCACCTCCTAATCCAGGGTGTTATGCGACTCCCGTGCCCATTGGATGATTTGCAGCCAGGAGGTAAATTCGGCTGTATTCTAATGAAGCCTCCCCAACACCGGGCCGAATTGGGGAGTAACTGTGGCCTTACCGCGTCAAGGGGCTCTGGCGTGGCGGACCCCCTAGTTCCCCATTAAAATAATAGACCCGACAGCTAACCTTGTTGAGCCAAGGGTCGTAAGGACAAGACAAAATACAACAACCACACCAAACAACCCGACAATAAAGCAACAACAGAGGACAACGACACAGATAATGAGAAGGAATTCGGCGCAACGGCAGGCAATGGGGGCAAGGAGCTAGGCGGAAGTTAAGCTTCTGTGACGATCTCTCGCCAGAGGAACGGGCGCTGTTTGAGAAGTATGCCAAGGAGGATGACGACGACATGCTCTTAAGCAGCGGCGCTAGCCTGGCGAAAGTGCCTATTGCCGCTGAGGTTGCGACGAGCGCCGCCAAGACCCCCGCCAGAAGGCGTAGTGGGTCAGACTCGCGTGAGTCACATCGGGCAGATCCCGATGGTGCTGATATAGCGTTTCAGGCCCACGATTGGAGAGTAGGCTATCTGAGCTGAACGGGTCTATTATTAACGCTTATCATGGCAGTTGCCCCCTAAAATTGCCCACAGATTGACGAAACTGTCCCTGGTGAAAAAGGTACGTAGTCTATTTAACAAAGTAAAACGTGCCGGGGTATGGGAAGACTACAGGGGCTATCTCACCTTATACAATAAGGAGATTAGGTCGGCAAAGTAGGCAAGCTTCAGGAGATTCTGCGAAAATGTCACCTCTACAACAGAAGCGGCTCGGTTGCACAAAGCTCTGGCGTAGAACTCCTTTTTGCGTGGGCCTGGGCGGTCCAACATCGGGGTGTAGCACATTTTTTTCGCGTAGAACTCCTGTTTGCGTGGGCCGCATTCGGCCGCGCTTCAAAAATGATAACCCTGGTCGGACAAACACCGGGGTGTATCAAATTATTTTCGCGTTGCACTTCGTTTTTCGTAGGCGGCCTTCGGCAGTGCTTCAAAAAAATTACCCTTGTCCATCCAACACCGGGTGTACCATTTTTTTTCTCCCGTAGAACTCATTTTTACATTGACGGCCTTCGGGCTTAAATTTTTATATACTTTTTATTGTTTATCAACGATTATGCATATTTCCTGTATTTAGGGTATAATATTGTTTTAGTTTGTAAAATATTTTAGTATGGTAACACTGATTATTTGACAATCAATCAATCATAATTTTAATGTATATTAAATGCTATTTTTGCACTATATTATATAAAATAAATGTGTACAAATAAATAGGTGATGTGTTAGTGTATTTAAGATTTAAAATTATAGGTGAAAAATTAATTTTATATATAGAAAATGTGTAGTTAAAATATTGCAAATTTTCAACTTTAAACGCAAATATCTCGAAAACTATAAGTTTCCTGCGGCTATATATTCGCGATCTGGAGAATCTCCTATATCCGACCATACCCATTTTATTCCCGAAATCCTGGGACGGTATGCCAAAGCCGACCCGAAGTTTTTGCCATAATTCAGTGTATAGAAATAAACCTCCATCGCAGCTAATGCAATGATGGAATAACCATTCTTAGCGATAATCAAGCGGCACTGAAAGCGATCTCCTCCTATGAGATCAAATTGGTACTAGTGCAGGAGTGCAAGGAAAGGCTGAACAGCCTTTCGGAACGAAACCAGGTACACCTAATCTAGGTGCTTGGTCACAAAGGTATAGCCGGTAACGAACTGGCCGACGAGCTCCTCCGCTCCGCAGCCTCCACCAAGATGGTAGGACCCGAACCCTTTACTGGGGTAGGTCCCCATACCATGAAGGAGCTACTCCGCAAGGAAGAAGGAGTGGGCAGGGAAGAGCATTGGCAACAAACACAAGATATGAGAAATGTCAAGTTTCTAATTGGAGGATACAACTTGAGTACTTTCAAAGTTTTAATTAAATTCCCCAGGAACAAACTCAGGCTACTGGTCGCATTGTATACTGGCCACTGCAAGATAAATAGGCACCTGTATAACGTGGACATATCCTCTTGTGCTAACTGCCGGTTCTGCGACAGGGAGGCTGAAACCCCGGAGTACCTGCTGATCGACTGCACAGCAGTCTGCAGACGCAGGATTAAGGCCATTGGATTCACGTTTCTGAATAGGGATCGGATCGCCTCACTAGCACCCGGTAGTCTATTGAACTTCATCAACGCGCTGGGGCTAAGTGAGTCTAAGTGATTTAGGAGAGGGCACAATATAGGTCTAAGGTCGCGGTGCATTCCTCATCTTTCAATCTTATCTAATCTAATCTAATCTAAATTATAAATTTTTCTAATTCTGTACGTTCGCATATGCGACTGCGTAACGATCGATGTGCCACACGTTGAGATCTTTGAATATTCTCCGCATTGTACCATACTATTATAATTTTTTTTAGAGTGAAGAGCACAAGACAAATTTCGATTGCTTAACAAAAAATTATGTAAGATTACAATTTTATAGTGCTCTAAATTTTTTTTTTTGAACAAAAAAATGAATTTGACGAAATATTTACATCACGTATGCGTCTGGTTCCTCACCCAATGAACTGCTCGTTTTCAAAGTCAGTGATTTTGCGAAACTTTCACGGACCACTGGACGTGGTTGAGCCTGTAGTTGTTGAGGCATAAAATTTCATTTTAAAGTGAGCGGTGCAATACCCATATCCAATTTTTTGCTCGATTTACAAGTAACTTTATTGTAGAAATTTTAATTTTTGTAAATCTTATATATTGAGAAATATTTGTAGAGCAAACTTAGTTGCAAACTTCTCCTTTAAAAACGTATTACAACTGAAAGCATAATTGACTTTTAAATACCTCTAAATATCTTACAATAAATTAGCTTTATACCGTAGCAATGTTAAATCAGTAATAATGAGTGGTAAGCTTTTCTTCATTCTGAATAAGAGTGTATATAATGTATAAAATTATACAATACATTATATTATTATACGATACTGTATAACGTCATTTGAGGGATCAAAACTTTGTTAGCTGAAGTAGTCTGGCTTTCAATATGTGAGCAGTGAATTATTTAAAGCCTGTGCTTCGTAGCAAGGATATACATGTATTTGTATTTTTGTATATGTTGCATACAATTGATTGTGCATGTTAACCCATGTGACATCTAGAGCAACACGTATGTATAAAGGGTCTCAGTGTACATTCCTCTGTTGGATAGAGAAGTATTGATGGATTTCAACTAAGTTTTCTGCTTCCAGAAAAAGTAAGTACTTTGTAAACCAAAGAAGTGGAAAATCTTATTGACTGAATAATGACAACGTAATGCGACGATTGAAGTTTAAAAATTATCTAGATAACTAGCAGTGCCATCGGTGGCAAAAGCAAAAGTCAAAAGATGACTACTGCATTAGAAACGTTGAAGAACTGTGATGTAGAATTATACCCAAAATAATTCATAGTTTTTTTCGCATACTCTGCTCAATTCCTGTAGCGAATGCGAGCTCTGAACGCTCTTTTTCGACCCTTTGCGGTATAAAAACGTGTCTGCGGATGAACATGCTTCGAGATGGACTGATCGTCCTAACTTTGCCGCATACGCATCATGATATTGAAGTCACTGCAGGAGAAGTTATCGAAAGATTCTCAAAACTTGGCCCACATCGTGTTGTTTTGTGAAATTTTTCTACTCAATACATGAACTAATTACAGTATTATACCCTGTAATAGCGAACGCACGTCAAGGATTTAAATGTATTTTTTCTCTTTAGTAGGTTTAGATACGTTATTAGAAAGTCGATTTGAATTTTTTCCACCATGATATTAAGCTATATTAAATATTATAATCTTCACGTTTCAAGTAAATGTCTTTTTACGAAAATGTTTTTTAAATTTTATCAATCACCAGTGCTCGACCAAAATGGTACACAGTTGGTTCATTAAAGTTCATCATATTGGTAGTCAAAAAAGTCTTTTCGTATTTCTAATCAAACTTCAACTATTTTTTTTATATTTATACTAATAAATAAATAAACAAATATGTACCATTTTGGTCGAAAACTTTTTGTCATTTTTCCGCTAGAGACATTATTCATCAATGTGAACCGAAATTTCACAATTTCCAGAACGGAAGCGAGAGAACCATTGTGCTACACGAACTGATACAGCATCGTCTCCGTAAACTTCAAAAATTTCTTCCCTTTTTTTATACAAAAATTTCAAAACATAGTGAATTTTTTCATTATTTTCATTCATTTTTGAACAACTGAAACTTTTTTTCAACTTCCTCGAATTTAATTTTTTTTCAACACTATGCGGCATGACACAATGTGATTGGTGGCACTGGAGATATACGACTGCAACGACATCCATTGACAAAATATGAAAAAACTTTCAACTACACATATTTGTATATTCGTACATATCCTTACTGTGATATGAAAATCCACATTGCAAAATGCAATTCATTGTTTGTTTGATTGCCTCATGGTGTCATTGCATAAATTAACTATGAAAATATATCAAAATATTTTTTCAACTACTCCTTTTTTAACTCATAATGAAGAAAAATTTATAACAAGTAAGGAAGAACTAAGTTCTGGTGCAACCGAACTTTTTATACTCTTGCAACTTGCAAGAACCAAAGCCCGGGAAATACCTTAAGGTGAAAAAACCGATCATATAGAGAAAAGTCGGCCGGATGTTCAGAAATCCTGATATTTGTATGTGGGAGTAAGTCAAGTTTTCTCTAAAATTTATCTGTGTTAGGCACAGAGGTACAGTGTTATGAGTAAAACAAGCTAGCGCATTTTCATTGAGATAATTCACATGTTGGCCGATATATCCAGCATAAAATTACCTCGAAGTTTGAAAATCTTTATATTAGGTATATGAAGCAAAAGGAAATATTGGTTTGAAAACCTTTATATTAGGTATATGAAGCTAAAGGAAACATTGGTCCGATTCAACACATTTTAAACATACAGACATACCATTGTCAGAAAAGTACTATCCCTGATGAGTTGGGAAATTTTTGGTCATAAGGTTGCATACACTAAATTATTATTTGTGCAAAGTTTAATCCCATAATATTAATCTTGATTTGTGGTGGAGGACCCTAGAAAGGACCACTCTTGCAAGCAAGCTATAGACCATTCAGCGGGAGGCGCTCATCAACATGTGCGCTGCACTGAGCTCGATCCCGGCGGCAAATTTTTACGTCTCTGTCGTATTTAGTTATTGATTCATCGGGCGTTTAATACTTTTGAACAGTACTGTTACATGCGGAGTGAAAGTGAAAGTTCTTACAATATTTATGCTAGGCGAATTTATTTGTTGCAACTTTACTGGGTTAAGAGATATATTTATTTATCTTATTAGAAGGCGGAGCTACATCCCCTTTTTCAACATTTTTTTACCACAGGTTCCCCTTGCTACTACGACCCCCCGTGCGTTATAGTTTGATATCTTAATTAAGTGCACAATTATGGCTCTTTTTAGATTTTCGGTTAATGACGGTTTGTGGGCGTGGCAGTGGTCCGACAAAGCTCATCTACGAACTCGCAATTTATTTTGTACTAAGGAAGCCGCATACCAAGTTTCATCGAGAGTTATCAATTTTCACTCAAGTTACAGCTAGCACGGACGGGCGGATAGGCAAACAGACAGCCAACCGCACTTCTCGTCACCCTGTTCATTTATATAACGGGTGTTTTTTTAAAGAGCTTGATAATTTTTTAAAAAAAAAAAAAACGCATAAAATTTGCAAAATCTCATCGGTTCTTTATTTGAAACGTTAGATTGGTTCATGACATTTACTTTTTGAAGATAATTTCTTTTAAAAATGTTGACCGCGGCTGCGTCTTAGGTGGTCCATTCGGAAAGTCCAATTTTGGGCAACTTTTTCGAGCATTTCGGCCGGAATAGCCCGAATTTCTTCGGAAATGTTGTCTTCCAAAGCTGGAATAGTTGCTGGCTTATTTCTGTAGACTTTAGACTTGACGTAGCCCCACAAAAAATAGTCTAAAGGCGTTAAATCGCATGATCTTGGTGGCCAACTTACGGGTCCATTTCTTGAGATGAATTGTTGTCCGAAGTTTTCCCTAAAAATGGCCTAGAATCGCGAGCTGTGTGGCATGTAGCGCCATCTTGTTGAAACCACATGTCAACCAAGTTCAGTTCTTCCATTTTTGGCAACAAAAAGTTTTTTTAGCATCGAACGATAGCGATCGCCATTCACCGTAACGTTGCGTCCAACAGCATCTTTGAAAAAATACGGTCCAATGATTCCACCAGCGTACAAACCACCCCAAAACAGTGCATTTTTCGGGATGCATGGGCAGTTCTTGAACGGCTTCTGGTTGCTCTTCACCCCAAATGCGGCAATTTTGCTTATTTACGTAGCCATTCAACCAGAAATGAGCCTCATCGCTCATCGGACACGGACGCGAAACACTTTTCGAACCAAACACGGGTTTTTGGTAATAAAATTCAATGATTTGCAAGCGTTGCTCGTTAGTAAGTCTATTCATGATGAAATGTCAAAGCATACTGAGCATCTTTCTCTTTGACACCATGTCTGACATCCCACGTGATCTGTCAAATACTACTGCATGAAAATCCTAACCTCAAAAAAATCACCCGTTTTATGCATATAATTCTATATCTATCTTGTTTAGTTTTAGGGGATACGTACAACCGTTAGGTGAACAAAACTATGTATAATACTCTGTAGCAACAGGTTGCAAGAGTCTGAAAAAATAGAATTAAAAAGTTATAACAATGTATAAAAAAAAATTTTGAAATCGCTTGGCATAAATTCTTCAATTCCTCTGTTGATCAACAATATTTCCTGATTGACCATGGTGACAAAGATTAACAAGAATTCTGCAGATTTTTTTCCGGATAAATCACAATAATATTAAAATTTCACGGAGTGAATTCCTTCGTTGTGAGGTGAACTCCTCGGTTGAAATTTTACAAATTTTTGCTGTCGAGCAGGTTCTCCTTATTTCACGTTATCTGGTACATGTATACTTGAGACCTTATTTTGAAGCAATTTTATAAATACATACATGTAAATATAAACGGATGTTTTAAAAATATTGAATGAGGCTAAGGTAAGTTTTCATTCCATATTAACCATTTTGGTTTAAAGTCTTCCTCATTGGTCGATATACGTTATATAGAATCAACTAGAAGTTTGAAAACCTTTATATTAGATACATATGTGGAGTATTGACGATTCAACCCATTTTAATACAAGTGAAAAATTAAAAATTCGTATGGAATTTAAAATTTTGTTATATGGGAATTGGGCGTGGGGTTTTAGTCAGATTCTGCCTATTTTCACAATGTTTGAATTAGGTCTTGGTTTTCCGGTAAGATATAATTTAACGTAAATGTGGCTGCTGCAGGCTCATCGTCCAAATGTGACCCTGACTCCTATAAGGCCTATTGTGGGCCTAGGTGTAAAATTAAAAATCATTTAATGATTTATTGCGCTATTAGTAGTTATTAACAAAACCGTTATGTGAGGAGAAAAGGGGTTATAATCCACTTTCACCCGTTTTTACACAGTCAGTAATTCTTATAGGAATTGTCCTGAGCGAATTTCACTGCTTGCTTAGTTATGGTTCTTTAAACATTTTGTAAACGTGGCAGTAGTCCGATTACGCTTACCTACGAACTGTTTTGCGAATGAACACGTATGCCAAGTTTAATTTAGATACCCCAATTCTGGCGCTGGACGCGATGCCTTGCTAATATAGGAGAAATACACAAGAGATACTCAAGTCAATAAGTGAGATGCTTTTTATACTCTCACAAAAAAAGTTGCTAAGGAGAGTATTATAGTTTTGTTCACATAACGGTTGTTTGTAAGTCCTAAAACTAAAAGAGTCAGATATAGGGTTATATATAACGGGTGATTTTTTTGAGGTTAGGATTTTTATGCAGTAGTATTTGACAGATCACGTGGGATGTCAGACATGGTGTCAAAGAGAAAGATGCTCAGTATGCTTTGACATTTCATCATGAATAGACTTACTAACGAGCAACGCTTGCAAATCATTGAATTTTATTACCAAAATCAGTGTTCGGTTCGAAATGTGTTTCGCGTCCGTGTCCGATGAGCGATGAGGCTCATTTTTGGTTGAATGGCTACGTAAATAAGCAAAATTGCCGCATTTGGGGTGAAGAGCAACCAGAAGCCGTTCAAGAACTGCCCATGCATCCCGAAAAATGCACTGTTTGGTGTGGTTTTTACGCTGGTGGAATCATTGGACCGTATTTTTTTAAAGATGCTGTTGGACGCAACGTTACGGTGAATGGCGATCGCTATCGTTCGATGCTAACAAACTTTTTGTTGCCAAAAATGGAAGAACTGAACTTGGTTGACATGTGGTTTCAACAAGATGGCGCTACATGCCACACAGCTCGCGATTCTATGGCCATTTTGAGGGAAAACTTCGGACAACAATTCATCTCAAGAAATGGACCCGTAAGTTGGCCACCAAGATCATGCGATTTAACGCCTTTAGACTATTTTTTGTGGGGCTACGTCAAATCTAAAGTCTACAGAAATAAGCCAGCAACTATTCCAGCTTTGGAAGACAACATTTCCGAAGAAATTCGGGCTATTCCGGCCGAAATGCTCGAAAAAGTTGCCCAAAATTGGACTTTCCGAATGGACCACCTAAGACGCAGCCGCGGTCAACATTTAAATGAAATTATCTTCAAAAAGTAAATGTCATGAACCAATCTAACGTTTCAAATAAAGAACCGATGAGATTTTGCAAATTTTATGCGTTTTTTTTTTTTTAAAAAAATTATCAAGCTCTTAAAAAATCACCCGTTACCAAAATGATCAGGGTGACAAGTAGAGTAAAAGTCCGGATGTCTGTCTGTCTGTGCAAGCTGTAACTTGTGTAAAAAAAGAGATATCATCATGAAACTCGGTACACGTATTTCTTGGTTAAGTTCGGAGATGGGCAAAATCGGCCCACTGCCACGCCCCCAAAATGGCGAAAACCGTAAACCTATAAAGTGTCATAACTAAGCCATAAATAAAATTATTAAAGTGAAATTTGGCCCAAAGGATTTCATTAGGAAGGAATTTTTTGGAAAAGTTTGCGTCGCCCCGCCCCCCGCTAAGTTTTTTGTACATATCTCGGAAACTATATTTTATATCAACCAAACTCTATAGAGTCGTTTCCTTCAGGCATTTCCATATACAGTTCAAAAATGGAAGAAATCGTATAATAACCACGCCCACCTCCTATCCAAAGGTTATGTTGAAAATCACTAAAAATGCGTTAACCGACTAACAAAAAACGTTAGAAACACTAAATTTTACGGAAGAAATGGCAGAAGAAAGCTGCACCCATGATCAAAAAACCATACCTCAGGAACTACTCAACCGATTTCAATGAAATTCGATATATAATATTTTCTTAACACTCTGATGACATGTGCAAAATATGGGTGAAATCGGTTCACAACCACGCCTTCTTCCAATATAACGCTATTTTGAATTCCATCTGATGTCTTCTCTGCATAATACATACATATAAATGAAATTACAATTCAATACTCAAAGTACACAAATTGATCTTATCTAATTAATTTTACAGCAAAATAAAAAAATATGTAAATGACGGACAATGAAAACTCGATTATCACTTTATCATGCGAGTGTATAAAATGTTCGGTGACACCCGAACTTGGCTCTTCCTTACTTGTTTAAACTTAATTAAACTTTTAATATTGGATATAACAGCTTAATTTCGAAAATGTGGCTGTTATATTTTAATGAAATTAAATGAAGGCGTATTGGCACTTTAGTTCATTATTTAAATGTGCGTATATTTTAACAAATAGTATTTAATTGACTTTTTTAAATAATTTCGTACAACTTCTTCAAATTTGTTAATATAGTAAGTGTTCTCAGACACTAAGGCTTGTACTATTTAGTGGTGTATCAATTTATTGTTTTAGTGATCTGGCAAGGCCGAGAGGAGCTAAAAGTGACAATCAAATTCGCACATTATAAAAATATATATTTCTTTAACCCTAAAAACACTGTTTTATTCTAATGAAAACAGAGCGAGTAGTTTACTTTTGAGCATATATTGACCATGGAGCCATTGTAGTATACTCCTTCTTCAATCAAAAACTTAGTTTTGTATATATTCATAACAACTACAAAAGAAAAATTT
Source organism: Bactrocera correcta (assembly GCA_027475135.1). NCBI lineage: Eukaryota > Metazoa > Arthropoda > Insecta > Diptera > Tephritidae > Bactrocera > Bactrocera correcta. The sequence goes on along the minus strand of CM050323.1, from coordinate 12,832,407 downwards.
TGTGTTTGCTAATAATTCGGCATTCCAATGCTTTTATCCGCACGAGTATGTTTGGTAGCCACAAAAGAATACATATGTTAACAATTGGACTGTTGGAATGTAAGAACCATCGTTTTTATTTAGCTTTTTTTCTGGTTTGCAAACTCTATTTTGTTAAGAGAAAAAACATCACAAACGGAGTGAATTTCATACATCAGTACTCCCACCCACAATTTATACATACTTATTGAACAGTACTATCACTATGTGCCTTCACTATAATTGGCTATGTCTGTAATTATAATATTTTGATTTATATGTTAAAAAATTATTCTTCTTCTTAATTGGCGTAAACACCGCTTACACGATTATGGCCGAGTTAACAACAGCGCGCCAGTCGTTTCTTCTTTTCGCTACGTGGCGCCAATTGAATATTCCAAGCGAAGCCAGGTCCTTCTCCACTTGGTCCTTCCAACGGAGTGGAGGTCTTCCTCTTCCTCTGCTTCCCGCGGCGGGTACTGCGTCGAATACTTTAAAGAGCTGGAGTGTTTTCGTCCATCCGGACAACATGACGTAGCCAGCGTAGCCGCTGTCTTTTAATTCGCTGAACTATGTCAAAGGCGTCGTATATCTCATACACCTCATCGTTCATCGAATGCGATATTCGCCGTGGCTAACGCGCAAAGGGCCGTAAATCTTTCGTAGAACTTTTCTCTCGAAAACTCGCAACGTTAACTCATCAGTTGTTGTCATTGTCCAAGCCTCTCCACCATATAGCAGGGCGGGAATTAAGAGCGACTTATTGAGTTTGGTTTTTGTTCGTCGAGAGAGGACTTTACTTCTCAATTGCCTACTCAGTCCCAAGTATCACCTGTTGGCATTGGTTGGATTTCCAGGCTGACATTGTTGGTGGTGTTCATACTGGTTCCTAAATAGACGAAATTATCTACAACTTCAAAGTTATGGCTGTCAACAGTGACATGAGTGCCAAGTCGCGAGTGCGCCGACTGTTTGATAACAGGAGATATTTCGTCTTGCCCTCGTTCACTGCCACACCCATTTGCTTTGCTTCCTTGTCCAGCCTGGAAAAAGCAGAAGTAACGGCGCGGGTGTTGAGTCCGATGATATCAATATCATTAGTCGTGAACTGCTTAAGTCATATGTAAAAGAATCGTTTCTGGCCACTCCCAAGTGAATGGCGATCAGAGAATTTTCCTCACTTGCGTGAACTTCTACACATTCTCCTGCATTGCAATATTTATTTTACTTGCAGAGAAGTCATATGCAGATGCAAGTAGACTGAATGTCAAGTGTAAAAAAAAAATTAAGAACATAATTAAAATGAATATTTATGCCCAGTTCTTAGTAAAGCGAGAGGATTCGCAGTATGCGTAAGTCATAGCTCAGTAAACTTTGTTTTATATGTAAAATACGAGTATATAGAGATACCTATCTACGAGACAAATCACGTCAAGTGGACCCTGCAATTACCACTTCACTATGTGACATTACCTCTGGGATAAATATTTCGTCAAA
>CM050323.1:12804892-12829892 GCA_027475135.1 Bactrocera correcta | reverse complement strand
GCATTAAGTTCAATAATGCGAAAAACCAAAATGACTGCCTAATTTGAACTGTCAAATTGCCGAGAAAGCACGAACAAAAGGGAATAAATAAAACCCAGTTAGCAATAAATGTATGAAGTGAACGCGAAAAGGTGTTCAATGCTAAAATACTGTGGATGGCGTAGCCGGTATTGGACCGACCAGGGTTATTTTTTTAAAGCGCGGCCGAAGGCCGCACACGCAAAAAGGAGTTCTATGCGAAAAAAAATTGATACACCCCGTGGGCCCGGGTTTTTTTTGAAGTGCGGCCAAAGGCCGCCAATGCAGAAAGCAATGAAATGCTAAAATACTGTGGAGGAAATCCCGGTGAAGCATTATTTTACAAATTTAAGTATAAGACAAATTAAGGCTTTATATTTCTTAACGATTTCAATATACCATCTAATATGTGTGCTGGGGAAAACATAACGGTACTTTTCATATGTTTTTCCCCTATTTAAAAATTTGGCGTTATGCAAAATACGTTTTCCGTGTTATTCGGCGTTATTAAAAATAAAAATATTATAAAACAATGTGCGAAATTGCAAATAATGAGTAATAATAATAAGTAATAAGATATACTAATATTGGAATATATTATTTTTTTTTTTAGGAACGCGATCCACACGGGTTAAGTGGAGCCTTATGCGTGTTGGCACCGAGCTGCGCACGCATGAGCAAGGAATCCGTTTTGCGGAGGAAAACGGTTTAATACCGAGGGAGCAATTGTGCCCTGTACACAAGGTTCCAAAAACCATTCGGAAAGGGGGCAAATTTGGGTATTTTGTGTGCTACAGGGGCTCCTGCACAAAAAAGCCACGTGTTTCAACAACCATCGGGACATGGTTTGGAAATGTTCGCATCAGTGTTCCTCGAGTATACTTTTTGATGTACTGCTTGGCGTGTCGTATGTTCCGCGAAGAAATATTGCGCGAGGACTATACAAGTGAGGCGAAAACTTTGTCATCTGCAACAATATCAGACTGGTATAGTTATTGCCGAGAGGCCGTGGTAATATACCAGTTGGACCACCAATATGAACAAGGAAAAATTGGTGGTCCGGGAAAAACTGTTCAGATCGACTAAAGTAAATTTGGGCGGCGGAAGTACAACAAAGGTAATATTATTTCCTTATACAATGAATTTAACTCTAATTAGGTTTTTTTTACATTTTAGGCAGGCGCGTAGAGGGACACTGGGTCCTTGGGATGATTGAAGATGGTAGCGAGTACATACGCCTCGAAGTATGTCCTGACAATCTTCGAACCGCGGACATTTTAATTCCTTTGATCCAGAAGCACGTGGCTGAAGGAAGTATAATTCGGACGGACTGCTGGCGGGCATATGACACACTACCAAATTTTGGGTACGTCCACCAAAAAGTGAACCATAGTGACGACACCAACCCTTTCGTTTCCGAGGACGGGGTTCATACGCAGCGGATTGAGTCGCAATGGCGCGTTGTGAAACTTTTTTTTCTACAAAGACAATTATAATAACACCGCCAACTTCGCCGACGCCATCGTCGAATATATGTGGCGGCGATCTATTCAAAAACAAGGAAAAGATCCCTTTGAATCATTAATAGATGCAATAAAATATGTATATACATTGCACTGAAACATTTTGGTTTTCAATATTTTGATTTCTTGTCCATACAAAAATGTTGGCTGGGTTGCATTGCTTTCAGTTTGTATGGAAAAATGAGCAAAAACACTGATTTTTGGTCATTTTCAAAGGGCTCCTACAGGTCTATAGGGGCTCTAGGGGGTTTATTAAAAAGTTCAATCCGTCCTCTTTCCAATAAGGGGGCGTGAGGGGGGTAACCCCGCCCCTTTTTTCACCATAAACGATACTAAACCGGCGCGAAACTAAACATTCCCCGAAAATTTAACTTTTCACATTATTGAACACAAACAAGTTTCACAAAGCAAAAATTGTTGACAATTTGAATAACTGTTATAAACGAAAAGAAAAGTGTTGTATTCTCGGAAAAGGAGTGGCCAGATTGAGTATTTTTTAATTAACAGCCCGGATGTGCCAATACTATTGTGTCGTAGAAATTGCTTAATTTTTATGAATGTGAATTAAAAATTAATTATTATAAAAAAATTTGTGTATATGGTACTCAATGAATGTATTTAACAAAGGAAAATATATTTACACTAAATAACCTATTAGTCTGCTTTTAAAATAGCCGAAAAACACAAAATGGTTGCTGTGCCAATACTTATGTGCGGCACTGTATGGACATACAGTGAGTTCAAAAAGTGTTCATGCACAGTAAAAAATGATGCATTGCTGCTGATCTTTAAAAAAATAAACATTCAATTTTGTTTTACGAAAAGTAAAGTACATAAATTTTTTGATAAACTTTTTAACATAAACAAGCACTTCATTTAATAATCTCTAGTGGCTATAGTACATAGAAAGTAATACAATTCATGTGAACATTATTTGAACTTAGAGGTAAACGAGCCGATTGAAGTTCAATAACTAATAACTTGTGGGGCCGCCTTTAACTTTTATGACTGATTTAATACTGTCAGGTATAGAGTTAATTAGATTATCTAAAATTTCGGAGAAAAGCTTTTCCAAACTCTTTCAACTAGAGTCCAGAGTTTATCTATGGTTTTTGGTGTTTCTCTTTGAACAATTAACCGCAACATATTCCTATCCGTAGGACCGCATCGCTTGTCTTACCATGTCCAAATGCGTCCGTCTGAATTAATACGAATAATTTTTTAATTCGTCAGACCAAATTACTAGTTTGAACAGTTCGCTTGTCCAGTTTTTGTGTTCTTTCGCAAGTTTCATTTTAACCGCTTTGTTCTTCGCTGACATGTACGGTTTGCTGATGACACCAATTGAAATTTAATTTTTTTGTGCAATCGCTCTAACTGAAGTCCCCTCCTGCAAATCTGAACATACAGCTTTTCGTAAAATTAGGTTCAGTTTTTTAGTTCTGTCTGAAAATTGGCCAGGTTTGATAAATTACCAATTTTTCGACGTTTAATTTTTGTTCAAAACCTTAATAAATGTGAAATCCTTCGCGCAATAAAATTATTAAAAAATGCTGACAACTATTTTGTAACAACAGAATCAGTTACATAGAGCGTCACATCAGCCAGAAAGTCCGCTTAAGAATTTGAACAGTACTTATTCATATTTTAATAACATGGAAATCAACCGAAGTTGGCTAGAATGTCGATGCCATATAAAAGCAAAAAGTGTTTCTGAAGTATATATTTGGATAAAATTCAATGAGAAAAGTAAAATTTGCATTACGTGAACGCTTTTTGAACTTACTGTACATACATATGCATATACATACATATACATGTTTAAACACTATCAGTTTAAACGCCCGATAAACGCATTCAAGCTGTTTAAACAGGGTATCCCATTCCAACGCCCTCCTTGTCGACAGTTTGGGCGAGATTATCTCAAGTTGATTGATTAAAGTCTAGGTTGGTTTCGAACTTTTCATATCTACAAACACCGAGTAGAACGACCCACCATTATTTCTTTCATAACTAAATATTCAGTTTAGAGTTAGTAGCACCAACAACTTCCTCACAGTCTGAGTAGTATTTGAAATTTTTCTAAAAACTTTTAATTAAAAAAGCAATTGGATGTTGTCATATTCCTGTAAAATAAGTGAACAAAAATGGAAGACTGAGAAGCGCCAGTCTAATAGGAATCTAATGTAGCGTTTATATTGCGCCATCTACTGCTGGCTAGCTGACACGAGTATATTCACCTGACTACAGGTGGCGCAATTGTAAATGTAAAAGAAGTGTGGGGAATAGAGTGAACGATTGGATTTAAATTTTTTGTAAATTCCATTGTTTTATCAGAGAACGTAGTATATATGCAGAGAACGTCTATCATATATATATATAAGCATGATAGACGTTCTCTGATATATGAATACATATAATATATCTATGTAGATAGACGTTCTCTGCGAATGATATACGATCTCTGAAAATATTAAATTATTTTTTCTTTCTTTGACTATTATTTCTAACTAGAACACAGAGCGTATGCAATCCTCTGACTGTATTCGATGCATAGTTTTAGGCTGATATATATGTTTCAACGATCACGATTGTTTCGTCCTGTATTTACGATCTTCACTTTTACGTTACATTCTGTTTGTTTTGATTTGTAATCATGCTATTTCACCTCTGTTGTTTTTTTATTTTTTGCTCTTCTATATGCACAGTTATGTTTTTTAATTAGAAACATTCATCATATGTATGTATGTATATTGCAAATATATACAATATTAAAAATAAAAAAAGTATAAATTTTTTTTTTTTCAAATGAAATGGGGATGTTAATTTACTAATCATCTTAATCTTGATTGTTTTGATAGCCAAATAATCCAAGATGAAGTTGGACCACATTTCAAGTGATCACCATTTGCATATGGTATGTCCGTAGGACTAAAGGTTACAGTAATTAATAATACACACAGTGCAGAGGAAGCTACAAAACTCGTCGATATGTAAATATGTATGTACATACATACATATATACGAAGCAATCTCCAAAAGCCGCAAATGCTTTATACACCTAACAATTGCAAGTATCCAACATTTAAAAACATTTTCGAACCGGAATGCAAGATATTTTTTTGATCAACATGATACACAGCGAATGAAGTAAGCTAAAGCTGAATTTGTTGCAGAATGCTAAAGAAGAGAGGCAATCTATCTATAGCTTCCAAAAAAACGATCAGTTCGAGTGTAAGAACTGTCGAGGTACTACCCTATTGAGTAAAATGAATAAAGTAATCGCTCGAATTGTTAACAAACGTCTATCGAGTGCTTTGGTGCGTTTACTGAGAAAAGAACAAACAGGATTTGTTCCAGGATGCTCCTAAATTGGCAAGTAAATATCCCACGTGTTACAGTGGAACAATCAGTCGAATGGCGCTTTTCTCTATATCTCATCTTTATCGACTTCCAAAAGTCGTTGAACAACTTCAGAATTATGTAATCTGGGAAGCTTTAGTTTATGGAAGGGTTCTCTCAAAACTAGTCGAGTTAATTATAATAATTAACATCGCATTGGACATCGTAATAGAAAAAGAGCGTTCCGAGCCAAATAAACTATATTCTAAACCTACGGTTCGAAGAACTAGCACATGTAAATGGTATACTCGTACATACATATGTATGTATGTTTAACATCGTAAAGAAAGACGTATAAAACAAAACTTAAAAATTTAAGAAAACCATAGTATAAAAGAAGACGAATACGGTTTGAATTCCTAGATACTAAGCGGCGTACAAAAATAAAGATATTCACCTGCAATGTTACCCCACATTTCTATTATCCGCGAAACATGGAATCTATCATGTATCAAAGATGCTAGTTTTCATAAACCATTGACTTTGCAATATTCGCGCATTTCTGGATTTCGTATTTTATATGGATTTAAATTCGCATTCACAACTTTCCTCTAATAAAAATGGCGAATGGTGGTTGAAAAATGGAGCTGACGATTAGAACTAACCTGAAGAAAAAACTTGGACATCAAATATTTATCCAAAAAAATTTGGGTCAAATTAAAAGTCTAGCAAAATATCGAATTAAATAGAAGAGTCTCATTGTGAACCTTATATATTATATATATGTTTATAAGTTAAAAACGTTTTGTTGTTTTTGTTAAAAAAAATATTATCTTGGAGCTATGCTCCTTTATTGAATTCCACTAAAGAACTAAACTTTACAATTAATTAAACTTAACTCTAGCATATGTTTGCCGCTGCAACGGGTACGGAGTTTGCTGACGCTGCGCTTCCCTCAGGTTGGCATTTCGCTGACGTTGCGCTTCCCACAGGTTGCCACTACACGTGTCGCAGTCTCAGCGATTTAGTGGTGTCATATTATTTTACTTTGTATCATATGATATTAATGCATCATATGATACTTTTGAATGTATGGGGTGCTAACTAGTTCCCCCTTGAAATTCACACGTCCCCCGTTTGAATCTTTAGGTGTATTAAAAATTTGGTTAAGTCCTTCTATTGCCGGTTGTGAGAGTTTGTTGGGTTCATATTCTTTTTGTTTGATCAGAAGTTTCTTCCGAAAATTAGGGCGATAAATATTAAAAGGATAATTAGCGTGATGCTGGTTCCGTTTTTTACTCTGTTTGCTGCTTCTAGCAGACTTACTTCTTTTGTATTGTTGAAGTTAAGCTGTTTCAGCATCTCCAGCGAGAGGAATTCTTCTATATTAAGTGGTGCGGAGGACGGTTGAAGGATGGCTGGTAGTGGTTTACTTGCTGTTCTTTCTTCGTTATAGAACTTTTTTCCATTGATAACAATTACGTTGGTATACAAAATTATGAAGGTCCCGTTTAAAAATGTAGGTTCGTTGTTTATTGAAATGTCTCCGTTATATTTATTTAGAAATATTATTCCTGGTCCCATTTCCTCTATGGTTGGAATATGCTGGTTGTTGACCTCCGTGCAGTTTGGCAAACGACTTTTTAAAAGGTTATTTATACAAGTATCACTACTTAAATCTATTACATTATTGCTTAAGCATATTTGTAGGGAATTGTATTTTTTACAATAATTTTCTATTCCATAAATTCCCCTTTTTGCAGTTTAAAATTGTATTGAAATTGATTTTATTGATTCTTCCGTTATTTTTTACTGCTCTAATATCTAAAGTTTTACAATTTTGGTTATCTACGGTTGGGAGGCTAACAATATAAATTATAATTTTGCCATTAGTTGCAATTTTTACTTCGGAAAATTCAAGTGCTTCGTCTAAATTTACATATGGAATATTGTCGTTGTCTATTACTTCTTTCACAATATTTATTTCTTCATTTGATAAAATAAAAGAATTTCTTATGTTGGCTTTTGCCCAATGTATTGCTTATGCAATATTTAAAATTTCTTCCTTAATTATTTCTAATTTGTATTTTAACTGTAAAAAAGCTTTTTTCACTTTGCATATTTTTAATTATATTATTTGTAATATTTGTTATCTCGCTAATTTTGCCTATTGTAAGTTTGTTAATTAATACCTGATTATTGTTATTTTGTAAAACATTATTTATCTTACTTGAAATTATTTCGTAGTCTTCATGGTCTGGACTTCCTGCAATCCATTTCCATGCGCTACCCAGGAACTTTAATGATCTTTTTATTTTTTGCTCTACTTTTAAATTGTTAAGTTGGGCTCTTATCTGTGTTATTATGTGGGATATGAAGGGGTAGTTGGGGTTTTTGCGGATAGTTTCAGTTTTAATAGTCGCTTGTATGTGGTCTAGTGTGTCCGTATATTTTTCTATGTCAATTTCGTGTATTATCCTAAATGTTCTTGTTTGTAGTCTAGCCGTTCCCTTTTCTATGGTTTTTAATTGGGAACTTGAGTAGTCGAGGATTTGTACTTCCGCCAGGCATAGCGGTAGTAATATTCTGGGAAAAAAATGTCGGTACATATTTAGTTACGTATTCTACCCTTGTGAATTATTTGTCCTTTTTCAGTTAACACGGAACTATTTCTATCTTCCTTAACTATTTCCTTACTGTAGGGTTTACTTAACTTAGTTCCTAATCTCCTATTTTTCTTAACAATTATTATTTGTCCTGGTAGATATGATTTTATTTCCTTCTTATTTTTGTTATGGTATTCGATATCCTTTCTTCGTTTCTCAGCTAATTTTTCTAAGTTTCTTTGTCTAGTTCTTTCTATGTCTTCGGGGGTAAATGTAACATTCCTATGAAAAAATAGGTCTACTGGTCTTTTAAGTGTAGTGGAATGAACTAAATGATTATACTCGGATACTGCTCTTTCTAAAAGTTCTTCAAAATTTCTGTGTCCACCGTTTTCTTTTATGCGGCGCATTAATTCAATTAATGTAGAGTGGAACCTTTCCACTTGTCCGTTAGCTTGGCTTTTGTATGGAGGAGTAGTGTAAACTTCTATTCCTAACTCGCCTTTCATCATAAATTTTAAAGATGCTGAATTTAAGCATGGCTCATTGTCGATAACTATTAATTTTGGTACTCCGAAGAAAAATATAATATCTCTCAAAGGTTTCCTGACGTCTTCTATTGCTCTGATATTTAGGCTTTTTGTTACCGCGTATTTTGTAAATTTGTCTAAAGCTGTCATTACTATTTTTCCTTCTGTTCATATATCGATATGAACTGTGTGTCCTGGATATGTTGGTAATGGAGTTTCTGCAATTTTCGGTTGATTGGGATGTCTCTCGTACTTATTTTCTTTACAAACGATGCAGTTGGCTATTATTCGTTTTATTTTATTTAACATACCGGGAAAATATTTTGTTTCGAGAATTTGTGTTTTATTTTCTGTGGCAGTCCTATGTGCTCTTAAATGTTCTTTTAATATGACGTTCTCCTGCTCTTGTTCCTCACTAATATCTTCAACTAGTTTTTGGGTATATCGGCTTTTAATGCTACTAAAATGAATAGGATAGATATTTTGCATCATACCCATTATCCTTTCTTCAGTATGAATTCTGTTGACTGTTCGTTTTATTCTGGCTCTGTAATTATATGTCTGTGCACTGTTGGAAAAATTATTTTAAATTGATATGAAGATATTTCGTCAATTTTGAAAAATATTTGATTTTTGAAAACAATTATTGGAACTTCTGTACAAGGGATTAAATTATGGCTTGAGCTTTCATCGCTATGAATCGTAGGTGTGAGTGAATTTATTTGTATTGGTATCCTTGAAAGGTCGTCTGCAACTACATTTGTTTTACCAGGTTTGTAAGTTAGTTCATAGTTATATTCTTCTGAAATGGCTTTCCATCGCTTCATTTTACTATTAGTATTCTTATGGCTTAAGGCATAGGTAAGACGTTGATGATCGGTGATAATTTTAACTTTTTTTGAACCGTAGAGGTAATTTCTAAGTGAATTAAGTGACCATATTATACCAAGCATTTTTTTCTCATTGGTGGCATAATGTTCTTCGGCTTTACTTAAAGTTCTCGATATGAAAGAAATTGGTCTACCGTCTTGCGATAGGACGGCACCTAATGTGAAATCCGAGGCGTCGGTCGTTAGTTCAAAATCTTTATCGAAATTTGGATGCGCTAAAACTATATCCTTGGATACTAAAGTATTTTTTATTTTATTAAATGCTTCCAAGGCCTCGCTGTCTAATTCTATTTCTATTTTTTTCGAATTCCGTTCAGAGACATGACCGGCTTCTCCTCTTAGCAGTGCTGTTAATGGTTTAGCTATTTTTGCGTAAACCTGGATAAATCGTCGGTAATAACCTGACATACCTAGGAAGGACCTTAATTCTTTGAGAGTTTGTGGAACTGGAAATTTGGCTACTGCTACTGCTTTTTCAGGGTTGGTTTTTATCCCATTTGAACTGATTATATATCCTAAAAATTCTACCTCTTCTTTAGCAAATGTACATTTATCTAATTGGATTTTCATGTTAGCATTTTCTAGGGTTTGAAATACTAATTCTATGTTTTTAAAATGTCTTCTTCGTTTTTGCCAAATATTATTACATCATCGATGCAAACGTAGCATCTTACTCCTATAGTTTGACGAAGGATATCGTCTAGTGCTTCTTTTTAAACCGAAAGGTACTCGGAGGAATTCATATTTTCCGTTGTTTACGGAAAATGCTGTTTTTTCAATGTCTGACTCGCGGAGTGGAATCTGATGGAACCCACTTTTTAAGTCAATGACCGTAAATAGTTTATTGTTTCCCAGATTTGCAAGGACTTCGTTAATTTCTGGTATGGGGTATTTATCGGGGATCGTAACTGAATTGAGTTTACGATAATCTACGACCATTCGAAACTTTTTTTCGCCAGAGGCATCTGACTTTTTATTAACTATTCAAATTGGGGAGTTATACGGAGATTTCGATCTCCTTATTTTCCGTTATCTAAGAGTTCTTCAATTTGTCGTTGATTTCGTATTTTAATGCCATGGGATACGGGTATGGCTTGGAGTAGACGGGGGTTTCGGTTGTTGTCCGGATTTCACCTTTAACGAGGGTGGTGTAGGTAAGTTTTTCATCAGGATCGGAAAAAAGGTTTGGACATTTATCGATAATATTATTAATTTTGTGTTGTTGTTGTAATGACAGATGTGGAGTATTGATTGCCACATTATTCACCTCGTGGGATATTCGTTGCTTTAACGTTACATTTATACTTTGACAAATTGTCATCAAATTTTTGTCGGTATGAATAATTGCTTTTAATTCTTTAAGTGTGTCGTTGCCTATTATGCCGTGGAACGACCTTAGAGTTGGTAATATAAAAAATTTTATTTTCCCTACTGTTGGTCCGAAAATGTCGACGAAGGGTTATGGTGAGTAATTTCAATTGTTCCGGCAACTGATTTTACTATAAAGGGCTTTTCATTCAGAATTGGATTCCTAATTCTAGTGGATTTGATGTAATTCTTATTGGATCCGGTATCGATAAGAAAATCTATTGTGTCTCCGCGCCTTGTTCTAAATTCGTAATAAGGCGGGCGAAGACGGCGCTAATCTAAAAAATTAATAGTATCAGGCTCATTTTTTCCTGCATTGTCGTAATTGCTATCGTAAGAATTGTCATCGTATATCCCGTTGGGGTCTAATTCTACTGCGTTAGTAAAAAAATTTCTTTGTATTTTGCTTGGAGGGTGAGTCAGTTGTGCGGAAATCGGACGTTTCGGTGGCCGATTGCCCGTGGAATATATTAGGCCTATTCTGATAATTAATTTGTTTTTGATCGTATTGATTGGTCTACTTCCATTGGGGTCGGTGGTTTAGGTGGTAAATTCGGTCTGTTATTAAAGGAGGTATTTTCTCTGGTAGTTTTTTTGGGGGGGTTGTTCTGGTAATTGTTGAACCTCGACAGGAATCCTTGGTTATTTTGCGGGTAGTTGGGGGGAGTGTTGAGGATATCGGTTTGATTGACGACCGAATGGATGTTGGTCGAAATTTCGTCTGGGGGAGTGGGAATATGTCAATTCGGGATAAAAGACTCTATTATTATTTTAATTATTAAAATTGTTATTTCGGGGAGGTCGTGGTGGTTGTTGGATATTTGTTTTGTGTGTGTTGTTCGCATGATTTATTCTGTAAGTCATGTTGTCAAGTTTTTGGCATAAATGCAATGCTTGTGGCAAGGTTGTCGGTTCTCTCATGCTGAGAAGACGAGGTAAATCACCGTTTAGCCCTCTGATAAATGTGTCAAGAGCTTTGTCCCTATATGAGTTAGTCATAGCCCGTATGGACTCGTCGCTTAGTTCGAGACACGAAATTTTGTCCAATATCAGTGAAAGGTGTTGGTAGACCTTTTGGTAAAAGGTCGGAATGTCGTCATAGCGTTGGACCAGAGTGGTCATCTGATATTCGAGGGTACCTATGTCCCTTTTATCTGAATAATGCATCATAAGACATTTTCTAATTTGGCTCCAATCAAGTGGAGTATTATATGATTCTAATGCGGTGTCGGCATCACCAATTACTTTATGCCTGATCGTATGAAGTATCGCAAAATTTTTAGGGGTATTCTTGACTCCCCCTCCGTCTACGCTCTTCCTCCAGGAGTTAAATTCTCCTGGTCGTCCTGAGAATTCCCTAAGGCATTTCACCATTTCCGGAATCTTATCTAGTTCCTTTATGTAGTTCGCGTTTAGTGTCACGCCATGGTCAGGTTCTGTAAAGTCTGTTACGGTTTGCGTACTCATTCGTTCGAGTACTTCTCAAACTATTGTTGTTATAAGAGTTGGGTTAGGGGTGGGAGGGTCTAAAGGATGGGTGGTTTACCCATAATCTAGCCTCATTTGATTTAGCTGCTCAATTAGTTCTTCGGCTGTGTCTGGCATTGTAATCTTTTTATTTCTATGTCGAACAATTAAATTATAATTAAATTTCCTTTTTTTGCACTAGCACTTTCCTTAACAATTTTAGAATTTTTTGTAAAAGCTTAAATTAATTGAGGACTGTTTTCCCCCTCTTTTATTTCTTCGAGTAATTAAATTCCTTTAAATTAAATTCATTTTTTTAAGTTTAAGACCTCTCTTTTTTTTATTTTGAATCTCTCTCTATTTGGGTTGAACAATTTAATAGTTTTATTCTGTACTCTTTACAGTGACAATATTCTTTATAATAACCTTAGTATTTTTTATAAGCTTACATTAAAGGTTTCCAGCTTCTCATGGGGTATCCTTCTGCGTTCCGGCGTTGTCCTTTTTCCTACTGGTACTGGGGTCCCTCGACGCTTTTTTAAAATCCCCCGTTGGGCGTAGTAGCCGCTCGTTAGCACAGTATTATTATTTGTTTTTTTTTTCACTTTTAACGTAGCCTTACTTGTTTTTATTTTTTTCAGGCTTTTTTTTCTATTTTTTTCGCCACTCGCGTTGTCTTACTTTTTGATTTTCAGACAATAACCACTTACGCGCGCTGGTCCCTCGGGCGCCAGTTAAAAAACGTTTTGTTGTTTTTGTTAAAAAAATATTATCTTGGAGCTATGCTCCTTTATTGAATTCCACTAAAGAACTAAACTTTACAATTAATTATACTTAACTCTAGACCTATGTTTGCCGCTGCAACGGGTACGGAGTTTGCTGACGCTGCGCTTCCCACAGATTTTTTTTTTTTTTTGTTTCAATATATTTTTATTTATTGAATCTGCTTTTTGATTTGAAAGCCTAACAATAAGTAATAAAATCTTAAACCTATTTAAAAATTAGACACGCTCAAGCAAGTGGTTGAGCTGTTTTGGTGATACATTGCTCCTCAGTACACGGGCATATCTCTTCTTTTAAGGCGTGTTTGATCGCAGGAATGTACCAAAGCATTAGCCAAAGGGTTTGGGTGATCACGGAGTTTAGATGTATATTTAATTCTGCTGTCTTCTACTTCTTTCCTTACCATAGAAATACCAGGGTCTTTATGGATATTTTCATTTCGCACGTACCATGGTGAACACGTGATTGATCTAAGCATTTTTGATTGGAACCTTTGTATTATATCTATATTAGTTGCACAGGTCGTACCCCACAGTTGAATGCCATACATCCAAATCGGTTTTATGACCGCATTATATAAAGCACTTTGTTGTCTAGGCTAAGTGTGGAGTTTTTGTTTAATAGCCAATTTAAATTTGCAGCTCTTATCTTCATGCAAGGTATTTTACTAGATATATGATTTCTCCACGTAAGTATTCTATCTAGGTGAATACCAAGATAAGTTACTTCATTCGCTTGGAGTACTAAAATATTGTTAATTTTTACTGCCGGACACATTTTTGGTCTAAGCGAAAATGTAACATGCGTACACTTTTGTTCATTTACCTTTATACGCCAGTTGGCTAGCCATTCTTCGACAAACCTTAAGTGCTCGGCTAATATTCTTGATGCTTTTATGTGGCATTTGTTACGGCTCACTATAGCTGTGTCTTCCGCAAAAGTAGAAGTTAATACATTGTTAGCTGTTGGAAGATCTGCTGTATATATGATGTTATAGTATTGGGCCTAGAACACTGCCCTGGGGTACACCAGCCCTTATCTGTCTTTCATCAGATATGAAATTTCCCACTTTTACCATAAATTTTCTATTTTTTAAATACGATTCCAATTTATATAATTCTGAAGGTAGAGTATTTTTAATCTTGTATAAAAGGCCCTCATGCCATACCTTATCAAACGCCTGAGCCACGTCTAGAAATATAGCTGAACAGTACTCTCTGTGCTCAAATGTCTTTCTTATTTCGTTAGTAATTCTATTTACTTGCTCAATCGTGCTATGTTTTTCACGAAACCCAAATTGGTGCGTTGGTATTATATTATTTTCGTGGAGGAAAGGAGTCATCTTTGATAGTAACAATTTCTCAAATATCTTAGAAAGACAGGGTAGAAGACTGATTGGTCTGTATGAAGACGGCTGTGTTAAGTCTTTCCCAGGTTTGTCTATCAAGATGATCTGCGACTTTTTCCATGAATTTGGATAGTGTCCAAGATTAAGAATTGCATTGAAGAGCAAAGAGAGCACCCTTACAGCAATATTTGGTAACTCAATTAGCATTTTTGGGGTAATATTATCATGTCCTGGTGATTTTTTGGGGTTAAGTTCTTTTATTATTCTAGTAACTTAGGAAGTAGAAGTCCTAATAGACACATGCGACTCGTTTGCGGTGGTGGGCAATGTTGGCAACTCAAAGTTGTTCTGCGGGCAATTGGGTTAAAATACCTTTTCTAGGTGATTTGCAAAGCAATTTGCCTTATCCTCATCACTACGTGCCCAACTACCATTCAACTGTCTTAGAGGCATGTTGGAATCTACTGGTGGCTTGAAAGACTTTTGGGCTTTCCAAAGGGAGTTTTGCTTACGAGAATTTGGACACAGTTTCTTTATATAACTTTTTAGTGTTGTGTTCCTCTTCGCGTTTAAGCGCTTTTTTTTAACATTCCCACAGGTTGGCACTTCGCTGACGTTGCGCTTCCCACAGGTTGCCACTACACGTGTCGCAGTCTCAGCGATTTAGTGGTATCATATTATTTTACTTTGTATCATATGATATTAATGCATCATATGATACTTTTGAATGTATGGGGTGCTAACTTATATAGTATGTACATCTTATTGTCAGAATTATTCATCAAGTCAAATGAACTGCGCAACTTAAAAATATAATATGTGTATAGTACAAGTAACAGCAAATCCCAAATTTTTAAACTATACATACTCAGGGCAATGTAAATGGGGAAAACACTAGGTACTTTAAACGCATTTTTAAGATATAGGGTTTTGTTTAAAATAAAAACATGATCAGAATAAACGAGAATAGTTGAAATGTCTGTCTGTCCGTCCGTCCGTGCAAGCTGTAACTTGAGTAAAAAATAAGAATTCTTGAAGAAACTTGGAAAGCATCTTCCTTGGCAAAAAGTAAGGAAGAGTTCATAGAAGGCTCATTAAAGGAAATTTTGAAAAAAGTGGGCCTAGCTCCGTCCCCTAATGCATATGGCGTTTTTGGCTCGAGGGAAATCATGTAACCCCTTAAAATAAATTAGTATTGATGGGCGAAACCACAAATTATGATACAAAACTGTAATTTGGTACAGAACATCGACGTGTGGAGATACTTATATGTGTACTTATGTATGTGGTTTAAAATGTTTCAAAAGTGGACGTGGAACCATCCCCTATTATGTTAAATGTATAAGTATATGCTGAATCAACCAAATTTACTTACAAGTTAACAACAGCGTATTACTCGTTTCTTCTTTTCGCAATTCGGCTCCTGATATCTTCAACAGAGTGGAAGTCTTTCTCTTCCTCAGATGTTCGTCCATGCCTCTGCGTCATATAGCAAGATGGGAATAATGAGTGACATACACATATAGTTGTGTCTTTGTTTTTCGAAAGAGGACCTTACTTCTCAATTGTTGTCATAATTTAATCTGCGTTCGATTTCACGGCTGACATTGCTGATGGTGTTAATGCTGGTTCCAAGATAGACGAAATTATCTTCGACTTCGAAGTTATGACTGTCAATAGTGACGTGGCAGCCAAGTTACGAGTGCGAAGACTGGTTGTTTGATGACAGGAGATGTTTCGTCTTGCCCCCGTTCACTTCGTTTCCTTAACTAGTCTATAGAAAGCAGAACTAAAGGCGTGGGTGTAGAGGCCAATGATATCAATGTCATCGGCGTACGCCAGTAGATGCATGCTCTTATAAAAGATAGTGCATTCTCGATTCAGCTCTGCAGCTCGATTAAAGGTAATAGCTTTGTCTGAATCATCGTTTGGTAACGAACGACTCAGAGAGGTCCTTCCTGTTCCTGACGGAGGTTTTGGTATTGATCAACGTCAGTTTACACAGCCGTACAAAATTTTGGGAAAGGAATACTAAATTCAGATGTAGCGGGACATAGACAGCTCCTTTTCACGATTTTCCTGTCCTAAAGCCACACTGAAAAGGTCCAATCAGTTGTTTACTTTTTCACTCGATACGCTTAATAGAACCTTATATGCGATGCTGAGGTGTCTTATCCCACGGTAGTTGGCGCAGATTGTAGGTGTGTCTCTTTTTATGGATTGAGCAGAGCACACTTAAATTCCAATCGTCGCATGCTTTCGTCCCGCAGTATTTGAATTCGGCCGTCAAATCATCGGCCCCCGCCGCCTTGTTTTTCTTCAGGAGGGTGATTTCTATTCGAACTTCTTCATGGTCAAGCAATGGATCGTCGGCTCCATTGTTATCAATTGAGGAATCGGGTTTACCATCTCCTGGTGTTATGCTTTCACTGCCACTCAGCAGGTTGGAGAAGTTTTTCTACATAATTTAGTATGTTCTAGGTATCAGTCACTAAATCACCTGTGGGGATTCTACAAGAGTATCCTCTGGTCAGAAAACCTTCCGTTAGTAGCCCCATCTATTCGAGCATTACCCCTGTCGGCCAAGCTGATAATATTGCCCAATCGAAAATGTCTTTTCGTATTTCTAATCAAACTTCAATTTACTTTTATTATATTTATACTAATAAATAAATAAAGAAATATGTAGCAATTTTTCCGCTAGAGACATTATTCCATCAGAGTAAAACTTTCATCGGTGTAAATTGAAACTTCGAAATTTCCAGAACGGTAGCGAGCGAACCATTGTTGTGCTACACGAACTGATACAGTATCCTCTTCGTAAATTGCACAAATGGGATTCTTCCCTTTTTATTTTTCAATTAAATTCCCATTTCATTTCAAAATGATAGCGATTTTTTCATTATTTTCAATCATTATTTTAAAAGCTGTAACTTTTTTTAAACTTCCCCGAAGAAAGACTTGCGAAGACAGACACATTTAATGCTTAAGTAATATCACACCCAACTAATCAAACAACTTTTATACTAACACAACATGCTGCATTATAGTTTCGTTCACCGAACGATTGTTTGTAACACTTAAAACTAATCGAGATGGGTTTAATATATAAGTATATATAAAGTATATAAGTTTATATATAATTATATATAAATGACAGGATGACGAGAAGATTTTCAGTATGACTGGCTGTCCGTCCGCCTGTGCAACGATAACTAGTGAAAAAACTACTTTTACCACTACTTTATTCCATTAAGGGGTATTCTAGTCTAGAAGCATGAATTTCAGGTAATTTTTAAAGTTACGTAAAAAAAAGCAATTAATATTTTTACTATCCATTTCCTTATTAGTTATTTGTTAATTTTAGAAGAGTAGAGAAAAAATTAAAAACTAAAAAAAGTATAAAATTTCAAAAATTATGAGCTGACGAAGTGGGGGGTTTCTATAAATTTCCACGTGACCATACCCATGATTTCAACCCTCCTAGTTATCTGAAACCAAAGAGAAAAAAAGATTATTTATCTAGAATAATGTCGCAATGGCCGGAACTACGGAAAAGTGGGCAAAATTTTGTTTCACAAAATGGCAACTGCCTAAAAAAAAGTTTTTTTGGATCACTTTTTCTGACTATTTCGAATTTTTTAAAAATAATAAAAATAAAAATTTGGGGATGGGGCTAGTTCCAACCATAGACAAGTCTATAAAGAAGACTCTATAAAAATTTCAAGTAAACCCAGTAGAACCTCAGAAATCGTGGGTATCGTTCCGAAAAAGTCAGTTTTGAGAAAAACGGGTTTAAAGTTTCGCGTTCCGGCCGAACCAGTTTGGAGGCCAGGTCAGAAAAATGCCTATATCTCCGAAAATAATTTGAATTTTGAAAAATCCTCTTGTACACATATTCTTGAATAGTTAAACTTTGAAAATATAAAAAAAAATTCTATTTTTTTTTTAAATTTCTAGACTAGAATACCCCCTTAAGCGAAAAAATATACACCACACCTAAGACGAAATTAAAAAGACAAAAATGTAATCTGGTGCAGTAAAGCAGAGTATAGAGAGAAATTGTTGCTATGAAAATTGTTAAAAGGGTTGTGGTCTTACCTCTAATAAGTTTAACGCACATATCTCACAAATTACTAGAGCTATATCAACCAAATTTGATCAGAATAATTTCTCTAAGACAGTGTTAAAATGGGTAAAATAGAAAGATAACTACCTAATTGTCGAAAACCGATCATATCCTTTCAAAGCCCCAGAGAATATTATTATACTGTTGCAGCATGCTGCTACATACATAGTAAATATCATAGTTTTGTTCATCTAACGGTTGTACGTATCACCTAGAACTAAGCGAAATAGACATAGGGTTATATATACAAGTAAGTATAAGAGTATACATACATATATAGTCAAAAATGACGAGAAAACTTAAAATACGTTTTTACTCAAGTTCAGCTTGCACGAAAAGACGGAGAGACAGACAATCAACCGATTTCAACTTTTCTTGTCATCCTGATCATTTACATGTAAGTAAATATAACTCTATATCTATCTTGAATAGTTTTGGTGAACAAACTATTACGAGTATATTCTGTAGCAACAAGTTGCAAGAGTATAAAATTTGAGAGTTCAATTTAACAATCAGTAATTTTTGGGTCAGCACTTAGTTCAAAAACAACTTGTTATAGTCGAAATTACATATACTTTGGATAGAACTGAATTACATACGGTGTTACGGATTGAAGATTTACAGGAAAAGAAATTCCTATCGATGGGAAAATTATTAAAGAGAAAGCACTTAGAATATAGAATCGACTTCAGGAGTCTGAACCATCAGTATTCCATCAGGGAACTAATAAAATTACTTTCAATGCCAGTCATGGCTGGCTGACAGGTTTTCTGCAAAGACCCGCTTTTCACAAGGTAAAAACTCAAGGAGAATTAAAAAAAAATTAATTCAAGAGGGAAGATATACTCCAGATTAAATATTTAATGCCTTTCAAATAATATACATAGGTAGCGGTGGGTTTGACAACATCCAAACGGCTGGCATCGATGAATTAACGCAAGAAGGTCCTATTGATGACAACGAATTAATTGAAATTATAGCAACCAATGAGATTAAGGATGTCGATAGCGACGGAGGTGAAGAAGGTCAGGTTTTAATGGTTTTTAAATTAAATAATGAATTGCTTTGTTTTACTATTATTAAACGGAGTTTAATATCACTTTCTGCACGGTTTTTTGAAGAAAATGTTCGAATTTTTTTCATTTTGCACGCTTATTTAAAGTTGTGGAACAGATCCCAAATTTACATTTGAATCGTGAATTTTTTACACGATTTTGGTTTACACGGCTTCTTAGCCACGTACCTAAAGTGTAAAAAAAGATTTTACTGTAAACATATATACAGTTGAACTTCCATAACTCGAACTTCTGTAACTCAAACTCTTGAATTGTCAATAGATGTCAAATTCCATACATTTACCCTTTCCCTTACATCGAAGTTTTTTTGTAGATTACGATAATTCGAGTTAGCAAGATTTACATAAACTGTATATGTAATTGCTTGTATTCCGATTCTCTGGTTGACGGTGTGCACATTCATGTATTTCTCTGCCTTTGATTCTTGCCATTTGCAAGAGTATAAAATGTTCGGGTGCATCCGAACTTAGCCTTCCCTAAATGTTATGATAACAATTGTATGAAATCGGGTCACTACTACTATACCTAATCTCATATATCTGAAGTAAATATTTTAGAACTTCTTGTTGACTTCATCGGCATATATAGGTTGAGGATGAAGCCATGTGTAGAAGTTCACGCAATTGAGGCAAGCTGTCTTAGAGTCTGTTACTTGGGAGTGACCAGAAACGATTCTTTTCCAGTCTTAGACCAAGTATCGACTTCGCCGGGTCCCGAAATAGGGTTATCTGTAGTACTAGATTGTTTCTTTTTTCTACTTTACCGGCGTAAACACTGCTTACGCGGTTATAGCCGAGTTATCAACTGCACATCAGTCGTTTCTTCGTTTCGCAATGTGGCGCCTATTGGAGATTTCAAACGAAGCCAGGTACTTCTCTTCCTGGACGACATGACATAGCCAGTGTAACCGCTGTATTTTAATGCGTTGAATACGTCAATACGTCGTATGTCTCATACAGCTCGTCGTTCCCTCGTTCACTGCCAGACCCATTTGCTTCGCTTCCTTATCCATTCTTGAGAAAGAAGAAAGCAGCCGCTAGCCAATATCATCGGCATACGCCAACTTTACACTCTTATACAAGTATGAGATGTGTCTACGCTTCGAGGTCCTAACACTGACTTGGATCAGTATTTTTTTGCAGCAAGGATACGAATTTGAAGACAATAAAAGAGAGAGCCCAAAATGCGTGATCATGAAGAGCTTGAAAAGCTAGCCGACAGAGCTAATGCTTGAAAATTCTACGAAAATATGCGGCAATTAACAAAAGGTTTCAAGACTGGGGCATACTCATATAGAACCCCCAGAGGTGATTTAGTTACCGTTGCCCAGTGCATACAAAAATTATGGAGGGAGATCGAACATCTTCATACCCGGGCAATGGAGCATCTATTCCATTAACATCGATTGTGGAATCTGGTTCATCATGATGTTATGCTTTCACCGCCGTTCAGCTGGCTGGAGAAGTGCTACCTCCATAATTACAGTAAGCTCTAAACATCAGTGACTAGATCTCCACTTTGGGTTCTACAAGGTTATACTCCGGTCATGAAAACTTCCGCTAGTCGCCGCATCTTTTCGCATACTCCTGTCTGTCGGCTTCTCAATTACTTCATACTTAGTCATTTCGCCCTTTTTTCTGCTTATATGTCTCGCTTCCTTTTTCAACTCTCGGAGTCTATCCCACTCGCTTGCGTTGTGGTCGATCTCAACATTGCGCGGTAGCCTATTCGCTTTCTCTTCACTGAGGCGTGCAGTCCTCATCTTTCCAGCTGCCCTGTAGGGAGCTTGAAATACCCTCCCACAGTTCCCTTATACAGAGTTGCTGATGAGTGCTCTCAGAGAGCAGGAGTGCAAGTCGAGTGTAAAACCGTTTTGCTGTGGGTTGTGGTAGTAGCTTCTCGACGTCGTACCTTCCCTGTGTTTATTTTAACGCGCGTGCTTTGCTGTACAGAGACGGGCGAGTATCTTCGGTGTAACAAGATAGTGAGCCGAGTCGATGTTAGGCCCTCGTACCGTACCTACATCAAGCACAGTGAATGCATGTCGTGCCGTAATCTGTCACAACATGATCGATCTGGTTTCGAACTTTTCGATCGTTTTTCTTGTGCTGGAATCTAGTCATACTGACAACCATATTTCGGGCCCCTGTGAAGTCGATCAGTTTTAACTCATATAGAGAGGTTTGCCCGTGGAGGTTGAATTTACAAACTGTTGTTCTAAAGATGTCTTCTTCTTCTTCTCTTTTAGCCGTGACTCCAGGCTCCACACAGGTTGGCTATGGCATCTTACACAAGAGCTACTCACGTTGCCAGGAGTCGCGGCGGGGACGCAAGAGTGGGACTGTAACTGCTTATCCAAAAACATGACTATACCCCATTACACCTCAGATCTCCCTTGTCCTAATTTATTGTTTTCCAACCGATTTTTATAAGTTATAATATGTCTGATATTTTAGTGAACAAATTTTTCGTTGATGATTTCCTCATATACACAATACATATATTATATTTGAGTTAAGTAGCTCGATTTTAATATAAGTATAACTTAGACCGACCGATTTCTATGAAACCCTTCTATATCATTTTGGATTTGGATAAGGTTAAGATATTAGTGTTTGATTGATTTAGATTTAGAGTTTTGCGAAACATGTCCATTAAACCAATTAGGGTGTAGCGCCACGCCCATTTTATAAAAATGTTAAATCACAAATTCTTCCTACTTCAATACTTTCTTCGGAATTACAATCTATGAATAAATTATTGTTTATGGTTTCTCACTTTAGCGTCATTTTGTTGTAGACACAAGTATACCACGCTTCATCAAGATGTATTAACTTTCGAGTTTGGTTCATCATCTTCATTTGTTTGACATACATAAATAACTCTATGTACATACTTATATCTAGCTCAAATAATTTTAGGTATTGGGAGCGTTGGGTGAACAAAGCCTATTATACCATGTAACAATTTGTTCCGAGGGTATAAATAAAGTCAACTCAGAGATGGAATAAAAATAATAAATGTATTAACAAATAATATTTATGACAAGTAAGGAAAGGCTAACCGAACATTTTATACTCTTGCAATTTGCGAGAATCAAAGGCAGGGAAATACTTTAAGGTGTAAAACGAATTATAGAGTAAAGTCAGCCGGATGTTCGAAAATCCTGATGTTAGTTATATAGGGGCTACGCCAAGTTTTCGTGCAAATTTATCTCTTTCAGGCACAAAGATACACTGTTATGGATAAGATACGCTCTCTCTTTTTCATTGAGATAACTCACATATTGGCCGATATATGCGGTACAAAGTCACCCCGAAGTTCGAAAATTTTTAAATTAAGAATACTTGTATGAGGGTTAAGGGAAATAGGTGTCCGATACATCCCATTTGTGACTTACAGACATAACATTATAAGATCTCATCCAATAATCGACAGTTTCGATCATAAGTCAACTATAGGTACCGGAGTCTAAATATTCGGTACCTAGGGGCTTGAACAGTTTTTATTGGATTTGAACAATTTTTGGTCATAAGGTGTAAACTCCAAAAACATTATCCGTGCAAAGTTTTATCGCGTTATATTAGTTCCTTCTTCATTGTGTACTGAGAACTGAGCGAATCAAGTGGAATTTAACATTGTGCTATATGGAAAGTAGGCGTGGTTGCTGTCCGACTTCATTCATTTTCACAACGTTATATAAGAATGTTAGAAGAATCGCATGTACTAAATCTGATTAGCTGTATTAATCCGGATTAATGCAGGAGTTAGTGAAGATAACTCAGTCGCCAACTCCCATTTAATCACCAAAATTTTAGAGAGTTAGCTGCATTTTGCGTTGCCAACCTTGTTTGAAATGCCCAACTTTAATATATTGTGAATAAAAAACAAGCAACACTGACAGCTGTATTTCAAAATTTCAGTAATAAAACAAGAAGTTTTATATTATGATGCAGTTTTAAAAATAATGTATTCATATTTTTACCGCTAGAGGGCTGATCAGACGTGCATGTTAAGAACGCTTTGTTATAATAAGTAAACATTAGTGAAAACAATTATTAATTTATAATTAAAATTAATAAGTAAACTTATAAGTATAATTTATTTACTTCTGCCCTTGTTGCATAACAATAGTGATCAACTCACGTCTGTTTACATTTATAAGTGCGAATACACTGATACTCAACATGCCTCCCAAGAAGCAAGTTGATGCTAGCGCATGTGGTAGCTGCTCTGAACCAGTGCGAAAAAGTACAAAAGGTCTAAGATGGGTATTATGTCAGAAATGGTACCACCAAGAAGGAATATCACCACGTTGAATGTCTAAAACTGAGTAATGAAGAATTTAAAGTCATTGCTACTAATATCAAAAAATGATGTACAGTGGAGAGGAGTATACAGTGAATTCAACGGTTAGATGTTAAGTCATTGATATTCCATCTGACGAGGAGTCAGATGTTAGCGGAGATGTAAGTATTGATAATCTCGAAAGAATTCTCAAGAGGCAATTCGAAGAATTTTCCAAAATATTCAATAGCAAATTTGATAATTTTAAACAAACCATCGGGGAACGTATCGCTGGACTCAAGAAAGAAGTACACAAGCTTTCCAAGCAGAGCGTTGCCACGGAAAAAAGTTCTAATTTGAGTGGCAGTTTCTCCTCCGTAGAAAACAAACTCAACTCCTTCAGGAATGTATCCGGAAGACATCATAAAGGAGATAAGCGATCGAAAAAGGAGAGAGAGTAATGTCATTGTCCATCATGACAGACCGGAAGCCGACAAAATTTCGTTCTCGGCAGTCTTACCCCCCGAAATCTCTGCCAAGATACCTCAATTCAAGATTCGAAGACTAGGTCGTACGTCAACCGGTCGTACACTTCTCCTGCTCATCGAGACTCGTTCAGCGACCGATGCTAGGGAGATTTTCAAGCTTAACCAACGTGATTGAATGACAGTTACTTTCAAATCTGATCAGACTCCAGCACAGCAGTCTCATCTCTGTGGGCTACGATCCAAACTCGATACTCTTGGCAAAAATGGTGACACAAGCAAAACCATCAAATACATTCGAGGAGTACCGCAGATAGTGAACAAGAATTTTCGTTCGATCAGTGAGGAAAAGGAACCTGAATATTCTTGAGATTTATTACCAAAACTCCAGGGGCTTTCGGACAAAGCTGTCTAAATTTATCTATGACAGTATCAGCGGCTAGTGGTTATGAACTACTCTATGTCACTGAGTCGTGGTTAAACTCGTCAATCAATGATGGCGAGGTAGCTGATAGCAATTATGCTATTTTTACAAGAGATAGAGATCTTATCGCTATCAAACGTCATATCCATGCTGATTTAATTACCATAGATGAAAGAGATTTGGAATTGGTCTTCTTAAAAATCAAAGATACTGTAAATGATATTATTGTTTGATGTGTATACGTGCCGCCTCTTACAACACTAGAAACTTATCGTAAACCACTTACAACTCTAAGCTACATCAATGTGAAATTCAATAACGCAAAGCTAATAATCGTAGGTGACTTCAACTTGTCAAGTAGCATTACCCGAGCCGATTGCGACAATTAAACAACCTCCAGAACATCCAATTAAACAACCTCCAGAACAATCTTCTGGACCTCTGTTTCAGCAATGTTGAGGCTTACCTGGATAAAACTTTACCCGACGACAGTCTCAACGCTTTCTTTCACCGAGTCAATTGGACGGTACTGTACGAACTGAACACCATTAAAAGTAAAATCAATTGTATATACAATAGTCTTGAAGAAGGAGTATCACAATATGTACCTGTTCACAAAAAATCTATCAGTACCTATCCCTGCTGGTTCTCCTATGAACTCATAAACAAGATTAAACTCAAAAAATCAACACACTCAATATAAGAAAAGGAAAAACCAACACAA
>CM050323.1:12772532-12803892 GCA_027475135.1 Bactrocera correcta | reverse complement strand
GTATAATTTGTATAAAAAGATGTGCCGAAAATTTTATTTGTGCGAGAGTTATCTGCAGGAGTCATGTTGTTTAACGCATTTCAGCAATGAAATCGCCAATAATTCCATTTGTTTTCGCTTAGCTTCTTTTTCAAATGAGAAATGCGTTTCGCGCATAAATGCATAAAATTCAAAAATTTATGGTTGCCAATGCGTGATATTAAATCTTTTTGCCACTTTGATCCACATGGATTTTTTTCAAATAGAGCATACCTTTACGAGTATTGTGTTGCACATGAATAAGCCCCGTAGATTTTCAGTTTTTAATAAAGGCATCAGAGCCTTTGTGATGGCGAATGCAATAATTTGTCATAAATTGGAAAATGCTATTTGTTTGGGGGGCCTACTATGAAATATTTTTAAATTTTTTGTCTTTATTTAGCCTGCAAATGAGTTATTGTCTCATAGCGAACCATTTTTATTAATCTTCAACACCGTTAGTGAAAGCAAATATGTAAACAGTGCTCATAAATAATTCAGATAGTTTTATATGAGATTTATTCTGAAAAAAATTTGACATTTTTATTAAATCCAAAAAAGCTGACATTTTTCAATTTTATTAAATAACAAGTTCAGTAGTGAAAAGAATTTGCTCAAAGAAGACTTCCATACAAACATATTTTAATAAAAGTAGTCATATTTATATCTATTTACATATATTTATATGAGAATTACAATGATATCGGCCATACTTACGCCCTTTGAAAGAATTGTCACAACATACTGAAATATTTTTGTAGAAGCGGTGCTTGTTGGATGGTCTTTAGTCTTAGAACTGCTAAACATTTCTCAGTGCTGAGACAAAAAAAATGGATTTTAAAGGTTTAAGTTCGGAGATTAGGTGCCCTGAATGATGCCATAAATACCACAAAAGTTGACTAAAAAACAAAGATGATCTAATGGCTATTTCAACTAATTATTATCAAATTATTACAGAAATATATATGTCGAGGCGAACAGGTTTAGTTTTTTATAGCCTGAACAGAGTATATTGAGTGGGCTAGTTTGCAACATCTGAAGGAAACGTCGGAGACACTTTAAAATATCAGGGGGCGATTCAGCGGTGCCCGTCTGCCTGCACGCCTGTCTGTATATATGTACGTGAACTATTACCCCCCTCGTTGAGATATCGTTCACAAATTTTGCTCACATCCTGTTCCGAAGAAGCTGTCATGTGTTGGAACCGCCGATATCGGCAAAAATTGTTCAGATCGGATCTGAACGATCAGAATTAATTCGGTGTAAGAAAAATTTTTTAATTTGACGAGATATCTTCTCGAAATTCGGCATGAGCAAGACAAGGCAACGGTGCAACCGGCGGTTTATTAACTCGGGAACCCAAATTATTCATAAGTTGTTTTGACTTGCCTGTTCAAGCTTGCTTGCAATTGTTTACTACTCAGAAATTAATCGTTTTCGTCGATAAGGGCAGCAGTTCTGCCTGGCTATATGTGTATATGGAAGCTTTCCATTTCTTCCCGTGGATATTAAATATAATTTTATCGACCTTCTTTATACCTAGTACCTTCGCTTGAGGATGCTGACTGAGTTCGGTAGACGGATAGAAACAGATATGTCAAGTTTACTGGAGTATTCTTCTGACCCCACTCCACAGTTCATTTTGGACCCATCTGTATAGATAGAGACAGTATCTTCCTCACCTATGAACCCTTTTCTCCTCTTATCTTCGGAAGTCTATTAAAATCTAACGTTGGGAGGATATGTCTGATTTACCTAGGTTAAGCTGGCCCATATTCTTTTCTGTTCCAACTTCCTTATTCCTTTATCCTGAAGGCCGAACTTGCCAGTTAGTTTCGAGTGAACTCCTCTGTGGGCAGTTGATGCAGGAGCATATTAAACTTCACTTTCATTTTGTTTTGTAAAATATGGACTCTTGATGATATCGATGCCCATCTCAGATTGGTTGTAGGACTTTTTAAGTGCGAGAGACTTTTCTACATGGATTTAAGTTGTAGTGGCATTTTGCTGTTCATTTATTGCCACATCCCGTAGCAGTTGACGGCCTTTCTCGACCTCTTCCTTGTCCCTTTCCTGCTTACACCGAAGCTGATTTTGTTATCAGCTTTCGATATAGCCCATATCGACATAAGGTATAGACTTATTTTTCGCACACCGCAGTAGCTTTACGCCTTGCTCGTCTAGCTTTGCGGGTATAAACTTAAATTTTTGCTTATTTTAGCGAAACTACCCAAAAGAAAATCCAAGGTGGCCTGGTCTGCACACTTGATGACCCTTTATTCCTTAGGTTTCTGATGAGATTCGACAATCTGTTGCCGATCTCCTCCCATCTCTTCTATATGGTGCTTTGCGAGGAAGAGTTGCCGTCTTTAGTGCCTTGCACTATTCATCCTTGTTTTCTGACTGTTTTTTTTTAGGCAGAGTTCCTGTCGCTTCACTATTGGTTTCATCAGGAGGTTCTGATTGTTTCTTTTTCAGAATACTATTAAATTTCTTATTTCCTTTTCATCCTGAGGTTCCGGCAACCTGGACTTTTGAAATCTTGACCAGAAAAAAATGTTGTTTTTTACCTTTATTTGTTGTGTTCATTCTGATCCCACGAGTCAGCCAGAGAGGGTTGGTCAGCTCGCCCGTGCATCGGAGGCGACCGTTTGCGATCAGCTGTTCGATTACCGCCTACTGACCATTCAACCATCAGAACCGATACGTCAACACCTTGGCCTAGGGTGGTGTTGGTACGGGTGTCCTCACACTTCCACAAGCAGAAGATGGACATAAAACTAAGAGGTTCACTTGGGTTGCGCCCATTACTATTACTGAAGCCCCTTCGGTCGGCAAAGCGACCAACGCTGAAGGATATGTGAAGGGTATTATAACTTTGGTGCAACCTTCTTCTTGTTATTCTACAAATATTTTCCTCAGATTATATTTCCGCTGTATTATATTTTAACTACGTTGCACTCTACTTACTACTTTTTGTCTTTCAAGGGGGTTTCATGGGTTTCAGAATTTTAAAAACTCAATTTTTTGTTGTTTGGGGATGCAGCCTTGAAAAGTTCCTCGCTCGAGTTCTACTATATGGTCACTTAAAACTTTAAACGCGTTGCTCCCAAAACTGTATTTTCAAAGTCGGTAGTTTTAAAATATTTCTCGCGAACTACTCAACCGATCTTAATGAAATTTTCTTCAAGATATAATACATATAATGACCGAATTCTGAATATTTTCTGTTGAAAACTTCCCAAAATGTCTGTAAAATATGTATCATTGAAAAAAAAGTTTGAATTAAATATTTAATTTTTTATATGAAAAAATTGCAAATAAGCAATACATAGGTATGCAGAGTCCCAGCAAAGACAAAAAGTGCCACAACTGTTTCAGTGCCACTTATTGATTTCTAGCATTAGCAAGTCATTTAATCTATTCTCATTAACGGTAAAATATTATCTCTCTAACTGGGAAAGAAAAGCTAGGCCTCGTAGATCTCTCGGAAGAAACCTGAGATTGCTCAATAGAGCGAAGTGGCGATTGCTCGGCATTAACCGGGTTACTCAACTTTGCAGAGCCAGATACTAAATCTTCAAATTCCGTTTTGAGTAAAGCCTTTAAATACTGCCTTCGCAAAATACCTGAATTGATTGCAAGTTCTTTAATTGAAAGATTTGGTAAGCAAATAAAGTATATTTGGTTATATGAATGCTTATAACATACACTTAAGTATAGTATATATATATATGATTGTTCTCTTTCTCAATGTCCCAAAACACATGCATTTGTGCCTATGTATGTATGTAATTACATTCTGCTGACGAGTAGCGTGACGTAGACACATATGTATGTGTGTATGTACATTGTGAGCATTGTAATTTGCAATTCAAATGCAATTATTGAATATTGAATACTGAATAATGAATAATTACATTTTCACCTGCCATAAAAATAAATAAAATGTGCGATGCGAAGAAGTGTTGACGTTGAAGTGTTTACTGTTTTTATCTAATGCCACATATTTAATACACACATATATATAAAATATATATATATATATATATATATATATAAATATGTGTATTTGTGAATGCTAGTTGTGTACACGTATTTATATAAGCATTCCGAAACACAGAAAGTTAGTGCAGAAATTTCTCACGTGCGCCTCGAAGAAAGCTCTTCTCGTGCGAGGGAGTAGCTGCTGGAAGATACACATTGCTTGGAAAACGCATACTAACATATACACAGCTTCCGTATTTCAATGGCCTCCAGGTTAATTTAGAGAAGGTTAGTTTTACACCTGAGGAGAAATGGATTTGAAAATGCAAATATTTTTCTCCCAGAAAATAGCAAAAATATTTCTGTATAAAAATCTCGCCATTGAATGTAATTTTTAATTTCAATATATTGTCAAAATGCATTCAATAATCCATGGCTTTGCTAGCATATTTGTGCAGCCGTGTCCACTTTCCACTTTATTGTTTTACGACAATTTCTTTTTGTTTGTTTTTCGAGTAGATTTTACATGTTGAGAGCAATTCAATCTGTCGGAGTATTTTATTTGATTGCGACTATATTCATTATCCAGGTGTGTGGTCTTTGTCTGAATAGAACTCAATAAATAATACAATTAAACAGCAGAATTTAATAAATTTTTTTTTGTATTGTTCGATAGATGCAACGCTGCATGCATTTGGTAGTGAATCCTAATTTCACTAGCTCGGAGTATTAAGGGAAATATAAGTAAATATTATAAAGCTTGATTTCCGCTTTTCAACTTGAATATTTTCAATAAAATTCAAAAAAAAGTATACAAACTTAATAAACCACCCCCGTTGAGGGTGGGTTTCACCAAGTTGGGAATTTTCAAATGTGGTTCCACTAAAATAGAATGATTTATTATGTCAAAGGTTTTATAATTTTGAGTTGTGGGATTTTGTTTTGTTCGAACAGCTAAAATCCTCACTGAATTTACATCCATGAAGTCATCAAATTAATATTTTAATTTTGCCAGAACCGCCGATTCGGACTACTATAGCACAAAGCTGCCATACAAACTTAACGATCGGAGGCAAGTGCTTCAATGGAAAGCCTTTTATTTGTGAAAGGTGCAACCGAAGTTAAAATCTTTTGTTTCTTAATTTAACGAATTCTGTTTTTTAAAGAAGTGATGTTTTGAAATACTCGATAGCCTGTTTCTTGAACTGTTGAGATATCTTCTGTCACTAATTTATTGACTAATCTTGCTTTCTTCTACCATCTATTGCCGGAATTGCCACATATAATTTTAATGGTTGCCTTTTTAATAACGAAAATATTTGCCTGGCCGTCAAGCATAACTCAAATACATTTCCTATGATACTGAAAATAATTTAATTTGTTTTGTAACTGTTAACATGTCGCAAAGTTGTTCAGAAATGCTTTAAACAAGCAGCTTTCCTATAATTTAAATGTAGCAATTCTTTTATATTAAATATTTAATTCAATTAACATTTTAGGGAAGGTATTATAGAAGCATTGTTCATCGTGTTCAGCTTATTGCTCATGTTTGATAGTTTCTTTAATTTTAAGATATCTCGATGAGACTTCGTAATATACATGTTCTAAGAGCAGTTTGTATTGTAGGTGGGCGTACGAGTAATCGGAAGATTGTCACGTCCACAAAATGTCACCAAACGAAAGCATACAAGTACATAACGAGTCTTTACCGCCATTTTAGCGTAAGCGACAAAAACCAAACTTTACAGGAGAAGGTTTTTTTTTTAAATACTTTTAACCTTTAAATGTGGTAGTAATTTAAAATTTCTCATACATTAATGCTTTTCAGACATTTACATATATAATTGAAAAAAAAATAAAATTAATAAGTGTTTATGCTATTTATGGCGCTTACATTTTTTTTGCTGTTCCAATCTAAGGTTATTTTGGCGTTTGCGAAAAAAATATCTATTAAAGTAACTAAGTCTAAGGAACTGTAATTGGTAAATAAATACGTATTTCTGAAGGTTTTTAATGAAATAGTCATAATTATAACGAAAAATATATTTATTTATATAAAATATTTGAAATATTTCTTAAACTTATGCTATGTATATACAAAATAAAGTTTTTCTTTAACTTAACACCACGTATTATTCCATCATAGTTGTTAAACAAAATATTATGTGTAAATGAAACATATTTATATTAAAAACTCGTAATCAGATGTACTAGGTACTTATGTATATAAAATGAAGTAATTTGTTTTTAATGCTCCTTATCAGAATCATCATCATCCGTTTCAGCTAAAGCATCGCGTATGGTTCCATCATGCCTCATATTTAAATATTCTTGATGGTATCTGCTTGGTATTACATTTTTGTTGCATAGCTCTTGTAAATCTTTGTATTTAGCAGCTGAAATTTTGAGCTCTTCAACGTATAAAGATGTCGGTCCTTTTTGGACAGTAGCTCTGTTTGCCCTGGATCTGATGATGGAATCCATATTAATTTCGTAATTGTCACTTTCTTCAAAAAACCCGTATTAAATCTAACAATAGGATTGTTTTTATTAAATTGAACAACCCTTAATAATTTAAAATTAATTTTTAATTTAGCTGGTAATAAAGGATGTGAAAAGGACTTCCAATCCATGGAGTCTTCATACTTTAAAACATTTTCAATGTAGCTTTTAGGATTATATCTAGCATTAGTAATAATAGTTCGCCACTCAGAAAGAGCCCATACTGTTTTATTACGAACAAAACTTTCAACAGTGCTGTGAATACAGTCCACAGGCATCATGGTGTGCCCAGGTAAAAAATAAGTTATCTTTACTTGTGTAATTTTTATTGCGGTTTTCAAGAAATGAATTAACATTGATATCATCGCATGGTTTCGATTTTCCCCAGCACAGCTATCAGAATATAAATTAACAACGCTATGGGTACCGTTTTGCTCTAACATATTCAAATACTTAAATAGAACTGTAACTATTTCATTACATCCCCGTTTCCCTTGGGATTCGCCCCAAACGTAAGAATATCCATACCTTATGCTTTCAGATATACTTTCATTATAGAATGCATATTTTCTCGAATAATATAAAGTCAAACTTTTGCCATGTGGAGTATTGAGGACTTTTTCTAAATTAAAGCTCACGCATAAGGAGTTTGTGTCATCTAATTTGCTAATTTTTTGGTCTTCTAAAAAGAATTGCTTACATTTTTCTTTATTCATAATGTGATTTTTATATTCAGTGGTCTCTTCAAAAATATTTCTGTCCTCAGGTGATAAATTTTTGCACTTCTCACAAAAAGCACATTTATCTTTCTTAGACAAGTGGAATCCAATATTAAAATTTGTTTTGAAAATATTACGAAATACTCTTTTTGATAATACTGATGATTCAAGATTCTTTTCTTTCAAGTGATCAACATACAGTGTATACAAAAACGATCTGTTTTGAAATTCTTCAGGTAAATATACTTTAGTTCTTTTATTGCGGCAATAGTGGGATGGAACAGCAGGCAACTTCTCAATGAACAATTTTAACTGTGTGATTCATTATGAGGACGAAGATTTCTTCTGCCTGCGCGAGTGGTATTCAGAGTATTATTGGCATTTTCGATGGTATATCTTAAAGACATTTCAGATATATTTAGGATCTTCAACAAAAATTGTTGGCATACTTTAATATTCTGTCTATTGTAGCTTATAAAATATTCGTATGATCTTTTGCGAACATTACTACTAGCTCTTTTTCTACCAATCGACCTTTCTTTCACACATGATAGCAGGAAATCTTTTTGTCTTATATCACAACCTAATCCCCAATAATTTTCTAAAATATTAATCCGATCATCTTCAGTAAATTTATTTGCACATGAGTTACCACATCTTTTATTCATACAAAGATTAGGTTGCTCAGATTTCCCCACAGCAGCATTATGTTTTTTTTTTTTTTTTTGATAAAAGGCGTTTCGGTAAAGGTTTTATTTTCCTGTATCCTCTTTTACCAACACTCGTTTCTTCTTCCATTTTTTGAGCTGACTCAATTTCATCTGAATCACTGGAAGATGTTATGTCTACATATGACACTTTGTTTTGGTTATCTGAATCCATTAAAGTATAAGGATTATCAGTATCAGAATCACTGTAATCAACAATTTTATTTAGAGGTAACGGCACATGTTGGTTGGTGTTTTGTTCAAAATATAAATCGGTATTACAAAACAAATCGATCAAAATATTGGATCAATGTCAATATCGTTGATGTTGTCTGTTAGTAAGAATTGATTTATTACTAACGTATTTTGCTGTATGTTCTCGGGAAAAGCACTTTCAGAATTACGCTCGTCTGTTAAAAGGAGTGGTGATATTAACTGCATAGTTTTCTTTATTCGGGAGCATAAAAAACAATAACATATAAAAACAAATATCACATAAATAATGTAAATTAGAGAATATTATATGCAATAAAATTTCAATAACCAAAATTAAAATATAATACATACCTTAGCTGCTGGAGTCGACATTGTTGATTTATTTGATAACTGTCGTGTTTACTATCTACAGTACGATTATAATTCAATTAACACAAAATTTGATTATGCGTCAGACTATTTTTAAACAATAATCCAATGAGAACGATGTTTGTTTCATCAAACCTTTCATGGAAATAAACATGTGACGACACGTACAAGAATGGTTTGCATATAAGAGTAGTAAACACCGTTAGGTGTCGGTTGCGATAACAAGTATTGTCGCTTGCACGACGTGAAATTGTGCGCAAGGCACTTAAGATAAAAACGCTAGGTGTCGCTTACATTAAGGTTCTAAAAGTGTATGTATTTACGATAATTTTAGCACTTGCTTTAACTTTATAACGGTTTCTTTTTGGAGATAAACATCAACAGGGATAGGTCCGTTACGTCTTAAATTACTAGTTTCTATAAAAAACTCATTTTCGAAAAAATTGTCGCTTACGATAATTTGGCGGTATTGGCTCGATAAGGTCTCATAATTAAGCTCCGCAGTAGACTACAGCACCGTTATTTGTACAAAGTAGTCATGACCCTGCCCTTTAATAGCTTTAATATAAATATTAAAACCTCAAACTGCTAAAACTAGATCGACCAAATTCGCTCAGAATAAATATTTTCTGTGTACCCTCCGACAGTGTGAAATTGATTGAAATCGGCTAAAAACTACACCCACTTTCCATATAACGGCTTTGTTGAAAACTACTAAAAATGCGACTACTCATAAAATAAATGTGTCAGAAATAATAAATTTTACACCCGAGGAGGTATGAAAAAGCCTAAAAGCAGCGGGTATCAAAATTAGACAATGGGCGTCTCACCGCCAAGCTTTAGTTGAAAACCCATATGTAAGGAACTAATTAACCAATTTAAACCAGGTGGGCAGAATCGGACCATAATCACACTTCCTTTCCACATAACACGATTTTAAATATAATATGATTCTTCTGATTCTTCTTATTTTGAAAGAAGATTTTCCACAAATACGAGGGCTGCTATATATATTTCTGGCCTTATAATGAAAATAGGAATATTAATCAACGAAAATGGGTTTATTGTTTTTCAAAATATTCTCCATCAAGATTTATACACTTTTGCATGCGCTCAAACCAATTTTCGAAGCACTTTTTCCAATCCGATTGAGATACCTCCAAAACATGGTTTTTGAATGCTTCAACAGCATCTTCTGGCGACAAAACTCGTTGAACACGCATTATTTTCTTGATGTGTGGGAATAAAAAGAAGTCATTGGGTACCAAGTCAGGGCTGTACGGCGGATGACCCATCAATTCGACGTTTTGGCTGGTCAAAAAGGTGCTGGTTTGAGCCGATGTGTGAGAGCTCGCGTTGTCATGGTGCACAATGATTTGTCTTCTCTTCTTCGTTTTTCGAATTTCTCCGAAGAGTTCAGGCAAACAAATGGTGGTGTACCACTCAGAATTGACCGTCCTTCGTTGGTGAAGCGGTACAGTCACCACATGACCAGTTTTGCCGAAGAAACAGGCGGCCATTTTCTTCGAAGTGCTTCTTCCACGAACAACTTTCGTTGGATTTGGCTCGTCTTGGAAGACCCACACGGTCGATTGCTGTTTTGTTTCGGGCTCATACGCATAGATCCATGATTCCTCACCAGTGACGATCTTATAAACGTCTTTTGAAGTACCGCGATCGTATTTTTTCAGCATTTATTTACACCAATCCACACGAAACTTTTTTTGAGCAATTGTCAAATTGTGCGGGATCCACCGAGAACAAACCTTTTTTACGGCCGAATGTATGCTGGTGGGAGAAATGCATAGGCACGCCTCTATCTGAAGGTATGTTACATGACGGTCTTGTATTATCAGTTCACGTACGGCATCGATGTTTTCTGGCACAACGGCTGTTTTTGGACGACCTTCACGGAATTCGTCTTTGAGCGAGCGTCGGCCACGATTGAATTCGTTGTACCAGTTTTTCACAGTGCTCACAGTGCTATAGGATGGTGCTTCATAGCCATACAAAGATTTCAGTTCATCGATGCACTCTTGTCGTGATAATCCACGTCGAAAGTTGTGAAAAATGATCGCACGAAAACGTTCACGAGTTAATTCCATTTATTGGCCGAGATGATTTTTTTTTTTTCTTGTAAATAAAACAATAAACGATTAAATGAAAAAACGTTCTGAGTGATGTTATGCTAAAAAATGTCAAACTTTCCAATGGAAATGTCAGATTGCACCTGGTAACACTTAGTGTTGCCTAGGCCAGAAATATATATAGCAGCCTATGTACTGTCTTCATCTTAGAAATTTTTGTTTTCTCATATACTTAATATTTAAATTTAGTACCTTTGGTTGAGTTTATATCACAACTATCTCATTTGAATAGACAATGTTGGGTTTAGTACCAAGATCCCGGGTATGAAGCAAAATTTAGTAATGAGGCTAAGTGAGTCTACGACATATAATATAACTAAATAAGATACCAAACATAATTTTAATCCTTTATCTTTTTCGTCGAATAAAGCATATCGAATTCTTTCGCTACTTTCCTTAAAATAAAGACAATACCACTTGAAGACATTTTACAGCATTCGATTTTTGCAAACTCAAGAATTACACAGAAACTTAGCTCCTTCTTACTTCTTGTTACTCAATTTTCTAACAACAAATTTTATTATTTCAAACCGCCGAACAATCCAAATAAAATTAGAAGACTCTACTTAAATTTCACTCTGATCACCATCAGTGTACCGCTAATGTGACGGAATTTCAATGTTCCCCAACTTCAATTGCTGTACTTCATAAACTCTAACCTAACCGATGAGGACTTGCCGAGCTGTGTGCTTCCCTATTCAACCGCGTTCGCAAATGCAATCCATTCGAATGTTAACTTGTCAGTACTCATACCATTAGAAAAACTGCAAATTTTTTTATGCAAATATTTTTATTTTATTCGAGCATTAAGCCACTACCAACATGCGGCATGTTCTGTCGATTATTCGAGGTAGTATTATATATAGACATGACGCTTGTATGTCTGTTAGGCTTGCTTTTGATATCTTGCTTGTTATTTCATTGTTGTTGTCATTGTTGCAATCGATAACTATGTTGCTGCTGTTGATGAGGAAACAAAGCGTAACGCTAAAAACATTTTTCCATTTTTCTGATCATCGAAAATAACAAATAAAGAGAATGCGAATTTTTTCGGTACTAGCAACACCCTGTATTAAGGATTTGCGCATTTATTTTCAGTTTGTCGCCGGCTATTGAAATTGATAGAATTAAATTTACAACAGTTTAAGCCATTTTTTGTTGCTCACATACAAACAAGGTCCGGGCATGTAACTCTCTTCATTTTCATGTATATTTTGTAGAATATGAATGACATGGCGTACGGATGTGTGAGTAGTAAAAAGGTTTTTTTATAGTACGTATGGTACTTATATATATATGTGTGCTGTATAAGTAAAATGGGGCTGTAAATCAAAAATTTTAAACTAAAATATGTCTGTGTGCTACTAGTGGATTGAAGAGGGCCCCCATATACCTAATGTAAAGGTTTTCGAACTTCCGGGTGACTTTATACCGAAAGTGTGTGTTTCTTATAACAGTGAATATTTGTGCTTATAATGAATAAAATCGGCTGAAAATTCACCCTAAACCCCATATAACTAACAGGCCTTATGTACCTGAAAGTACTTTAAATCTTTGCAAGTTAAAAGAGTATGAAATGTTCGGATTTCAGGATTTTTCTTGTTAAAGTCGCTGCAATAAAGTACCAGGACACAACTGTCGACTCTCTTTTAATTCTTACGTGCAACATGTTTCTGGTTGTTCTTAGTTAGAAAATTCTATTCATAAACTAGCATTTTTTCGATTAGATTGATGCTCCATGTGGCAAATGCATTTATAAACCATGAAACCATGCGTGTAAGAAAAATGTAAGTATTCTATTACGTGAGGACTCTTGGTTTATCACAGAAAAGGAAGGTTCAATTATTTACATAAACTTCAATCCTTAACACTACATCATCCGTCTATCAGTGGCAACATCCATCTCACAGTGTCATCATCCCACTTCTACAAAATGTGTGGTATTCGGCATATTCCGTGATAGATGTTTCGAACCAGCGCCTGCTTGAAAGCATTGTTGAAATAAATTCAGAACTTACAAGAAAGCTCATCAAATCTTGTTCCCCATAATTTTTTCGTCAACTGTCGGCCGTCTTACCGAAATCCATTGCAGAAAAGGAAGTACGAAAGGTATTTCGAATGTGACGCAAAGTATTTTTGTGCCGATTAATGGACTTTCTATAACTATTATGAACAAACAATTACATTTTGTTACTCCCACACACATCCTTCAGGCAACATTCATAGCAACACACAGAATGGCTGGCCCTTTGTGCGCAGTGCGTGGAGAAGTTCTCAATAAGTGCGAGGTATCTTGCA
Organism: Bactrocera correcta; assembly: GCA_027475135.1. NCBI lineage: Eukaryota > Metazoa > Arthropoda > Insecta > Diptera > Tephritidae > Bactrocera > Bactrocera correcta. The sequence goes on along the minus strand of CM050323.1, from coordinate 12,790,929 downwards.
ATGGATATTATATCCGACTGTGGACAAGTGCCACTAGAAAGCGACAGAACCATTAATTGCTGCTGCCGTTGTAATAATAATAATAATAATACCAACGCTGGCATGAAAGCACAACATTCTTCTGGGGATAAACGTGCAGTGACGCATTTACTCGCATTTGAGTGGTATTGACGAGAGTTTGAATCGAATTTGCCACTTCATTACGACACTTACGCAAATACTATCATCTCACTGCAAACCAACAATCATACATAAATTCATGAACATTTGCAGAGGATTACACTGAGAAAAATTGTCTTCATAGAAGGGTGTTCGAGCAGCAAATTTGTATTGCTTCATAGATGTAAAAGTGAGAGAAAAGTTTGGAAAAACTTAATTTCTGCATAAAGTTTTCCGCTCTTCCTTTAATTAATTATGTCACGCATCGGGGAGACCAATTACTATTTTCATTAATTCTTTAAATTAAGTTCATAATAGCGTTTGGAGCAATCTTCCTCTGTTGGTCTTGTTCTAACAAGTGAGATTCAAATAACAAATGCCTACATATCCTCCAACAAGCAATTGGTACTTTTTGGGGATTTATATCCTTTGAGCTGTCAGTTGTCAGAGTTCGCTCCGAAATGTACCAGCTTCATACGAATCCAAAACAGTCTAGTCTATTTCAATTTATATTCACCCGGAAAATTATTATTTCTATTTCGTTCAGACCCTCTGCGACTTTTAAAAAATTGCGGTTATGTTCCTTTTTCGAGATAACTTTCTAGAAAATTGTTAAAAGTTTGATGTAATGAATCTTCCCAGCCAGTCGCTAGGATATATCTATGAGACGCTGTCTCCACAACAGACTCCATTTGGGTTTTGATTTCAAATATTTCTAACAACCGTCTATACGTACATAAATACGCCTTGACGAAGAGTAAGCAAAATCAATGGACTGTGCAAAGGATACACACATAATGCCATCGCAAATAGTAACAACAACTTTGCAGATTTTTTTTTTTAGAAAAAATGTAGCAATAGCAATAACGCTGTCCTACAAAGAACAACAAACATTATTACTTACGAAAGAGCACGTCGGAGACGCTGCTGAGGCGTTGAGTGGAGGCACAGCAGCAAAAGTCAAATGCCATAAAGCAATTTCCGACTAATGACATCCAAAAGTTTGACTTTACTGTGTGGCGCGTGGAAGATACCAAAAAGGGGCGGTGATGTGTCGAGCAGACTGGGCCATATTGGCTGCGTGAGCATCTTAGGAGCGATAAGTTCTGATTTGGAGTGCGAGACTTGGTGGCACACGTGGTGGGGTAGGGTAGAAACGAAGGCAAAATCTTGTGTGAACGCAAACGGCAACGGCAGTCTTATCAGGCAAATCAAACAAATGCGCCACCGCACTGGACGCTGGCGATATTGGGGGCAAACTTGGCAAACAATGCTGCCACACGTTCCGCACACTATTTATAAGTGCGATTGTGCACCCATTTTCATCAGCGTAATTTTCGTTTCGTTGGCGAATTCGTTTCCTTTTTGTTCGCCTCTAAATGAAAGCGACACGCAAAGTATCATTATTGATGGCCCCAGACGAAAAGTGGAGCAGACAGTCTCGGGCGTGGAGAAAGGTGCCTATGTCCTTGCTCGCCCTCATAGCCTTTGACCTCGATTGTTGTGCGAAAAGCAAAACAACATAAAAGGAGAAAAATGAAGAAAGCAACAACAGTAGCAACATGGAAAGATATATAATATGAGAAGGTAGAGAGAAATAAAAAAGGAAATAATTTTTTATGCCGACAGTTGAAGCATTGTGCAAACCACTTTGTGGCAGGCTCGTGTTATTGCATTCCGCCCAACCCTGAGACATCGACTGGCAGCGAAACATGAATTTTTAAAATTCGTCATGTTTTGAATACTGCTGCGGTCCAAATGCACCCCAATCGTTTAATGGCTTCGACTCACACCCTAACCTCTTTATGATTTTTTCTTTGTCTTATTGATTGGATACTGTCCGAAACCCCAAAGCGATGGAGAAAGATGTCGTTGATGAAACTCTAACTTCCGTTAGTTTTCTCTTATTACTTCGGTCGAAACATTTTTAAGTGCCGTTTCTTTGACACTTTCTTCACTTCGCCTGACTGGCTGTCAGTCAGCGTACAACATGGATTCAATTAACGTCACTGAAAAGTGAGACTTGTTTTCAATTATGTACGCTACTTACATGTGAACATATACATACATACTTCTATTAAGTATATATTGTTTAATTAAAAGCGTCTTAGATGAAATTTATTGTATTCACAAATTGAAGTTTAAATCGTTAATTTCGGCCACACAGCAAATGGATGTTCCTGTCTAAGGGCAGAAGTTTCCTTTTATTGTCTTTCTCAAATAACAACTTGTGGCTTCCATTTTCATACCAGCTTGGCAATGACGCATATGAAAGTAAACTAAAATAGTTTTAGAACAAAAACATTAAAGCGAAATTTTGTTTTAAGCCTGAATGCTTTTCAATATAAATACTAAGAATGCCTAGTGCTGAAAATGTTTTTGTGAAGGATTTTCCACGTTTAAAATTTCATTAAAGTAAATTGCAGAAGTAATTGCAACATTGCAAGATAGGTATCAATTTAAGCATGAACAAGATTTATATACTATATATTAGGTTGTCAAACGCCTTTTTGTCTTTTGAATATCGCGGCTATGTATAAAGCGCTACGGAGCTCTTATCTGGCAGTACTATACTTCTTTGAAACATGGAGCTGACTAACACTGAAATTCGCGCTATTTTAAAGTTTTCTTTCGTTTAAGGCACATCCGTTATAGGAACGTTCCGTGAGATCAATGTTGTTGGGGTATGGTACTCTATCACTTCGAACCGCAGACGAATGGTTTCGACGATTCAGAGCGGGCGAAAAAAGACACCATGGATAAGCCACCCTGCGGAAGTCCTGTGACGACGAATACCGATCAAATCATGGAAAACATCGAGTTAGACCGGCATGTGGCGTCTCGTGACAACGCGCAGAAGATGGGTGGGTAGGCTGGATACACAAAAAAGCTTGGTGTTTGGGTGCCGCATGATTTGACGCAAAAAAATCTTCTAGACCGAAACAACGCCGAAGGTATGCTGCTGAAATGAAACGAACTCGACCCAGTTTTGAAGCGGATTGTGACTGGCGACGAAAAATGGATCACATACGACAATATCAAGCAAAAGCGGTCGTAATCGTAAGCCGGTGAATTGTCTCAAACAGTAACCAAGCTGGGATTGACGGCCAGAAAAGTTTTACTGTGTGTTTGGTGGGATTGGAAGGGAATCATCCACTATGAACTGTTTCCATGTACCTGAACGCTTAATTCTACCATCTACTGCGAACAACTGAACCGCTTGAAGCAGGCGATCGACCAGAAGCGTCCAGAATTGGCCAGCAGGAAGCCTGTAGTGTTCCACCAGGATAACACCAGACAACACACTTCGTTGATGACTCATTAAAAGGTACGGGAGATCGGATGGGAGGTTTTATCGCATCCACCATAGAGCCCGGTCATAACACCAAGTGATTATCACCTGTTCCTGTGCATGGCGAACGCCCTTGTTGGTGTAAAGTTGGACTCAAAAAGGCTTGTGAAAAGTGGATGTTCGAGTTCTTCGCAAATAAGGAGGGGTATAATGTAGTTTCCGTCTAGATGGAAACAGATAATCGAACGAAATGGCGCATATTGGAACTAAATCCGATCATTGTAACACTTTTTATAAAGCAATGAATTAAGAGCAAAAAAGCGGAAGGGAGATATTTGACAACCTAACATTATCATATTTTGATAATATAGACATATAAACTGAAGAGCTATTGACACTTAATTTTTCTATGCAACGGAAATAAAGATTTTTCCATACAAGAATTTTTATAATCGGTTGAAATGAAAAGGTTTTCCACACAATTTTGCAATTTGCATTGATCAATTTGTGTGGCTATATGGTATAAGGTTCAGTGATCTGCAGTGAATGTCTGGGCTTATTATTATGCTCTCAAATTCATGTAACACTAAAAATATTATCTTCTCACAATCGCGTGGCTTGCTTGTGCAATAAGGAGTCTGAACATGTTGACCAATCACTTACCCCTTCGACTTGGCTCGGCTTGCTTCTCTCTATATAATTTTTTTATAGTTTCTTAAGTGATATTAATATTGAAAATGGGAGCATTTCTACATTGATGATATATCAGGAAATATAATCCGAACATAATGAGTCCCCACAAACATCATCATCCCATAATTCTTCACCTCTTACTTCAACATCAATTGGACTGAAATCTCATTTATAATAAATATTATTCGTCATAACATATGTATATGTGAAATGAAAATCCCGTTTTTTAATTTCCTTATATGCAGTCATTGTTGGAAATAGATTTGGATTTTCTAGCTTGTGAGCATTGAGCTTTTTTGTTTACTAGAAGAGAAACCAAAGCAAAAATTCAGAAGTATTGTGAAATCATAGCCTTATACACAAACGTATAAAACATATGAGTACATATTTGCTTGATACAAACACTTTTTCTCATATTAGTAAGTGAGCAGTAATCACAATTGTACTCTTTCCATGATATTTATGTTTATAAAGTATCCGACGTTTCCTTCCGGGTATATACTATATATTTTTGTTAGTATGCTGCAATAATATTTTCTACTTGAGAGAAGGGAGTAGTACTAGAATTTATGAATAGGAAAAATTAGGGATCCTGCAATTATTTACCGGAACTAAATAACCGTTTAATATGCAAATCGTTTAATTTTGTCATCAATAATTCTAAAGTTTTATTTTTTTATTGAAATATAAATGAATTTATTGACATTAACGACGCATTTAACATTAATTATTTTATTATATACGTATGAGTATAATTCATTTTCTTCTTTTTCTTCTTCTAGGTACGTATGTCTGGGATACTTGCAGCTGCAACGATTAATCATTCGCACATGGATTAATATTCGGAATGGGAAATGGCATGATAAATGTTTCTGTTTGCCATTGCTTTCATCAAATCATGAACTTGCTACAAGATTTATGTACGATAGTCGGGGATAGTTGCAATACTCTGTAAATACGCTTCATTGAATTCCTCAATGCCATGATGACATAGTTTTGAGTGTTTCTTTAATAAAGATCATTTTTAAGTTAAATTTAAACAAAGGTATCGATGTAGTCGTTGATAACGCCAACTTTTTTGAAAGTCAAAATGCTATAATATTGAATGGAATGTCCAATTTAAAAACTATTTTAAAGGTAGTTAAATGGTCTTGACGATAAAATAATTTATTTGGATAAGGATTAATATAAACACATAAATAGCTTGGTTTGAATTTGGTTAGTATTTTCATTAATGTTTAAAATGAAAAAAAGTTGTTGTAGTGACATAACTACAATAGTTGGACATATGATACCGTGGAGTTTTTGTTCTTCAATATTGCTGTACATTATTTTGTTCTATCGCTAATAGTTTCGGCAGCGCATTCGACGAAAGCCATTTTATGACTCATTTTTCTACTCCTTCGGTTACATTGTTCAAATTTTACCAAAGATCCCTAATTTTTTTCAAAATGAAATGTAGCCTATGTCTAATTGGAAGAATGTAGCATTCTATTGGTGAAAGAATTTTTTAAATCGGCCCAGTACTCTTTGAGCCTATTCATTACAAACATACAAACATACAAAAATAGGTACAAATCTTTCCTCTTTATAATATTAGTATAGATTTAAATTAATTAATTTGCTGCCAAAAAAAGAAATATTCACATTTTTCATAAATTCTTTAAAATTGTGCTCGAGTCGGTTTAGAATTTTTTCTTCTATTCTTTATAAACGCTAAGTTACTGCATTAAAATAGAAATTTGTAAAATCCAAAATTGTTTTTTTTTTTTTTTTTTTTATTTGAGGTAAAACGTGTTTATTTTCTAAATGTTTTTATGCTATTTTAAACCAGCACATTATTTGCTTATTTTACTGCCTTCTACGCTGTCAATAAATATTCTATATATAATATGTATTTTCTTTAATCTCAAAATGTTTTGGGTATTTTGCCACTCTAAGGTTTTACCATTCTACATAATTCATCGATCCACACAGGTTACTTTAAAAGGTGGAAGCAAATTTTGCCTGGCAAGCGACCCGAGGGAGGCCGGCCTGTAATGAGATCTTTTACTGATTTTATTTATGCAGCGCAGAACTTAACTCACATGTGACCCATAAACATTTTTTCGTCTTTGCTTTCCCTTTTCCTTAAGCATATTCCTCAATTTGACTTTTAATGTCGGCATATTTGAATTTAAAGAGGACAGCAGCAACACTCCACGCTGGTCCCCTTTTACGAAATGCTCGAGCGGAGGAAGCAGCCAACCTTCGTCAAAAATATCTGCTTGGCAGCTGTGGCCAAGTAAGCAGGAGGCGAGCATATGAGTGTACATACTTGAAAGCTTGGCTGTAGCTGCCACCCATATTTATGCAAATACTTATATGGAGAAGACGTGCTAAGCGGAAATGGCAAGTTGAGCGAGAAGACGAGCAAAGGAAACAGATTTCGAAAGAATTTCTCCACGTGCCGCCATACTTTGGAGCTTCATTTCCATTTTAGGGAATTACCCTGTCACTTTTGCCACTTGAAACCCTAAAAATCAGCAACATCCCAGTCACTCGTTTGCCTTCCTATATATTATACTTATGTATATACATAGCTTTGTATAAATGAATTTATGGGTGTGGCAGTGTGTGTGCCCAGTGTTGCAATACATAATGTTGGCAAATAAAAACAAGGAATTTATTTGCGATCAAACTTAATTTAATTTAATTTGTGGCAATTGCTGCACAGCCTTCGCATCGTTTGAGCGTCGCTTCTGTGGTCGTCTCTGCTGCTGCCGCCACTTAACTTGTAGCCGTTGAAGCGCAACAAGACAAGTTAAGTTCGCCGAAAGTCATAAGGGAGTGAGTGCACACCAAGCATCTGCGGCATTGCTACCAAGCAGACCTCAGCACGCGTCTGCAACGTCTTTTGCAAACGCCTTATGCGGCCAGTATAAGTGGACTTTCTTTGGGACGACGTTATACTTGTAGGTGTTGCGTATTGAAGGGTGCTGCTTTGGTGTCTTACAATTGCTTTTATTTTTGGCGTGAATATTGTTAACGGTATTGCCACCACCGGTGTAATAATATTGCGTCTTGCAATTTGTAAACATTGTAGTCTTCTCATTCGCTCAACTTTGTGGCAGCTTTTGCACTTTCCTCGCCCCACTAAAAGTTAAGGTATAGACAACTGAGCAATATTCTTAAAATATGTTAGAGGTGTCTAATTTTAATTAATTAAGAAACGAACGGATCGAAGTATATCGTCAGCTGTACACAGAAATAAGCTACTAATTAAAATTTTTTTTGTTTTATTCAAAAATTTACAAGAGAGAAAAAAAAGCCAGAGCAGCTGAACTCACTTCAGAGGACTCAATAAATGGAATGAGAGATTGGTGTGGTGTACTATGTTTTTGTTTTTGTTAGCGAAACAAAAAAGTTTGGGAAATTTTTATAGCTCTCTATAAATAACTGAGAACCACAGAGAACTGTCTAAATTAAGTATAATCTGGTTTGTTGAGTTCTTAAATATTGGATTAAAATATTTATGTCAAACAAAAGGATATCGAAAAGCTTGAAACTTGATTGCAATCAAAATACAAATTACGGGTTCATTGGGTATTAATGGCAGCACAGTTTGTAATCAGTTGCAGGTTAAGTTAGAGATTTTAACCTTATATTAAGGATATATATAGATATTAGCTGCTTGGAATATTATTTACTTGAACATTCGCTTTATGTTTTAAAAACTCCTGTGTTTTTATATAAACAAACTAAGTATTATTCAAAAGTTAGGTTGGGCTAATCTTGTAGACCAATAAACCCGGCATAGACCAGTTTAGGCCCTTTGCCATATAAGATGGAGTTCAGTTACCAGGAGTAGTCATCCTCCCTGCGGCCTCAATATCGATACTTCCTCCAGTGTATCATATTGTGGAGACCCCAGATGCTTACAGCGTAGTCTTGCTAACGCGTGCCAAGTGCGCAAGAAATACTCCGCAATTTCCCCGGTATCCTGCTCAAGCAATTTCCTGCAATATTCTCGACCTGTCAGCCCCATTCTGCCGTCTCTTCTATCGAGTGCCAACAGGAGTTTTGTGTACTTCAATATTATTCAAAGGTCTTAAATCTATTTCAACGGTGTTTATATTCGCAAACCTCTTACCCACTTTTTTGGCCGTATTACCATCCTCTAATCAATAGGCAAGCAAATTTTGCTCAGATGATACATATATATAGTTTCTTCCATAAAATTAATTAAAATCACCTGTTCTTTTGAAAATATTTCATATGAAATCCAGCAGCCATTTGGAGGTAGTCTAAGTAATCCCTTGGTTCCTTATAGCACCAGCAATGAGTTTTTACATTCAAAATAAGAACACCATTGAAGATATTCTTTGACTCTGATACTAAATATCTTCTTCTTCGGCTTTATTGCTGGAGACACTGCTTACATCAACGTGTCAGTCATTCTTCCTTTTCGCAGTTTGGCGTCAATTGGAGATTACAAGTGTAACCAGGTCCTTTTTATTTATTTATTTATTTATTTAAAAGAGAACTAATTATAAATAATTAATCCACTTATAAGAATCAGCACTGGCTGCCAGGGCCTTCGGCTCTTAATACTAATATTATGGTAAAAGGAAAATTTTTAGTAAGGTAATTTAGTTGAATGTGGTGTTATATGTCTTTGATGTTACACAGTTTAAGAAATTTATTAATGGCACTGATGTTATCGCTATTTGTTGCTTTGAGAAGATCGGAGGGTCTCTTATTCCCAAAGGTTGATTCCCTTAATAAATGCAGTGCAGGACATTCATCGATGAGGTGGATGACTGATTGGGTGGGAGCGTTGCAATGGTGACAGCTTGGTTGATCGGTACCGTTAAGAATATGGTTGTGAGTTCTTGTGGTGTGGCCTATTCTAAGACGAGTGAACGTCTTGATGTTGTGGCATGAGCAGTCAGATGGGTAGATCGGTTTTACACAAGTTGGGTTTTGATTTCTGTAGTGGTGTTGGTAGCTAGTCCAGTCTTGGAGATGCATATGATGGCAGTATTTTTTTATATGTTCTTTGATGTCTTTAGTAGTAAAGTGAGGAAAGAACACCAACGGCTCTCTACTACCATCTTTTGCATGTTTATCTGCTGTCTCATTGCCTTTTATACCAGCATGCCCGGGTGCCCACATTATTTTTATACTGTTTTGTTTGTATTAGCCATGAATTATTTGCTGGGTTTTGAAGTGCGTCAATGGTTGATTTACTATCGCTACATATTATATGTTTTTCTCCTGTTGATGAGGCGTATAGAACCGCTTCGTAAATTGCTGCAGCTTCTGCTGTAAAAACCGAGCAATATGTTGGCAAAGCACCGACAGTAATAGCGACACCCTGATCGTTTGACACTGCAAACGTGGTAGTAGTATCCGTTTTCGACCCGTCGGTATATATGGGTTCCCATTCTGGTTTATAAGACTCAATTGCCTCGTTGAAGAGCAGAGAAAATTCATTGGAGCTGGTTTTTAGTTTCTGGTGCTTTGACAGAGTGTTTATAAAAGAATGTTTGGGAGTCAACCATTGTGGGTGGTCAGGTTCGACGAGCAGTTCGGGTGTGGATATTAAATTGAGGTCATTGATCAGGGCTAAGCATTGCGTGAGGGTGGACTGTTTGTTCGATGCATTCCTCCAAGTTGTAGACTTCTCGAGGATGTTGAAAAAGATTTTGCTCCTATTATGGAGAATCCTAGGTAGAAGCATCATGGTATTATATTTAGTTCTTTGCTGGATGCTCGGTAGGCCTGCTTCGGCTAAAACGGCTCTGATCGGAGAGGTGGGGAACGCGCGTATGCTTCTTCTTACTGCTGTGTGGTAAGGCGCTTGGATGCATGTGAGGTGAGATTTAGCGCAGTGTCCATATATCGCGAGTCCAAAATCAATTTTTGATAACATCAGTGCTTTTACAATATTTACAAGATTTGACATATGTATATGACAGTGCTTAGATGATAAATACTTAATAATGTTAAGTCTAGATATTAAATTTATTCTAACATATTTACAATGTTCCTTATAAGTTAGTTTTTTATCAAAAATTATACCAAGTATTCTGAGTGTATTAGTGTGAGGAATTTGAGTATTAGAAAGGGATAGGATAGGAAAGGTGCATTTATGTTTTCTGCAGATATGGAAGGTTGAGCTTTTGTTAGCTGAGATTTTACATCCAGAAGTTTTTGACCAGTTGGATATGTCATCTAGAATTCTCGTGAAAGTTTCTTTCATTAGTGTAAGGTCTTTGAGAGCGGAAAATATTAGAACGTCATCAGCGTACATTAAATGCTCAACCGTATCGTATTGGGATAATATGGAGCTGAGTTCATTAAAAGCAATAATAAATAAGGTGACTGAAAGAGGTGAGCCTTGTGGCACGCCGTTGTGCAAGGGGTATATGTTAGAGCTTTGATTATTTACGCTGACAAAAATTTTACGATTCAGGAGGAAGGCTCTAACAAAACTGTAGATTTTGTCTCCTACGCACCAGCGTTCTAATTCTCGTAAAACTATATGTGCACCAATTCTGTCGAAAGCCTTTTCAAAATCTAGACTAAGGACGGACAGGTGGTTTCTTGCGGAGAGCGTTGTCGAAGCACAGTGTTCAAAATACAGAAGTGGGTCGATGACACCGAGACCTTTTTGAAATGCGAACTGGTTAGAGCTTATCAACCCTTTTTTCTTGGCGTACCACATAATTCTCACGGATATAATTTTTTCAAGCACCTTAGATATACAGGGTATTAGGGATATAGGTCTAAAATTGGAGACGGAAGGGCTGTTTTTGTTAGGTTTGGGAATAGGTATAACAGCAGCTTTTTTCCAATCTTGTGGAAGGGTGCCTTTATCAAAAATTCTGTTATACAAGGATAGGAGTCGGAGTTTAAGGGTATAAGGAAGGTTTTTGAGGAGGGAGTAGGGTATTTTATCCGGGCCTGGAGAGCTACCCGACATAGTAGAAATAGTCGAGTCGAATTCGTGAAGTGAGATTTCTGATTCGATTAGGGAAGCTGTAGGGCAAGGTGACGGGTTGTGGTAAGTTTTAGGGGTAATTATATTACTGAGAGAGTTGAAATACGTGTGGAAATTAGAATTATGCGAAGCATTAGACCATGAACTTGCAAAGTGTTCAGCAATCTCTTTGGGGTCATAGATAAGGCCTTGTGTAGAGTGGATAAAATCGATTTTATGGTGTTTAGATGCGCCCGATAGAGTTTTTATATCCGACCAAACCTTTTTAGGACTAGAGGTAGGTTTTATGTTAGCTGTAAATTTTACAAACGATTGTCTTTTTGCATTTTTTAATTCTTTTCGGAATGTGGCATTGGCTTTTTTGTATTGTATTAAGTTGTTGACTGTTCGGTTGTGTTTGTAGGTAGCCCATAACGTTTGTTTTCTATTTCTTAACACAGATAACATGTTAGACCAATATGGAAGCTTTGTGGAAAACTGTGTAGTGTTAGTTTGGGGAATAGCTAAATGTGCAGCTGAGAGTATAATAGATTTTATTGTGGATGCTTCCGCGTTTATGTTGCTAGATATAGCTTTTTCTAGAATAAAAGAGGAGATAAGTGAACAATACTTAGCCCAATCAGCTTTCTCAGTTAAGAATTTTGCTCTCGGTTTAATGGTATATAAACTGGGTGTGGACAGGGTGGTTACGATGGGAAAATGGTCACTACTATGTAAATCTTTTAATGTCAGGGACGAAAGTTTAGGAGCAATAGAGGCCGATGAAAGGACAACGTCTACGTGGGTGAACGAATTATGTGTGGAGAAGTGTGTTGGTTGCCCATCATTTAGAACGACACGGCTTTTGGAAAGTATGGCGTCTTCTAACTCCTGACCTCTGCGGTTTGTAGAACCAGAGCCCCAAAGAGGGCTCCAGGCGTTGAAATCGCCCAAAATTATAGATGGCGTAGAAAAGGAATCGGCGATCTTTATGATTTCTCTGGAGTTAAAGTTTTGGTGCGGTGGTATGTAGCACGTAATTACCGAAAAATTTAAAGCCTATGTCGATTTCCACTGCTAGGGTAGCTATGTTGGAGGAAATAGGAATTTGTTTATGTAAAACAGACTTTTTTATAAAAATGGCTATTCCTTGTTTAGCTGTTTTATTGCGGGGGAGATTATAAAAGTAACCTACGTAGTTATTGGGAGTGTAAGCTGATTTATTAGCGGGGAGGTGTGTTTCTTGTAGTCCGATAATGTGTGGTGAAAATTGTTTGATAAGGAGATTAAGGTCAGCGTAGTTGTTAAATAGACCTTTCAAATTCCATTGAAGAATACGCTGGGTCCCAAACCCAGCGCACAACCCTAGTGAGGGATGTTTCGCCTTATCACTTTAGCTCGCTTTCACAGGGATGTGTTTTGGCTACCCAGAGGATACTCGGTCTAGAACCGGAAGTCGTGAGATGCTTAAGTATTATGTAAAATAATAATTTCTGGCCACTCCGAACTGAATGGTGCTCAGAGATCTGTTCTCACTTGCGTGAACTTCTACACATGGTTCCATCCAAATATGAAAGCCTGATTATCCTCAGCACACAAAGCAACCATTGTTTATTCAAGCTTACAATGGTTGTATTTATAGTATAGCAATTTGAGATAGTTTGCTATTAGCGAAACGTATTGCAGCGGCAACATTATTTTGTTATTGTTTTCTGGCGCTATTCCTTTCTTCTCCAAATGTAAGTTTTATTGCGGTTAATACCGCTGTTCGCTGTGTTAGTGTTAACTCCTAATTTAGGTAGAGAAATATAAAAAATGAGTTCCGTAAATATCCCTGACACTCGACATAACGGCGTTAATGGCGAAACTTTGAGCACATTTTCTTCTTTTCAATACATTCAAGCCGCTGTACTCGACAAGATAATAACGCCTCCGCTAACACAACAGCTGTGATCTAATAATTCGAAGAGATGTAAACTGCCACGTTTTATATGTATATACATATATATATATATATGTATATAAGATATATGTATCCACGTTAGTTCAATATTGTCGTTCTTTTCTCTCAATGGTCGAGGGAGGGAAAATATTTCTGGCTTTCATTTGATGCTACGAGTACTTTTGACTAACCACAAGTTCTGCTTTAATTTTATAACATTTAATTATTTCCCTCAATCACATTAACATGACTTGGATCCGCTGCAAGTAGAAGCAACCCTAACTAACTAATTGACTTTGATATTTCCGGCGAGTCCAAAATGAAGCATCATCCAAGTAAAGCCAATGAAATCGATTCCTCCCACTCCATTGCTTTCATAACTTGGCACCGTATTATACACTTTTACGAGTAGAGATGTAGCGTTTAGTTTCAACGGAATAATATGTCACGTATTGCGTTGGTGAGGGTATTGTATCTTGATTTGTTGTCGCCTTATCGGAAATTACCATCCTCCACGTGTTACGGCAGGAATAATGAGGGACACTTTGTATTGTTTGTAGGTGGATCCAAGATGGACGTTTCAACCAATGAGCTGATTTATTATCTCTTTAATTGATCACAGAGGCAAACTTGCTTTGTCTTCGTTCACCATCAGACTATCTGCCCGAAAACTTTGTTCAGTTGTTTGAAATAATTCCTAGAAAATTAACGGAAATTGATTTGGCACAGTTGACCCCAGTAGAAAGAAAACCTTTCGGCTGAAGTTCGCTAAAAAAATCGTTGTAGTATCTCTATTAATAAAATTTGATGAAATACCACACCCGCTTTCCATATGTCAGTTATGTTAGAGGGTTTCGTGGGTTTTCGTGGCCGAAAAAAGCAACATTTGAAGTCATATTTTGTGAATTTTTCATAAAACAAATTAAACATTATCGGTTAGTGACAATTCGTTTTTAATCGAAAAATTTCAATAAAAAGTAAATTTTTAGCTGAGTTGCAAACCAAACAGCATGATTTTCGTTCTAATTTTCAACACAGATAGCCTTAAGCTAGTTGTAATCGAAAAAAAAAATCCTTCGACCAATCACGAAGTAATCACTGGCTTTTAAAACGAAGAAAACACAATCAAAGATTGACCGCTTGGCTAGGTCTAAACTGCCGGGTCGTTCTCCCAAAGGTTCTACCTCCTATATATTTGTTCCGTTTGCTTTGAAACTTTGTGAAATATTCTAGGCATATCGTTGTATTTAGAAAAATAAACAATAAATAAATAAAAATGTTTTTGAGATTTCGAAACTCACATAATCTCTTAAAAACTGCTTAAATTGCAAAAAAAAAAAAAAAAACACTGAAAAAAGGTGCTAAAAGTGTTACTTTTCAGACCAAGATTGTAGGAATTGGCTGAATATCTAGGAAGTTATGAGAATAAAACTCTGCGCCCTTATTGCCCGCGCATCTTACGTCTGTAAAACGGACTAAAACTTTTCAGTGAATATTGCTAACCCCAGTGCAAATTGTTTTTTTTTACCGGACATTGTGGTCAATCTATTACTTTTAGTACTGAAATTCGGAGAGAATATTTTTGTAATGTTAGCATGCATTTCTGCCAAAAATGAGTAAAATCGCTCACTTAACTTTGTTCCCATGCACCTAATATAAATATTTTCGACCTTTCGGTAGACTTTATACCGCACAGTATATTAATGTGTGAGAAAGCTTCATCGAAATCAGAAATTCAATGAACCTCGTAATACCAAAACTGCATAAATGATATAAAAGAATTTCAAAATTCCGGTTGGCAGTATACCTTTTATATCAGTCAGCATCTTAGTCAAATTAAGTTAAAGTACAATATTGGATATACATATGTATATCTACGAATTACAACAATGATGATATGACATCATCTAGTAAAATTTTCATTAGTCCAACAGACTTTATGTCCAATATATGTATGTCGGCCAGTGTATGTATGGAAACATGTTCCCCAGTATAACTATTTGAGCAATGCCATCAGTGTTGATCTTCCTCAATACACGCGATATAGTGATTTACAACCATATTGACTTCTCATCTCACTTTATAGCGTTGATATCGGTAAATATGTATGATATTTCAAAGAAATAAATTAGATATTATATCTAAGAATTATTCGCTGAATATAAATGAAATTCGTCTAAATGTCACATCCTAATATACTGATACTGGATCCAAAACACTAAATCTAGTCCGTTTGGTTCATATCACTTATGGTATACGAGTATATCATTTGCGTTAAAAATTTTGATTTTAAAATTTTTCTTGTCCAAATTATAGTAATTACTCATGAACTAAGTGAGTTCATAATCAATAATATAAGTTATTAAAATACCAAATTTGATTGTAATCGAAGCAGTTTCTTCAGAAACTAAATGTTGGATTATATTTTATTATTAGCAGTCATCGTTGCATATTTTCTTTAAATCCTCTCGCTTCTGGCTTCCGCCAATCACACTTCTCCCGGAAAATATTGCTTCCGTATGTGCATTCATGCCTTCTTATGGGCCAACAGAGATGTCGATTAGCTGTCAAGATATTATGATTAATTTGGAGAGGTTACTGTTCCTAACAGATGTCAAAGGTGTAAGCGCATTATTGTCTCTATTATTATTTGTTGTATTTGAAAAATGCTGATTATGTACAGATGGATTCTTGACTGAATGTTTTTCACACAAAATATTCACAATTTCGTGAAATGTCACACTCAGGTTCATTTACATTCACATCTTAGCACCTGCCAATCAAGACAGTGGCTGACAGCCTTTGTCTATACATAAATATATGACTTGTATATGTTTACTGTGTTTTACTCGGGAATCCGTATGCAGGTGCAATTCTGTCTTATTGCCTCCTATAGACTCGGCAAAATTGAAAGTTCGCGTTATACTCGGTTTTGACAAGCACAACAAGCAAGTAATCTCCCAGCTCCACACCAGCTTTTGCTTTACATGTCTCAGATCGTAAACAAAAACTTTTTAATCCATTGAAATGTCATTTGCAGCAAGCGTCGAAATATCAACCGAAAGGCGACTGTGGAAATCCATACGGCCAACTTGCGCGAGGTAAATTAATGGGAAACACTCGTAAATAAGTGGATGTCATTCATTTCGCCTTTGCTGTTGCTATTGCTGGTGACGTAGCAAAAGTTTCTCAATAAGTTTTCGGCTGTTCACGATGTTGATCAATTTTTTCGCCTATTGTTATTTTCTGCTTGCATATTAATTTCGCAGTTGTCGCCCACGGCGCTACAGGTGAATTAAACAGAAGCCAACAAAGACGCGCGAAGGAAGTGTTCTCTGCTAAGGCAGGGTTGATGAAAGCAGGATAGAGCAAAGATAAAGTTGGATAGCCAACTTCATTTTAGTATGCAAACAAGCGTTTGGCTAAGATTGAAAAGTTTTAAATGCTGTGATACCTGTTAGAAGTGGCCGGACAACTTACTTCGTACTCAGTGAGAATTTAGAAATGGTTGTGTTTGTATAGGGTGATTTTTTAAGAGCTTGATAACTTTTTTTTAAAAAAAACGCATAAAATTTGCAAAATCTCATCGGTTCTTTATTTGAAACGTTAGATTGGTTCATGACATTTACTTTTTGAAGATAATTTCATTTAAATGTTGACCGCGGCTGCGTCTTAGGTGGTCCATTCGGAAAGTCCAATTTTGGGCAACTTTTTCGAGCATTTCGGCCGGAATAGCCCGAATTTCTTCGGAAATGTTGTCTTCCAAAGCTGGAATAGTTGCTGGCTTATTTCTGTAGACTTTAGACTTGACGTAGCCCCACAAAAAATAGTCTAAAGGCGTTAAATCGCATGATCTTGGTGGCCAACTTACGGGTCCATTTCTTGAGATGAATTGTTGTCCGAAGTTTTCCCTCAAAATGGCCATAGAATCGCGAGCTGTGTGGCATGTAGCGCCATCTTGTTGAAACCACATGTCAACCAAGTTCAGTTCTTCCATTTTTGGCAACAAAAAGTTTGTTAGCATCGAACGATAGCGATCGCCATTCACCGTAACGTTGCGTCCAACAGCATCTTTGAAAAAATACGGTCCAATGATTCCACCAGCGTACAAACCACACCAAACAGTGCATTTTTCGGGATGCATGGGCAGTTCTTGAACGGCTTCTGGTTGCTCTTCACCCCAAATGCGGCAATTTTGCTTATTTACGTAGCCATTCAACCAGAAATGAGCCTCATCGCTCATCGGACGTAAAGCGCGAAACACATTTCGAACCGAACACTGATTTTGGTAATAAAATTCAATGATTTGCAAGCGTTGCTCGTTAGCAAGTCTATTCATGATGAAATGTCACAGCATACTGAGCATCTTTCTCTTTGACACCATGTCTGAAATCCCACGTGATCTGTCAAATACTAATGCATGAAAATCCTAACCTCAAAAAAATCACCCGTTATATCTCATGGTATCAAAGTTTAAGAATATGCGCTTAAAAAAATTAAACTCTGCGGCAAAAGTGAAGAGACTCGTTGACAAAAATATCGTAATAATATAGACACTTAATAAATACTTAAAGTAGTGAGAAATGGTAGCTTCATATCATGACCGCAAGAGTTCTAGTCTAATTCTCATATATATGTATATTAGGGATTCTTGTATTTCCACCTCTGTTTCTCGAATATAGAATGAAGCTAACTCATTTGCGGATGTGTTTAATTGGTAGGATAGAAATTCAAATAATCTCCTCCAGTTCGGCCAATTCACTCAATGGGAGAGACTAAACATACGTAAACAAAAGCAAATATGTTTTATGATTTCCAAATGTATGGAACCAATGTCTAGGGATGTTCCGTAACCAAGTCAAAACATGCGAAAAATATCAAAAAGAAAAGAAGTGGATGTGGTAAATCGTTCCCTCACCTATGTTGAAAGTGTTTTAGGTTACTAAAAAAAAAAACAAAAAAAACTTTAAATAAGTTTTAATCCTTTTTTTTCGATACTGTTCCTGGTCGAAACAATTCTACTTCCACTTGCTCTTTTGTATTCCGTTTTGTTTATATTTACAATAGAACAACTTTTACTGCACTTTGGCACAATCAAAAAGTCGGATATTGCTTAAACGAACTCAATGCAAAGCACCTTTATTAGCTCAACTAGTCAACTTTTAGTTTAGTAAGCAAGTAAAGAAGTGTTGTGTCCGGGTGCAACCGAACATTTCATACTCTCACATGTTGCAACTATCATAACTAACGATAGCTGAACCCTTGCTGAAATATTTTCAAGTGTTGGCAAAACCCAAAATCAAATCAACTCTCTTAGTCATTCTGAGCATTTATATACGTATGT
>CM050323.1:12636226-12771532 GCA_027475135.1 Bactrocera correcta | reverse complement strand
ATTTCACTGATTTGAGTTAAGAAATGTAAGCAGCTGGCAACCTCTTCAAAACTTTGAAATTTTTTAAACTTCTTCAGTTTTTGCGGTTTCAGCGACACAACAATTTTTACTAGTGATGGAAACCTTTCCAGCGGTGACCCACCATTTCCATGATGCAAAAGCATAAAAGCCATCACAGATTCTCCAGAAATAGCTCCTTGCAACTACCTTAATAACATTATACAAACATGTAATAAAATGACGGTCATTGCTTGTCGTCTATATAAAAATGGGGTCTGAGTGGAGGTAGAGGTCTGAAAAAATTGGGGCAAGGGTGGAACAAAGCAGCATAATTCAACCAGTATTTCGCAGATTTTCATACGAATTTTATACATACTTTTTATTTTGTCCAACGAGAAAAGTATTTAACATTCCGTCATTAACGCTCTTCTCTAATTAAGGACGGAAGACACAAGAAATGTAGGAAGTAGCAAATAATCCGGATTATATTAGCAAATGCACTTGGCACTAAACTTGATATATTATGCAAATGTACGTGCGCGTATATGTATGTACATCTGTGTACGCCACAATCTGTCTACATACATCAGCGGAGACGCATTCATTTAATTAAAATTTTCCTCGAATATCTCATATATGCTCACTTTGGGATGATTTATGTTCCTACTTGTGTATGCACAAGAACACGTGTAACGGTTTTTCATTTCATTCCGAACCAAGTGCACCGGTTGGATATTTTATATGCATGTAGATCTTCCAGCACAACAAACAATTACAGATATGTTGGCGAAAGTTGTAGCTCAAGTGACAGAAATAGCAGAAAAAGCGCAAAGAAACGCCACCCACACAGGGAGACAATAGGAGGTGGTGGAGGGATGGTAGAATATATACAGCACGGAAACAGTGACAAGTCGAAAAACCGAAGAGCGACGTCACCTGCGCCAACAATGATGAGTCAAATTTCACAGAAGTGATAATGTTGACGGAAAAATGCGGCTGCGCCAAAACTTAAATGAAAAGTCGTGCAGAATAATCTGCGTCACTAAGCCCTTTAAGCGCATAAACGCAAATTGAAAACGAATTCTACTGTGGCGAGGCAGCAACTAGCAACAGCCAACAAAAACAACAAAGCAGTCGGCTAATAACAACATAAGCAGCGCTCGCAATCGTGCCGACTACTCACGGCCTGCGAAACACAAACAAACTAAATGAAGCACGCACCCACCCACACGCTTGCATGAGCAACTGGCGTGAGGGGCAGGAGGACATCAAAATAACATAAAACTGTGCAAATTAGCCTTTAACGGATGCTAATTTGCGGACTGAAAAACTGAAACTGATGATCTGTTAAACCGCATAATTTAATGTTGCGTATACGCACTGGCGGCCCAGGGCACAATGAGCAAAACTACCGCGCACAAATATGCTTGTATATGAAAGTTCACTTGTATGCGTGTGTGTAGGTGCGCGACGGTTTGGGAGGCCACTGGCCAACAGTGCAGTCGTTTAGGGGTGACCTAGTGTGAGGAGCGGCGGCCGTTTATTCTTTGGGTGTGCCCGGTATTGCCCCGACAGGAGTAAATGCAAACACGCACACACATATGCACATACAGGAGTTCGTACACTCTTTTATAAGTGTTAGAGGAGCACAAATGTGCGATACAATGCATATGTGCGCTGAATAACTGATATCGTTTATATGAACTTAAGTCCTATAAAAGAACGCCGTCGAGCCGCCAGCGGGGCAGCATGAAAATCATATATAGGGCAATATAATTTACTCGGTATGTGTTGTTATTATTGCTGTGAATATATTGCTACTGTTGTCTGCTGGCTTCGCAGATACTGCGGAAGTGGACCAGAGTTGCGAAACCCGGCGGGAGAAAGGAAGGAAGTGAACGCGCTGAAATGTGGCTACAGGCCTTACGAGTATTTTACGCCTAATCAGCAATCTAATGTCAATGCCACAAGGATGCGCTGCTACACAATAATAAAGAATCATAAGATAAGGGCAAACAAATAAACGTTCTTACTTATCCGATTTACGAGGATTCAGCGCATATGCGTATGGGAAAGTGGATATGTACATATGTATAGCCAGCAGCCTTCAAACGTGCGTAAAGTGTTTTGGCCAAGTTTTGATGCTAAGTGCAAATAAATTGCGTTTAACGCTCACATAATTGTAACATAAATTCGAAAAAAATACGCGAGCAGGAGATCGGTTGAAAACGTATATTTTAAATAAGAGTTTAATTTTAATCGCTGGCAATCTCGAAGAACAAAGATCAAGTATAATGATGATGAGTTAAAAACGGCAAACAAGAGAAACTTGCTAGTAGTAGTTAATGTTTAAATAATAAAATGAAAAATAAGAAAATATAAAGTCATACTTAAAAAACTTAATAAACATTAGATATACTTATACAGTAGGGTGGGTCGATTCCGGACATTTTTCGATTCGGGATTTCTAATAGTGCGGAAAAGTTGCTTCCTAATTCCAATGCAACTTTTTGTTTTGAGATCGGATTGCATCTTCAACCCCAACTCCGGCCTTGAAATTTCGGAAATTCGCTAAAATCGTGAAATTGCCTACCTAGCGCCTGAAATACGCATCTCATGACAAAACGTATTAAACAAAAGTTATTTGTCACGTCATTTGCTATCGAAATGGTATATGTGATCATGGCCGTAGGACGAACCGTTCCCGAGATACGAGCGAAAAGGCGGCGAGCCACAGCGCAAGGTGAAAATCGGCTTGCGGCCACACTTCTTGACGTTGATTTCGCCGAGTGCTATCACTCACATTCATTCACTTACGCCAAAGGACACGTTGGGACTGGTCTCCACATAAATATTTTTTCATCGAGTTCCTTCACTCTTGTCGTTGGTTTCGCCGGGTGCTATCACTTATATTCTCTCAACAGAACACAGAACTCAAAATGTCTGTATCTAAATTTAAATTTAGACAAAAATGTCCTGTGTTTGGCATATATCCGAACAATCTCTCTGAGTCCCAGTTACCTACTTACCAGGATGTTCTTTTGTGTTATCAGTTTGAAAGATTTGTACAAACTCTCGAGATAGACTAGCGAAATTTCAGACCAGGCCGCTTTAATGCTTCGAATTAAATCGCTTTTGTATTCAAATTGTTTTCCGTTCTCATAAACCTTACGAGCTAGCCATCTCCATACATTTTCTATAATGTTGAGATCTGGGGAATACGAGGGCCATGCTAAGGTTTCAATGTTTTGGGACGCCATCCAAGCTTTGACCAATCTTGCAGTGTGAACAGGAGCATTATCTTGTTGAAAGATCCATGGAATTGGTCCAAATGTTTCCCGAATCTCTGGAAAAGATGATTCCAACATCGTTTTATAGCTGTTTCCCGTAATTCTGGAGTCTACAATTCTCAGCTCGAACGCGCCATAGTACGATATTGCTCCCCATACCATAACTCTACCTTCACGGCTGTGATGGCGACTCAAGTACTTCTCCTCCTTTCTTAAATCATTGAAATAGTAATTGTATCCATCCGGCCCATCCAGATTAAATTTCTTTTCGTCACTAAATACAACTTTTTTCCATTCACCAGGGTCGTTATTTGTGACAGAATTCCAAGCCATGTGGTCTCTTGCCAAATCGAGGCGACGTTGCTTGCGAAGTTTATTCAAAGGCGGTTTTTTTTGTAATTTTTTATATTTCAGATGTGGTGCTTTCAGAATCGCCCTTCGAAACTGTGGATTTGCTAGCAGCAACATCAGCTAATTTTATAACTTTTGATGTTGAAAGTGCGGAATTGGATGCAATCTTAAGGACTTTTCGGGTTTCTTTTGGTGTTAAGGCCATCGCGGTCCTACCTTTGTTGTTCTTACCGTAGGAGGCACTTTTTTCCACATAATGATCAACAACATTTGGACTTCGACCCATCTTTTTGGCAATTTGGCGATTCGAAAGTCCTTCAGAGGTCAATATATCAATTTGTCCTTTTTCTCGATCTGATAAACCTTTCCGCTTTCCCATTTTATTCGAATTTACAAGTTTACGACTTAACACAGTGAATGCTTAAAAAAAAATTTAGTTTCGCACCTTTATTGCGCAAATTATGTAAGCAAACTAAGTGTCTCTATTCATGTGAACCAGTAAATAAAGCAAAATATTGCAGCTGCCGAATTTTACCGCTACGAAATACCGTTAGCTGAAATAATATTTCGATGTGTTTGTATTTGTAAACCAGTACAGTCTTAGCTTGAGTTAGCAGAAAACTATTTGTTGAAAGATCAAATACAGAAACTTGAATCAACATTTTCTTTCACAAAAATTGTTGCCACTAATCAGGTGAACCAGACTGTAAAACGAACTGGTTAAAATATAAAAAACAAGTAAGTATCCACATTAATATTAAATACAAAAGAAATACAGGAAGAGATATTGACGAAAGCATAAGAGAACTCAATGATATAATAATTAATTCAGCTGTCTTACCAACACAAAACTAAAACTATAAGCCGCTTGGTCTCAGAGAAATTGCCAATAGAGAAAGAGAAAAGGTTGTAAATGAAAAAAGGCGTAAAAGACGTGCAAGACGAGAATGACAGGAAAATCGCTCCCGTTCCACTCAGCTTCGATTGAAATCTGCTGCACGTAAATTAAAAAAGCGCTTAAAGGCAAGGACTGAAATGTATATAAAGATTCCAAATTCAAGTACGCAAAATTCTCTTTGAAAACCCCAAAAGTTCATGAAGTCACCAATTGACTCCAACACACTTATACGTGACTTGGGTGGAAATTAGGCTCGAGGTGGCGAAGAAAAGGCTTAATGTTTTGCAAATCACATAAGTACTTCCACCTAATTGACTAAAGCACAATTTTGAGCTGTCATTTTTACTCAACATGGTCCCACGCGTCTTTTAAGACCTCATCCTCCGAAATTATTAGATTCATACAAGAACTTAATGCAAAAAAGTTGCACTAATTGAGCTGTAGTGCTGCTTTCTTTGCTCTTCAGATCATTCTGAGTTTCGGATACTATCCAATTTCATGGAAAAAGTCGCAGGTTATTTTGATAGATAAATATGGGAAAGATTTAACCGTCTTCATATTGCCAATCAGTCTTCTACCCTGTCTTTCTGAAATATTTGAAAAAGTGTTATTACCAAAGATGTTTCTTTTCCTCTACGAAAATAATAAAATATCAACGCATCAATTCGGATTTCGTGCGAAACATAGCCCGATAGAGCAAGTAAATAGAATTACTAACGAAATAAGATATAACGAATTTGAGTAAAGAGAGTACTGTTCAGCTATGTTTCTAGACGTGGCTATGTTTCAGGTGTGCCTTCATGCCTTTCATATAAGATTAAAAAAGGTTTACTTTTAAAATTGTATAAAACATTGGAGTCTTAACCAAAAAATAGAGAATTTATGGTTAAAGTAGGAGATTTCATATCTGATGAACGACAGATAAGGGCTGGTGTACCACGCACTGTTTTAGGCCCAACTCTATACATCATATATACAACTGTATGTATTGAAATCAACTTTTGCAGATGACACAGCGTTAGTGAGCCGTAACAAATGCCACATCACAGCATCAAAAATATTAGCGGAGCATTTAAGTTCTGTCACATAACAGGATACTACGAGTAATAGAATAGAATATCAATCATTCCATCCGAGTATGCTAACATCTTTATTTTAAATGAACAAGGTTTCTGTAATGGAACTCGCCAAAACAACACCACTTTAAACCATTGCAGTTGCACTCGAGGCCCTTAGTTGTTTTCATTAAACGTATTCAGTTTTGCTTTCAACTTCAAACTAGTTTTGAGATTAAAATTAGTTTGTTTTCAAGAGAAACCATACAGTAAAAATATGCCTTTGTATCTGTGTGTAAATGTGCAGAGGCGAATTCATATGGGACACCAACAGTTTATGCGCAATTTCGCTGCACAGCTTCCGACGCTTTAGACAGTGACCGCACTTTTGCCCACAGACGCTTTCGCGGAAGTCTCGTGTTGCGTTGGTGGCGAAGAACCAGCGCGCGAAATAAAAACCAAATGTATGCGGCATGGCTTGGCATTTTTGGTCAGAAACAAAAACAACAAATGCTAGTTAAAGTGCTGAATGCGCTTATAATTCAGCATTCCGCTTTCGCGCAACGATTTAGATTTGGAGTAAAATGAAACTGTTTTCAGATTTCCCAAGGGACATAGCAAAGTCAAAGCTGCAGTTTTGAATGCCGACGTTTTTCTTTCAGTTCAGCAAATGTAACAACAACAGCATGCACGTTATTGGAACATACACCTAGTGGAGCCACATATAAATTAAAATAAATATATGACATTTGGTCTGCCGTGCGGAAGGTGCGTCTTGGGATTTGCGCAAGCTTAAGGCCGCGACTTGGTTGCAAGCATTTAAATCTTGTTGGCAAGGGCAGCATTTGCATTTCGACTCAGTGGAGCTTTGAAATTATAACCCAACGTATGTGGGCCACACCCTTTGCGATTGGGACCGTCGTTCGCACACACATATTACTGCCTCTACTTTTAATGCTTCAACTCTCACTTTTTCTTCCGCAATAAAGTCCGACATTCATATTTATGTATATGGAATTATAACACAAACGTGTGCAAATTTATGCGGGCGGCACGCACTCTCGCTTTTATTTATTTATAGCTCAAGTGCCCCTTGGCAATTAGAGAAAATAAGATACAGCATTTTAATTAGGAATTCCTTCCTACAGTGGTTGTTATATGAGATAAAAAATTCAAATATTCACTTTATTTTAACCATTTATTGATTACCTGAATACCATTAGTCGTGAATAATTCTGGTATTAAAGAAAAATACCAAAAATAAATAAAAACTTTAGACATTGACGAAGAAATTTGAACTTAGTTAATTAGATGTATATTTTAAAAAGATCACTCAAATACTATTTTCAATTTCTAAGTGTTGAATTTTATTACTTAAGTTTTTGGCTATATATTTTTATATCTAATGGAATTAAAATTATAAAGAAGATGTCTCTTCAGCAGCCAGGAATGAGAAATCGATGTTATCGTTCAAAAAGTGACAGCAGCTTTTGATCGTCGGTCGTAAAATGCATTTTGAACAAAGAGCAAATATTAAATTTTGTTTTAAACTTGGAAAAACGTTTACTGAAACATTTCAAATGATGGAAAAAGTATATGGTGATCAGTGCCTATCCCGCAGTAATGTACATGAGTGGTTTAAGTGATTCCAAGAAGGTCGTGAGGACCTCTGAAACCACCGAAAAAAAGGCGTCTTCAGAATTCAAAAATAAAGACAAAGCTGATTTATTTTTACGATTCCATGGGTATTGTATACCGAAAGTTCGTCCCACCTGGCCAAACATTGATTCTACGT
The DNA here is from genome assembly GCA_027475135.1 of Bactrocera correcta. NCBI lineage: Eukaryota > Metazoa > Arthropoda > Insecta > Diptera > Tephritidae > Bactrocera > Bactrocera correcta. The sequence continues at coordinate 12,764,143 of CM050323.1, read as the reverse complement.
TTTACCTTGGTGTTATGAAGCGTCTTTTGCTACGCATTCGTCGTGCTCGACAATACCGTGAGGCAGGGTCCTGGCGACTGTTGCACGATAATGCGCCGTGTCATCGGTCGACGCTTGTCACCGATTTCTTGACAAAAACTCCACATTAACCAATAATCACTCACCCTACTCACCTGATCTGGCACCCTGTGATTTTTACCTATTTGGAAAACTTAATTTGCCCATGAAAGGACACTGTTTCAAGACATTTCAGCTATCCAAAAGGCGACGACCGATATTCTCAAGAGCATTCCGAAAAATTACCTTAAACACTCATTTGAAATGCTAATTGACCGGTCTAAACGCTGTATCGAAGCACAAGGAAACTACTTTGAATAAAAGATATAACTTTTGAAAAATATTAGTTTTTTGTTGTTTTTTTTTTTAACAGTCCTGTTTCTTTTGCGACAGACCTTGTATGCAGTACATTGAAGCAATTCAAAAATTAACGTCCACTTTCAAAATTAATGCAACTATTTGATGTCTCTCTTTAGCTTTTTTCAACTATTTCTTTAATTTTTTCTACTTTAGTAATTTTATATAAATCTTTTTGTGTGCGCCGTGAACCACTGTGCAGCACTTGGCTAATTCAAAAGGGTAAATTATGCGCCATTTGGTCTTAATGGCATATGTTGTATCTAAATAAATCCTCAAACCTTTGTAATTGCCTTCGAGAGCTTTTAGCGAGTGCTTTCGTATCCATATTGTTAAGCTCTGTTGCCTTTCGACGAAGGTTATATAAATGGCACCCACATTGGAGGTGCTTTAAATTAGTACGAAATACGCAAATTTGTTTGGCTTGTAGCAAAATAAACAAAGCTGAAGAATAATGCGGACACAACGACACACATCAAAAAGAATTTTAAGTGAAACATTTTCAGAAAAGGAAATGGTCATATGCAAATTAATGAAAACGAAAATTGAATGGAAACACCGTACACCAATGAAATGTTCGTGGGTTTCGCGGTTTTCATTTGAATATGCATACATACTTATACCCATTTCATTTCAACCTAAATTCGATCGAAGAATGTATTCTTGGAACGTCTTTTAAATTTTTTGTCGATAGCTTTATAAAAACTATATATTGTTTTTAATACCATGAGCAGCGCATATTAAGCATATAGTACCACTGTGGGAAAACAAAGAAAAAAGATATATATTTGCGCCATGGAATCATTCTGATACCGAAACGTTTACAATGCTGGAAAAGGCCTTCGGTAAAAATTGTTTGCCATGAACAAACGTTTTTAATTGGTTGAAACACGTCCAGGACTGTCATCAACATCAACTGTTAGTTAGTGCTTGAGAATAGACGATTAACACTCAGAAACTTTACTGGCATTTGAATATCGGAAGGATCAGTGAAAATCAAATCAAAAATTTTTCAAAAAACAGCATCGCATTAACGTTTTTGAAACAATTTCGACTAAAGACGGACAGACGGCGGACCACTATAACATATAGCTGCCCTACACACTGAACGATCGCAATCAAAGGCTTAAATGGAATTCTTTCTCATTTGACAAGATATATTCAAGAAATTTAGTACAGATTATTTTCTAAGACAACAATGTAATCTCCAAAGATATTGTTCAGAACGGATTACTATAGCATACGGATTACTATAACATACGTATAGCTTCCATACAATCTGAACACATATAATAACAGAAGAACTTTGGAAAAATATCGTAGGTTTGAGTAATATGATTTAAGATAAAATTATTATCAAATATCTTGAATACTTTTCAATATCTTTTCGGTTACTTTTGTACTTTGCTACCAAAAAGTTTATAACTTACCTAAGTACTTACTTAGAAGTATTCGTTGTAAAGGAAATGTCGGGGAAATAATACATACCTGCAATAAAAAGAAGACTAAATAAGATATATGCGAATTTATAACTGGATATTGTAAAGAAATTGTGGAGATAAATTAATTGTGAAACAAAGAATAGATAGGGTTGTTTGTCATTTTCTTTGATGTTCGCTTAGAAATAAATAATAAGTAATTTAGCTTTGCGATTTTTTTTCTTTTGCAATTTCGGCAATTATTTCTTCCATTTAGTAGTGGCCTACATGACCGTAATGATAATTAGAAGGCTTAACTGCCTTATGTTCTCCGAAAAAAATTGTACTGGAAAAAGGAATAAAATATTTTTTAATTTCAGAGGAAAGTACATACATAAGTGCCTCATTCGTTAAACAAGTAAGAAAGGACTAAGTTCGGGTGTCACCGAACATTTTATACTCACGCATGATAAAGTGATATTCGAGATTTCATTATCCGTCATTGACATATTTTTTTATTTTGCTGTAAAATTAATTAGATTAGATCAATTTGTGTTTTTTGAGTATTGAATTGTATTTTCATTTATATGTATGTATTATACAGAGAAGGCATCAGATGGAATTCAAAATAGCGTTACATTGGAAGAAGGCGTGGTTGTAAACCGATTTCACCCATATTTCGTACATGTCATCAGGGTGTTAAGAAAATATTTTATACCGAATTTCATTGAAATCGGTGGAGTATTTCCTGAGATAGGTTTTTGGTCCATAAGTGGGCGACGCCACGCCCATTTTAAATTAAAAAAAAAGCCTGGTGCAGCTTCCTTCTGCTATTTCTTCCGTAAAATTTAGTGTTTCTGACGTTTTTTGTTAGTCGGTTAACGCACTTTTAGTGATTTTCAACATAACCTTTGTATGGGAGGTGGGCGTGGTTATTATCCGATTTCTTTCATTTTTGAACTGTGTAAGAAAATGCCTGAAGAAAACGACTCTATACCCACTTTTCCACTAAAATTACGTCCAAATATGGCCCTCCCTAATGCGATCCTTTGTGCCAAATTTCACTTTAATATCTTTATTTATGGCTTAGTTATGACACTTTATAGGTTTTCGGTTTTCGCCATTTTGTGGGCGTGGCAGGGGGCCAGTTTTGTCCATCTTCGAACTTAAGCTTCTTATGGAGCCAAGAAATAGGTGTACCAAGTTTCTTCATGATATCTCAATTTTTACTCAAGTTACAGCTTTAACGGACGGACGGATAGACGGACAGATAGACATCCGAATTTCAACTCTACTCGTCACCCTGATCATTTTGGTATATATAACCCTATATCTGACTGAGTTTTAGGACTTACAAACAACCGCAACTTTGTTGCGAGAGTATAAAAATCGATAATTCTTAGAGTGAAACTTGTTTACTCATTATTATAATAACAGTTGCAAACAATGACAAATAAAAACTTTTCGTTTGCTCCTGTGATGATTGAGTTGAAGTGCAATTTTCAGGTAATTGTTGGAGTAAAATCTGTTGTCACCTCATTAATGCGCTTTTCCACTGAGGTCGCACACGAGATACTTTTACTTCGGGAAAAAATATTTTATTTAAAATGTTGCAAACACACGCGTAAAAGTGGTCTACATATGAATAAGAGTTTCGTAGAATCCGGCTTATTTGCGATGATGTACGCACATCCTTATACTTCTTCAAGTAGTAAGAAGAGACAGGTATAGTGCAAGTAAAAAAAAAAAACGATTGAAATTTTATAACACTGTTATAACACTGTAGGACGGCTCTTACAGGTAGAACAAATATATTCCAACTTAAGTTACGAATTACGAACATTCACGAACGAAACAGAAATCGGTTTTTATTTCAAAATTAATTTTCCTTGATTTTCATTATAGAAATAGCATTGTATTAACTTCTAAGTCGCAGCTAAAAAAAATATTTTATGCGATATACAGATCTACGCTTATTAACATATGCATCTAGTCTTGGAGAGACTCAAACTAAATCCCAAATACCCTTTAATAATTTCACTTACTGTAGACTGGAACGGTCAGATTGAAATCGTGCGAAAAAAATATGTTAACAGTGCAATCCGTTACCGCCGTTCATGATCTTCACAGTGGTGATCTTAAGAATTTGAAAACAATAAAAGAATATAATATTTGATAAAGTGTTTTGAGAGTTGATGCTAAAAACCTTACCAATTGAAAGGAGGTTGAAGCTATATGTCAGAAACGATTATTTATGGCTCAAGCAGTTCACGACTTTCGAAAATCCTTTGGGTAGCCAATAAATGTCCGATTGAAATCGAGCTAAAGTGGGTTTGGGACACGCCACGTAAAAAAAGAACCCAAAAAAGGACACACAACCTTGCATGAGAAGAAGGACCTGGAATGACCGCATAAGCGTTGTCTACCCCAACAAAAAGAAGAAGAATTGAAAGTTACCAGGTTTTTTCACTTTTGTTATTATTGAGACCTCAAAAATATGTGTAAGTTGTTATTCCTCATATTAAGGGATCAATTTGTAATATTTTTAAATCGTAACAATTGTAAAGTGTTTTAATTTAAATAGCCAAAAATGAGAATTTTATCTGATCTAAAGCTAATGCAAAATGTCACAAAAACCGCTCATTTGGAGGCGCTCTCATACTGCAAAGAATAGGGCAACCCGTTATCCATAATCTACCAAATCTTCAATAGGGATATTTTGTATTGTTCTATGTATGTAGAACACTTTTTGTTTATTTTTTATGAACATTGATAGAAAATTATTTTCCAATTACACTCATTTTAAACAAAGCCCCATTGCTGCCTCGGTCAGCAGACTATTTTGGTCCTACGTTACTTTATTTCAACTTCTTCCATCTCGATGCAAACGAAAAAAGGGAAATGTGCCAGCACTATAGCCTTTCTCGTTATGCTCTTATGAAAAACCGTTATGTGAAGAAACTTTAATAATCCGCTGAAACGGAGCCAGTCCAAAAGCTGCTAAGTAATGTCACTTTTACTAGTGACAAGTGTCAGACTTTCATATAAAAGCAACAACTATGACGCAGGCATTCCAGTCTCCATTCCTGTATCGAGTGGAACAATGGACTGGACATTTCTGTACGACATAAGTAAATTTGTACTTTGTATGAAAGCGTGTGTGAAGGAAAGCACGTTGCTGTTGGTGGTGACTTAAATGGAAATTGATTTCGTTAAGAGGATTTGTGTCAGTCGCAGATACCCTGTGTTCAGCAGCGCCTCTGTGGGCATAGCCCTTGGCTGCGTCATCAACCCCACTCAGCACACAACGTACGCAATATACATACATACAGATATATGTATATATGGACACGATACAACGACGGTAAAAAACGCAGTATTTGGTTTAGGTATAAAAGTCAACGCTGAAATCGGCTCACAGAGCCTACGGTATGCGGTGGGAAGTGTTTTTTATTGTGTTGGCGCTGCCGAAAATTATCGCATCATCTCACTAGAGAGGAGACGCGACTTTCCCCATTGTTATTGATGTGCTGTTTGCTATTAGTTGTGGTCAAATAGCGGTTCATAAATAGTCCAATAGTAGTATAAGGGCGCACGGGGTGAAAGTGAGAAGTGGTCGGAGGAATTTGTGAGTTCACTCGTAATTTTTACGTGAGTGTTGTTATGGCAGGTCGGTTGGGGCTTTTCATTTTGGCAGTTGTTCGGCCAAGCTTTTCCTCCAATTTGGATTTGTTTCTCGAAGTTTCACCCAAATGGCGGTCGTACAAGCTTTGAAATACATATTAGATCCACAGAAAGTCGTGGCTTTATTTTTATTTAAGAATTACTCATCAGGAAAATAGTGTAATATATATTACGTGTCATGCGATATTAATGACTTCTTAAATGTTATGTATTATTTTAAGACAACATATTATTCACTTAAGACTATATGAGTTGATTTATTTCCTTTCTTGTCTTACGATTTTTAACTTAGTCGAAAATTCTTAGCATTATTATGCAGAACAAAATATAATTGTTTTATAAGCAATGAAACCTTTGCAGTTAATACTCTCCAAGGTATGTGGGCTGTAAAAGAGCCTCTCTTTCAATGAGACATTAATGGGTTTTCGTAGTTCGTTGAAATTGTGAGTCTCCTCACTCGTTCGACAAATTATTTTAAGTTTTTATTTTGTGCACTCAGTGAGTAACGTCAATTTGTGCTGAAACTTGGTTTGACAGAGCAAAACACTCAAGAAACCTTTCGAGCACAATTCGATTAAGTTTTTGCTGTGAGTTCAGAGCACTCCAAGTGTCCAACACCTCAACAGTTATTGCTCACCTGTAGTCCACTAATTTCTTTGTTATTATCCCCACAATCCCTATATATACCACATTGAATTTGGTGTACTAATTCCAGTTATCCTACAATAAGTTTCCACACACATAATTCCTACTGCTTTAGACTTTGTGCGGTAATTCTCTTCCCTTTATCTCTTTTGTGTTTGCATTTTCATTCATTGGTGCGCATCACCGGCAAATGACAAGGGATCGCTTCCTTTCACCAAACATAATCCGCATATAATTTTGACAATACTGCATCGCATTGAAAACACATTTTTTGTGGAATTCGAGTGAATCAATATGAAAGTCATAACAGATTTTTACTTTCCTGAATGGACGATGAAGATTTCATAATTTAATTTATATTTTTAGTTCCACATTCCTGAAATGGGTGTTGTAAGAGCGATAGCCTTTACATAAGTACCATAAGTAAGTACATAGTCCTGGAAGTCTAGAAAGCACATGGATGAGGCAAGCAAATATAAACTTGATACTTTGTACACTCTCAAATCGGAAAGTATATTCAATTAAATAATAAATATAAAAACAATATTTAAAAAAATAATGATTTATCTTCGTACGCTTGAGAACCTTGTTCTAGTAGCCCTTCCCTTCACCTGTTGCGCTTGTTCGGTTTAGACACTCTATTATCGCTGTCTTCGTGTACGACATGCTTACATTAGAATCTAATGACTTATTACTCGTAGAATGGTTTGCATCGCTATTTGGAGTATTTTTCATGAAAATTTCTTTTCTTCTTAAAACTAATAATGATGAAGAGTTTTCATAAAGAAGCTTAATTGTAAACCGCTAGATTTTAAATCTATGTTCGACAGCATAAAAATTTAGTTTTCATTCTTTTTGCTTTCTTTTTCGTAAGTTTTCTCAAACTATTGATAGTAAACGGACTAAAGATCAGATTCCGTAAACTAATCTAAGATCTGCAGCACTGTTCCAAGATTTCTCTGCTTTAGTCAGAGTGCTTGTATTCTCTTTTGAAGTTCACACAACTTGGAAACCTATTTTCGAAATCGACTTTATTGTGTTGTCGACGAAGTGGATGTCTCTGGATGTGTGGATGTGTTTTTTTTTATTATCTATACAAATAGTTGTTAACGATTCCGTTCCAGACTTACGAACATTCTAAATAAACTAAATTTGAAAATTGTTTTGGAATGAGCTCCAATGTTTTCAAGCGGAATCCTTCGGAATTTAACCCCGTTAACCACAAGTTACGAACAACAATTCCTAATTATTTTTTATAGCAAAATTTGGCTACTTAAATTGCGTGTAAACTGCTTGAATTCTTAAATTTGAGGCATTCCTAAGTGTTCAAGTTTCAAGCTCTCATTCGATTTTGGGGGATATGCAAAGCATTTCCACCTTGTTGACAACAAAATGGAAGTGAAATTGGTATTTAACCTAAAAGCTTAGTTTCCCATTTGATTCCGACCGAGATAACATTTCCATTATTGTGGCTGGCAAAGTCACACTTACGCAGTGATTTCCCGAGGCCAACAAATGTGCAAATAACTTCCCCAACATTATTATTCAAAATTAACACTACCTTCCAGATCATTGGTTTCGCACAAAAGGAAACAGTCAAATCACTTCAATTCACTTCAATTCAGCACCGCTCGGCTCAGCTCAGCGCGGCGTTGCAGGTGCCTTTGTGGCTTGGCGCTGGCGGTGAGTTCAACTTGAGCGTAGTCATCGCACTGAAATAAGACACGTTAATTTAAATACATTAACTGCGTCGCACTAACGCCCCATCGGCCCCCTTGCACGCACCGAAATCAAGTGCGAGCTGAAGACTATTGAAGCGAAGCGCTGAACGGCGCTTGGGGAAGGTGCGATTTGTCAGGTGACGCAACGCCCGGTCGCGCTGTGCAATCATCATTTACATAACCTTGACTACGCGCGTTTGTAATTGCACATACACACGCACACACGTATTGTGTACGAGTCTGTGTGGGTGCGCTGGGAGATGAGAAGGTGATATTAAGTGCTAGTGAGTCCATACATTATTGTAAGCGAGTGAATATTAGCGGAATAAATTTTGCAGCAATTGCACCGAACTGAGCAGCGACGAGCAGCTTGCACTGTTTACCTAAGCACTCGCACACATGAATACAATATAATGTATATGTGTTGGTAGGTGTGCATAAAAAGTGTAGAAAGTACATTACGATGGGCAATGATGCCAGTAATTTGGCACGGATTATGCTTTTGAAAAATTATTTAGAATTAAATAAAATAAAAAATACTCTGCACTCACATACACCCACACACACGCTCAGACGAAGTGCGTTACGAACAACGAAATATCCCAATAAACCAAACTACAGGCTTTTAAGAGTATTGACATAAAATTTGCGTTGCTCTTCACAGCTATGTGGGCCATTTACAAGAAAAATCGAAGGTGGATATAATTTTTTACCCTAAACAGGTAAATATATCCTGTTATCACGAGTTTTGTAGGAAGGAGACGTCAGAGACTCGAGCAAGTAAATACATATATAACAGGCCAACGTGACGAACAGAGCCGATGTAGACATGTACATATATTATGCCTGTCTGTTGTATATACCCGAGCTAGTCCCCCAGTTTTTGAGGTATCGACCATTTGCGTATTGCCTTTATCTCCAGGAAGCTGCTTATTTGTCGGAAATGCCGATATTGGATCATAATAACATATAGCTGCATGTATGAAGGGTATTTATTATATCTTCGGCTCGAAATTAATGTGTTTTCTAGTAGTGCTGTAAGAAATGTATCCTTAATGGGGGGTAGAGATTTTCACTTTCGAAAAATCGATTCTTTTTTATCTTATCTTATTGTTTAACATTTTATGAATATGTCTTTAAAATTTTAAGTCGATAGAAGCAATATTCTAAGAGTTATCATCTTATTATCCTGGCCTTTAACGCTCCAACTCTAACAGCTGCGGGCGGTCGGGATAGAAGTGCAGCTGAGAACGCCTTTTTCTCAAAACTTCTTTTTCGAAGTCCGTGTCCGTGATTCTTTTCAAAATTTGAACACATTTTAACATATAAAATACCTCCCCCAACGTTTATTAAATAATTTTTTTTCCACCACACAAAATGGCGGAATTTTTAGTGGAAAATAACAGTTTACAATTTAGATTTCCCCCAAAAATTTTTGAATGCAAAAAAAAAAAAAATTATCAGAGAATGTTAGGGAGAAGATTTGATTATAGTTTAACTAATTTTTCTTGGTTTTTTATTTTCGGATAATTTCCAGCCGAGTTATGGTGAACACCGCAAAGTGTTTTTTCTCAAGGCGTTCCGGGGAAAGCACTGATACCGGCTTATGCCTCAATATTTCTGCATGAAAAAATTACCTTAAAATATCAAAAGTGTGCTCTATAATGTACAAAAGGTCCGAATAAAATTACTCGATCCAGATTTGAGATTAAATTCCCAAAAAAGTATTTTTTTTACCTTGAAACCCTACCCCCTTAAAGTATTAGGATTTATATACATTGCCTTCTGATTTCGCTCTATGAAGCAACGGCCGGTATATTATTTTAAGGGCTAAAAGAAATAATAATCTAATTTCGTATATTTTTAGTGACAATGTCTTAGGCTGAGCGCTGCTCGTAATTATTTAGGATATCCTCCACTGAAAACTTCGTTATCTTTAAAATTATATCATTACCTATTCACTCCATCCCTCCTATTTGCTTAACACCTGCCAAAGTATAAACCTTTTATCATCTTGCTTGTTCCTAGGCGTTGACATTGATAAATATTACTGTTTCTTTCTGTCGTCATAAGAGCTCATTTGGGTTTCAATTTTCTATGCACTTAAGCGAACACTCTCTTTGGAGCGACTGATCTCAAATCTGTCTTCACACCCACTTTATAATGCGGAAAATGTCCCATATGCTAGAAATAGATAAAAATGTTGTACCTTCTTCTCGGTAAAAACCGTGTTAAATTCCGCAATGGCCCACTTCAAGAGCCTTATCTCACATAACTGTAGCTATATTTACGAATTTCTCCGCAACGCCCCGCAGTAAATTTATAAGGCAAAGCCAACACCGTCAAATAAATTATCGGCCACCATAAAACCTTTGCAATAAAGTTTGTAGCGGAGCTGCCATAAACTTATTTTGGGCCCCGAACATGAGCCCGCACCGACACACCGCAACATTCCAGGTATGCTGGATGGTAATTAGCCATTCCAGTCATGTTTATTATAACGATAAAATCAATGTATGCCAGGAAGCGTTTAGCTAATAGAGTTTGGCTTGTTGGGTACACAGCAGCGCTAAACTCACACACACACACACACAGCCTGGTGCGCAGATTAACACTCAAGTACGTGTACTTGTGAGGCAAGTTCATGTGATTTATTGCATTCATTACGATTAAAGTGGCAAATGGCAAGTGGCAAGTCGCAGCGCTGCCGGTTACAGTTGTTGGCCATGGCCGCCAAGGCAGTCGCGCGCGTGTGTGAGCGTGTTCCAGGTTATGTGCCAACATACTAACACTGTGATTAGCGATGCTCGTTGAAAATTTAAATCCAGATTGTTGTCCTTGCGTCTTCAGGCCGTTTCATGCTGGCAGAGGCTTTTGAGTTTTTCGACTGCCAGTTGGCATAAGCCGACGCAACAACCGAGTGCTACCTCGTAAAGCTTGCTGAAGTGCGACGACATTGCAGGGACCGCAAGATCTTTCGCAGCAACTCAAGTGTACGAAATGCTATATTGGCTTTGCCCGGGCAGGAGGAGCCAAACAAGTGAACATCGTCGGAGTTATTTACGCTCACACACACACACACATATGTGCGCTTGTGTTGGCATAACAGGTAGTTTACTTGATTTATGTGCGAAGTTGCGAGCGCCTAACTACACCAAAAAGCTTAAACTCTCCACACAATACACGCGTGCAACTAAAATCTGCCGCTGCCACATGCGTGTTTGCGCGTACTTTCGGGCATACGGACCGAGCTTTTCGTGTGCGTTTACCTTTCCGCTTGCATATGTATTCAGCTGGCGCGTTTTCAGTTTCAACATTGCGCTTTGGAAAGCAAAGAAAATTTTTATTTAAAAGGGCGCTTGCTCTTGCACGACGGCGATACCGTTACCTTGTGCACTACTTAAAGGCCTCGCAATTATTTAAATGAATTTTATTGCGTGCTCGTTATTGCAAAATTATGGAATAATTAAGGCTATTTAAGACACCTCTGCGCCGTGCGCACACGCAGCATTTTATATTTACGGGCCAGCTTACGTCTCGAGGTAATGGCAGATGTAAATTGAAACAAACAGTGAACGCATTCACGAAATATGGAGTCACTGCTTCACAGCAAGCGGCAAAATGAGCTCGAATTCTTTCTAATCTTCGCTACTTAAGAGTGCTGTAGAGTTCTTGTTTATTACTCAGTAGCACATTTATTTGGGAAGATGCGAGCGGAGATTGAATAACCTGAGAGCTTCTAATAAAGTTTAGTACAAAATAAGTAAATGCTACTGTTGCACCTCGTTTTAATAATTAGAAGAGTTTTACTGGATAATTTTAATAGCTGCAAATAATTTAATTGCTCAGTCTTAAAAACGTTCAAAAATAGTTCACTTTACAAAAAACCAAGAAAACACGTTAAACTTTTCTGCACCGAAACGGTAAAATGAAAGGACCTTTGTTCGGTCAGTTTGGAAGGTAACTATAAGCTATAGTGCCTCGATCTGAGAAAAATGTTCGGAGATTGTGGCGATGCCTCAGATAAGGGACTAGTTCGCATATATGCACATGGAGAGACAGACGGGCGGGTCTAAATCGACTCAGCCCGTCATGGTGATGGTTTATATATTATATATGTGTATATATTTTCGACGTTGTCTGTTTAGGTGCTACAAATATCATGGCAACATAATATAGTATATGTAGCTTGTTCAGGGTACAATTTCCTTAGATATACCAATAACTAAGTTCGAGTTTTAAGTTTTGGAATAGCTGCACACTTGAAATGAAAATGTTTTTGTTTAAAGATCATTGTTTAAGAATATGCGCTCTTTAAAAGATGGATTTGTTACATCATCAAACATTAGCTTTTAGGTTATCACTGTTTTGGAGTTTTTCATTTGTCACGCAAGATATGATCGCGCCATTGCACAGTTGTTGTTCTTGTATGGAAACAGCGGCCAAAAATACTTCCATTGCCTATATTAAAGTGAAACTTTTGCCAAAGATTTTTAAAATCTCCCTCTCCCGTTTCCCAACCACCGATGGCAACAAATTTTAATTAATTATATTAAATTAAAAAAGTTGTTAAACGAAAAAAGGAATTTTTTGAATATTATTCAACTAAATCAAAAATTGATTTTAATAAAATTGATTTAGTTTTGCATGATAGTTTCTTTGACTGGTGATGAAAGGATCTAAGCTCAAAAGCAATCGGCTTAGCAAGTCCTAATTTGTAGCGATCCGTTAGTTCTTTCGTGTATGATGGAGTCGGTATATCTTCACGTCCTTATTGCTTGACTCAGCAGATTCTTATGAGAGTTCTCCAATTGAAACTGGTGCATATTAAATAACATCGGGAGCGATGTTATGACTGACGAAGGAAGATAATACCAGGAATATTTTGAAGTTAATTCCTTTGCAGGATCTTGCACAAATCTAGTGCATTTAGGCTTTGATTCTTTTTGAAATTGAATTCGAACGGGAGGGCAATAGCGGGTGGACGAAGCTCTGCAGCTTTTCTAAATTTGTTTGTGCTCTTCATCATTTTGCGATTTTATTATCAATTTAACAGAGACATACATATGTCGTGACAAGTCAATTATTAAACTGCTTATATTTTGACCGGAATTGCCATCAAAGCCACATATTGTTATTGAGAATAGGTAATTAGGTACATTTGTGAGGCAATGTAATGCATTAATTTTTTTTTATCTCAACTTCAACATCAGATTCTGAGACCTCAGCTCAGGAAAACTGTTTTTTCTTTAAAATCAAGAAGATACTGAAGCTTTATTAAATTTGCTTGGGTGATAAATGATATTTCTTCACACATTTTCTAAACACCAAATATATATATATATATATATGATATGATGTGCCTAAATAAAAGTACGTATAAAACAAACATTTGATAAAAGAGAAAAAATGATTAAAAAATTAAATTAACCAAAGCTCAATATGTATATATGTATATGTATAATGAAAAAAACATAAAAAACAATAAAATATGCACGAATATAAGTACACGTAAATACAAAAAATTATAAAAAATTACGCACAAAAAATCGCATGCCTGATAGAATAACATGAATAACAAAGAAAGTTGCAAAAAGTTGCAGCTGAAATCAATAGCATGGACTTAGAAAACATTAGCTAATATAAACAAGCTTGACTCATTTGAGGGCGAGACAGGGATCACAACTTTTTGTATACCTGAATTCGATGTATAAAGAAAAACATGGCACTCAAAAGCGCTCTTATAAAACAATTGTTTTAAAATAATAAAACAATATATTATTATATAAAAACTACTTTTTTATATAATATATACCTTTATTCTCAATACACATTTCGATTTATGGGGCTAAGCACGATTTTATCAAATAAAAGGACGTCAATACGGAAAGTGAAAAGAGAGTACCTATTTGGCGTGCAGAGAAACGAAATCCCAACATTGTTCGTGAGCAAATGCAGAAAGCACATCTCTTGAAACTACACCGTAAAGTCTCTAGTCTCAGTTTTGCCCGAAATCACCTAAATAATGACAAGATAATCAAGATTAAGAAAAATAAATTTTTTAATAATATAATATGATTGCGGCAAAGCAGACAGTTCGCTTACAAAAAACATTACTTTGGTCCTAGGTGATTTTTTCCGATAAGAAAAAGGTCAACCTTGGTGGTCCAGACTGCTTTTAGAGCTACTGGAGAGATTTAAGAAAAGAGCCACGATCTTTTTCAAAGCGCATGCCCGCTTATGGTATGGGGCACAAATTTCAAATTCTGGGACACCAACGTTTAATGGCTGTCTTTTCAGCAATGAAATACCGATTTCGGTGCATTCTGTTTATTAACTAAAATAGTATAAAAAGTAACGTTAGAAAAAAAATTGATTTTTTACAACTGTTAGAGTTATCATAGAGCTTTAAAAGAACATCATTCCTCTTTTGGGATGGGAACACATTTCTTTCAGTATTTCACATTAATAAAATTTCTTTATAGTGATGAAACAAAGCGTAGTAAACGATTTTTCCAAAACATATTCTTAGAAACTCTAATAGTGACGTTAGTATCTCAATCCTTTGTCTGAATAAACCAAACACTCTTCATTGTTATCATTACATTCAAGCCGTACAGGAGTATGTGCGTAACGATGTTTGAAATGGCACCAGTTCTCAACTGCAACACACTTAAATTTCGCCCTGCGAATATATATATGTTTATATATACATATATAAAATGGTTCATAGGTATGTACTTGTAGAAAATTGCAGACTGCCCTCGGGAAATTTGATTGCGTAAGCCTTTCACCATTAAAACTTGCGAGTGCTTAAAATTTTAATTACTTTCAACTCGTCGTTTTGTATGCATACCAATTAGCCATTTTCAAAAATTCAATTATCATTACAAAATTTTAAGTGCTTCGTGTTTATGCTTCGCAATAATTTTCACTCACGTTACATCGTGGGCAATCAGCGAAGTGGGCTTGATGCAAAATATGGAGCGCGCTGAGTGCCTTTGTAGTGTGTGTCAAACATTGTCTGACCGACCCAAAACACAAATGGTTTCAGCAAATTAAATGAAAAATAGGCGTGAAGTGACAACAATGTAATCGGAGTTCAAAAAGAGACTCTCTATATCATTCACAAAGAAACATAAATTGCGTGTGATGGACTCAGTTCAATTTTGCTAAAATTTTCTATCAAAAGGTGCTATTACTCGGCATCCTATAAAGCGAATTGTAATCCTAATTGCCTTGTGCTTGGTTTAAGCTGCATTTTAGTGAAATAGTAAGGTACCCAGGTGATTGGGAACTTAAACCTGTGTATTCAAATTTTGTTTATTATAATCCCTGGCTTATGCGCCCAAACAGCTCAGTCCTCTTGACATACAAGTTCATTTCAAGACTGGTCATGTTAGTCAAAAGTTTATTGAGTTTCGGGATCCAAAAAGTGTACCCAGCATTTTCCAGTTGTTAATAAATCTATTAAATATATTCTTAATGTTGAGATATAAACAAGATGTATGAATGTAATAATTTAACTTCTGAAAGAGTAAAATGATTCGAGATCATACGTACTTATTAGAAGGAGCAGAAAGGTGAAGGCAGGAAACTTATAAGTTATGAGACATGACGCGTACATTTATTAAAGCATATATATTAAATGGATTTAGAATAGCCCGCCCTCGCTTAAGATATAATATTCAAAATAGAATGAAAAAAAAAAAATGGATGAAATCGCTTTCTCCCGTATCACGGTTCCGCTAGAAACTACTAAAAACAATAAATACATGACATGTTACACCTGGGATGAGACAACAGATCTTTGTAGAAACCGGTTTTAAAATTGGCCGATGGACGCGGCATCGCCAACATTATCATATCACAGGACCTGTTTGACCGATATCGACCAACGGTAATTATTATTATTACTTGTATTCCAGTGCGAATAAGAATGAAAATGGACTACAACCACGCTTATATTCCATATAACACAATTTGAAATTCCATTTGGTTCTATAAATAAATATATATACCATATGAGCCAATCTATTTGTCCGAATAAAATTTTGCATGAGAAGTTCCCTTGAGGTGCATTACCTAATGAGCAAAAATTTTCCAAATCGATCCAAACCTATTCAACCGACCATATATCGAATATGTGGTTCCCTGTACCTATAACGAACCTTTAATCAAAAAATTTAATATGTGAGATGTGATAATAGTACGTCAGTATGTCAGAAATGGTTCGAATCGGATCAATAATAACCTTACCTCCCATACACTTAGTACAAGGTTCGTTCCAGGGTAAATATGACTTTTTGAATCTAGCGCCCCTTGGTGGCGCTATATATATTTCCTGCGTTAGAATCTGCTATCTTTATCGATTGTCCAATTAGAAATTTATGACATTTTATAGATTGGAAGTAAATTTATTGCGTATTAAGTGTCAGTATGTTTGTGTTATCGGTAAGAAAATGAGCTGCGAAAAAAGTGGTCAAAGTACAAAGTGGTCGTGAGGACATAATTGACGATAAATATGTGGGCCAATCAAAATCCGTGATCACCGGAAATTCCATCGAAACTGTGCGTGAATTCATCAAAAGTCAGCCAAAATCATCATTGAAATTCAAGGAAATGGATTTAAACATCTTGAAAACATCGATTTATCGCATTTTGACAGAACATTTGGACTTACGAAAAGTGTGTGCACGGTTTGTTCCGCACAAATTGACTGACAACCAAAAATTGCTCTCATCGATCGACGCTTGTGACCGATTATCTGACCAAAAATCACATTTTAACCATTAACCATTCCCCGTATTCACCTGATATGGCACCATGCGACTTTTTCCTTTTCGGAGAAATGCGTTTGCCCATGAAAGGAAAGCGTTATGCCGACGTAGAGGCCATTCAACGTCAATGAGCTAAAACACTCGTTTGACATGCTTTTGGACCGCGCAAAAAGCTGTCTTGAAGCAGAAGTAGACTATTTTGAATAAAATAAATTGAATTTGTCATTTGTTCCGTTTTTCTTTAAAGTCCTGTTTACTTTAGAACAGACCTTTTAGAAAGTTTTTCGCACTTCCGGCTGACTTTAAAGTGCGTACCTCGGCAAATATGTGAGTTATCTTAATAAAATTGAGAGGTTATGTTTTTGAAATAACGGTTTATCTTTGAGCCTGAGATGAATAAAAACTTGCCTACTTAGATTTCATGGAATACTGAACCCTGAATTCTTTCGAAACATTTTCAAAATAAAGTTACATCTGAACTTAGCTTTTCCATATTTGTTAGAAATATATCTAGACAATACATCTTTGTGTTTGAGGTCTGAAAACAGAAAAAGTTGATAGAGCCGAAATCCGTCACATATGGTGAATGCGGAATGGTTGGACCCGAGTCGTGAATAGTTTATTATTTTCATTGATGTATGATGCGGTAAATCAGACGATAGTGACGTAGTACGACACAGCCTTGTACTGAACTGTTAATGCACAACATGTTGGCTTCGTTTGACTCACCACAACATTACTTGCAACAAAAATACTTTTTAAGAACAATAAGCAAAATTATAATAACAAGTTATCCACATATGTAGTTCGCGGTGACCCACTCAAAACTAACAGGATAATCGTTATTCATTCTCTGCTGGTTGACAGTGGATCGAACTCACTTAGTTTTTTCAGACATTACTTTGTTGCTAGTTCAGTAGAAATATAGTTTTGATTTGAAGTATTCTCAGTAATTCTAAGCACTATGTTGTTGTAATTTTTTTGGTGTTATTATCGTGGGTTCGTGGGTTCCGCAGTTAAATTTCTTGAACACACCTACTAAATAGTGTAAGTTATCTCAATAAATATCAGTTTACTTGTTGCATGGGTTCTTCTTTTTTGGTCGATAAAATCAGCCAACTTCTTAGATTGCCTGTTAAAACAATGATTTGGTCTATTTGCATTAAGAGTTGAAAGCACGAACTACGAGATGGAGTGATGAAAATGAGTAATTTTCGTTTTCCTTCCAATTGCGATACTATTAGGCTGAAATGAAGAGATATAACTTTGACTGCCTATCATTTACTATATTTACACTGGGAATACATGAAAGAAGTAAATTACAGTTAAGATTTGACCTACTAATACATAAGGTCCTTCTACTGGTCGTAAAATTACTGTAACAACTATAGTTCAAAATAAAATTTTGTTAATAGGATAGAATTGAATACCTCGGAATTTTCTGGTATTCGGAATCTTTTGGGTACACCTAAGAACATATCGGAACAACTCAGATGCATCCGACTGCTACTACCATCTAAGCAGTGTTCTCCAAAACTATGCCCGAGCGTTGTTTCGTTTATATTAAAGATTACAAGCAATTCAGTGATACAACAAATATTTCGAATAAAGACCAAAAAGTGTCTCTTATAAGTGTCAACACTGGTTACATTGAAATCGCATCTGTGTACAAAGTGGCGCCACTCAAATGCCATTCGTTGAAGCCCAGGGATTCACAGAAAATCGAATCGCCGAAGCAGAAGAACATCGCGCCAGCATTTCATACCGTAATTAGCCTGCCAATACCGGTACTGGGGGCGAGCATTTCCGCGCTTACAGCGTCGGTGTTTGTTGCAATGCGCTGCGAGGCGTTCAGTGTTGCATCTTGCAACAATCGGTTGCTTGTTTTTAGTGCTGCGTGCATCTTTATTGTGTTCTCATTTGTGAACGCACTCGTGGCATGCGGTGCAAGTAGTAGCTCGCCCATCTTGGGCCCCGTGCGCTGCGGGCGCTTTGGCGCATGATGAGGGCGGGGTTGAGGTGGGATGCAGCTAGTAAAATAAACAATGAACAAGAGTAAAAATTGTTGTCAATGATGTTTGTTCGTTGTTAGTTGCCGGCTGTGCGTCGCCCACATCTGCGACCACCACTCCAGCGCTTTCTACTTGTTCCTGTTGCACGCTGACACAGTTCATAGTTGCACAAATAGCGCTTCGGGCGGGCTCACTCAAACGTTGTTGAGTGTTGTCGTTTTTATTGTTCTGTTGTTATTATTGCAATTATGAGCGGTGGTCTTTCGGTTGGTTTACTTTTATTAGTAGCGGAATTGGAATAGAAACCCGCGGCATTTTTGCTTCGCTCTCCTCAAGCTTCGCCCGGCGTTAAAGCACAAATAGGTAAACAGCATTAGTTTCGAGCAAAAAACTTCAACTATGTTAATACAAAACGTTGTAGCTTGCTTTGAGCTTGTTTAATTTTTCGTTCGGAGGCATTGCATTATCCGAGTAGAAAAAAATTTGTACAATATGGAATTATAAAGAGTGTTTGCTTCTCGCCACACTTTCGTTTGTTTGTGCGTTTCGGTTAAAGGTGACAATGCTTTGAGCTGAAATCAGAACAAATAGAACATTGAACCAGAAAGAAATTTTCACAACTTAACTTTGGTTAATGTGGAACTGTTTGGGTTTGTATAAAGTTCTAAGTTTTTACAGAAAATTGGTTCGCGTAACTGGCAAATCCAACTGTATATAAAAGTAACATGTTCCTAATCAGACCTTTGTAACCGGAACAGTTCCAGATTTATATTCCTTCAAGAATTGGTGCTTCAACCCGATGACAACACACCGTTCCCACGACTGCCGGGAATTCTGCCACTACAACGACAACAACAACACACCTTTTTTCAGCACCGTTCTGCACACCAAATAACAAAAGAAATTGGATATTTACTCCCACACATCACTCGATTTCATAGCGATCCTTCGCTTTACCTTAGTTATATTAGACAGCGAGATCCGCGTGTTACTTTTTGGTACCCATCCAGTCCTATGGTGTTCTCTTTTCCAGCAAACTAGTTACTTAAGTACTCAATATTGACTGTCTAGGTATAGGTCGGACATTAATTAGTTTCTAGGGATCCCTAATAGGTTAGGTTAGGTTAGATGGCTGAACACAGATCACACATAGACTAATAATTAGTCCACAGTGATTCTAGGGTACCTTTCCTTGCTAACTCATCAGCTTTGCAATTGCCTGCAACTTCGCTATGTCCCGGCACCCACACCAGTCTAATCACAAAAACTCTTGCTTTCAAGAGAGCGACGTTAGACATTCCCCGACCAACCCTGAACGCACTGTGAATGAGTTCAAGGCTGGTATTGCCGCTCTACTTTCTGAGTAAATGGTCACTTCTCTGAAGATGAATATATACATAAATATTTGCTACGTGTCCTTTTGCAACAAACCCCATTTGGTTACACATCTTTACACATTTTAACTACTAGAACTTGAAACAACCAAATTTATGAAATTAATAGAGAGCAATTTCTCAAAATTTTTCTTAAATTATTTGGCATTGCAAATATGAGGACCTGCATGCATATACAAGAAGGCAAATACTACACAACAAAAACCTTGGAGAAAATTGTTCTTGTTGCGCTCGCTATCTATTCGAAGACAATTAAAAATGACCCAAAGGAGTAAATGAATGACGCAACTTTATTTGTGAGCAGCTACACACTTTGCAAGCGCATACTCACTTACCACATACAACCCTGGTTATAAACGAAATAAAATTGGCAGTAAAAAGCTTGCTGCACGTTTCAGAAAGTTCCAGCCATCCGTCACCGTCGCCGCTGCATCCGGACTGAGTGCAACAGACGGGCGTCTGCTCGTCAGCTTGCGTGTATTTCGGCTTCGTCTTGAAGTAAGGATGTCGAGCGTGGCATAAGACTTTGTTTGACAATTTGGTCAGTATTTGCAAAAGTAAATATTTATTGAGAGTGAGCGCTGTCGAAGCTCCTCCGGGCGCTAGCTTTGACCACTGTGCCACCAAGTCATTCTCTATTACGGCAGCTCAGTGGTGCGCCTCCGGCAAACAGTGACATAGAAAAAGAGCGACAACTAAAGTCCCAAGTACACACAGCAAATGCGTGCATCAACGTCGTCAAATGTGTGTGTGTATGTGATTGTTTGTACAAAAGGCACAAAGCCACTCAGCCTGGAGCTAGAAGATAATTTTTTGATAATATTAACATCCTTTTCGGTGTTGCACCAGCAAAATGTCTGTTGTATATAAATCAGTTGACTTTGTTGTCGGTCGCTGGCTCAAACAAGGCGCACAAGAACTGTGTACCGTATTTGCGCACTTCCGGGCAAATGGCATTCTGATCTGTTCGCACTGAAACTGGCTCTTAACAATGTGCACGTGCACAACTATTGGATGTACACGGACCGAAACGGCTCACAAAGGTGTCTATTTAAAATTAAAATATTGAGTTTTCGCAAATTTTAATTTTGCTAATTTTAAGCACCAATTAGCTTGCGTTTCGAAGCGGCACTCTCATTCTTAGCCGGCAGATGGGGTAACGAGCTAAAGTCTCTAATTTCCTTTGTCTTACGAATACAGTTCAACACGGTATGCTATTTCTCTTCCTTTGTTTGTTTATTTAATTACGCATTGCTCAAACCTGCATTATACGCCCTTATTAAGAGTTTCGCAAACAGCAAATTGTACTTCAAGACAACTGATCATTTTCGAAAAATTAAATTGCATTTCCGAAGTTTGTTTAAAAACTATGTTGCTGACAATGAAAACTAACTACAATGAATGAAAGTATAAATTTGTATTAGATAAATGAAAATCTTTTGATAGACTTCAAAGTAAGATGAGGCTTCTTAAAAAAACAGGTTGAATGAATATTGAAACACAAAAAATTTCAATCTCTAAAAAATGTAGGACCCGCCAATGCATTATATTAGGTTGTCAAATATCCTCTTTCTTCCGCCTTTTTGTCTTTTGAATTTCTCGGCTATGCATAAAGCGCTACAAAA
The DNA here is from genome assembly GCA_027475135.1 of Bactrocera correcta. NCBI lineage: Eukaryota > Metazoa > Arthropoda > Insecta > Diptera > Tephritidae > Bactrocera > Bactrocera correcta. The sequence goes on along the minus strand of CM050323.1, from coordinate 12,742,450 downwards.
ATCATATCTGGCAATACTATATGTATATCTTTGAAAGGTCTTGACATAACCTACAAAACGACAATATGCATAATTAGTTTGGATATTGCGTTCAACAGTTATAGACGTGTAAACATAGAGTTCACTCACGCCGAAATTCGCGCTATTTTAAAATTTTCCTTCGTTAAAGGAAAATCCGTTAGAGAAACGTCCCCTGAAATTAATGTTGTTTCGGGGGATGGTACTCTATCCCTTCGAATTGTGGGGGAATGGTTTCGACGATTCAGAGCGGGTGAAAACGACACCATGGATAAGCCACCCGGCGGAAGACCTGTGACGACGAATACCGATCAAATCATGGAAAACATCGTGTTAGACCAGCATGTGGCGTCTCGTCACAACGCCCAGAAGATGGGTGTCAGTCACCAAACCATTTTAAATCACCTGCAGAAGGCTGGATACACAAAAAAGCTTGATGTTTGGGTGCCACATGATTTGACGCAAAAAAACAAAAAACCTCTGGACCGAATCAACGCCTGCGATATACTGCTGAAACGGAACGACTGGACTTATTTTTGGGCGGATGGTGACTGGCGACACAAAATGGATCTCGTACGACAATATCAAGGGAAAACGATCGTGGTCGAAGGCCGGTGAATCGTTCCAAACTGTGGCCAAGGCGGGATTGACGACCAGGAAGGTTTTTCTATGTGTTTGGTGTGATTGGAAGGGAATCATTCACTATGAGCTGCTCCGATATGGCTAGACGTTTAATTGTACCATCTACTGCGAACAACTGAACCGCTTGAAGTAGGCGATCGACCAGAAGTTCCAGAATTGGCCAATAGGAAGGGTGTAGTGTTCCACCAGGACAACGCCAGACCACACACTTCGTTGATGACTCATCAGAAGCTACGGGAGCCCAGATGGGAAGCTTAAACATCCACCATATAGCCGGGATATAGCGCCAAGTGATTACCCTCTGTTTCTGTCCATGGCTTGTTGGTGTAAAGGTGAACTCAAAAGAGCCTTGCAAAGGTGTCAGTCCGAGTTCTTCGCAAATAAGGAAGGGGGAGAAGTTTTGACAACCTTATATGTATGTCATTTATGTTTTTCCATAAACAAAATTTTTTTTAATCGATAAATATTCTCAGCTGGCAATCTTCTAAAAATACATAGGCACTTTAAGTGAGTTAAACATTGATTTTATGGTAGTCAATATTTTTACATTTGGAAACGTGGAAAATTATTATCATTCACTCACTTGATAAAACTGAAAACCTATTTGAAAGCTTATTTCCATTTCTCTGTCTATGACTGCATATAGTATATGTATACATAAGTATTTATATAAGATATCAATATCATCGGCATACGCCAGCAGCTTTACACTCTTATAAAATATTGTACCTGCTCGATTAAGTTCTGCAGCTGGAATAATTTTCTCCAGCAGCAGATTGAAGAAGTCCCACGATAGGGAGTCGCCTTGTCTGAAACCTCGTTTGGTATCGAACGGCCCGGAGAGGTCCATCCCGATCCTGACGGAGCTTTTGGTGCTGCTCAACGTCAGCTTACACAACCGTATTAGTTTTACGGGATACAAAATTCAGACATCGCGGCATAAAGGCAGCTCCTTTTCGTGCTGTCGAAAGTAGCTTTGAAATCGACAAAGAGGTGGTGTGTGTCAATTCTCCCTTCACGGGTCTTTTCCAAGGTTTGGCGCATGGTGAATTGTTGATTTGCCAGGTCTAAGGTCACAGTGATAAGGTCCTATCAGTTTGTTGACGGTGGGCTTTAATTTTTCACACAATACGCTCGATAGAACCTTATATGGGATGTTGAGGAGGCTTATCTTACTGTAGTTGGCGCAGATTGTGGGGTCTCCTTTTTAGTGGATTGAGCAGAGTACACTTAAATTCCAATCGTTGGGCAGAGAGAGAGCAGGGGTGCAAGCCGAGTAGAAAATCGTTCCTTGTGTTTGTTGACGTGCATTTTTTGCTGCACAGAGGCGGCTGCGAATTTTGGCTGCAACAAGATAGTGGTCCGAGTCGAGACTGGAGACGTGTCTTCCGTCTATCACAACATGATCGATCTGGTTGGTGGCTTTTCGATCTGGAGACAGCCAGCTAGCTTGATGTATTTTCTTGTGCCGGAATCTAGTACAACTAACAGATAACCATATTTCGGACCCCGGCGAAGTCGATCAGCTCCAACCCATTTGGGGATGTTTCGTCGTGGAGGCTGAATTTACCGACCGTAGGCCAAAGGTACCTTCTTTGCCCACCCTGGCGTTAAAGTCGCCAAGGACGATTTTGACATCGTGGCTGGGGCACCTCTCATAAGTGCGCTCCAAGCGCTCATAGAAGACATCTTTGGTCACATCGTCCTTCTCTTCCGTCGGGTCGTGGGCGCAAATCAGCGATATGTTGAAGAACCTCGCTTTTATGCGGATTGTGGCTAGACGTTCATTCACCGGAGTGAATGATAGTACTCGGCGACGGAGTCTCTCTCCCACCACGAATCCCACACCAAGCTTGCGCTCCTAAATGCCACAAGGACCTACTCGTCTCTGTCCTTGTCCCGTCCATCGCATTTATGGGACGGCGGTGATGTCGGCCTTTATTTTCAGAAGGACATCAAACAAGGCAGTGGCACCTTCCCAATTAAGGGACCGGATATTCCAATTGCATGCCCTCAATACGTAGTCATTATTTCGTTTGCCATGGTTGTCATCGAAAGGGGGTTACTCATCCGACGCTTGTTGTTGCTTTTCATTGGTATGATTTTTTACGTGGCGGGTCCCAAACCCAGCGCACAACCCTACGGAGGAGATGTTTCGCCTTCTTCCTTTACCTCGCCTTCAAACGGATGTTCTTAGGCAACGGTCAAAGACCGGAAGTCGTGAGCTGTTTGAGTCATATGTAAAACAATCGTTTCTGGCCACTCCCAAGTGAATGGCGATCAGAGAACTTTCCTCACTTGCGTGAACTTCTACACATAACTCCATCATCCCATCCACATAGTTTGGCATACTATAAAGTAGGCCCAAAAAAACAGCTAGTTGGGTGAGACAAGAATCGTACGTTTTTGCACTCTAGATAACTTTCTATTCAAAGTGAGTTCAAAAATGAACGATTTCGAGTGAAAAATTAACATAATGGTTAACGGTTGACATTAACTTGACTTTCTTGGCTAAGAGAATTACTGAAGCTTGACTTATCGGTACTTCCGGCTTTAAAAGCTTATGTAATTTTACAGACAGAACGTAACGCGGTTTATATGTGAGGCCTAACTTAAAAAGATATATACTATATATAAAATATGTATTCTTAAAGGGGTATTCTTTTCTAGAATTTTGAAAAATTCAATCTTTTTCATATATTTAAAGTTTAGACTTTCAGAAAATATGACCTTGGAAGGATTTTTAAAAATTCGACTTATTTTCGGAGATGCAGCCGATTTTGTGAGGTGGCTTCCGTGTTCACTAGAATTGTCTCCTAAAGTTTAAACGCATTTTTCTCGAAACTACTTTTTTCCACACGGTACCAGCATTATCTCAAGTTATACACATATAACCAATTGACTTGAAATTTTGTGTAAACCTTCTTTATATAATCCTCTATCGTTTCTACCAGCATCGTGTCAAAATTTTTGTTTTTAATATTTTAAAATAATTCAGGAATTTCAAAAAAAAAACGTAAAAAATGATTTTTTTTCAGACAGTCGCCATTTTTCAAAAAATTTTTTTTTTCCTGTTCCCGGACTATAACAGCGTCCTTACTAATTAAGAATTTCTTATGATTTTTTTTTTCAGACCACCAGGAGAGTCAGGATCAATGTCACCAGGATGCGCCAGTTATTTTTACACCTGTCTCTCCACCCTCTAATTATTTTAATTTTTAATATTTTTTTGTAATTTTTTTTTTTGTATTCTTTAAATATCAATAAAAACACCATAAGAAATGAATAATAAAAATATTTTTGGTTTTTGTTTTTAAATAAAATTCAAAAAACTGCCGAAAGTTTGTATTTTAGAGTAGAATACTCCCTTAAATCAATTGCTCCTTAGCAGGCACGACGAGATTTTACATATATAGAAATCGAACAAGAATTGAGAATATAGTGAAGATATAAGCGATAGATACCTACACTAGGGATAAATATGTACATATATACTATATATAAAACTTGGTAAGATTGACTTTAAGCTGCTTCTGCTTGTTTATTTTGTATTTGAAAGGATTTGCAGAGTTTGAAGTATCGAATAAGTTCTTTTCATTGTTTTTCAATGGATTTTTGGAGAGTTTTTCTTTTATGTTGTACATTCTCTTCCATTCCCTGTTTGGCCGTCATTCTTGCTGCATTTGCGCACCTTAACGAATATCTGATCGAAGCACATCTTTATCCGCATTTTGTTTGCTCAGAAAACATTTCCTGTGCGTTTTGCATAGCAAACTCAATTTGGCCATTGTCTTCTGCACAAAACGATGTCTGCATTCGTTATTCTCCTCACACGCCCGCATAGAAATTTGTCCACACACATACACATTCATACATACAAATTGACATATGTTTGTGGGTGTGTGAAGGCATTTCTTAAGAAAATTTCCAAATTCAATTCGCACTGTACTGATTGCTCACGAACGGCTAAGAATAACAAAAACAAAAAAGATTCTGTGCGAAATTTGCAAGTGTGTGCTTACTGTTTGCAACAATTGGCCGAAAGTGCAGCCAACACTATTCAACACAAATATGCATGGCACACGGAAGCTCGCAAATTTGCCGCTGCGTGTGCTTTTGTACTTGCAAGTGCCGGTGTGATACCGTTGGGATTGCTATTCCCAAGGAATTGGAAGGATAATAATATTATCGTAGAGCAACAACAACAATATCTAAAGTGCTTCCAACAGATTGCTTGATAAAAATACATTTGGAGATTCGAACTCGCAAGTGGAAGTTGCCGGAAGACGGTGACCACGTGGGCTTATATGCAACAATGCTGCATTTCCTAAACTGAAACTAATAATCTAACTACTTAGTCAAAAAAAAAATTAGTGATATTCAAAATTGAGGGTATTCTATCATGTCCGCGGGCTCAGACTAAATTTAAAAAATAATTAAATATTTCGTTCGTGGCATCACAAATTATTTCCATAGCACTCCACAAACTGCAACAGAACGACACTGTCGTATTTCTTTAATTAATGGTTTGAGTTTTGGCCGAGTTTCTTTTCATTGGTTTGTTTTTTTTTCACTTGGCGACCTCCAAAACCAGTGCGCAACTCTGCGGAGATTTGGAGCCGCCTAGTTTGACGCAAATTTGCTGTATTGCGGCATAGTACAACACAATGTTATTTTCGCTTTTCTCCACCGATAGTTGAATTTACTTACTAAGGGACTGGGTTTAAAATTAATTTCCAATAAACAGAAAAAAGTATGCTGAAATAATAATTAGCTCAGCATAGATTCTTTATTCGAATAAAACGGCGATTATTTTTAGTTTATGTAGAATTCTAAACATAAAATTATGAACGCACGGTACTGTACCTTCACATGATAGTTGCCCCTCGTGGCGCTTAATATCTGAGCCTTAAGCCACCGATCTCTTTTGATTACATAGAAATTTCTGACTTAACGTAAAAAGACTGAGAGTTACCTACATTGTGTGGAGTTTTAAATAATTTGTTTGATATAAAGATTTTCATCTAATAGCAAATTACCCCTTAACTTGAATCAAGAGCAAGAGCAAGAGAGAGTTTAAAGTTTATTTGTGCGCATATTTTCAAATAAATTTAGTGCTTCATATAAAAATATTTGTGTAAATGCATACAATCTACCAAATGCAACTGCATTTGTGAATCGTGAAGCCCAAACACTTAGAAAACTCGCGGTTGATGAAATGTTGCGTATACGCTCCGTGCGACCAGCACTCAAATGCATTACAAAAGCCACATGCAACGATAAAACACCTAGAGCATGTTGGCGAATGCAAAACAGTGGGTAAGCCAGAGCGGCCAAAGAGTTTTGTCACATTGCAGCATGCGGCTGAAATGTTGGCTGTTGCAATCTGTTGCTATAAATTGCCTCACCAGCGCGCATTTTTCGCGTGAGCGTCGCGTGTTGACGTGTGCCTTCTCCCTTCACGGCGCAACGCTCATTTTTGATACTTCGTTTACCGTTATGCATACGTACATGCGTAATCTTGCCTTCGGGTAAACATGTGCCGACAAACAGCGCGCCTCACAGCAAATAAAAGCTCAGCCGCATATGCTGGCGTGCAGAGGGGCGGACTGGCGGTATTGAAGTGTTATCAAAACCCAAAGTTAATTACATTTCGTTACGGTAAGGCCGGTTCGTGGCGCAGCACTATGCCATAGCATGTCAACGAGGTGGGTATGTGTAAAAACTTTTGCCTCACGCATACACACTCACGCGTGTGGGTGTGTTCTTGTTTGCTGCCGCACATACTCCGTCGCCAGACTAAGCTCTCATGTTTATGTAAGTTTTAACCGCATTGTCAGACTGTGTCAAACTGGTGATTATTTAACGTTAATTTGTTGACACATTAACTTGTGGATTGGTTCAAGTGCTCGGCATGCAAAACTGGGCTTCGGCGCTAGGAAAAACCAGCACATTAGCCTTTCTTGTGCTCCAGTGCTCTTGCACGACGAACATTTGTATGTATGTATGGTGTGTTTGTGTTTGTGTTTGTGTGAGTGTGATGTTAAGGAGTGTGTGCGCAGACAGTTTAAATTTAATGTTGATGCGTGTTATTCGGTCGTGCTACATCCCAAATCGGCCTTGTCTCCGCAGCATATTGATTCTAAAGACATTGCTAAATGCCATTTTTGCGGCTGAAACTTGGCAAACTTCCCCTGCTTGGCTAGGCAAACTTGCTAGCTACTTGGAGAGATTGCAAATGTGTTCATATGAAGGGGCCGCCGGCATATATTTTAATGTAGCAGATGGCGTACTTAAATAGCGCGTATAAATGGGGAAACATCATTTAAGGGACCGTAAAAGGGCTAGGGCCAATATGTAAGCATAAGCAACTATTTTTCTATCGCACTTGTATCTAGTCTAACTTTCAATAGAACTTCCTTGGCAGAAAAGGATAGTAATTATACACTTTAGCGATACCTCGAAAGGCTTTTGGATCAACTAACGGCACTTAAGGACAGGTGCAGAATGTCTATTGAGAGGATATATGGTTAAAGAATAAAAACGTGGATTTCGTTTATGAACTCAAACGTATTCCAACTTGGTATTTAATTGAGGCAGAGAGCTTTTGGCGAGACAACCCAGGGGGATATGGAAGACATTGGTAAACGAGCGAGGTAGACGATGCAGAATGATTGTGTTGCTTACTCCGATCGATGAAAATTAACACGGCGATGTCCTAGGAAAAGTAAGAGATCACCCCTTTCGCTTACCATAGCGACGAAGATTTATTCGATGCCAAAGTTAATGAAAACTTCTACGATGCCACAGTTAAGAGGGGAGCCTGCTTTAGAAGCTTCAAAAATCGATTATGTTTTTTGCTTAAATCTCTTTAGAAATAATCTAAGAATATGCCCCCAAAGTTTTAAAAAGGAATTCGAAATATTTGTGAAGCTAGAAGGGAAATAGTGACCGAGCGTCAAGCGGATATATGAGCGATTGGGCAGAAAGCGAAAACTTCGACACGCGATTTCTCGGTTTTTAATTTTTACGATTTTTTTTTAATTGGCGGGCAGGATAGAAAAAAAGTAAACGTCTTATCGAAACGAATCAAATCGCGTTGTATTTGGAATTAAATTCTCTCCTAGGTGAACCTAAAATACCTCAAGAAAGTTAACATTAATCCGGTTTTTAAACGATTTAAAGTCATTTTTTTGGTTTAAAAATGCATTTGTTTTTTTCAATCTGCGAAAAATTGTTGAATTTTTCACTTTTTGTTGAATTTTCTTGGTTCACCTAGGAATTATACTATTAAAAATTAAAAATTTTTGGTTTTTTGGTTTCAGATGAAAATGCGACCTGCATCTTGCCCGCCACACACAAACTGCACACTCGTGGCGCCTCCGTAAATGTCGTCAAACATGAAGAATATCTCATGTAAAATAATAAAAAAAATTTGAGAAGACTCATCAAGTATATACAAATAAATCCTAAAAGTTTAATTTCAATCAAACATTTCTTTCTTTTACAAAAAAATCCTTGAAAATATAGATTTTTTGACGCCTCTAAAGCAGGCTCCCCCCTTAACGAAGAATTATTCGATGCCAAGGTCAAAAGTAGATTAGAAAAATTGCATATTAAATTTGCTTTATTTATAAAAGTGCATTTATGTATTTCATTATGAAAAGAAGTATTTATGTATAAAAAATATGAGTTTCTTTTAATTTTGTGGGTGAGTCTCTTTTCTTTCTTTCCAAGCAACGAAACTTGAAGAAACGGCATTTGGCGAGTCTGATGCTTTTTTGAATTTGGTGAGCATACTTCGATTCGGTGAAGAATTCTACTTTCACACTTTCTACAAAAAACCGTATGAAGTTATAAATTTTAAGCTCTGTATGTCCTTCAATGATAAAAACACGAAAAACTTACCAAATAGTAACGGATGAAAGTGCTTAAGTTCTTTTAACCATTTTTGGCCCTTGATAGCGAAGTAATTATATTCCAGCAAAACCACAATTCACCGCATCCTCTTCAGAATCACTTTCAACATTTAAGTTTTCAGCTAATTTAAATAGCCTTCTCATATGTCTTTTCGAGAACATTATTTTTTTATATATTCATAGTTTAAAAACAAAAAAAAAATTAATTAAAACAGCAGCTTACCTAAACACAACCAACTTTGTGCAAATTTTCTTCAAATGCTTGACGATTTGACGAAATAATGAAAATTTTTACATATAAATTTTACTCCATCTTGTAAATATAAACACAGTAAAATTTAGCCGCATTGCTTACTTTAATGCATTACTTGGTATCGAAGAATTCTACATAGAATTTCTCTCGAAGCACTCTTCAAAGAAAAATATAAGCGGTGAACCATTATCCCGCTGGGAAACATCAAAACAGAAAATGGAAGAAAGCCACTTTAATTCTCCAATTTCCTCTTCAGAACAGTAGAAAAGTGGTGTAACTGTAGCATCCGAAGTGCAACCTTGCATTGGAGAAATGAGCACTCAAACTGCGAGCCAAACAAGAAATCTGATCTTGAACTCTCTGATTGCGCATCGAGCTACTTCGTGATAACAGTATTTAGATTCATTGCAGAATACACAGCTTAATTTTATGTCTACGAGGTTTAGTATTATATGGTTGGGGTTCGAAAGAGATCGCTGAGCTTTTTAACCACCTTTTTTTGCGGTTGTAAGAACGCACTTTGCCGCCCGACAATTATAGAAATTGTTTGAAAGAAAGTGATACAGAATCATATCGTTACTTTCTTTTTGACTCTCCAGCTGTTGTAGTATTTAGGTTAAAGTATACCTGAAATAGGATCCTCGTGATTTCCTACAGATAGAAGTATTATTGTTACAATTCTTTACCAGTGTGTAGAAGAGCAAATCGTGCATTATTAAATAAGTAACTCAAATCTACTATGCAACCATCACAGTTACGCCTTTTACGCGCTACATTCCGTCCTTGATATTGAAATAGGACAGTAATGTTTTCCCTGTACAGCTTTTTAACTGATTCGTAAGTAAGATTTTTTATTCTTGATTTATTGCTTAAAGATGTAAAATAAACTTTTTATTACAACTACAAACAACCGCAAAATGAACATTATGCACTTAAGCAATAAGCAACGATAGTTTATAAATTAATTACCGCAAGTGCCTGAATAAAATATTAATACTCTTTTCTTCCGCCTTTAGTTGCTGCTTATCGTCATGTACTTGAGCTAAAAAATAATATTTTGCTGCACTTGTCATATATTTAAGACTTGGCACGGGGCGAGTGATGCAAAAGACAGCGCTACTTATACTTAACTTTGCGCCAGCAAACGTGAGCAAGTAGCAGAGGGGAGAGGCTCGTGACATGCTGCAATCGTATTGCGAGTATTTGTTTAAACGGATTTATGGAAGATGCTTAATTACATAATGATATTCTGCCTTATGTCATTAACGCTGCCAACACTTGAACCACTCCAAAGTTGTCTGCCGTCGGCAATGTACCTGCCTCGATTGTTGTTGCTGCGCATTACCCGCTTGCGCTGTCGCTGTCATTATTGCCACTAATGCGCCGCGCTTGATGATGGGCTTGTTGGCATATTTTATGCAAATTTTTGTTTACCATGCCTCGAATCGCAACATGGCAACATGAAGCGTGGGAAGGGATTAGCGCCCTCCATGCATTTCGCTGCAGTCTAACCACATTCAGTGTTGGAAAATGTTTCAACGGCGCTTAGAAGAAGTATGTAGGCTTTTACAACACATGCTCGTGAACTGTTGCTTTCGATTTACAGTAGCACCAACGAGTATTCGAACAAAATTTACCAAAACAATATATATGTATATACACTTATGTTACGAAAATTTGTAATAATGTCCTTTCTTCATAATGTATTCGGTGACAAAGAATATAAAATTGGTTTAATATTTCCCCTAGTTCCCATACACCTGACAAAGACATTTATGTGGGTTTCTTTGTACAAAAATTCACTTTATTTAAATTTATTAAAATTACGAAAACTTAGGAAAAGTAAACGATCCTGGCTCGGTGACGACTCGATGTGTTCTGTTCGTAGTTCGGTCAAACTTAACGGTTGTCCGTTAAAATGGTTGAAATATTGTCTATTGAGGGATTTCAGCGATTGACTAATGTGTACAGGGATTTTGTACTATTGGTTAGATTACTGAAGAATCGGTAAGTGTTAGCTTATTCGGGAATTTTTCGTATCGCTGCTGTTACTACATCCCAATTTTACATATGAACCAAATCGGTTCAAACCTTGATCAATTATACACAGTAAATACCTTGCAATGATCTCTTCGCCTCCAGTTGCTTTTCTCTCATACTACCAATATAAGGAGTGTTCCGAAGTCCTGAAGAAATTGCTGAAGTTTGACAATTTGTTGATTCCACGACATTTTCTAGAATTGGGACCGCCTCAAACCACAACCTGGCGAGTTTTGAGATATGATTTTGGGCTTACATCGCTTCACTAAAGAACTGAAGCTATTGGACCACCGTAAACGTCGTGAATTTGCTGACTTTGTCTTGGAACAACTTCAAACGATAGCTATTTAAAAAAAATCAACTTCTCCGGCAAGCTCACTTTCATCTGAGTGGTGGTAAACAAACAAAACTGTCGTTCTGGTGAGAAAAATCCACAAATTATTAATGAACAACCATTAAGCACACCTAAATTGACAATTTAGCCGTAATTGGAAGAAGCTGATCTTGACAACATCTGGATCCAAAAGACGGGGCTACGTGCCAACAATCGAATTATTGCGAAAAAGTTTTGGAGATTCAATTATTTCAAGAAACTGTGAGAATGTTGTGATTTAACGCCATTAAACTGCTTTTAATTCTGTTATTTGAAAGTAAATATTGAACGTGCTCTTCATGATCGAAATCTTTGTTCCTCGAACTCGTTTCAGCAAAAAAAGTCGTGAAGGCCATTTGAAGGATTAAATAAAAAACATTTGAATTTCTTTAACTATTAGTATTTTTTTTTTTTAATTATTACTTGTATACCTCTTATAATGGGAAACCCTGTATTATCGCCAAACAATGAATTTTTCATGACATACTCAAACATACAATTTTGCTAATCCCTTAAATTATTTCTCCGAATTTAATTCTTGAAAACTGCGAAAGTGTAAAATGTTCGGATACATTCGAACTTAGCCCTTGTTTTCTTGTTCCTGTTCTTTTTTGAATTGTTGCGGACGTTAAGTAATTGGACAATTAACTAAACTAAAACATGAAGAGCAACCCAACAGATATAGTTCAAATACTCGGAAGTCGTAACAAGATATCAAGGAAACTTTAAACGGCCCTCAAAAAGCATAGAAAAGATCAAGGTAGACTGCATAAAGAAAGAGATGAATTTCCTCCGATAATAATATGGAAAGAAAAGGCTAAGAAAACCATGCGGTTTTGACAAATACTTTTGTATTTAAGGATGGATATTAAGGAATAATCTTTTATAAGTTAGAAAAGTAGAATGTTTAAGAGAAAAAAAAATAAAGACATGAAAGACTAGAAATCGTTAAATTACTAAATTGTATAGACTGATATATTTCAAAAGCTGCTTTATGGATTAAAGCAGACGAAAACGGAACGAATCAGGAAGAAATGTGAATCGCTTTTCTATAAAATATCAAAGCACAGAACGCGCATATAACATTTTTGAGGCACATCGCCAGCATCTTCCTTTCGAGATGGTAAAAGAACGTTGAGCCAAGCAGCGAAATGTCAAAAGTATTAAAAATAAAAAAGAACAAGAAATTTGAAAAACAGTGTGTGGGAACAAAAATACCACAGAATTTCTTAAAAAGAATGAAATTTTGATGTAAAAATTTTCAATTCAGATTTCAGTAATCGTAACAAACTGTATTTTTTTTTTCATCCAAATATTTGAACAAATTGTAATGACCTAATATTTTCTTTCTTTAGGAAAAGTTTACCCATACGAGGAATTTGTCCTTCGATTAAAAATGACTTGAGGAAAATAAAGTAACTAAATGATTTAAGGGGGTATTCTACTCTAAAAATCAAATTTTGGGCAGTTTTTTGAATGTTATTAAAAAAAAAAAATATTTTTAGTATACATTTTTTTATGGTGTTTTTATTTATATCTTAAGAATACAGAAAAAAAATTTTACGAAAAAATAATAAAAATTAAAATAATTAGAGGAAGGAGAGGCAGGTGTAAAAAAGAACGCCGCATCCTGGTGACATTGATCCTGACTCCCCTGGTGGTCTGAAAAAAAAAAATCAAAAGAATTTCTTACTCAGTAAGGATGCTGTTATAGTTCGGGAACACGAAAAAAATTTTTTTGAAAAATGGGGACTGCCTGAAAATAAAAATCATTTTTACGCTTTTTTTTTGAAATTCCTGAATTTTTTTAAAATATTAAAAACAAAAATTTTGACACGATGCTGGTAGGAACGATAAAGGACTACATAAAGAAGGCTTACACAAAATTTAAAGTCAATCGGTTATATATAACTGGAGATAATGCCGGTACCGTGTGGAAAAAAGTAATTTCGAGAAAAACGTGTTTAAAGTTTAGGAGACAATTCTAGTGAACACGGACGCACTTCACAAAATCGGTTGAATCTCCAAAAATAAGTCGAATTTTGAGAAATCCTTCCAAGGTCATATTTTTGAAAGTACATATAAACTTTAAATATATGAAAAAAACCAAAAATCGAATTTTTCAAAATTCTAGAGTAGAATACCCCCTTAATTATTGGCTAATTAAATATTATCCGTCAACAAGAAATCGGTTTTGACCTTCAAAAGCAACGATATTGTATTCCGTCAGATGCAAGCACAGTCTGTTTAAATGTTAGAAATATTTTATCAAAAAAAAATTAAAAAACAAAATTAATAAGATAAACGAATTGTTGCATTATTGGTATATAATTAAAGATATCAAAGAAGGCTGAAAATCGCAAATATCATTAGGAAAGGTTACCGACTTTTCTATAGGTTATCTGACAAAGTAAACAAAATATTATAAGTTACTACAAAATCAAAGAATTTCCAAAGCATAATAACTGAAATGATCTCCATTTAAAGTTTTATGCTTAATTTTATTGTGGAACTTTCTTCCTGCTTTAGTAATCGGTTGCCTAGTTGGTCTGACTTAGAAGTTTGCACATAGAAAAGCCATTGAAAAAGAAAGCGCGGTGGTGTGTAAATGTTTAAAAGCAAAAAGTTTCCCCATAAGTAGAGTTCACAAATCTGATAAGTGAAATTATATAGGTATATATGTATATCAGAGGAAGTATGTAGGTGCAAGAGCGCTCGCTTTGAAAACTGCAGCAATGCATGAAGTTAATTAAAAGTTCTCAAGATATGCGTAATATAATTATACTCGCAAAAATGGGTAGCAGCAATGGCAGGAAGTCATTAATAAAACTGCTGGAAAATGAATTGCAAGAATGTATGCGTGAATTTTAATAAGAGCTCCATATTGCCAAGTGACTTCAGTTGGCTGCAGGCGCGCCTCCTATCACGCACTCGCCTAGCAGCTTCTCCTGTTGCGCGCTGTGATAGCACGTTAACTGTGAGGCTGCCTTAAAGCATGTAACATCTGACCCGCAAATTTATTGTTGCTGCTTTAAAATTCGCCAGCGACAGTTAAGAAATGACTGCATTGCAGTATACTAACGTAAGACACAAGTATAAATGTACCCAAGAATATGTATGTAGCGGCATAAAGACACATAAAATACATACATACACCTCTACCCTACTCGTTAAGCGCTTTACAGGCATGCAGCAGCGGTGACTCCCTGCTTCGGCGCAGCAGACTCTTGCTCCTTTGGGACGACACTTAAACTCACAGATAAATGACAAGGAATATTGCCATCGAAAGGATGCACAGCTAAAAATTCAATTTCCTTCAAGAAGCTGCTTGGCCGCGCCGAGGCTGCAGAGAGGTATGTACACATGTAAGCACTCACAGCATTTAAACAATCGTCCTTTTGCAATACAACTGTAATCCATCTTCTCTGCAATCAAGAGTTGAGGACGCTGCAGATATTTTATATCTTTTTTTGATTTGATTATATGAAATATGAAAAAAAATCACATATATATTTTTCCTCTGCCTCCAACTCTGCCATATAACAGCCAGCATATTGAGAAAGATCAGATCAGCACTCGCTTGATATTCCTATCACGTTTAAATGATAGCACTTACGACTGAATGGCAGTATTTGGAGATTTTTCGGTCACAACGACTGCTCGTCCCCTTTATTTTTTTTATTATTATTGATGACTTTATTCAAACACAACTAGTTAATCTACTATCGCTTTATTTATCAAGCATTATATTATGTACAGCTTCAGACCCAGAGCTGTTATAGTAGTCAAGTTGGATTCGAGGTGCATTGTATACAGTAGTCAAGTAATAAAAAAACAAGAAAAATTACTTTTATTGCCGTTAAACCAAAATTTAACACTCTTCATAAATAAAGAAGTTTCTATACAAGAAGTTGATTTTGATCTGTCAGTTTGTATGTGAGATATATGCTTATGGACCACTGTTCTGAATATTATTTTTGGAAATTGAAAAATAATCTAAGTGAAATTTCGTGAAGATATCTCGTCAGATAAATAAATTTGCCATACAATAATATGAATTTGAGACGGACAGATGAGACTAGCTTTCATACGTAGGAGCCGAAGAGAAGTTTTTATAGTAGCTGCGATATCGATGCGGGATTATCGATATGTAATAAAACTGTAACTAGTTCGAGTAAAATAGAAAAGTCAAATTAAAGCAGACAATGATATATTGGACTAAGATAAGATTTATTTATAAAGTAAAGCTAGTCCTGGAATCACCTACGCCAAAAGAGTTTGTAGCTTGGATTCAGTGATCAGTAGTTGGAAATTTACGGTCAGGACCTTTCACATACCATTCAGACTAGAAGCAGCCAATTACTATGAATTGGAGAAATTGTCACCTACATACTACTATGATCAAATTGAAAGGTGAATTTTGACCATTTCATCCCCTTCAAAGTAATCCGCTTCCGCTGCAATGCACTTATGCCAATGAATTTTCCAGTCATCACAGCACTTGGGAAAGCCCTCCGTCGTGATGGCCATCAGAGCCTTTTTCGATTCAGCTTTCATATCTTCAATTGCGTCAAAACGGTGTCCTCAGAGTGGTCATGAGAATTTGGTGAATAGTCAGAAGTCAAAGAATGCGGTGGTTGTGACACGATGTTATTTGAAAATGTGGCGAAATGATCAAGAATAACCAGTAAAGTTAAACTTAGCATAGATGTCACAACAGTACTACCAATTTACACAAAAAAATTCACCGATTCGAAAAACACGCGAAATATAAATTAAAAATTTGATCACAGTATTATGTACATACTTTGTGGACAACATTCAGGACAACAGAATCGCCAACAAAAGAGGTTTTAACATCAGCTTTAAGACATCTTATTCTTCTGAGTCATCACCATTTGCTTACATGCCATCTCATCGGCAAACAATTTAAAACCATTTTCTATAATTTTTTTAACTATAGAATTCGGCCCTCATTGGCACCAAAACCCTTTTTACCCCTTTTTATTATCGGGTTCAAAGCTGAATCGATAAATAATTAGATTGCAAATACTGTGAAATGGCGCCGCCATGCTACGCTTCAGAACAACATTATCTTTGCAAAGGCTATGAAATGGAGGAGCACACTTGCCTTTATCGGAATTAATCTCTTAACCCTAGTCAAGAGACAACAATGCGGAGCCAAGTCATGTCATTTTCCATTGTTTTGGCAACACAAAATATTTACTTTGCTTCTTATGTTTTAGATTCAGTTGTTTTGTTGTTGTACTGCGACAAGTTTACTTGTTTGCATGGCTTGTTGACATTTCCATATCCCCGGAAGGTCGGCAGGTCCTTTTCTCCTATCGCGCCCAATCATCGCTTGTCACTGTGATGTAGGAGAGCCACTTGACTTCGGCCCGCGCTAGCTGCGGCGTGCGGGTGAGCGAAGATTTATGCATTAGGAGGCATTACAATGCCACAAAATTGTTGCAAACAAAACATGGTGGAAATATTTATGGAACAAACTGCAACGGTCGTGCCTTGTCACCTTTTTGTGCCGTCCTTACAGCTGGGACGCTTAAGAAAAGGTGACATAAAAATTATTGCTTGTTTGTGCAGAAATAAAATTAAGTAAGAAAATAAAATACAGCAAATAAATACACACGACAACAAAGAGAAAAAGAAAGCCAAGTGAAGAGCATTCAAAGAGTCGAGGCGATTCTTATGGTGTGCTATACAAATGTTTATTGTTGCTGTAATGCGCGATTAATGTAAAAGATAACTCTGAACGCATTTCAATGCTCGACTGCCAGACTGCTCCGTCGACTGTCCTCGGCGCTCTAACGGGTAACAAGACTGGTATGCCAATGACGACGTGTTGATGAAGAGACAATGAACTGTTGTGATTTGTCTGATTTACGTCGCATGTTGACATCAACCTTTTCTGTCTCTGAATACAACTGTTGCATAAACAAGCATATATACATACAAACTAACGGAGCTTCGAAGGATAATCAATTTCAAAAGCGACATTTCTGCTTAAAGCCTCGCAAATCATTTCTCTTTTCAGCATAAAACCAGATTGCTAATTAAGAAAATTTCAGAAAAGAACTGTTAATCGCAAGCGAGTCCTTACTAAAAATGCACATTTAGCTAATTAACAATGAGTGCTTAATCGCCAATAACTTTGTGTTAACTTATCTTCGCCACCTTCTGTGGACGTTCGGTAGCAAAAGGAGCACCAAAAAACGAAAGAGATGTCAGAAAGTCTCGAATATTTTATGAATGTAAAAATAATATTTCACTCTTAAAATGTTTGGCAAGAATTCAAAGATGCGTAGACCCATTTTGCACTCGATCTAATTCCCATGATGTTTCGCCCTCATTTGTATCCAATTACCTTATGCTGAGTTGCTAAGTTGTTTACTTGGTATAACATGAACGAGTTTGAAACGAGGCAGAGACCCCATAAAATATATACAGTGGCGGAGAAAAACTACATACCCCCTTATTTTCATGGATATGATCAATTGATGTAAGAAATTTGGGGATGAAACCAAGAAAAAAATCTATGGAGAAATTTCTAATATCTTAAACTTGAGTCGAGCAACAGTACAGACAATTGTAAACAAACTTCGAAAATAGTGGTTCCACCGAAAATTAACCGCGCAGTGGCCGCTCAAAAAAAATACATCGTAGAGACGTCAGCCTGATTTTCAAAGAAGTAGACAAAAGTCCAAAAGTAAATAGCAAACACGTCACAAAAGAATATCCATCAAAGAACAATACAAAGAACTCTAAACGATAACGGATTCCACAGTAGAACACCACGGAAGAAACCACTTATTTCTGAAAAAAACCTGAAACTTAGTTTAGAATTCACCAAACCACAAAAAGAAAAGGAGATGGTTATTTGGGAAAAAGTTTTATTAACACAGGAGTTGTTGCGGTGGAGAGTTAGCTTTTATTAAAGGTAAAACGGACCGTTATAAGTATAAGTCCTGTTGAAACAAATTTGAAACATTCGGTGGATAATTTGGGGTCGGTTCCGGTTGAATCTTTTAAAAGATAACAATCCGAAGCATACTGCTCAAATTGTTAAGGATTGGTTACTTTATTATGCTCCACCACCTCAAAGTCCAGATTTGAATTCTATTACATTCTATTACACATGTCTGGGAAATTTTGGAACATAGAATTAGACAGCACCATATTTCTAACTCTACTATACTCAAAGAGCTCATATTAGAAGCTTGGAACAGCATACATCTGCTGAGTTGATGAGCTGAGTAGATTTAGCCATGACCGTCTGTGAATATATACGAACTAGCACCTCAGAAATCGTTCTGAAACTTTTCACGCGTACACTTCTACCGAAGAAGCTGCTCATTAGTTGGAACCACTGATATCGGACAACTATGACACATATCTGCTAAGCAACAACATCAAAATCAAGGCCTTGCAAGAAAAACTTTTTAATGTGACAATATATCTTCACAAAATTTGGCAGAGATTATTGTCCAAGGCAATGCTACAATCTCTGAACAAATTGTTTCACAATCTTTATAAAATATCTTTTCCTTAATTCGCCTTGAAGCTTTTTTCCATCAAAGAACGTGGCTAGAAAGCACTAGTAAAAAGTTTTCAAGTGTTAACAAACCCTTGGTCGGTTAGATTTTCAGATTGAGGTATACAGTACATATTGTTGCTATGAGAATTCCTCCTGTGAAGGGTATTATAGCCTCGGTCCAGCCGAAGTTGCAGTTTCTTCCGGTTTAGGGACCGTTTGGTATGCAATGAACTAGATTAGCTCGTTTCGTCAAGAACGAAAGAAGAGAAGCCTATTTTTATGAAAGTTAGACAGTTTGCTTCGCTTAAGAAATATTGTAGAACCTTTTAATCATCATTCTTGCATTTTATGAATTTTTGGTTGTATTATCTTGTCATCATCTATTCCCCAATGTGATACTAAATATAGCCTGAGGCTGAGAGAATTATGAAATACAAATACTTCATAGTCGTGACCAACTCAGTAGCAGTGTTGGGTGGAATTCCTAAATATATCGTCACCTAAAATTCAAAATAACATATGATCATATAATTCGAAATTGAATGTTTCATTGATTTCGGTTCACTACTTCAAATTACATACGTAAATACATATGTCCAACATTTTAAGATTCTGCTATCAGATATAAACCAGTTTTAACTAATATTTAAAATTTGTTTCACTCATATTCCATTTTATTATGTGTTTCATTCTGTCCCCTGTAAATTTCTGAAAATGTTGTTACGTTATTTTGCATTTTAGATGACGATATGTATTTACATTTGTTCTCATAAATTGTAAACAAATATTGATTAATTAAATTATACTATTTATAATTTATGAATATTCATTTAATAGATCATTTTCAGTTATCTGGACGGTTCATAAAATATTTACTCTAATAATACGTAAAATTTTAAGCTGCTAGGTCTTTTAAAAGCGGTAGAGAGTGAGAAAGAGCAGTCAAGTCTTCGACAAAAAAAATTGATCGGCGTTTCTTTATCAGAACTCCATTCGCTGTAATTTCATTCTATAATTCCTAACTTCTAGATTTATCTTAAAATATATAAAATCGTTCAGCCATTTTTTTGTTCTCCGTTATGTTTCAAAAGACACATTTTCATTTCAATTAAGCTAGCTTTAGGTGACGGACATCATCCTCCAGACTATTGAATTTTAATTTCAACGCGCCGATATTTTCCCACTTTTCACATTTAGTATGTTAATGTTTAACGGGAGACATTTGACACTGCAACGAAATTGGTTGTCCACCCAAATGCACCTAAATCAAGTCAGTCGACAGTCTGCTGGTAACAACCCTTTTCAGAATCCCCGAGATACGCAACATGCACACTTTGCATATTTTGCAGTTTTATATTTCTCTATTTACCGTTACCTTTCGCTGCGTTGCTGGGACGACGACAGTAGAAAAGAATGGGAAAACTTAGACCGGCCCTAAAAAGTTATCCTGCCCTCGGCCAAAAGTGAGCAAGAAGAATTAAAAGCAAGATAGTATGCGATGTGGAAAATAAAAAATAGAAAAGAATACTAGGGAGCGGAAATTATATTCCTTACGCTTGCAACTTTGCGAAAGATATTCTAATGAAAAAAAATAGCTGTCGGGCCGCTTTATCTGTATGTAGATTGAAACTTATGCGCAACAGCGATAAGGATAAGGACGTCGCGACAAAATTGCCAACAAAACAAATAAGCGATAAAAACAAACGAAGCAGACGCTTGTGGTTATCAACTGAAAAATATTTTACAGCAAAATGGCAACTACGCTTGAAGATGGATGGTTTTTAAATGAGTAAATTATCGTCAAATTGGATCGGTGACACTTGCCCGACGCAACACTGCCCCGGAAGTGCAGATGGGTAGACATCAAGTATGTAAAGCAATATATTGCATTTCCAAACTCAGCGCCAAAGCACGACAGGGATTCGCAGTTAAGTCCCAACGCTTCGGAAACGTGCTCATTATGCGGGGGTCTGGCGCGTTATCCGGCTGTAGAAATGCTCCCTCCAACCGAATGTCGGTTCGCCCCACCTGCAATTACATACGCATCCGCAATTCCACTCGTGAGCGAAAGCTCTCCAGCAGCGCGTATACGTGAAATTCATTATGTGATTGTTCACTGTTTCGAAAAAATATTTACTTCGGTGTGTTTGTGGATTAGCAAATATTTAAGTGGCACTGCAGCTTTGCTTTGAACCTGATGCACGGAGACTTCGTCGAAGGCGAATGCGAATGAGAGCAGTGAAATTTTCAAATATCCTCAGAGCGGAAGCGGTGTGCGCCAAGTGCCAAATAAAGGCAGTCGCTGCTGGGTTTGGTAAAAAGTTTTCATTTGCGTTGCTGCAGCCCGAAAGTCATTGCATATGAACGGAAAACAAATCTTTTCGATTTCTTGCTTGTGACTGCTGAGTTCACTCACTTCTTATGAGCAACAAATACTTGACCATATTGTTTTTGTTTTACTTCAATTTTGTTAAGCTGGATTCTTTTTATACTTCGTATACAGTCTTTATCTTTTCAGTTCTTAAGTTTCATTGTTTACTTTGCCGTAACGGAAATTTATTCATGGACACCGACGGTGGCCGTGTGGCTCACGACTGAACTCGCTGAGATGGAAGTTGGCTTAGAAATTAAATGTTTGCCAAAATTTATGACTCTACTGTCTTCTATGAGAATACTTTCTGCCGTTAAGGTGTGCGGGTATGAAATGGGCACATAAAGTTTTTGTCGATCTCGTTAATTCAACGCAGTGCGACGGATACAAAATTGAAGCTTCCGCTTGAATATGAAAATAGTGTTACTCCTGCCACACATATTATATTTGTGTGAGGAAAATGTGCTTGTAAATCTGTGTTACAATTCTAGCTTCCTCTATTAACTACACCATCGCCCAACTTTAGTTCACCAATAGCTGAACTAAAGACTTCAGTAAATCCACATCAATTTACTCTGTCTGAGTGGTGAGGCTTTCACCGAGACTCTCTTAGAGGTTGCGAGCCACTTTACTTGAGTCCCAAGTAAAGGTAACTTGAAAAGCCTCGGTATTCTATGAACTTTTTTGCTCAACGATGCTCCTGGAGTTAAACGTCCTTAGGAGGAGTTACGGTAGACTACTAACAAAGCCTTGAAAATACCTCCAGGACATCAATTTCTGTGGTGAGTGTGGTCGGTGACCTTTTCTATCGGTTCGTCTTGTTGCCAACTAATGCGAATCTGTCAAGGAAGTAGTAATGGCACTCGCATTTACCAAGATTATCTTCAGATGAGTAACGAACAAGCTTATAATTTTCCAAGTCGAAAGATTCGCGAGCTAAATGATTACCATCAGAAAACAACGTACATATTTAAGGCTCTAAGATAAAAATATTTGTGAAAATTCATTACAATGAAATATTCAAACTCTGAATCACACCAATTAAAGCGTTCCGCGGTGAACAGCTATCGGCTTGGCGGAAGCTCTTTTGCTACTGAAACTTAAATAATCATTGGAAAACTTTTATGCTTGGACACTTGGCGATTACATGAGAATTTTTCTCCGAAACATTTCTAAGAATCTTTAAGTTGGCTGTCCACGATTGACACGCCGCAAAGCGGACACATCTGTGCACCTCGCAAAACGGGGAAATAGCAAAACCAAAAAAAAAAAAAAATAAAAACGAGAAAACTGCAAAATTTCACAGCCACTCAAGCCAATTTAATAAAGGTGCTGCATTTTCGAAAAGTTTGCTGAAAAACTTGAATGCACTGCATAGCTCATCCGCAAAGCCAAGCGTGGCCGTGCCGGCGTTTGTCTGCAACGAGGACACCGCCACGTTGGGCTGACACAGTTTGGTGGGTTTTTCCAACATTTTCTCTGAATTCCATCACAACTTCCATCGTGTAACACTTGCCGTCGCTTTCGCAGTCGCCACTGACACCGCACAACTACGAGCGCACGCAGTCCATACGCTTACTTCCTGCCTACAGCGTGGAAAGTGGCGGAAAAGTGCATTTCAACCGCGTCGAAAATTTATTCGCCACTTTCACAACTTAAGTACGTACATAGAAATACCTTCGTGTTTGAGTGTAGGTAAACGATAGCTTGTGACGACAACTACCTGCCTGTCGGCATTAACTAGCCAAGTACTAGGTGCTGGTTAAAATTTTCCAGCATACACTCAATGCTGAGCCAAGCGTGAAAACACATGGGGGTAATACGCACGTTCGACACTCTTCTCATCCGCCCGCATCAGCCACTAGGCTTATCAACCGACACATCAATGTTGGCTTCGGCTTGTGGTCATGGACTTCCGTTCGCATTCCACACCGTTCGTAGCAACCCGACAAGACCCACCCTAGTCATAATTCTCCGCGCCAAGTACCTCGTTTATTGGAACCTTTTTTGCAGGTAACTTGTTAAGTGTTTCACTTACTTTCCTCAACGGAAGTCTACAAAATATTTCATGCGCACATAATGGTAACCATGCCGCCACGCCACCAACAGGGTGCTTCAGCAAGCACAGTCGAGTTCTGTCATTGCTAGGCACGATCCAAGCAGGAAAGCTTCAAAATAGAAAAGCTTGAGAGTTCAAGGAGTACAAAACTGCTTATTTTATTTGATGTATGTTTGGCCATAATCAGTTACAATTTATGTTCACATCATAAATCGATAGAACGAATACTTCTTAATAACTATACGACTATCTTTGATATTATGTCCAAATAGACCTTACTTTCTGTCCAGAAAGTATCCGGAATTCATAAATAAAAGAAAATTTTTCATCATCATCCAAATATATTTCATCGTTTAAAGTAACATCCATTTGAAGCGATGCACAAGTGCCAACGCTTCTCCCAATCGTCAAAACATTTTGTTATAGGCACTTTTCGGGTTGGCCTTCAACTCTCGCGTCGAATTTGTTTTGATGTCTTCAATTGACTCGAAGCGTGTTCCCCGAAGTGGATATTTCAGTGTGAAGAAAGGTAAAAGTCACATGGAGCTAAATCAGAGAGATTCGGTACTTGTTCAATGATATTTGTTGAGTTGCCAAGAAAAAAAAAATTTACCGTCTTCCTTATAAGCGGTAGATGAAAGGGGGAAATGAAGAATTCCCGATACTTTCTTGACAGAATGTAAGACAAATTAAACTAGGTAAGGAACGCCTTATGTCAAACCTTTATATCCTAAGTCTAACAAATATTCAAAATTATATACTTTTCTTTCATTTCAATATTAAAACGGCCCTATAGAAGGCACCTTTATGAAGGTTGGTTAGTTAGTTCGACGGTAGAGCGACCAACGCACTTGAAGCAACCCCAACTATACACCTTGCGGCTCCAAAGCCAGCGTTTAAAAAGTTTAAAGCCTGAGGTGACAAGCAAGCTATTCAAGTTGTGATAGTAACTAAGAACGGAATCATTTCAACTTTTCTAAAGCACAGCTGTACTCGCATTTATCATTGTCTAAAAAGAAAAATGAAACAAGGTGTAACACTTGGATGCTTACTTTTAGTAATC
This sequence comes from Bactrocera correcta, assembly GCA_027475135.1. Taxonomy (NCBI): domain Eukaryota; kingdom Metazoa; phylum Arthropoda; class Insecta; order Diptera; family Tephritidae; genus Bactrocera; species Bactrocera correcta. Next base: position 12,718,160 of record CM050323.1, on the reverse strand, counting down.
ACTATTACAATATGATGCGTTTACTAAAGACACTCATAGTACAAAATTAAAGCCAATTACTGAGGTTAAGTATCTAGCACTTGAGACCACCCGCAGAAAGTATGGTCGAACAAGTGTCGATATTCTGGCGTGAGAAATACCTTCACGGAGGAGATATAAGGACGCCGACTGAACTTAACAATAGTCCGATAGACTTATTTGAATACTGTTTAATTTTCTAGACATTTTCGAGAACAAACCAAACTATACATATTAGTCTACATCTAAAAATTACTTTTATGGTCTCTTTCAATGTATCTCTATTCTCTAGCCTTGTCAAACAAAATACATGTGAAAATAGTGACAAAGTCATTCTCTAAATGAGTATTCTCATTAAAGCTTTGATACTACGTACTTCGTTTATTTAATTTACGATGTTTGTAGGCTTCTCTGACTCAGAAGCTTTTAGCAAGTTCAAATTCAGATGAATATATCTGATCTTTTTTCAAACATTTTCTAAAAATAAAATTCATTATAATATTAGTATCATAGCCGATAGCAATGTTTCCATAATAGCGTTTGTTGAAGATGAATGGCTTACTAGACCTCTTGTGAGTCGATAGTCGCTTAAACAACAATTGTTTCGTGGAGCATTTAATTTCCTTCAAAATCTCTGAAACGAGATATTTTTCAATAAGTTGATATTTTTCGATAAGTTGTCTATCTAATGATAAAAAATGTAAAACTGTAAGGCGAAGACTTTCCGTTAAAATTAAGAACTCATATTTGGAGAAACTTTCTTAGAAGTTCCTAACAACTAATTTTTCGGAGTACTAAGCGAAGAAAAATTTAGCGTTTTTGGCCCACAAACTAAAATTCACAATAAGTTTTAATAAAATTCCTCACTTGTTGTCTGGTTCATATGGTCAAATTCGATTTCCTATTGCCAATTAGTCTATATAATACAAGGTTTTGCGTTGTCATGTTGGCTTTAAAAACTTCTTTCTATAAAATAATTTTGAGCAAAAGGTAGACTGTCAAATACAACCGAGGAATCCATTATGACCCGAGTCTGCTGTGGTTAAAAAATAGTAAGATTTTTTTAATTGAAATTGCGAGTAAAAATCCATTCATCGAAATATTGTTTTTCTAGGTTGGTATGACTGTCAATTGGCATCTGAGCCAAATGCTACATCAAAATACTCATTAGTGTTTAGAATATGCTTGTCTTCTGAAGTACATAAAGTGCATTCGGCGATTGAAATTATTCAATAAAGAAGTTCCATTAAATTTTATATCGGAATCAAATTTCTGGTGCCGATACATTCAGAATGTTGAGAAATGTCTTCGGTGATAATTGACTGTCGCGAGCAAGTGTTTTTGGTTGGTACAAATTATTCAAAGAGAACGATTTGAGGATGAATCACGTCTAAGACGGTCATCAACATATCATATGATGATCAATAAAAACGGAATTTGTGCTTAACAACCGACGATTAACAGTGAGAGATCTTAATGGTATCATCACTAAAAACCATTTTTAAAAATCATTTTGCCCTAAGAAAATGGTTACAAAATCACTCAATTTTTTCCTTAAACAGCGTCGTGTTAAAAACGTGACACGCATTATTACTGGCAATGAGTCTTGAATCTATAACTACGACCCGGAAACAGACGATGAGTCGGTCGAATATCGCGTCAGAGATGGACGAAGCCGAAAAGACCACGTCAAAGCTGGTCAAAAGTCAAGGCTATGTTGACAGTTTTCTTCGATTATCGAGGTGTGGTGCATTCTGAATTCCTTCCGACCAGCCAAATTGTTAACAAGGGATACTATTTGAGTGTTATGCGTGATTTGTGCTAAGCTATTCGTAAAAAGAGGCCGGAATCATGGGCCGACAACTCTTGGATTTTTGCACCACGATTATGCACCGTCACATACTGGATTGATTCTTTGTGAGTTTTTCGCTAAATTTTCAACATCTATCCCGCCGCAACCACCGTATTCATCTGAATTAGCTCCATGTGACTTCTGGGTATTCAACAAACTCAAATGACCGCTTCGGGGAAAGCGAGGACAGAGAAATTGACTTTAACAACTATTTCGAAGATTGGAAAAAAATTGGCACAAGTGGTATGGACCAAGGGGGATTACTTTGATATAGATTTTGGAGAATAAATTAAGAATTTTAAAATGATAAAGTGAAGTCTTACTGTTTTTGCTCATAGTATACAGTTCTGTTTTTCTTGAACCAGAGTTAAATATTATTCTATTTTATATTCGTAGAAAGTATAATCATTTTATAGCTAGATATGTATGTTTAGCTGAAGGCTCATGAGATATGCGTTGGTTTCAGACTTTTTTCTGAGTTCCTTATTTTTATTACCTCATCTGTCAACATAGACACGGTTTACATATGGTACGTCTGTTGTATAGCAAAGATTGTCACAATATTCAGATTTATTCAATGTCTTTTTGTTGGTGTTGTGCGTTAAAAAGTGTTATTAATGTGTTTTCTTAACGCTTTGCTTGCACTCCTTGTCACAGCTTTGTTATGAGGAAACTCAAAATCTACAGTTATGTACATATGTATGCGTGAATGATAAGTTGGAACATAGTGTGGGCAGGTGGTTCTTTAAGCAACTGGGGTTGTGGACTCATCTATAGAAAAATGTCTGTAGGTAGCAAAGCACCGCCGTCGGCATTTCACCAAGAGCCGCCAGTGGCTTGAGTTGCTGAATAATTCATTCGTGCAAATATAACTCGACGCGCTTTTCCGGAAAACGCACACTTATATGCATCTATATACAAATGTGTACATATGTATACATAAATCATAAAGCGTCAGCAACAATACGAATAAAAGCAAGAACAATTACGGGAAAATTCTGTAAAATGCCTGAAAGCGGCCAATAAACTCGTATTCTTATTTCTTTTGAATAAATTTGGCGGTTGACGCTTGACGGTCGTTGTCTGCTGGCAGTGAAATAATTTCTTTATTCCTCACTTGTTCACTTTCACTTACTTTGTTAACTTTCACCGTGCTCCGTATTCTAATGTATAAGCGCGAGTTGAGTTCGGGTGTGTCTGCGGTGTGCTCGCCACCCACGCCCCATTGCAGACGACATTCAGAGTTGCGTCTCTTTAGCGATTCGAGATTGTGCCACGTCGTTTGAAACGGTAAATAAAGTATTCACGCAAAACATTCCAACAAAAAATCAACAACAACTGTTACGTAACAATCTGACAGTTTCACACAAGACTTGATGATTCCCTACAGCGCTTAACCCGTGTGCGCGCCGCCTGCTACAAAATTACTTTCAAATAGATGAGAAGCATGCCGCCCAAATAAGCTGCTGGTCTTTCGAATCGAACTCGAATAAATTAGTTTTATCGAGAATAAAAGGCAAATATTTCATTCTGAGAATTTGAAAACTTTTCGTAATCAGGAAGAGAGTCTCATCATAACCCCAACAACATAAATAGTTTTTAGTTATTGTTAAACATTTCTTGGAACAAAACTTAACGCCGAATATGAGGAACTTTTGAATAAAAGGGTTTGCAAAACAACAATATGAAATATTTAAATACAAAATATTTTAAAACCAACTGCATCGCACAAAAAACCTCGGCCCAATTTAGTCTTGCTTTACCTGCTTAACTCACCACATGAGAATCTTATTTTTTGTCACACCATCGAGTTAACTTCAATGGGATATATTTCCAAGGCGATAGCTTTTACCAACTACGTCAACATTTCCTTTGTGGGCACATATTGCCACAAATCCCAAAGGAGCATATCTTTAAACACATTACTATGGAATAGCGTGAATAGGGAAGGGAGGCCTCATGGCATGCAAGAAAACTGAAGCCAACAATGAAAACTTTAGTTACATTACAAAGGAATGAAGTGTTAGAACTCAGGGAGGGGATGTGTTGCCAAGACCGTAACGGAAATTTGAAAGCATGGGGAATCATTGAAGTAGACAAAGTCTTAATTAAAAGCAAAAACTGGTTTAGCTCTTTGCGTATGAGCACTGAATACTCTTAAAAAATTTTTATAATACAAATATGAAAATAAGCATAATCAGGTAAAAATCAACGACTTATCATACTGTAAACCAAATTCCAAATAGTAAAGAGTATAATTGTTCAACTCACTTCACGGTTGTTAAGTCGAGATCGATTTAGAGTTATGTATACTAAAATGATCAGGATTACGAGACAAGCTTAATTCCGGGCGAATGTGTGTCTGTTTGTCCAGGCAAGCGATATTTTCAGTAAAAAATTAAGACATCTCGATGAAACTTAGTGTGCTTTGGTATCTTCAAAAAATATATATTCCAATATGAACGGAATTGTCACACTCTCAAAATATCGTCTAAAGAAAACAGAAGAAACAGAACTGTAATTCGGTATGGGGGATCACAGGAGAGAGAGTCATCTGTGGGTTTTTTTTAAAAAATGGGCCAAAACTCCTAATGGCCTTAATGTGCATATTTCACAAACGAACAATTCGATATCAACCAAATCTTCTGAGAACGAATTGGATAATAACCGTGGGGAGTTCATTTAACAGTTATGTTGAAAACTACCAAGCTGAATAACTTTTTAAATAAATACGTTAGAGACAAAATATTTTTCACGTGAGATGGTATAGAAGGGCTTTCTAGAAGTTGGTATCAAAATTTAAAAGTGGCCGTGGCTACGCACCCGATTAGGTGAAATCTAATATCAGTAGCCACTTAGCTACTTGACCAATTTCGGGAAAATTGGTAAGTAATTAGAAAGTAGTGCCTTTAAGTAGTGTCATCTCAAAAATGGTCGAAATGACGTAAAATTCTGAAATCTTTTTCTGGTGATATTCTGTTCTTGTGCCAAAAACCTAAAACGTACCTAATAAGAGTATATGGATTTTTGAAACTCTTTTAAAGCTCTGCAAACAGCTTCAAGTATTTTCTAGGCTTTGATATTTGCAAATTGTATCAGTACATAATGTTGGGTTAGACCTTCCGTATTTGTATTAATTAAAGTTTCTCCATGACGCCCCGCATAGTCGTAACTCACTCAACTTATTAGTCTTCAATGACCACAAGTGCTGATATAACTTTACGGTTACCTATTATGTGTAGTTCCAAGAGATCTAGTGGGATCCGAACCTTAGCTGCACATCAACGGCCATAAAAGAATGCACGTTCGATATACTCTTTCTAAGAATAGTTACTCCCGAACAAATTTGACTATTATTTTAGTATTTCCTTTTGACTCATGTTGCAAAGGTCACGTGCGTTGTAATTCTTGAGCCTGTACTTTCCCACTGGGCTGTCTCAATGCATTAAGCGCGTCTGCGCTATCAAAAGAATTTAGAATGCTCGTAAGTTTTCGCCTATCACTTGGGCACACTCAACTAATATAACAAAAGTAGTAGAGTGGGGTAAATACGATAATTTAGTAGGCCTCCCTACCCATCTACACTGGCTTGTGAAAGCACAGTCTCGTCTTCGCCCTCGCAAGAAATGCAACCCCGTTGTATGCGGCTAATCAAATTGCTGCGGCTGTTAACGGTGTCAATTCACGACAAAGTTCAGCATTGCTTTCATAAAAGGCACCAAGAGTACTCCTCATGGCCATGGCAACGGTGATGATGGTGCTGATGATTACTGCTGATGAAGTGCTTCTGCTCGTTATTTTTTTCGGTTTTATTTTTATAGGCAGTGTCTCCTTTATTTGTAATGCGTGCTAAAACACAGAGGCACATAAAAATGCCTAATTGAGCGACGAAGTACAACGACGCATTATGGTTGGCTGGAAACTTGAGCGCTAGTGCCCTATGCGGAAGAGTGCACATTTCGTGGCTTTATTACTTGAGAAGCGTTGCTTGGAGCGAGAAACGACGAATTATTTTTACCCTTACTTAAAACACAAATTGATATTTTATGCTCTCACTTGTATGGCTGACTTTAGTGACTACTTATGCGTGCAAGCACACACTTGCGGGTGCATATATGGTTCAGAACAGCGTAATAATATTTCATATATATATTTCGTGTATGAAAAATATAAGTAACAAGGCCCTTGATACCGGAAATAGCAAGCATCTATTTCTACTCTCACTTAAATTTCACACGAAAGATATGATCGAGTATTATTAATACCAGCGACTAACTGAGAGGGAGAATGCCTTCTCTTGCTCTTCAAACCTATTCGAGTCTCTCAAAGTCGTAAAAGTCTAATATGCTAATAACAGTCATATTATATTTCAGTCTTTTTTCGTTAAATTGTTTAAAATGACACATTTAATCTAATAAATTATAATTTTTCTACAAAGTTCGATTACCATTTAAAGCACAAAGGAAAGCAGGAGTACTTGTGGTTTAAAAATTTTTGAAAAGTGGAGGTGGACCTAAAAGAATAAAGTCAGTCTTATAGAACTTCTTATAAAATAATTTCCTCACAAGCTCAATTCTTTGTAAAATTAATTCAAATAAAATATTACTTGTATTCGATTGCTGTTCGAAGTGGATACCTCTAATAATTATAAAGTTTTGTATTCATCCAAAATAAATGGAAAGTTATGCTTTCGAAAACGCATTTTTGCTTGTGAAGTAAACTTTCCCTTAATTGCAATACTGATTGAACTGAAAGAAATATTTTACTTTCTGATTAAAATTTAAAAAATTTTGTGAAAAAAGACAAACAGTCCAAAAATAGAATTCAAGAGCGGAGCATACTCTTGTAGGCCCCAAAAAGGTGATCTTGTGGTTGATGTTCAAGGCATACTGAAGTTATGGAGGGAACACTTCTCCAGCCTGCTGAATGGCTGGGAAATTGTAATATCTGGAGATAGTAAACTCGATTTCAATCAATGACGATAGAATAGATGTTCCATTACCCGACTATGAAGAGGTTCAAATAGCAATTACCCGTTTGAAGAACAACATAGCAGCGGGCTGGTGGAATGTCGGCCGAGCTATTCAAATACGGCGGTGAAAAACTGATAAGTTGCAAAATATGACCGGATGAAAGCATAGGCAATGATTGGGACCTAAGCATTCTATCCAACTTGTAAAACGGGGCACCGCACTATCTGCGCCAATTACTGTGGGATTAGCCTCCTTAATATCTCATATACTCGTAAGGTCTTATCGAGCGTAGTGTGTAAAAGACTAAACGGTGGACGTTAACAAACTGATTGGACCTTATCAGTGTTGCTATAGGCCTACTACTAATCTACCAAGCTGCCGTTGAGCAACACCAAAATCGGGAACGACCTCTCCGAGCCGTTTAATACCAAGCGGGGTTTCATATAAGGAGACTCCGTATAGTGGTGTTTTCTAAATCTAATACTAGGTAAAAAACATACGTGCTCAACGGTTAAGGAAAAAAAGTACAATCGTATGGGCCTGGTTGGGAACGAAAGTAAGACGAAATATCTCCTATCATCAAACTAACAGGCATAGCATTCGCGACTTGGCTCACACGTCACGCTTGAGAGTCATAACTTCAAAACTACGACTTCGATCTTTCGTCTTTCTTAGAACCTGTGTCAACACCAACAACAATATCTGCCTTGAAATTCAACACTTTTGGATTGAGTAGTCAATTAAAAAGTAAAATCCTCTTTCGATGAAAAAAGACCGAACGCTACACGTCCCTGATTATTCCCGTTTGGTATTGGGAGTGTTCATCAGAAAGTTTTGCGAATTGGCAACGGCGAATACCGTAGTCGATGGAACAATGAGCTGTACGAGATATTCTGTCATTAACATAGTTCTGCGAATCTAGAGACGCTGGCTAAGCAATGTAGTCCGGATGGAAAATAACCCTGCACCTTTGAAGCTATTCCATTTAGTACCCGCCGGTAGAAGCAGAGCAAGAGGAAAATCTTCACTTCGTTGGGGAGATCAAGTGGAGAAGGGCCTGGCTTCACTTGGTATATCGAATTGGAGCCACATAGCGAAAAGAAGAAACATCTGACTGATGTTAACTCGGCTATAACCGCGTAAGCGGTGTCTACACCAGTAAAGACGAAGAGAGGATACATATATAGACATATATAAATGCTCAGAATGACTAAGAGAGTTGATTTGATTTTGGGTTTTGCCAACACTTGAAAATATTTCAGCAAGGATTCAGCTATCGTTAGTTATGATAGTTGCAACATGTGAGAGTATGAAATGTTCGGTTGCACCCGGACACAACACTTCTTTACTTGCTTACTAAACTAAAAGTTGACTAGTTGAGCTAATAAAGGTGCTTTGCATTGAGTTCGTTTAAGCAATATCCGACTTTTTGATTGTGCCAAAGTGCTGTAAAAGTTGTTCTATTATAAATATAAACAAAACGGAATACAAAAGAGCAAGTGGAAGTAAAATTGTTTCGACCAGGAACAGTATCGACAAAAAAAGGATTAACACTTATTTAAAGTTTTTTTTTAGTAACCTAAAACACTTTCAACATAGGTGAGGGAACAATTTACCGCATTCACTTCTTTTCTTTTTGATATTTTTCGCATGTTTGATGTCATTTGACTTTATTACGAAACATGTCTGAAAGCAAGGTCAGCGAGAGACATACCGGGTCTTTAGACATTGGTTCCATAAATTTGGAAATCATAAAACATACTTGATTTTGTTTACATATGTTTAGTCTCTCCCATTGAGTGAATTGGCCGAACTGGAGTAGATTATTTGAATTTCTATCCTACCAATTAAACCCAACCGCAAATGAGTTATCTACATTCGATATTCGAGAAACAAAGGTGGAAATATAAGAATCCCTAATATACATATATATGAGAATCAGACTAGAACTCTTGTGTTCATGATATAAAGCTAGGAATTAACATTATGATTTTTCACTACTTTGAGTATTTATTAAGTGTCTATATTATTTCGTATATTTTTGTCAGCGAGTCTCTTCACTTTTGCCGCAGCGTTTAATTTTTCTAAGCGCATATTTATAAACTTTGGTACCATGAGATATACATACACAACCATTTCTAAATTCTCACTGAGCACGAAGTAAGTTGTCCGGCCACTCTAACAGGTATCAAAGCATTTAAAACTTTTCAATCTTAGCCAAACGCTTGTTTGCATACTAAAATGGAAGTTGGCTATCCAACTTTATCTTTGCTCTATCCTGCTTTCATCAACCCTGCCTTAGCAGAGAACACTTCCTTCGCGCGTCTCTGTTTAATTCACCTGTAGCGCCGTGGGCGACAACTGCGAAATTAATATGCAAGCAGAAAATAACAATAGGCGAAAAAATTGATCAACATCGTGAACAGCCGAAAACTTATTGAGAAACTTTTGCTACGTCACCAGCAATAGCAACAGCAAAGGCGAAATGAATGACATCCACTTATTTACGAGTGTTTCCCATTAATTTACCTCGCGCAAGTTGGCCGTATGGATATCCACAGTCGCCTTTCGGTTGATATTTTGACGCTTGCTGCAAATGACATTTCAATGGATTAAAAAGTTTTTGTTTACGATCTGAGACATGTAAAGCAAAAGCTGGTGTGGAGCTCGGAGATTACTTGCTTGTTGGGCCTGTCAAAACCGAGTATAACGCGAACTTTCAATTTTGCCGAGTCTATGGGAGGCAATAAGACAGAATTGCACCTGTATACGGATTCCCGAGTAAAACACAGTAAACATATACAAGTCATATATATACATATGTATGGACAAAGGCTGTCAGCCACTGTCTTGATTGGAAGGTGCTAAGATGTGAATGTAAATGAAGATGAGTGTGACATTTCATGAAATTGTGAATATTTTGTGTGAAAAACATTCAGTCAAGAATCCATCTGTACATAATCAGCATTTTTCAAATACAACAAATAAATAATAGAGACAATAAAGCGCTTACACCTTTGACATCTGTTAGGAACAGTAACCTCTCCAAATTAATCATAATACCTTGACATTATTTAAACAGCTAATCGACATCTAATACACATCGACACATAACAAGGCATGAATGCACAGTGCGGAATCAATATTTTCCGGAAGAAGTGTGATTGTCGGAAGCCAGCACCGATAAGATTTCAAGAAAATATACAACGATGACTGCTAATGATAAAATATAATCCAGCATTTAGTTTCTGAAGAAACTGATTCCATTACAATCAAATTTGGTATCTTAATAACTTATATTATGGATCATGAACTCACTTAGTTTATGAGTAATGACTATAATTTGGATAAGAAAAATTTTAAAATCAAAATTTGTAACGCAAATGATATACTCGTATACCATAAGAGATATGAACCAAACGGACTAAATTTAGTGTTTTGGATCGGGTATCAGTACATTAGGGATTTGACATTTAGACGAATTTCATTCATATTCAGCGAATAATTCTAAGAAATATTATCTACTTTATTTCTTTGAAATATCTCACATATTTACCGATATCAACGCTATAAAGTGAGATGAAAAGTCAATATGGTTGTAAATCACTATATCGCGTGTATTGAGGAAGATCAACACTGATGACATTATTCAAATAGTTATACTGGGGAGCATGTTTCCATACATACACTGGCCGACATACTATATATTGGACGGTCTGTTGGACTAATGAAAATTATTATTAGATGTTGTCATATCATCATTGTTGTAATTCGTTGATATACATATGTATATCCAATATTGTACTTTAACTTAATTTGGCTAAGATATTGACTGATATAAAAGGTATACTGCCAACCGGAATTTTGAAATTCTTTTATATCACTTATGCAGTGTTGGTATTACGAGGTTCATTGAATTTCTGATTTCGATGAAGCTTTCTTACATATTGATATACTGTGCGGTATAAAGTCAGGCGGAAGGTCGAAAATATTTATATTAGGTGTATGGGAACAAAGGTAAGTGAGCGATTTTATTAAAAAGAAGAAGACAAGGCAAGTTTGCCTCTGTGATCAATTAAAGAGATAATAAATCAGCTCATTGGTTGAAACGTCCATATTGGATCCACCTACAAACAATACAAAGTGTCCTTCATTATTCCTGCCGTAACACGTGGAGGATGGTAATTTCCGATAAGGCGACAACAAATCAAGATGCAATACCCTCACCAACGCAATACGTGACATATTATTCCGTTGAAACTAACCGCTACAGCTCTACTCGTAAAAGTGTATAATACGGTGCCAAGTTATGAAAGCAATGGAGTGGGAGGAATCGATTGCATTGGTTTTACTTGGATGATGCTTCATTTTGGACTCGCCGGAAATATCAAAGTCAATTAGTTGGTTAGGGTTGCTCCTACTTGCAGCGGATCCAAGTCATGTTAATGTGATTGAAGGAACTAATTAAATGTTGTAAAATTAAAGCAGAACTTGTGGTTAGTCAAAAGTACTCGTAGCATCAAATGAAAGCCAGAAATATTTTCCCTCCCTCGACCATTGAGAGAAAAGAACGACAATATTGAACTAACGTGGATGCACATATCTCATATATATATATATACATATAAAACGTGGCAGTTTACCTCTCTTCGAATTATTAGATCACAGCTGTTGTGTTAGCGGAGGCGTTATTACAATTTCTTGTCGAGTACAGCGGCTTGAATGTATTGAAAAGAAGAAAATGTGCTCAAAGTTTCGCCATTAACGCCGTTTTGCGTTAATTCGAGTGTCAGCGATATTTACGGAACTCATTTTTTATATTTCTCAACCTAAATTAGGAGTTAACACTAACACAGCGAACAACGGTATTAACCGCAATGAAACTTACATTTGGAGAAGAAAGGAATAGCGCCAGAAAACAATAACAAAATAATATTGCCGCTCCAATACGTTGCGCTAATAGCAAACTATCTCAAATTACTATACTATAAATACAACCATTGTAAGCTTGAATAAACAATGGTTGCTTTTTGTGCGGAAGATAATCAGGCTTTCATATTTGGATGGAACCATGTGTAGCAGTTCACGCAAGTGAGAACAGATCTCTGAGCACCATTCAGTTCGGAGTGGCCAGAAATTATTATTTTACATAATACTTAAGCATCTCACGACTTCCGGTTCTAGACCGATTACCCTCTGGGTATCCAAAACACATACAAAAGTGAGAAGGCGAAACATCCCTCGCTGGGTTTGGGACCCGCCACGTAAAAATATCAAAACAACATCGGATAAGAGACCCTCCTTTTGATGACGATCACTGCTGACGTTACGAGTTTTCGTAACAAAGGTTGTGCGGAAGATTTAAGGTCCTTTACGCGTTGACAACGGCGAATACCGCAGTCAAAGCTCAGCGAATCAAGAGACACCTAGGTCATGTCTTCCGAGTTGATGAAAATACTCTAGCTCTGAGAGTACTTGAGTCGGAGAAGGCAGAGGAAGAGGGAGACCTCTACTCCGTTGGAAAGACCAGGTGGATAAGTACCTGCTTACACTTGTAATCTTCAATTGACGTCGAACTGCGAAAAGGAAGAATGACTGACACGTTAATGTAAGCAGTGTCTACACCAATAAAGAAGAAGAAGAAGATGTTTAGTATCAGAGTCAAAGAATATCTTCAATGGTGTTCCTATTTTGAATGTAAAAACTCATTGCTAGTGCTAGGAACCAGGGGATTACTTGGACTACCTCCAAATGGCTGCTGGATTTCATATGAAATATTTTCAAAAGAACAGGTGACCTCTGTAACCAATTGCTTTTATATAATTTATTTAAATTATTTTATGAAAGAAACTAAATATATCTATGATCTGAGCGAAATTTGCTTGCCTATCGATTAGAGTACGGTAAAACGGTCAAAAAATATAAACATTGTTGAAATAGATTTAAGACCTTTGAATAATACTGAAGTACACAAAACTCCTATTGGCACTCGATAGAAGAGACTGTAGGAAAATGATTGGAATACTAACTGGGGACTGTCTGGTAGCGACACACGCCCGCAGAATGGGGCCGACAGGTCGAGAAGATTGCAGGAAATGGCTAGAGCAGGGCACCAGGGAAATAGTGGAGTATCTCTTGTGCACTTGTCCCGCGTTGGCAAGACTACGCTGTAAACATCTGGGGTCTCCACAGTATGATACACTGGAGGAGGTATCGATAGTGAGGCCGCAGGGAGGTTGACTATTCCTAGTAACTGAACTCCATCTTATATGGCAAAGGGCCTAAACTGGTCTATGCCGGGTTTAGTGGTCTACAAGATTAACCCAACCTAACCTTTGAATAATACTTAGTTTGTTTGTATAAAAACACAGGAGTTTTTAAAACATAAAGTGAAGGTTCAAATAAATAATATTCCAAGCAGCTAATATCTATATATATCCTTCATATAAGGGTAAAATCTCTAACTTAACCTGCAACTGATTACAAACTGTGCTGCCTTCAATACCCAATGAACCCGTAATTTGTATTTTGATTGCAATCAAGTTTCAAGTTTTTCGATTTCCTTTTGTTTGACATAAACTTTTCCGATATTTTAATCCAATATTAAAGAACTCAACAAACTAGATTATACTTAATTTAGACAGTTCTCTGTGGTTCTCAGTTATTTATAGTGAGCTATAAAAATTTCCCAAACTTTTTTGTTTCGCTAACAAAAATAATGGGAGAGTACACCACACCAATCTCTCATTCCATTCATTGAGTTCTCTGAAGTGAGTTCAGCTGCTCTGGCTTTTTTTTCTCTCTTGTAAATTTTTGAATAAAACAAACAAAAATTTTAATTAGTAGCTTATTTCTGTGTACAGCTGACGATATACTTCGATCCGTTCGTTTCTTAATTAATTAAAATTAGACACCTCTAACATATTTTAAGAATATTGCTCAGTTGTCTATACCTTAACTTTTAGTGGGTCGAGGAAAGTGCAAAAGCTGCCACAAAGTTGAGCGAATGAGAAGACTACAATGTTTACAAATTGCAAGACGCAATATTATTACACCGGTGGTGGCAATACCGTTAACAATATTCACGCCCAAAATAAAAGCAATTGTAAGACACCAAAGCAGCACCCTTCAGATACGCAACACCTACAAGTATAACGTCGTCCCAACGAAAGTCCACTTATACTGGCCGCATAAGGCGTTTGCGAAAGACGTTGCAGACGCGTGCTGAGGTCTGCTTGGTAGCAGTGCCGAAGATGCTTGGTGTTCACTCACTCCCTTATGACTCTCGGCGAACTTAACTTGTCTTGTTGCGCTTCAACGGCTACAAGTTAAGTGGCGGCAGCAGCAGAGACGACCACAGAAGCGACGCTCAAACGATGCGAAGGCTGTGCAGCAATTGCCACAAATTAAATTAAATTAAGTTTGATCGCAAATAAATTTCTTGTTTTTATTTGCCAACATTATGTATTGCAACACTGGGCTCACACACTGCCACACCCATAAATTCATTTATACAAAGCTATGTATATACATAAGTATAATATATAGGAAGGCAAACGAGTGACTGGGATGTTGCTGATTTTTAGGGTTTCAAGTGGCAAAAGTGACAGGGTAATTCCCTAAAATGGAAATGAAGCTCCAAAGTATGGCGGCACGTGGAGAAATTCTTTCGAAATCTGTTTCCTTTGCTCGTCTTCTCGCTCAACTTGCCATTTCCGCTTAGCACGTCTTCTCCATATAAGTATTTGCATAAATATGGGTGGCAGCTACAGCCAAGCTTTCAAGTATGTACACTCATATGCTCGCCTCCTGCTTACTTGGCCACAGCTGCCAAGCAGATATTTTTGACGAAGGTTGGCTGCTTCCTCCGCTTGAGCATTTCATAAAAGGGGACCAGCGTGGAGTGTTGCTGCTGTCCTCTTTAAATTCAAATATGCCGACATTAAAAGTCAAATTGAGGAATATGCTTAAGGAAAAGGGAAAGCAAAGACGAAAAAATGTTTATGGGTCACATGTGAGTTAAGTTCTGCGCTGCATAAATAAAATCAGTAAAAGATCTCATTACAGCCCGGCCTCCCTCGGGTCGCTTGCTAGGCAAAATTTGCTTCCACCTTTTAAAGTAACCTGTGTGAATCGATGAATTATGTAGAATGGTAAAACTTTAGAGTGGCAAAATACCCAAAACATTTTGATATTAAAGTAAATACATATATTATATATGTAGAATATTTATTGTCAGCGCAGAAGGCAGTAAAATAAGCAAATAATGCGCTGGTTTAAAATAGCATAAAAACATTTAGAAAATAAACACGTTTTACCTCAAATACAAAAAAAAAAAAAAAACAATTTTGGATTTTACAAATTTCTATTTTAATGCAGTAACTTAGCGTTTATAAAGAATAGAAGAAAAAATTCTAAACCGACTCGAGCACAATTTTAAAGAATTTATGACAAATGTGAATATTTCTTTTTTTGGCAGCAAATTAAGTAATTTACATCTATACTAATATTATAAAGAGGAAAGATTTGTACCTATTTTTTGTATGTTTGTAATGAATAGGCTCAAAAAGTACTGTGCCGATTTAAAAAATTATTTCACCAGTAGAATGCTACATTCTTCCAATTTGACATAAACTACATTTCATTAAAAAAAATTAGGGATACATGGTAAAATTTGAACAATGTAACCGAAGGAGTAGAAAAATGAGTCTTAAAATGTCTTTCGTCGAATGCGCTGCCGAAACTATTAGCGTTAGAACAAAATAATATACAACAATATTGAAGAACATCATAATGTCTACAAAAAACTCCGCGGTAGCATATGTCCAACTATTGTAGTTATGTCACTACAACAACTTTTTTCATTTTAAACATTAATGAAAATGCTAACCAAATTCAAACCATGCTATTTATATGTTTATATTAATCCTTATCCAAATAAATTATTTTATGGTCAAGACCATTTAACTACCTATAAAATAGTTTTTAAATTGGACATTCCATTCAATATTATAGCATTTTAACTTTCAAATAAGTTGGCGTTATCAACGACTACATCGATACCTTTGTTTAAATTTAACTTAAAATGATCTTTATTTAAGAAGCACTCAAAACTTTGTCATCATAGCATTGAGGAATTCAATGAAGCGTATTTACAGAGTATTGCAACTATCCCCGACTATCGCACATAAATCTTGTAGCAAGTTCATGATTTGATGAAAGCAATGACAAACAGAAACATTTATCATGCCATTTCCCATTCCGAATATTAATCCATGTGCGAATGATTAATCGTTGCAGCTGCAAGTATCCCAGACATACGTACCTAGAAGAAGAAAAAGAAGAAAATGTATTGTACTCATACGTATATAATATAATAATTAATGTTAAATGCGTCGTTAATGTCAATAAATTCATTTATATTTCAATAAAAAAAAAAACTTTAAAATTATTGATGACAAAATTAAACGATTTGCATATTAAACGGTTATTTAGTTCCAGTAAATAATTGTAGGATCCCTAATTTTTCCTATTCATAAATTCTAGTATATACTACTCCCTTCTCTCAAGTAGAAAATATTATTGCAGCATACTAACAAAATATATAGTATATATCCGGAAGGAAACGTCAGATACTTTGTATAAATATCATGGAAAGAGTACAATTGTGATTACTGCTCACTTACTAATATGAGAAAAAGTGTTCGTATCAAGCAAATATGTACTCATAAGTTTTATACGTTTGTGTATAAGGCTATGATTTCACAATACTTCTGAATTTTTGCTTTGGTTTCTCTTCTATCCGAAACACTTTTTAGTAAACTAAAAAGCTCAATGCTCACAAGCTAGAAAATCCAAATCTATTTCCAACAATGACTGCATATAAGGAAATTAAAAAACGGGATTTTCATTTCACATATACATTCATGTTATGACGAATAATATAATAATTTATTTTAGAAATGAGATTTCAGTCCAATTGATGTTGAAGTAAGAGGTGAAGAATCATGGGATGATGATGTTTGTGGATACTCACTATGTTCGGATTATATTTCCTGATATATCATCAATGTAGAAATGCTCACATTTTCAATATTAATATCACTTAAGAAACTATGAAAAAATTATATAGAGAGAAGCAAGCCGAGCCAAGTCGAAGGGATAAGTGATTGTTAAACATGTTCAGACTCCTTATTGCACAAGCAAGCCACGCGATTGTGAGAAGATAATATTTTTAGTGTTACATGAATTTGAGAGCATAATAATAAGCCCAGACATTCACTGCAGATCACTGAACCTTATACCATATAGCCACACAAATTGATCAATGCAAATTGATAAATTGTGTAGAAAACATTTTCATTTCAACCGATTATGAAAATTTTTGTATGGAAAAATCTTTATTTCCGTTGCATAGAAAAATTAAGAGTCAATATCTCTTCAGTTTATATATTTATGTAGATTTTAGTTTATTTGAATGTAGCTTTAAGTTTATTTGAACACGAAAATGTATTTTAATTAAAAGTGAACGAAAAATTCAAAATAACAAGGCCTTTTTAATGTCATATGGCTGCCGTCTCGTCACTACTCTTGCCCAATTCATGAATGATGAAACTCCTCAGTCAGCTCGTCAGGATAATTTGCCATCCCCATTTAAATATTATCAAAATATGTAATATTAGGTTGTCAAATCCTCCTTCCGCTTTTTTGCTTTTATTCATTGCTTTATAAAAATTGTTCGTGACCCAATTTAGTCCAATATGCGCCATTTCGTTCGATTATCTGTTTCCATCTAGACGGCAACTTCATAATACCCCCCTCATAGAAGCCCCTCTCCTTATTTGCGAAGAATTCGAACTTTCACTTTTCACAAGCCTTTTTGATTTCAACTTTACACCAACAAGGGCGTTCGCCATGCAAGGAACAGGTGGTAATCACTTGGTTTTTGGGCCGGGCTCTATGGTGGATGCGATAAAATTTCCCATCCGACTCCCGTAGCTTTTAACGAGTCATCAACGAAGTGTTTGTCGGGGGTTTTTTTGGAACACTTCAGCCTTCCTGCTGGCCAATTCTGGACGCTTCTGGTCGATCGCCTGCTCAAGGTTCAGTTTTCGCAGTGATGGTAGAATAAGCGTTGGGCACAGGGGAAAGTTCATAGTGATGATTCCCTTCCAATCCCACCAAACAACAGTAAAACTTTCCTGGCCGTCAATCCCGTTTGGGTTACTGTTTGAGACAATTCCCCGGGCCCTCGCTACGACCGTTTTGTTGATATTGTGTATGTGATCCATTTTTCGTCGCCAGTCACAATCCGCTTCAAAATGGGTCGAGTTCGTTTCATTTCAGCAGCATACCTTGGCGTTGTTTCGGTCTAGAATTTTTTTTTTGCGTCAAATCATGCGGCACCCAAACACCAAGCTTTTTTGTGTATCCAGCCTACCCACACCCATCTTCTGGGCGTTGTCATGAGACGCCACATGCCGGTCCAACTCGATTTTTTCCATGATTTGATCGGTATTCGTCGTCACAGGTCTTCCGCCGGCTGGCTTATCAATGGTGCCGTTTTCACTCGCTCTGAATCGTCGAAATATTCCTCCGCATTCGAAGTGATGGCAACCATACCCCAAAACAACATTAATCTCCGGAACGTTTCTCTAACGGATTTGCCTTAAACGAAAGAAAACTTTAAAATAGCGCGAATTTCAGCGTTAGTCAACTCCACTTTTCAAAGATGTATAGTATTGCTAGATAAGAGCTCTGTAGCGCTTTATACATAGCCGCGAAATTAAAAAGACAAAAAGGCGGAAGGAGATATTTGACAAAATAAATATATAATTCTTTTCATGCTTAAATTGTCCCATCTTCAATTTTGCAATTACTTCTGCAATTTACCTTGAGGGAAATTGCAAACGTTGGAAGTCCTTCACAAAACATTTTCAGCCAGGCTTCTTAGTTTTATATTAAAAGCATTCAGGCTTAAAACAAAATTTCGCTTTAATGTTTTTGTTCTAAAACTATTTTAGTTTATTTTCATATGCGTGATTGCCAAGCTGGTATGAAAATGGAAGCCACAAGTTGTTATTTGAGAAAGACAATAAAAGGAAACTTCTGCCCTTAGGCGGGAACTTTCATTTGCTGTGGGCCGAAATCAACGTTTTAAAACTTCAATTTGTGAATAAGTCAATTTCATCTAAGACGCTTTTAATTAAACAATATAAAACTTAATAGAGTATGTATGTATATTTTTACATGTAAGTAGCGTACATAATTGAAAACAAGTCTCACTTTTCAGTGACGTTAATTGAACCCCTTTGTTGTCAAACTGAAAACGAACACGCTGACTGACAGCCAGTCAGGCGAAGTGAAGAAAGTGTCAAAGAAACGGCACTTAAAAATTTTTCGACCGAAGTAATAGGGGAAAACTAACGGAAGTTAGAGTTTCTCAACGACATCTTTCTCCATCGCTTCGGTGTTTCGGACAGTATCCAATCAATAAGACAAAGAAAAAATCAAAAAGAGGTTGGGGTGTGAGTCGAAGCCATTAACGATTGGGGTGCATTTGGACGGCGGCAGTATTCAAAACATGACGAATTTTAAAAATTCATGTTTCGCTGCCGGGCGATGCCTCTGGGTTGGGCGGAATGCAATAACACGGGGCTGCCACAAAGTGGTTTGCAAAATGCTTCAACTGTCGGCATAAAAAATTATTTCCTCTTTTATTTCTCTCTTTCTCATATTATATATCTTTCCATGTTGCTACTGTTGTTGCTTTCTTCATTTTTCCCCTTTTTATTTGTTTTGCTTTTCGCACAACAATCGAGGTCAAAGGCTATGAGGGCGAGCAAGGGCATAGGCACCTTTCTCCACGCCGAGACTGTCTGCTCCACTTTTCGTCTGGGGCCATCAATAATGATACTTTGCGTGTCGCTTTCATTTAGAGCGAACAAAAAGGAAACGAATTCGCCAACGAAACGAAAATTACGCTGATGAAAATGGTGCACAATCGCACTTATAAATAGTGTGCGGAACGTGTGGCAGCATTGTTTGCCAAGTTTGCCCCCAATATCGCCAGCGTCCAGTGCGGTGGCGCATTTGTTTGATTTGCCTGATAAGACTGCCGTTGCCGTTTGCGTTCACACAAGATTTTGCCTTCGTCCTACCCTACCCCACCACGTGTGCCACCAAGTCTCGCACTCCAAATCAGAACTTATCGCTCCTAAGATGCTCACGCAGCAATATGGCCCAGTCTGCTCGACACATCACCGCCCCTTTTTGGTATCTTCCACGCGCCACACAGTAAAGTAAATTTTTGGGATGTCATTAGTCGGAAATTGCTTTTGGCATTTGACTTTTGCTGCTGTGCCTCCACTCAACGCCTCAGCAGCGTCTCTGACGTGCTTTTTTGTAAGTAATAATGTTTGTTGTTTTTTGTAGGATAGCTTATTGCTATTGCTACATTTTTCAAAAAAAAACTGCAAAGTTGTTGTTACTATTTGCGATGGATTATGTGTGTATCCTTTGCACAGTCCATTGATTTTGCTTACTTTTCGTCAAGGCGTATTTATGTACGTATAGACGGATGTTAGAAATATTTGAAATAAAAACCCCAAATGGAGTCTGTTGTGGAGACAGCGTCTCATAGATATATCCTAGCGACTGGCTGGGTAGATTCATTTCATCAAATTTTTAAACAATTTTCTAGAAATTTATCTCGAAAAAGGAACATAACCGAAATTTTTTTAAAAAGTCGCAGGGGCTCTGAACGAAATAGAAATAATAATTTTCCGGGTGAATTTTAATTGAAATGAAGACTTTTTTGAATTCGTATGAAGCTGGTACATTTCGAGCGAACTCTAACAAGGGCAGCTCAAAGGATATAAATCCCCAAAAAATACCAATGCTTGTTGGAGGATATGAAGGCATTAGTTATTTGAATCTCACTTGTTAGAAAAACACCAACAGAGGAAGATTGCTCCAAACGCTATTATGAACTTAATTTAAGGAATTAATGAAAATAGACTCGGTCTCCCCGATGCGTCACAAAATTTAAATTAAAGGAAGAGAGGAAAACTTTTGCAGAAATTAAGTTTTTCCAAAACTTTTCTCTCACTTTTACATCTTTGAAGCAATAAAATTGCTGTCGAACACCCTCCTATGAAGACAATTTTTCTCAGTGTAATCCTCTGCAAATGTTCATGAATTTATGTATGATTGTTGGTTTGTGGGGAGATGATAGTATTTGCGTAAGTGTCGTAATGAAGTGGCAAATTCGATTCAAACTCTCGTCAATACACCCAAATGCGAGTAAATGCGTCACTGCACGTTTATCCCCAGAAGAATGTGGGGCTTTTATGCCAGCGTTGGTATTATTATTATTATTACAACGGCAGCAGCAATTAATGGTTCTGTCGCTTTCTAGTGGCACTTGTCCACAGTCGGATATAATATCCATTGCAAGATACCTCCACTTATTGAGAACTTCTCCACGCCTGCGCACAAAGGGCCCGCCATTCTGTGTGTTGCTATGAATGTTGCCTGAAGGATGTGTGTGGGAGTAACAAAATGTAATTGTTTGTTCATAATAGTTATAGAAAGTCCATTAGTCGGCACAAAAAAACTTTGCGTCACATTCGAAAAACCTTTCGTACTTCCTTTTTGCAATGGATTTCGGTAAGAGCCGACAGTTGACGAAAATTTAAAGGGGAACAAGATTTTAGACCTTCTTGTAAGTTCTGAATTTATATCAACAATGCTTTCAAGCAGGCGCTGGTTCAAAAAAATCTATCACGGAATATGCCGAATACCACAATTTTTTAGAAGTGGATGATGACACTGTGAGATGGATGTTGCCATGATAGACGGAGATGTAGTGTTAAAAAATAGAAGTTTATGTAAATAAATTTAACCTTCCTTTTTTGTGATAAACAAGAGTCCTCAGTAATAGAATCTTACATTTTTTTTACAGCAGGTTTAACGGCTTATAAATGCATTTGCCACAGGAGCATCAATCTAATCGAAAAAATGCAAATTTGTAAATAGAATTTCCCCAACTAAAACCACCAGAAACATGTTGCACGTAAGAATTAAAAGAGGTTCGGCAGTTGTGTCCTGGTACTTTATTGCAGCGACTTTGACAAGAAAAATCCTGAAATTCGAACATTTATACTCTTGCAACTTGCAAGGATTAAAAGTACTTTCAGGTACATAAGGCCTGTTAGTTATATGGGTTTAGGGGAAATTTTTACCGATTTTATTTCATTATAAACACAAATATTCACTGTTTAAGAAACACACACTTTCGGTATAAAGTCACCCGGAAGTTCGAAAACCTTTAATTAGGTATATGGGGGCCCTTTCAACCATATAGCACACAGACATATTTTAGTTCAAAATTTTTGATTTAGAAATTCGTGGTGGCGAAATCCAGTCCAGGGACTAGTCAAGGTATCTTATGAAAACATATCCTTTTCAAATGATATGAAAGTATTTTATTTAATAAAATAAATAAATAAAAAAATTTTAAAATCTTACAAGATCAAGAAGCTTAACGAAGCTCAAAAACGTCTATGGTTGGCTTTCCCAAAATTTCCAACCTCGATAATAACGCAAATTCCCTTTAAATTTTTTAACTACCTCGAGCGCACAGGCGATAAATAGATAGTCGCTGGATCTACACCCCATCTTACTTAACAGCCACATACATATATAAGACATATGTACTATAAAAAAAAAAAAAAAAATTTTTTCACTCAACATCCCTACGCCATGTCATTCATATTCTACAAAATATACATGAAAATGAAGAAGTTACATGCCCGGACCTTGTTTGTATGTGAGCAACAAAAAATGGCTTAAACTGTTGTAAATT
Organism: Bactrocera correcta; assembly: GCA_027475135.1. Taxonomy (NCBI): domain Eukaryota; kingdom Metazoa; phylum Arthropoda; class Insecta; order Diptera; family Tephritidae; genus Bactrocera; species Bactrocera correcta. Next base: position 12,695,449 of record CM050323.1, on the reverse strand, counting down.
TAATTCTATCAATTTCAATAGCCGGCGACAAACTGAAATAAATGCGCAAATCCTTAATACAGGGTGTTGCGAGTACCGAAAAAATTCGCATTCTCTTTATTTTTTATTTTCGATGGTCAGAAAAATGGAAAAATGTTTTTTGCGTTACGCTTTGTTTCCTCATCAACAGCAGCAACTAGTTATCGATTGCAACAATGACAACAACAATGAAATAACAAGTAAGATATCAAAAACAAGCCAACAGACATACAAACGTCATGTCTATATTATATATAATACTACCTCGAATAATCGACAGAACATGCCGCATGTTGGTAGTGGCTTAATGCTCGAATAAAATAAAAATATTTGCATAAAAAAATTTGCAGTTTTTTTAATGGATGAGTATGCCCAAATTAACATTCGAATGGATTGCATTGCGAACGCGGTTGAATAGGGAGCACCAGCACGGCAAGTCCTCATCGGTTAGGTTAGAGTTTATGAAGTACAGCAATTGAAGATGGGGAACATTGAAATTCCGTCACATTAGCGGTACACTGATGGTGATCAGAGTGAAATTTAAGTAGAGTTTTCTAATTTTATTTGGATGTTCGGCGGTTTGAAATAATAAAATTTTTTGTTTTAAAAATTTTGGGAACAAAATAAGGGAAGAGCTAAGTTTGGTGTAATCTTTAGTTTGCAAAAACAATGCGGGAAATTCTTAGGTGTTTTTGTCTTTATTTTAAGGAACGTTGCGAAAGAATTCGATATGCTTTATTCGACGAAAAGATAAAGGGTTAAAATTATGTTTGGTTCTATTATTATATTATATGTCGTAGACTCACTTAGCCTCATTACTAAATTTTGCTTCATACCGGGATCTTGGTATTTAAAACCCCAAAATTGTCTATTCAAATGAGATATTGTGATTAAACTCAACCAAAGGGACTAAATTAAAAATTTTTGGTATATGAGGAAAAAATATTTCTAAGATAAAGACAGTACATAGGCTGCTATATATATTTCTGGCTAGCAACACTAGTGTTACCAGGTGCAATCTGACATTTCCCTTGGAAAGTTTGACATTTTTTAGCATAACATCACTCAGAACGTTTTTTCATTTAACCCTGAAAAATTTTATTTACAGGGGTTAAAAAATTCATCTCGGCCCAAAAAAAGGAATTAACTCGTGAACATTTTCGTGCGATATTTTTCACAACTTTCGAGGGATTATCACGACAAGAGTGCATCGATGAACTGAAATCTTTGTATGGCTAGAAGCACCATCCTTAATTAGCACTGTGAAAAAATGGTACAACGAATTCAATCGTGGCCGACGCTCGCTCAAAGACGAATTCCGTGAAGGTCGTCCAAAAACAGCCGTTGTGCCCGAAAACATGATGCCGTACGTGAACTGATAAAACAAGACCGTCATGTAACATACCCTTTAGATAGAGGCATTTCTCCCACCAGCATACATTCGGCCGTAAAAAAGGTTTGTTCTCGGTGGATCCCGCACAATTTGACAATCGCTCAAAAAAAGTTTCGTGTGGATTGGTGAAAAAATGCTGAAAAAATACGATCGCGGTACTTCAAAAGACGTTTATAAGATCGTCACTGGTGAGGAATCATGGATCTATGCGTATGAGCCCGAAACAAAACAGCAATCGACCTGTGGGTCTTCCAAGACGAGCCAAAACCAACGAAAGTTGTTCGTGGAAGAAGCACTTCGAAGCAAATGGCCGCCTGTTTCTTCGGCAAAACTGGTCATGTGGCGACTGTTCCGCTTCACCAACGAAAGACGGTCAATTCTGAGTGGTACACCACCATTTGTTTGCCTGAACTCTTCGGAGAAATTCGAAAACAAGAAGAGAAGACGAATCATTGTGCACCATGACAACGCGAGCTCTCACACATCGGCTCAAACCAGCACCTTTTTGACCGGCCAAAACGTTGAATTGGTGGGTCATCCGCGTACAGCCCTGACTTGGTAGTCAAGAAAATAATGCGTGTTCAACGATTTTCGTCGCCAAAAGATGCTGTTGAAGCATTCAAAAACCATGTTTTGGAGGTGTCTCAATCGGGGTGGAAAAAGTCTTCGAAAATTGGTTTACATTTTCAAAAGTGTTAAATCTTAAAGGAGAATATTTTGAAAAACAATAAAACCATTTTCGTTGATAAATATTCCTATTTTCATTATTAGGCCAGAAATATATATAGCAGCCTTCGTATTTTTTGGGAAAAATTTTTTTTCAAATTAAGAAGAATCATATGGTATTTAAAATAGTGTTATGTGGAAAGGAAGTGTGATTATGGTCCGATTTTGCCCATCTGGTTGAAATTGGTCAATTAGTTCCTTACATATGGATTTTTAGCTTGGCGGTGAGACGCCCATTGTCTAATTTTGACTACTTTTAGGCTTTTTTTACCTCCTCGGATGTAAAATTTATTGTTTCTGACACATTTCTTTTATGAGTTATCGAATTTTTAGTAGTTTTCAACATAGCCGTTATATGTAAAGTGGGTGTAGTTTTTATCTGATTTCAATCAATTTCACACTGTCGGAGGGTACACAGAAAATGTTTCTTCCGAGCGAATTTGGTCGATCTAGTTTAGCAGTTTGAGGTTTTAATATTTTTACTAAAGCTATTAAAGGGCGGGGTCATGACTACTTTGTACAAATAACGGTGCTGTAGTCTATTGCGGAGCTTAAATATGAGACCCTATATACTTGTATGCTTTCGTTTGGTGACATTTTGTGGACGTGACAATCTTCCGATTACGCCCACCTACAATACCTACTGGCCTTAGAACATGTATATTATGAAGTCTCATCTCATGAACACATTGAACAATACTTTTATAATGCCTTCCCTAAAATGTTAATTGAATTAAATACTTAATATAAAAGAATTACTACATTTAAATTATAGGAAAGCTGCTTGTTGAAAGCATTTCTGAACAACTTTGCGACATGTTAACAGTTACAAAACAAATTAAATTATTTTCAGTATTATAGGAAATGTATTTGAGTTATGCTTGACGGCCAGTCAATTATTTTCACTTATTAAAGGAGAAAACATTAAAACTATTTGAGGAAATTCCGGCAATAGATGGTAGAAGAAAAGAAGATTAGTCAATAAATTAGTGACAGAAGATATCTCAACAGCTCAAAGCATCACTTCTTTCAAAAACGGAATTCGTAAAATTAAGAAACAAAAGCTTTCACAAACAAATAAAAGGCTTTCCATAGAAGCACTTGCCTCCCATCGTTGAGTCCGAATTTGAAAATTCCTAACTTGGTGAAATCCTCTCCCAACGGTGGTGGTTTTTTAAGTTTGTATACTTTTTTTGAATTTTATTGAAAATATTCAAGTTGAAAAGCGAAAATCTAAGCTTTATAATATTTGCTTATATTCCATTAATACTCCAAGCTAGTGAAATTAGGATTCACTACCAAATGCATGCAGCGTTGCATCTGTCGAACAATACAAAAATAAATTTATTAAATTCTGCTGTTTAATTGTATTATTTATTGAGTTCTATTCAGACAAAGACCACACACCTGGATAATGAATATAGTCGCAATCAAATAAAATACTCCGACAGATTGAATTGCTCTCAACATGTAAAATCTACTCGAAAAACAAACAAAAGAAATTGTCGTAAAACAATAAAGTGGAAAGTGGACACGGCTGCACAAATATGCCAGCAAAGCCATGGATTATTGAATGCATTTTGACAATATATTGAAATTAAAAATTACGTTCAATGGCGAGATTTTTATACAGAAATATTTTTGCTATTTTCTGGGAGAGAAATATTTGCATTTTCAAATCCATTTTTCCTCAGGTGTAAAACTAACCTTCTCTAAATTAACGTGGGCGCCATTGAAATACGGAAGCTGTGTATATGTTAGTATGTGTGTTCCAAGTAATGTGTATCTTCCAGCAGCTACTCCCTCGCACGAGAAGAGCTTTCTTCGAGGCGCACGTGAGAAATTTCTGCACTAACTTTCTGTGTTTCGGAATGCTTATATAAATACGTGTACATAAATATATATGTGTGTGTGTGTGTATTGAATATGTGGCAGTAGATAAAAGCAGTAAACACTTCAACGTCAACACTTCTTCGCATAGCACATTTTATTTATTTTTATGGCAGGTGAAAATGTAATTATTCATTATTCAGTATTCAATATTCAATAATTGCATTTGAATTGCAAATTACAATGCTCACAATGTACATACACACATACATATGTGTCTACGTCACGCTACTCGTCAGCAGAATGTAATTACATACATACATAGGCACAAATGCATGTGTTTGGTACATTGAGAAAGAGAACACACATTAGCATATACATATATATATATGATACTATACTATAAGTATATGTTATAAGCATTCCTATAAACAAATATACTATATTTGCTTACCAAATCTTTCAATTAACGAACTTGCAATCAATTTAGGTATTTTGCGAAGGCAGTATTTAAAGGCTTTACTCAAAACGGTATTTGAAGACTTAGTAACTGGCTCTGCAAAGTTGAGTAACCCGGTTAATGCCGAGCAATCGCCACTTCGCTCTATTGAGCAATCTCAGGTTTCTTCCGAGAGATCTACGAGGCCTAGCTTTTCTTTCCCAGTTAGAGAGATAATATTTTACCGTTAATGAGAACAAATTAAATGACTTGCAAATGCTAGAAATCAATAAGTGGCACTGAAACAGTTGTGGCACTTTTTGTCTTTGCTGGGACTCTGCATACCTATGTATTTCTCGCAAAAATGTTTTGAAGGGTTGCATAAGTTTCTTCGAGCAAAAAAGGGCTTATTTGCAATTTTTTCATATAAAAAATTAAATATTTAATTCAAACTTTGTTTTCAATGATACATATTTTACAGACATTTTGGGAAGTTTTCAACAGAAAATATTCAGAATTCGGTCATTATATGTATTATATCTTGAAGAAAATTTCATTGAGATCGGTTCAATAGTTCGCGAGAAATATTTTAAGACTACCAACTTTGAAAATACAGTTTTGGGAGAAACGCGTTTAAAGTTTTAAGTGACCATATAGCAGACCTCGAGCGAGGAACTTTTCAAAGCTGCATCTCCAAACAACAAAACATTGAGTTTTGGAAATCCTGAAACCCATGTAACCCCTTAAAAGACAAAAAGACAAAAAGTAGTAAGTAGAGTAGTTAAACGTAGTTAAAATATAATTCAACGGAACTATAAGCTGAGGAAAATATAGTATAACAAGAAGAAGGTTGCACCAAAGCTATAATACCCTTCACATATCCCTCAGCTTGGGTCGCATTGCCGATCCGAATGGGCTTACGTAATAGTAATGGGTGCAACCCAAGTGAACCTCTTAGTTTTACGTCCATCTTCTGCTTGTGGAAGTGTGAGGACACCCTTACCAACACCACCCTAAGCCAAGGTGTTGACGCATCCATGCTGATGGTTGACTGGTCAGTAGGCGGTAATCGAACAGCTGATCGCAAACGGTCGCCTCCGATGCTCGGGCGAGCTGCCCGCTCAGCGAACGAATGGCCAACCCTCGTTGGCTGACTCGTGGGATCAGAATGAACACAACAAATAAAGGTAAAAAAACAACACTTTTTTTTCTGGTCAAGATTTCTTAAGTCCAGGCTGCCGGAACCTCAGGATTAAAAGGAAATAAGATGCCAGAAGAAAATAGTGAAGAAATTTAATAGTATTCTGAAAAAGAAACAATCAGAACCTCCTGATGAAACCAATAGTGAAGCGACAGGAACTCTGCCTAAAAAACCCACCCAGGCAACAAAGATGAATAGTGCAAGGCACTAAAGCGACATGGAAGGAGACTGCCTGGAGGTGGCTGTCATAGACGGCAACTCTTCCTCGCCAAGAACCATATAGAAGAGATGGGAGGAGATCGGCAACAGATTGTCGAATCTCATCACAAACCTAAGGGACTAAAGGGTCATCAAGTGTGCAGACCAGGCCACCTTGGATTTTCTTTTGGGTAGTTTCGCTAAAGTAAGCAAAAATTTTAAGTTTATACCCGCAATGCTAGAGGAGCCAGGCGTAAAGCTACTGCGGTGTGCGCAAAATAAGTCTATACCTTATATACAGCTGGCAGCTTATTAAAGAGAAGAAACTAAACAAAGCCAGTGAACCAATACTTGTTGTCATATCCGAGGAGTCGATATGGGCTATATCGAAAGCTGATAATAAAATCAGCTTCGGTATACGCAGGCAAGGACAAGGAAGAGGTCGACAACGGCCGCCAACTGCAACAGGATGTGGCAATAAATGAACAGCAAAATGCGATTAAAACTTAAATCCATGTAGACAAATCTCTCGCACTTAAAAAGTGCTACAACCAATCTGAGATGGGCATCGACATCATCAAGAGTCTTGGGTGAAAGAGAACGCGGAACAGCAATAAATACCGATACCGATAAAATTATATTGAATAACCACGGGAGGAAATGGAAAACTACCACATACACATATAGCCAGGCAGAACTGCTGGCCTTGTCGACGAAAACGATTAATTCCTGAGTAGTAAACAATTGCAAGCAAGCTTGATCTGACAAACAACTTATGCTTAATTTGGGTTCCCGAGTTAATAACCTGCCGGTTGCACCGTTGCCTTGGACAACTCTTGCTCTTGCCGAATTTCGAGAAGATATCTCGTCAAATTAAAAAATTTTCCTTACACCGATTTAATTCCGATCGTTCAGATCCGATCTGAACAATTTTTGCCGATATCGGCGGTTCCGACACATGACAGCTTTTTGGGGAACAGGACGTGAGCAAAATTTGAGATCGATATCTCAACGATGGGGGTAATAGTTAACGTACATATATACAGACAGGCGTGCAGGCAGACGGGCACCGCTGAATCGTCCCCTGATATTTCATAGTGTCTCCGACGTTTCCTGCAGAGGTTACAAACTGGCATACTCAATATACTCTGTTCAGGCTATAAATAACTAAACCTGAAATAGCCATTAGATCATCTTTGCTTTTTAGTAAACTTTTGTGGTACTTATGGCATCACTCAGGGCACCCAATCTTCGTAACTTAAACCTTTAAAATCCAATTTTTTTGTCTCAGCACTGAGAAATGTACAGCAGTTCTAAGACTAAAGACCATCCAACAAGCACCGCTTCTACAAAAATAGTTCAGTATGTTGTGACAATTGTTTCAAAGGGCGTAAGTATGGCCGATATCACTGTAATTCTCATATAAAATTATGTAAATAGATATAAACTTTGTATGGAAGTCTTCTTTGAGAAAATTCTTTTCACTACTGAACTTGTTATTTAATAAAATTGAAAAATGTCAGCTTTTTTGGATTTAATAAAAATGTCAAATTTCTTCAGAATAAATCTCATATAAAACTATCTGAATTATTTATGAGCACTGTTTACATATTTGCTTTCACTAACGGTGTTGAATATTAATAAAAATGGTTCGTTATGAGACAATAACTCATTTGCAGGCTAAATAAAGACAAAAAATTTAAAAATATTTCATAGTAGGCCCCCCAAACAAATAGCATTTTCCAATTTATGACAAATTATTGCATTCGCCATCACAAAGGCTCTGATGCCTTTATTAAAATCTGAAAATCTACGGGGCTTATTCATGTGCAATACAATAAAGGTATGCTCTATTTGAAAAAAAAATCCATTTGGATCAAAGTGGCAAAAAGATTTAATATCACGCATTGGCAACCATAAATTTTTGAATTTTATGCATTTATGCGCGCAACGCATTTCTCATTTTAAAAAGAAGCTAAGCAAAAACGAATGGAATTATTGGCGATTTCATTGCTGAAATGCGTTAAACAACATGACTCCTGCAGATAACTCTCGCACGAATAAAATTTTCGGCACATCTTTTTATACAAATTATACTCATATATATTATATGGGTATACCGTTATATCGTATATTTCATAACTACCATAAAATTTGCGGAATTAATAAAACACAGGAAATATTTGCAAGTATTGTTGTTGTTGAACGAAGTGAACATATTTTGAATGGTCCTGTCAATAGTCCTCTTAGATAATGTTAATGAAATCTGTTACTACCTTCTGTATTTGTATATCAAGAATGTTCTTGCTTCTTGAGCAGTTGAAAACCTCTGTGAGTGGGCTTTGGGCGCGACAAGAAACAACAATATGATTGACGAGAATTATGAGCAAAACACGGAGAAAACCACCGCTGATTTTCATACCACAAGTTAAAATGATAATCAGTTTCTCAGCTCTAAGTAATGGCGAAATCTTATCCTACAAGTCCGGTAGAACCAGACAAGCTAGAATTATGACTGCAAACAGTGACTCATAGAAAACTTGTAACTTATGTAAACGCTAATAAAATAATTATTCATACTTATCAACTAAAAAGGAGAACCCCTATAGAATTGTAATAATAAATTTTCAATATTCCACAGCCGTAGACGTCAATAAACTTCACATAGCTCAAAATGGGCCCACGGTGAGAAACATCGTTAATGCAAAAAGAAAAATTTTGCTGACCCAGAGCACCAACAAACAACAAAGGTCTATTTGACATTAATCGTTTATGTAGCGAGGTAGTCAAAATTGAACCCTAAAATTAAGTGATTTAGCTCGGCGTCATCGCTGTCAGGAGTTTGAACAAACTATGCGACATTCTAAAAAGACTTACAGATTTGTTAAGTGCAATCTGAACCACCTGAACACTCTTTGCGGAAAATGCTCTTGTACTCCAGCAAAATATGTACGCTGCATGCAAAATCACAAAGCCAACTATATGGGCTGTTAAGTTTATCAGGTACTAGTTTGCAATAAAGACCCAACAAGTCGACTAATATAGTTAAGTTAACTTTAAAATTTAAGATAATAGAACTGATATCGTTGTCTTCAGTTCAGTATGCATCCGTTGAAACACAAACATAACAGTGGATGGATTGACATAATCGTAATAACTGTTTCTACCTCCACATTTCAACATATGTATGTAAATATACACTTATAGCTGGAAGTGACTTCAATGCAAAACCTCTACGTTGGGGATCGCGTCTTACTAATCTCAAAGGTCGCGAACTAAGTAAATGCATTATGGAAAAATTTTAAACGATCTATATTTCTATCTACTAACTGTCCCACTTACTGATCCGCGGATCCCAGCAAGACCCCTGACTTAAGTCGATCATATGCTGTTCATTTGAGAATTTACACTTATCTGCTCGAAGTACTGAAGAATTACCATCTTATGGTGTGAGATTCCGCTGTAAATATTCAGTTTAATTTGTCTACTCTACTCACTACTCAGAAGCAACGTGTATTCAATGAGATATCGGAAATAAAATTTTTTAAGCTCGACTTGACGCTAATATTAATCTGAAAACGAAGATAAGATCAACTAGGGACTTTGATGATACAGCAGAAATATTTACTAACAAAATACAGGAATCCGCTTCTTCAACCAATACAATAAGAGACGACTTCGAAGGATTTGGTGCAAAATTAGCGGAAATTATGAATAATTTAGAATATCTCAAAATAATTGTTCCAAACAACATCGACGAGTATAGATCTGGAAAGCCACCTTATAAATAAAACGGCCAACCATAAGGCAGGTTCCGCTTAAAGATAATACCAATACTTCGTGCGGATGAAACATGAGCAAATCAAACGCTTTTGCGAACCGTATTTAAGCTGTATTTTTGCCATTTTACTTCAGAAGTACCAGCCAACGTCAGGAGACTACCAATTTCCACTGTGTCCAATCTGAAATTTCGTGCCTGCTGACAATATTCTTGAGAATACTCGACAAATATTTCTGGAGCTGGAAAGATTATGGATTATTTTTTATCAACAAATTGGTTTCAGACAAATGTTCTGGTGTGCTATATTTAATAGCTTGGAGATGGTAGTTCAAGTTTCCTCCTTAATTTTTTCTTCTTCATATCTTATCTGAGTTACAGCCATTTTTACGTTAAAATTCGAGATGAAATCTCAGACATACCCGAGAGAAAGGCAGGATTGTCAAAAGGTAGTGCCCTGAGACCAACACTATACACATCTACGATAGTACCGTTTCTTCTTTGTTTTGGACAGTCACGACAAAACACAAAAATCTCTTCCGCTTGCTATAATTTCCATTTATGTGATCTTTTGTGATGATGCTGTCTCAGCTATGTATATCGCGCACTAAGTGGCAGATTGCCACATTTTCCTCCTTGGTAATGGTTTCAGCACGCCTGGATGTCATTTCCTTTTCTAAAACAAGAATGAAATCACCGAAGTTTATTGCTCTTTCAGCATTTTCCAAAAATTGTGGACAAGGCCGTATTTCGGCCAAAGTTTTATAGTAGCAATCTACTACAAGAAATAGTAGTAAATTTATGTTGCGATAAAGGCATCATTGAGCAGTAAGGCTAAATATTTGTTGGACCAATCTTGTATGTTGCAAACTCTTGCAATATTCGCGTTTTTTACTAAACTATTTAATAGGATGTTGAACGATAATTTGTGAGAATCGTTTTATATTCCTAACCGATGGTAAATTATTCTTGGAATACAACTACATGTATATATGTATGTATAGATTGTAAGCTGTTCGTAACAGACAAATGTGGAGATATACTATACATACACACATACGTATAAGTATATAAATACTAAGGTAAATATGTATATACTTATTTGAGTTGTTTTCGTAGAAAAAGGTTCTGAATATCCCACTTTGCATATTTGTACGAATCGAAAAGTGTTGTTTATGCAGGTGTAGAACAGAACACTCACACACATACATATTTACACATTTAAAAGCAAAGAAGGATTCATATAAGCACATCAACATATGTATGATTGTTATACAATTTTATAACGGCAATGAAGCCCAAATAGCTGTCATCTACAAAAGGTGCAGTAGCCTCTACATACAAACATGCTAATATTCTATTGAGGTCAAGTGGCTGAAGATATTTCAGGAAGAAGCGGATTACCTGGAATCTACACTTAGACACTCCCAAGTTAACAGAAAATGAGATACGTATTGTACTTGGTGATAAGATGGCACTTATCTTGATCCACATAAACCTGTTTTTTAGATATATAGAAAATTCTTAAATACATAAACGTGGTTATTCCATCCGCTTATGTCCGCGATTTCAATTTGTTTTGCTACCAACGGGGGTTGATACAAAATGGCGAACCTTAGTTTTCTAAAAACAACCCACTTCTATATTGGAATTCTGACCCTCTCTCGTCGACGTAACTCTCTACACTAACGCAATAAGATCTTAAGGCTTATGTCATTCAAAAATCTCCTAAGGTTCGAGAAACCACCTGATTTCGAGAGAATTTTTAACCTAAAAGTGTTTCTAATGTTTGGTGAAACACTTTATTGAAGAATTGTTCTTCCTTAGACTTAAAAGTTGGTTTGAGTTGAGCTCTAATGTCTGTTTAGATTTTTGAAACCGGAAAAGATGTTTGGCCCATTTTTACTCAGGAACTAAAATTTTTCAAATATTTTACACAAAAAGCTCGAAAAGATGGATCATGTGGGAAAAATCTATCACTTGGTTACTACTACTTACTTTCCCAATCTAAAATCAATTGTATAAGAATATAGCGAATAAAACTGTCGTACCACTTTCGGTCCGCTCGTGGATCCTATCCGTATTGAAATACAAGCACTTTAAGATTTTTATACCTTCCAGATAGTATTGTATTTTTTAATATCTTTCAAATTTGCTGAGAATTAAGTAATAGGAGTATGTCTTCACCCGGAAGGTCCATCCCTGAAAACAGACATAAAGAGATCCCCAACTCTCCTGTCACTGGAAATGTGAGAGCCGCTCACCTACCGCACTTTGACAGTTGACTGGATTGGGTAGGTTTTGACGTTTTGCAATTGGAATGACTGGAACGGCCAGATTGAAATTTTACCAAAAATATATGTGAACGGCGGCATTTGTTGCCGCCGTTCAAGATCGCAAAAAAATCTAAAACAATAAAAATCAAAGAAAATGCGAAATTTAAATATATTTCATGAAACGTTTTGTATTTTGATGCGTAATAGAATTAATTTTCAATTACAAATGATTAAAAACATTTATTAATTGAGAACTAATAGGCTTAATTCACCTTATTAAGTATTGAAAGATAGAAAGTCAGTTGTTTTAATATACCATAAAATCATAAAAAAGGATTTAAGTAGTTTCGCCATATATTAAAAGTCCAATATATAATAATTTGCAATCGTAATACAAGTTCTACCGCAAAAGAAGAAGGACTGTTAAAAAAAACAACACAAAATTAGTATTTTTTAAAAGTTATATATTTTTTTTATTCAAAGCAGTTTCCTTGTGCTTCGATACAGCGTTTAGCCCGGTCAATTAGCATTTCAAATGAGTGTTTAAGGTCATTTTTCGGAATGCTCTTGAGAATATCGGTCGTCGCCTTTTGGTTAGCTGAAATGTGCTGAAACCAGCGTCCTTTCATGGGAAAATGAAGTTAACCAAATAGGTAAATATCACAGGGTGACAGATCAGGTGAGTAGGGTGAGTGATTAATGGTTAATGTGGAGTTTTTTGTCAAAAAATCAGTGACAAGCGTTGTCCGAAGACACGCTGCATTATCGTGCAACAGGCGTCAGGACCCTGCCTCACGGTATAGTGGTCGAGCACGACGAATGCGTGACATAAGACGCTTCATAACACCATGGTAAAACACAGCATTAATCGTTCGGCCAGATGGGACGAACTCTCAGTGTACAATACCCTCGGAACCGTAAAAACAAATCAGTATTGTCTTTATTTTTGACTTCTGAAGACGACTTTTTTTGGCCCGACTACTGATCGTCACAGAGGTCCTCACGACCTTTTTGGAATCGCTTAAACCACTCTTGCACATTACTACGGGATAGGCAATAAATGTTTTCCCAAGTTTAAAACAAAATTTAATATTTGCTCTTTGCATTTTACGGCCAATGACCAAAAGCTGCTGTCACTTTTTGATCGATAACATCGATTGTCTCAAAGTTTTTACGAAATGTCAACAAGAGATCAAACTTTTTATTTCATGTATCCACCATTGGGTGCCGCCACCAAAAACAGTTATATTTAAAAAGTTCTGTCAGATCTTGTAAATGTTGGTTGTTTTAATTTAAAATGCCCAAAAATCGTATTTTGTTCGATCTGGCCACAATGGAACGCTTATTTTGGGCGCTCTCACACTGGAATGAGTTGGGCATCCTATTATCCGTGCCTGAAAATATTGTACCGCACATGATACGTTCCCAACAGGTGTATAATTTTGTTTTGTGGAGCACGGCAGCCCTAATAGGGATAGCCCTTAAAAAGTGGCAGAGCAGGAGTGAGAGACGGGTAATTAATTTTTAATGGAAAATTTTTAAATCAAAGGATAAACGGTAAAAGCTTCTCCTTGCAAAGAAATTCCTTGCGCCGGTACCGCAAAGAAAATAAAGAACTATGGAAGACGGAGCTAGGGTTTAGTACGTAGGCGCTACTTCGCAAGTCTCGCATACGCAACATGACAGTACCTTTTGCAGATTTTCCTTCTAAACAAAGCAAAAAACAAAGGTCATCCTTGTCTAGAAAATTAGTATAACTAGTATAACTTTCTTCGGTAAGTGATTATAAAACTCGAATGTGCATAGAAACTTAATTCAGCCTTTCTTTCCTTGGCTCATTTATTGAGGTATCTGGAATGTGCGGGAGCTGTTAAATGAGTAGACTAGTGATATATTTAGAAAAGAAGCCTTTTCATTGATGTATCTATTCATAATAACCGTCGGACGCACATCCTCTTATTATATAATGTAAGGCTTAATCTATGTTGATTACTGGAAGTAATTCAGTCCATTGTTCTTAAATTTACATCTTAAATGCATCATAAATAAGCGTCTATCGTTTCTCACAGCTTTATAGACTAGTTTTATAAAGTGCAACAGCTTAGAAATTTTAAATGTTGAGAATCGGTTACATAATCGTAAGTTTACGCAGATTTGCGCAGCAAAACTTTTATTTTTGTATACTCATATGTATACCTTTGAACCTATAGTATGTATATACATATGTACATATGTAAAATTGAGGAATTTTATGGTTTTAGACTGACTGAAAAAGCATCGTGCGTATGTGGCTAGTGTTTGTCTAAGCGTCAGCTTAATCTGCGTGAATGCGAGTCCGGAGCTTTTAGACAGGCAAATAAAGATGCCAAAGTGCGTAGCTTGCAAAATTTCACTGTGCGAAAATATTTACTGTAAAACTTGCAGAGCACATACCTGTGATAGCTACGCAAACACAAACGTACATACAAATGCATATGTATATACATATGTATGTTCATGAAGGCAACCATTTGTATACTCATATTTGCAGAATATATGAGTGCATTTCTCATTTTTATAGTAGCAATTAAATATAAAATATTTTCGCTATATTTTCCATTTGCAGCAGCAAGGAATCAAGGTGATCTCTTACTCTACACAACACACCACACACTCACTGCATAAGTAGTAATACACATGATTATGCGAAGGTGTGGGGAATGTGGTCATAAAGAGTGTGCGTTCAATATCGATACGATGAAATAAATGGGAAAGTCGAGTCCGACATATTTTCCGCCGTAAAAGGTAAGCGGCAGCATTATCGGGTCTGCCAATATGAAGTGTGCGAAAGGAGTGCGTAGGGAATGCGTGGGCATGACATTCACGAAATTCGAAGCAACAAATAATTTACTCGTAAATTTTATTTAACGGTAAAAAGGTGCAACACACCAGCAGCAACAGCAGCAGCAGGAAGAACACGAACAAAGCGGAATACGTGACAATGTAGTCGGGGTTTTGGTTTACATATGTGCGGGTGTGAAATTCAAGCAATAATCAATGGGCTTTGAGTGCGTTATCCACGTGCAAGCGAGATCGCATGTCGATTTACACGACGATAGACCTATTGTGTAACGTTTTTACTCGAAATTTGGTTAAATATTATATAAATATAAATATGAATATAAATAGACGAAGACATAACAAAGGTAAGAATTTTTTGTTGAGAAGGGCGGTTATTTTAGTAAAACTTTGGTGGTGGTGAAAACGTTCAATCGCAACGAAATTGTGTTGCGCAACAAAATTCCGTCACGCTCGATGGTCACTCTATTAGTTAAAGCTGGACCGGTAACTTCTCGCTTCCGAAACACTGTTTTCAGAAACACACTGAAGATCTTTTATATAGCTGTCAGTTGATAATATTTTTAAGAATTTGTTAAAGGAATAGATACTTGAAAACTATTCAATCAAGATTTTTTTTAAATCTAGTTAAAGTTAGGTATAAAAATTAAAGTTAGGTATAATAAACCAAAACCTAGAAAAAACATTACCTTCAGCTGCACTGAAGCTATCCAACCCTTCATAGGTGCATTTTTTGTAGCATTAAAGGGTATAAAACGATCTTCATACTGATTTTGATCGATTAGTTTGAATAGCAGTTATATGCTATAGTTGTCCGATCTAAAGAATTGCTACGGAGACTGTAGCGATGCGGTTTCGTGAAGATACTTTGTCAGGTAAAAGAGCTTTCTATATAAGGACTTGAATTTGATCCGTTAGCTATACTTAAGCTGTCCGAAATTGCCGAGAAACGGACATGTGTAAGTATAGACGGACTTAATCGACTCAGGCTTAATCGACTCAGCTCGTCATGCTTATCATTTAAATGTGTATTCTCGTACATGTACAAATGCATTGTGGAGTCTCTGACGTTTTTTATTTTGGGGGATTACAAACGTGATAACACAGTTAATATACCCAGAAATGAGTTCGTATGAAATTTAGCAATTGTGAAAATAGATGATTTAGACCTTTCGAAAAAAAAATATCTATTCCGAAAGCTATTTGTACCAAGATCACCAAAGTTCGATTTACTAAGAACAAAGAAGCATTGCAAATTCAATTTGAATGCTAATTTTCGGAAACATTCTGAAAAGAAATGTTCTCATAAAAATGTATTTTTTTTTTATAGCAATTTTTGGCAGCCCTCTTTTTTACTAGTTTATAAAAAAAATTTATGAATACATAACTTGTTTTTAGGTTATAAGTAAGGGAAGTAATTGCATTTTACAATAAAACATTACTCATTTTCGAGTATGGCCTTGGTCTGATTAATCTCTATGTGTCTAGCATTTAAATCTTTTAGTTGGGTCTTGCATTGTTCGCCTCAGCATTCCCAATGTTTTGTGACAATATTTCGAAAATTATGCACACACATACAGTATAGAGTGAGAAGTGCACCGCATTGATAAATAACTATGGAAAGGGTGAAGAAATTTTTAAGCCCTTTCTGAGGCACTTATAACAGTAACCGAATTTGAGTCGCTTCGTGCCGGCAATGTGTTTACAAATGCCGCCGCAAACTGTGCTGCTATCACGTGTAAATATGTGGCCTGTATGTAAGAGATATTTAGCAGCTGTGCTGCGCCGCCAAAATTCGTCTGCCAAATGTTGGAAACATGAATTTGAGCGTTAACAGGTTTTATTTATATTTGCATATTTATGGCAAGCACGAATGCTTAGTAAGTCCCACATATAATAAATGTGCGATGTAAGGGCGAGAGTGTGTGAGAGCGTTTGCAAAGCAACCACATATCGGCAGAAGATTTTCAAGGCTAAGGGGGCGCTCAATGACACTAGTGGATTCGCGTTGCGGTGTGGCTGGGATAACTGGTACATTAAAGGATACTCCGCTCCGCGGGCTGAAGCTCTTTACATGTTGGCATTTGCTTAAATCGCCAGCTTACGGTGGATGAATATTTTTTAAAGTAACAAGATGTTCAATACTTAGAATTTATATGAATGCATCGAACGGCAGATAGGTATTACACATCCGCTGGGTCAAAACTGAAGTGAACTGGGGAGAGTTCTAGTTGTTGCTAGACTGGTACCGGTACTAACTCACAGCGAGCCATGGGATGTACTTCAAAGTTTTTACAAAATTTTCGCCATCATGAGCGAAGGTAAAGTGAGGAAGCAACTGAGCAAAGCTTTCAACTTTTCTTAATAATTGTAAATAAAGACTCATTAATGTTAATTTTTTTTTGTTTAAAAACTTACCACGAAGGAAAATTTACAGTTCGGATATCGTCCATTCTTGAGACAGACCCCTTACAGTTTTAAGGTCGATATATTTCATCTCACTGCATCTCTCTTTCAACGGCTTCCTCCTACCTACATTTCCCTGGCCGGTATATGGGCTGGGAAGAAGCCGCCAGAGGTCGGCTTGGCGCCTCCATGATTCAAGTGATCAGGTATGAAGTCACAGTGTAGGAAGATTTCCGGGAGTTCAGATGCGGGTTCTTTTAGGAACCCAGATTATCTGAGTCTGATAGCAACTTTTGCAGCCATACACCATACGACGATGTCTACGGGCACTAATTGCGGTATGGCGTTAAGTATCATGGTTGGATTGGACCTTATTGCACCACACATGCTGACGAGTGCCATCTGTTGAACACTCTCGAATTTCTTTGCAAGTGTGGTCTTTTCTATAGCCCTGCATCAGATATAGACTACATAGAACAAAATGGGTTTAAGTGTGGTGTCGTAAAGACAGAGGACCACTTACCGTGACATACCCTACCTTCTGCCAATGGCTCCGGCTCCTTTTTAGCAGTATAAGGCAATATACGCCGTTTTTGCTTTCACTTCGATATTCGGTTCTCATGAAAGCTTCCTATCCAGGATGAACCTTAGATATTTCACTGTATCCGCTGGTTGAAGACGAATGTATCGCATTTTCGGCATCGGTGTCACCGGAATATTGTATCTACCATTCGGTTTTATTTGGATAAATGGCGAGACTACTTCTGAGTGCTTAATTTGCTACGATGCTAAATCATCTCTTCGTCAACTCTTATACGGTATTCAAAAACATTCGCAAGTTTTTTAAGTAGGGCGTTAACGACCAGGATCCATAGAAAAGGAGAGCAAACTCCGCCATGTGGGGCTCCCGTTTCAATCACTCTGTGGCTCTGAAGACTGAAAATGAGATGTTTGATTAACCGTCCAGAGCAGCAACGGTGGCTTCCGGCGGGACTTATTGAAAGATCTCTTAATATCAAGAAAAGTCCCAACAGGAAATTCCTAATGCCTTAAAGCCATGACACGATAGTATGCAGTACAGTGTCCATTAAATTGCCCTTTAAAATAAGTATGTTACGTTTCCTGAAAAAAGGTTCCTCGAAATGCCTTCCTGGGAGTCCCATTTAAGGTTAAAATCGGGCTTCTTGCATTAAAAAAGAAACAAAAAAAGAAAGTAATTGCATTGCAATAAAATATTTTTTAAATTTAAATAAAAAAAAAAAATGTTTACTTCAGTTGTAATACAAATTTTGGGCCCTGTTCAATGTAAACAAATCTTTTTTTGCTGGTCCCCAAATCTTTCACCCAAAAATTTTTGGGTTTTTCCAAGCCACTTTTTCTAATTTTGACACATTTAGACTATATTGAGTGTACTTATATTATCAATTTTCCATCTTCCCTGAAAATATTTTAACATAATTGGGCGTTCACAAAGCCGTCAACTCAATATAGTAAAAAACCTTCTTGAGAAAAACCCCCCCAAAAAAAATTTTTTTCCTTAAATTTTTAAACCTACCGACAGTGATTTTAAATGCCAACATCGGAAGTAATTATAAACACATACACACTATATGTTATAATCAAGGGGGTGTATGCATTTAAGTCAATCATGCGGCTCAAGTCGTTTGGGAGTGAAACATGCATGCATAACTGTAATTGGATTGCTAGGCAGCCATTGATTGCGGTAAATAGGGTTTGTGCTCGTATAAATTTAATGCAAATGACCGCCGTCATGTGCTTTTGAATGTGCGTTGTGGTCAAGCGCCGAATGTGACATGCATTCAAGCGAGTTTCCCCCGTTCACCGTTCGAATAACATCCATAAAAAAATCTGTGGCTAGCGATTTAAATTTTCAGAAAATGTTATTGCCTCCCGACTTATTAAAGTCTAAAAATTTTGCATTCACGAACAAAATTGGATATTGAAGCAATAAAAGCATGTCAACTGAAGCATGTCATAGGATGTGCCTCCCCAAGGTCTAAAACCCCTTTCTCCGACGCAATTATTTCGAATCGATATTCCCATGGAGCCCTGGGCAAAAATTTCACTGGCTCATTTTTTTTAAAGGGGACTGCAGAGCAAATCGAAAAAAGAATGAAGAACGCGGCGTTTGATTGTGCGTGGCAAAAAGGAGCAAAGTGCAATCGAGCGGCAAAGCAAACCATAAAAAAACCCAAATGCCCTAAAACCATAACTGTACACATGTTGGGGGAAATGTGCTGGGCTCAATTGAAAATTTTGCTATGACAATGCCAGACACATAGGGCCCTTAAATATGATGGTTATACGTGTTTAAGATTTAAGTATGTAAGTATGTATCTTGTCTAAATACTTTCAGCAACTTCATAGATTAAAAGTCAAAATTTAATATTTGCAAGTTCCAAAAAAATAAGTACACTGGGGGTTTCCTGCATTTTCCGTTTGGTTTTAATATTTATATGAATAACAAAAATTTCAAATTTAAAGGGAATTGTTTTTTTTTGGAACAATTCCAATAAAACCTGCGATCGGAAATCTACAAGACTACAAGCAAACCAAACAAGTAGATTCCCTTTAAAAAAGCTGCCAGGAAGGGGAAAGGGGCATACAAAAAAGGTCTGCCAGGATTTTCCATTTGGGAATTTGCTTTTAGTTTTACTTATCCAATTAAACTAAAATTGCTGTCCAGTCTTAATCCATCCTTCGTGCACAAAATTTTACGTTTTTTTGGATTGTATGGTAATGTAGGTAGACCAAAATGAAAATTTTAAAGTTTAGAAATAAGAACGACTGATTAAGACACTGCTACTAAGCAAAGTCAAATCTAAAGTTTCATACATATTGCTATTGAAAAAATAAATTTTTAATTAAAAATTTTGAATAAAAACGGCCAATTTGGGTTGGGGGCCTAAAAATTTGGAAAAGGCCCTCATTTTAAAATTTCCCCAAAAGCCAAAACATTTTTTTAATTTCCCAACAATTTACGACGCCCACTTTTCCAAAAAAACCATTTCACTTTTCAAAATTCCAAATGGGAATTTATTGGAGGAAAGAACCAACCCTTTGTTAAAAAGAAAAAAAAGGTTTTAAAAATTTGGAAAATTGTTTTTTCGACCGGTCGATTGGCTATTAAAGATCGTGTGATATTAAAAGTTTAACTTATTAAAAGAAAATTGAATTCAACGGTTGGTCCATCTGAGGTAGTCTATTAAATCATGTCTTTAAGATATTTTTCCCCTTTTGGTAGGGACCCTGGTTACCCCGAAGTGCAGATATCTTTTTTGGGAATAATCAAGTTTCGCCCTTCGTTTAGTTCAGTGGTTCCCAAACTTATTTTGTCTACCGCCCATTTTGGGGAATAAATTTTTTTTTAGCCCCCCATTTTTTCACCTTTTTAAAAAACCCTTTATAACTTCAAATTAATTATTGGGACCTATATATGTATATTAACGGAAAATTTCCCTAAACGAAATTTTTTACTATAACCAGCAACTTGAAACCTGAGCGCAGTAGGTAAAAATAAAAAGGGCCCTTTCCAAAACCTTTTGGGCCCAAATAAAAGAATGATTATTGAAACACAACTTTATATATTAAAACAGAGAATTTTTATTAAAAATAAAACTAAAATAATCGATCCAATATAAAAACTAATGTGAAGGATAAATTTGATGCTGTTTAAAAAATTTGTTAATATCAGGTTCCAATTTACTCAAGAACAGTCGAAAGCGCCACGTTCGGTAACAAGAAAAATTTTTTTTTTTAGTAAGCAGTGTTGTCACAGCAAAAATCCACGTTCACAAAAATTTTAACAAAAATGGGGGGTACAATTGCGAGATCGGTTTTTGTACCCAAAATTCTTGGTAACCATTTGTGAACTTGATTTTTATTTCCTCGTTTGTTGTCAATTCTATAAGTTCTTCTTCCAGCTGAGGTGACATTGCTGTATATTTCTGGTATTTCCAAGTTCAAAATGTCCTGGCATCGTTCGGTGAAGTCAATGTGGAGGTTTTCCAAATGTTGGCAGTGGGGCAAAAAATTTTGTCGTTACTGATGATACTGATAAATTCGGAAAATTGTGAAACTCACGTCTGCCCAGATTCTTTTTGTGTAGAAGCAGTTTGGCTGCGAAAGCAGCAACGACGTTTTCTTTTTTAATTAAATTTAGTTTATCCCCTTTGTTTTTGGGAAATTCATGTCGTTGAACAATTTATACAGGTCTTTTATGTAAGCTATATCATTCTTTGATGTTATGAGCTTGTCTTGAAATTTTGTATCTTTAGTTTCCAAAAATCTATAACAGAGTCAAAAAATTTGTAAAAATCGAGTCAGACAATTGCCTCTTGATAGCCAACGAACTTCAGTATGAAACAACAAACGATTGAAATAATCGTCATTAGTAACACAAAGCTGATGAAATAATCTATCATTCAAAGAGCTGTTGCGGATTTTATTGATTTCTTTGATGACAAATTGCAGTGATTGAAATATTTTTTCACTTAAGTTTCTAGCAACTAAATGTTGTCTTTTAATAACGCATTGTACACCAAGGACATCTGGAATTTTATTTTTTAAGTGCGTTATTAAGCCTTTAGGGCCCACCCTTTTACCCAAATTTAAAGGGCCCGGGAAAGCGCCTTTTTCCCCCGAAAGAAAAAAATTTTTGGGAAATAATATAAATTTTCCCAAGGGGGTTTTTAATTTTTTAATTTAACTTCATTTTTTTGGGCCGGCCAATAATTAAAAAACTTTTTTTCCCCTTTCCCCGATGTTACATATGTGGTTTGCCTTTTTGAACAATTAACAAAGAGATATTGTACAAAGGCTCAAAATCCGTCGTCATCTTGTTTAAACAGCCGCCAAAAATAGTTTTGCTACACTTGGCTGAGTATTATGCTTCTTCTCTAGGTCTTGAAAATATGCTACATTTTTGGTCTCTCTTATCTGGATGCATTTTATTAAAATTGATCTTGCAGTCTTGAAGGCTTTATTGCTTCATTCAAAAATGTTTTTAGACATAGAAGACACAAAGGCGAGGATGGGTTTGTGGGATTTTCAATGAACCCGGGTTTTAAATGTTTTCTGCACAGTATTCCCCTCTCTTCTTTTTTATTTTCCGACATTGTTTTGCTTTGAAAAATACGTTTAACTTCACGATTAGTAAAAAAGGAAGCGTAAGTAATGCTCATCTATTGGTGCAAAACCACAAATGAATATAAAATAAATATTAAAATTTTTATTAGGAATTTTAAAACAAAATTTATTATAAAAGAGTCCAAAAATATGAATTCTTTTTTTTCCCCAGAAATACATTTGTAAAAAAGGATTTTTCTTTTTTTTTTTTTTTTCCCAAAAAAAATTTTTTAAAGAAAAGGTAAAAGTTCCTTTTTTTTTTTAACAAAAAGGATTTAAGGATTAAAAAGGCTAAAAACTGCGCTACATCAGCTCAAACCTCCCTTTCCCACACCTTTGGGCAAAGGATTATATTATGATAGCAAATGCCCACATACAGATTTGGCAATGGCAAAAACAATACGTTTGACAGTTAGTATTCTATAAATTCTATCCTGTCGAGATGCCCCGTTATGAAACGGAGCGACCGATTGACATTTTTTTTTATATTCAATAAAATAGGGCAGATATATGAACTACGCGGAGAGAAATATAGAACCGAGTTTGAGCAATCTTTTAATTCATTTTAAGTTGATTTCACAAGTTGTTGTTGAGAGTCGAGAGCTCATGTGGTCGTTGTCTAAGTGGCCTCCTAGCTAAATAAAATTACAAATAACCCCCCAGGCCTCTACACAACGCCCCCATTTTCTTTCTGGGTCTCTTACCGCCCCCTTAACACCTGCAGCGCCCCCCTTTTTGGGAAACACTGGTTAAGTTAGTGTTCATTCAAAGTTGTATTGTTAATCAGTTGGTGCATTTCAAGTAAAAATTTAAAAAAAAATTATTCCTTACCCTACATGTTTAATAAATAACCTTTCCTTACCCCGGGAATAAATTGTTAAAATTAGGCTTATTTTTAGGGCTGTCCTCCCCAAATCTGTTCAGAACCCTTTTTTTAAAATTAGCCTTTATTTTTTAACTAAAATACATATGTATGTTGCCATTCCTTTTAGAGTTATTTTTCCCCTTAAGCTTAAATTTTATTTTTTCCATAATCATACTCCTTAATAAATGCGTCAATAACTGTTGACAGCTAATTAAAAACGTTACATATTTTAAAATAAATTTTTTTTAAAATGGAAACTGTATTTTTTCAATTATTTTTTTGAAACCTATGAAACTTAAATTCCAATGGTAAAAATTTTTTTTAAAATTTTGTTTTTTTATGAAGATTTTAACAAAAACATGTGGAATCAACGTTTTCCAGTGGACAACCAATTAAAAACGCAAATATTTTATTGGGAAAAAATAATGATGAACAAAAATTTGCAAAATTTCAGTTAATATTTTGTTGCTTAACCTTATCCCATAATACAGTGTGACTCCACATCCATTGGGGGTTTGATTTAATAGACTCTGACAGCATACCGGGTGTTGTTTGCCATGTCGTCCTTACTTTAAGAACATTAATTTTGGGTTTCTCGTATTTTTGGTATTAACGGTTTTTTTAACATAAGCCAGAGATTTTAACGTCTGGGTTTGGCGATGGCAACTCCAAAAGATTGAAATAAAAATTCATCAAAACACTTTTGTGTCAACTTCGCCGTATCTTTGGATGTTTTCTTGTTGGAAAATTTTCCCTATAACAGGCAAATTTTTCTCCGTCCATGGCATCATAAAATTTTTCAGGATGTCGACGCATTTCCCCTTGTTTAAAATTCCATCAATCTCATGGAGGTACCAAAACCAAAACAAATAAAACATCCCCACACCATGGAAGATCCTCCACCATACTTCACTTCGCGTGAAAGATAGCGGAGATCAAAATTTGGATTGATTGGACGGGGAACATACCTTCGACCATCAAGACCTTTGCGACTAATTTTCCCTTACACCGCTCCAAATGACATAACTCCCAATTTATTTGTTGTCCAAGACCAATTACAGTTGGCAAAGTCTACGCGCCGTTTTCTATGAATTTTAATCAGAAGTGGTTTCCAAAGTGCTTTCCGGTGAACCAGAAACGACCAAACACCGGGGAAAATTTTTTTTTTTGGACGTTTAAAACATTATATTCTCTTGAATTTCAAGAGAATTCAGTGGGAAATCTTTTTTTTGTCTCCTCGGGAAATTTTGCAGAAAATTTCTGTAGAAGTTTTTCGGTTTTTTCTTTTCTGCAATATTGAAAATAGTTTTAAAATTCGGAGTATGCTTGAGGACACTCAAAACTATTTTTTTTTTTTTAGTATTTGACCTGATTCTAAATTTTTTTGGGTATCTTTCCAGACCGACGAAGGTTGAAAATATAGCTGCGAAGGGAGGTGGGGAGCTTTTCCCCCATTAAAAAACCCTTTAGTAATACATTTGAATATATTTTAAAATACAACTTTGAAACACACCAATAATATTAATTTAAATTTTTAAATTTAAAACCTTGAATAATTTTAATTCTTTAAATAACTGTTTATAATTAGCTGTCGCACTTAATTCACCTTCTATATCGTAACGCATTTATTATTTGGGGAAAAATTATCAAAATCGCAACTGCACAACTTCAAAACTGAGCGAATTTCGTAATAAATAGAGCAACACAAACATTCCAAGGTTTTTTTTGGGAAAATAAATAACAATATACCAAAATTTTTTCATTTTACTTATCAGCTCCTTATAAAAAGGGAGCGTTTCTAATTAGCTCTCAACAGCTGTACTTCTACACTACAGGGTATCTATGACTGAGTTCTTTTAGGGCATTTGCAAAACCAAATATTTGGTTTGAGGAATTGTATACTTTTTAAATTTTTTTAACTGGGGGGTGAGGTCGCCTTTTTTGGAGCCAATAAGCCAATGCTATTCAAACTTTTCTTCCTTTTTTCTTGGTTTGTTGGTTTCGTAGTCAAGAAAGAGTAACTAATTGTTTACAACTCTTAACATGTTTTATCAAAAAAGCGGCTGGTATGCGAGTTAAAACATCCTTGACCCAAAGCGGGGGTTTTTACGCAACAGACTTATTGGCAAAGAGCATTTCCCTTTGTTATTTACTTATTTTCGGGAGAAAATTTCCAAAATTATACCAGTTGACATATTTTTAGACATAAAATCCATCACCCCAGTGACTTCGGTAAAATTTTACAAAATCGAGTCAACCGGTTTGTTGAGGCAGACAAAATACCTTACACACATCAGCACAACACTTTCTTTTCTTAATAATTGACCATCCATCATATCATTCATCAAATTTATTCTCTTTTTGTTTCATTTTGGGAGCTTAAGTAAACAGAGTTGCCATAAAGCGCCGCCTATTTTAAAGCCTTAATATAATTTAAGTATAGCAGACATTTTTGAAAACAAGAAAGATTTCGATTAAAAATTTAAAAAAAAATTTTAATTTAAAAAGGGAAATTTAAAAAAAAAAATACTATTTTTCCTTTGAGGGTTTAAAAAAAAAGAAAATTATTTTTCCAAATTGGGTTCCCCCCGAAAAAAAAAAAAATTTGCAATTTTTTGCTTCCCCCCCAATAAAGTTTTGGAATATTTCATTTTGAAAAAGCCTTTGAAAAAAGGGAAATTTATATAGTTAATTTGAGACAGTCAAGTCCAAAAAAGTTAATAGCTAGCACTCTTCATTTTCAGGGGCAGTTTTTTCCTTCCCACTTTGAAAAACACTTATCAAGTCTTATTATATTATACAATAATTGGGAAAAATAAAGTTGTCAAGTAACTAAGGTTGAAGTGTATCAAAGATTAAAAATGGGGCACTTCGTTTAAGATCTTCACATATACCCTTTTTCAAATTAGCAAAAATGTTAAACCCCCCACAAAAACCACCAGGAACCGTCCAACTGCCTGTGATAGTCGTGATTGCGGTGCCAAGGCGCTGAGCTCAGCTCTGCGTCGAGAATATTCCGAAAGGAAATCAGTAAAAATGTACATACTTGCATGCATTTACTTTTTCGATTCTGTGCAGAGGTAAGGGCATTTTGTGTGTGTGTTTATGGATGGAATTTATGTACAAATGTCCGACATGTTGCAAGAAACTCAAGCATGCTGCACGCTGCATGCCCCTTCGTGATTGTTGTTGCAACGGCTTTTAATATTTTTTGGTTGCTGATTTTTTGATGCTGATATTGGGTTTTTTTTGTTGTTGTTATTGTTATCATTTGTGTAGCTTTTGCGACAGATCCAAACAGCCAGCACGCGTTGATGGCAGTGTCAACAGTGAGTGAGTAACAACGAGTGCAACAAGCGCCGGAAGAGCACATTCACAACAACAAAAAGCACCAACAACAATTACGGTGGTGGCAAACACTTGAGTGCAGCACTTTTAAGCTTTCGCGCGTTGCTGCCACTCCCCCCACACACAACATTGCATGCAGACGCACAAACTGCAAAGGGGCAGCCGTGAACGCCTGAAGGCCAGAGGGCACAGCGGAGGTCGCAAGTAGATACGTACGTCGAGTTGTGTGCTTTAAATTCGCCATAATTTCATTTACTGCAAGGAAGTTACGACTTCATTTGATGGATGAATATTGTGTTAATTAAAGAATCTGTTGCCCTTGTTGCTGCTGTTGGTGTTGTTAGCGAAATTCAGTTTTAAATATGGTCCTGACGACGTCTACTTGGCAGCTATCAGAAGAGCAGCAAAGAGAATTGAAAACTGAAAACCTCCAACAATGTTTGTGCATAAATAAAGAAGATGATAAAGGCAACTCTGCTTCACGCTCCCAAACTAAATGAAATATGCTCGAAAATTTAGGAGAAACGTTTTGGGATTGAAGCATGAAGCACTTAACTCGGAAGTGAGCAGAGCGATTATTTAAGATTTATGGCGAAAGTTAAAAAGGAGCTACTCAGTGCAGTTGTAAAGGGCACAGTTAGTTTATATGTAAGTTTGACATTTAGGTTGATTGATATGGCGGGAGTCACATGACCCTGATAAGTACTTAAATAAGTCGCTTGGTTATCATAACTCATTTGTGACAATAAAATTCGGAAGTGGCGATTAAAGTTATAATTTGTTAATTATGGTTATATAAGAATCCGTAAGTAGGTCTTCTATCACAGCTAAAAGGGCTCTTCATAAAAAAATGATTATTTTTTATTTCTTAATTTTATATGTTTCAGTTTTCGAATAAATGTTGTTTAAATTTTTTAATTGTATATTTTAAGAATATTTTTATTAGTTAAGATTTATTTCAGAGAGCACTATTTCAACGCTAATGGTTATATCCCGTAGCATTAAAAATCTAAGACATTTTCCAACCGTCTCAGTTAAGGGGGAAGGGTTTTAAATTTTTCGGGGAAACTTATACACTAAGCCCACATTAGCTGAGAATTTGAAAGCAATTTGATGTCGTCAAAAAATTTTTTTGCGAACAGAAAACCATAAAACGCGTATGTCTCAGTATAAATTAATATATTTAGCTTCTGCAGCAATTTTTTGGATATTTACGGTCGAAAAACGTGAAATTAATAGGTTTATGACCTCTTCTTCATTCTAAGGTAAAAGGCAACTGGAAACATATGGTTGTTATAGAAAATTTCCAAAAATAATTAAGTATATCACCCCAATAAAACCCAACGCCCAAGATTTGGAAAAAGGAAATTTTCTTAAGGGCGAAAAGTTAGTATGGTTGTGGCTGAAAAGGGTTAATTAATTGCTGTCAAGATAAATAATGAGGATTGCACTGCCATCAAAAGTCTTTTGCTTTTTTGCTGTCAAACACACAACCACTGTTTCAATAATTCTGGGTCTAGATTTTTGGCTGTGGCTTAAAAAGGTTTGAACTCCTTCCTTTTTGTATTCCCGGAAATAATAAATTCTTTATGCGCTTTTTATACTCTTATAACAATGTGGTACAGAATTTAATAACTCTCCAAAGTGCCATAACTAAGCACTCAAAGTTAAAATAGAAGAAGCACCCACTAAAAAGTTTGGAAAACTAAAATTTAATACCTCTGAAGTATTTAGTTATTGATTTTTTGCACTGTTTGTAGTTTTTAATTGAACCGTTATATGGAGATTGGGCAAGTTATCATTCGATTTCATCCATTGTTACAGTGTCGGCTGGGGTTCTTAAGGGATTTATCCTGAACCAATTTGAAAATTGTATTTTAGGAGTTTTGAAAGATATGTACATTAAAAAGCCCAAAAAAGGGGGGTTTATATTGGCCAGGATCAACATTCGAATATGGGCGTGGCACCACCCACATTTCGGCAAAAAACCATATATCTGAACATACCCGACCGATATCGACCATATGTGGTATATAATATGACCTTGACATTTCTATGTTCCCCTAAAAAAGAAAAACGGAAAAAAAAAACCAAAAAGTTTAATTCTTATGATTCTTTTACTTTCCAGTACACCAATGAATGTATGGAACAAAACTTTGCCCGAAAAATGGGCCTTAAGTATGCCACTTTATGATCAAAAACTTTCTAAATCGGACCAAGACTAAACTCCTTTGAACCAAAAATTGAACCAAAGTTTCAATTGCGAACTTCTTATCGAAAATATCGTTGATTCTGTGAGAATATTTTAAAAATTCGGAGAGTACCCAAATTTTTAAAAATAATATGCTTAATGTCAAAAATGGGTTGAATTGGATCAATAATTCCTTAGCCTTCTTAAAACCCAATGAAATTTCCCAAAACCTTTTAAAAAACAAAACTTTTTTTAAACCCTTTTGTACCTGAAAGTATTTAATTTCTTCGATCCAGAGTATGAAATCGTTTGGTTACACCCGAACTTAGCCCTTTTTTACATGTTTTTCCTGCATTTATCAGAGTTATTTCACTATCCGAATGGTAGTCTTATAGAAGTAATACGCCTAGTTTCCCCCCGAAAATGCGGGCGACTTTAAGATGAATATGTTTGAAGGCAAGCTATATATGTTTACATAAGCCAATTTTGAGTAGAATGTGGTATGATTTGCTAAGTGGAAGCGCCTCAACTGAAGATGAAAAGGCTACGGAAATAGTTTTGAAATAATCCACCACAAGGGTACAAAATGATGCCTGAAGATAATTTGATACTTTTCCCGCGAAAGCGGGGGGGAAATCAGCACATAACAACCGCGCGGCCGAGTCAAAGCGACGCTGACAGATGGCATTTAGTTGCTTTTTAATCGCACAGTTTTGAGCAACAAACTTGGAAAACGAACACCAAAAGAGTTGCAAAGTGTTCAACTCAATAAAATTTTTATGAGTTCCACTCAGCGACACAGCAACTTTGGCAAAGCGAAACGTGAATCTTCCATTGTGGTCGCTTCCGGCGGGTACCTGTTGCGTTAGCGGTGCATTTTATGACTGAGCGCGTGAGGCGGCGTTGGAATCAAATAACCCAAAACTTATGCATCCTCGAAAAGTCTTGTGTGCCGCAAGCAAATATCCTTCCAATGTTACTCGCGTGTCAAGGTTTGATAGCGTGCTTTCGCATGCAAATTTCAATGCCCGCACACATACATGGGCACATAAAAGCTAACTGCTGCTAATTAAGTTCCGCCTAAGTGCAGGAAAGTCAAAGTCTAGGTCAGCGTCGCGCCGCAAGGATTCCAAATGAGTCAGCGCGCGTCAGCCGATTGGACGAATGCGGTCGTAAAAGCACTTAATGCTGGCACTGCGTCGATACGAGGCGGCTAACGGCAATAACTTGCCTTATTAAAGCTTCTCGCACTAGAAAATACATGTTTACATATCCTTTGCAGGTGGCGAAGGTCGAATATAAAACCACCTCACGTCCGACGTGCCTTGTTCGTTGATGACGAGTGTGGTTGTGAGTGTGCTCGGCTCTAAGCGAGCGAGTGGTTTTTTAAGCTAATTACTTGCACGCTTTATACTTTAGCTTAAGCACCATAATTAAGCCGCAGCACAAAAGTATTTGAAGGATTATTCGAATTAGCAATGACCTCTTGCGAATATAAAATAAAAATTTCTAGCTAAATGTGGAAAATCTTTGTGGCTGCAATTACGAAGTAGAGCAAATAATATATGGCAATAAATCACACACTTCCGAGTGTTGAATTGAAAACTTTGCTAAGGCGCTTTCAGAGAAATCTGGGAAATAATTTGACTATCAAAAACCTTTTTTTAGTTCCTTTGAAAGGAAAAACGAACTTGTCATTCAAGAAAGGACTGAATGTGATAGAAAATTTTTTGCCGTAGGAATGGTCTGATACAGTTATTACTTTAAAGACAAGAAGAGCAATGTCCTTATTGTTATATTATTTTCAACAAATAACTCAAACATAGCAGCAACAAAGTTTGATCGACCTCACCTTAAACCAAAACTCTCTATAATGATTCCCCTGTATTAACTATATAGGAAACTGAGATATCTATACTAATATTATAAAGAGGAAAGATTTGTACCTATTTTTGTATTTTCGTATGTTTGTAATGAATAGGCTCAAAAAGTACTGGGCCGATTTGAAAAATTCTTTCACCAATAGAATGCTACATTCTTCCAATTTGACAAAGGCTACATTTTATTTTGAAAAAAATTTGGGATCCTTGGTAAAATTTGAACAGTGTAACCTAAGGAGTAGAAAAATGAGTCTTAAAATGTCTTTCGTCGAATGCGCTGCCGGAACTATTAGCGATAGAACAAAATAATGTACAACAGTATTGAAGAACATCATAATGTCTACAAAAATTTTTTGTAGTTATGTCACTACAACAATTTTTTTCATTTTAAACATTAATGAAAATGCTAACCAAATTCAAACCATGCTATTTATGTGTTTATATCAATCCTTATCCAAATAAATTATTTTATGTTCAAGACCATTTAACTACCTATAAAATAGTTTAAATTACTTAAATTGGACTTTCCATTCAAAAGATATTACGAATTAAAAAATTCAAAAGTAAACAAAACCGCCATAGCGCCGTGGCCGTTGTTTGCGTTGCATTCTGAAAAGCGCGCCGGGCCAGAGCATGTAAAGTATAGAGAAGGCGGCTAACAGAGCCGATAGAATTAAAGTAAGGAATTCGACGTTGTCGCTGCTATTTAGCAGAATTGAACACATGCAGTGGCAAAAATATATGTAAAACGACTGAGTTCATTATTTATTACTGATATTTTAATTTTTTGATTATTATAATTTTTTTTTTCATAATTAATATTTTTATTTTATTTTATTTTTTTCGTAATTATTACTTTTACTTATAATATTTTTATACGCTAATTTTTAAAGAATATTATTATTTAATATATTTATTTAATAATTTATTATTTACTTATATGTAAAATTACTGAATTCATTATTTATTACTGTTATTTTAATTTTTTGATTATTATTATTTTTATTTTTTAATTTTTCAAAAGTGTCCGCCACTTAAACCATCAAAGATATTGAACATAAATAGACTTACATACAAATATAACTGTGGAATTTTTTTTTAATACAAATAAAAATATGAAAAAAAGTTTTTTATATCCAAATTTCCAAAAATAAATGATTGTCTACCCCGAGCGATGCCGGGACGAGCTGCTAGTATTATTATAATTGTGTACGAAAAAATTTTCAGATCTCCATCTAGCCAATTTAACATTGCTTATTCTTGCAATAAATTCTGAAATATTTTCAATTCTGAAATATGGAACAAGACTCCTTCCTACTTATGAAGGACATTTTTTTGGTTGAAGAAAATCATAATAAGCAAGCCGACAAAATCTATACAAAACTTCCAAAGACGCAAACAGTTTTATTCCAAGGACTTAACACGGTCTCAATCTTGAAATGGTTTAATAGAGAGGATCCTCCTTTTGTGAAAGAAGGGTTATACGAGGGCTGCTTTATATATTTCTGGCCTAATAATGAAAATAGGAATATTTATCAACGAAAATGTTTTTTTTTTCTTCTTCTTTGGATTTGGCTCGTCTTGGAAAACCCACACGGTCGATTGCTGTTTTGTTTCGGGCTCATACGCATAGATTCATGATTCGTCACCTGTGACGATCTTATAAACGCCTTTTGAAGCACCGCGATCGTATTTTTTCAGCATATTTTGACAGCAACCCACACGAGCCTTTTTTTGAGCAATTGTCAAATTGTGCGGGATCCAACGAGAACAAACCTTGTTAACGCCCAGGTGTTCATGCAATATCGAATGTATGCTGGTGGGAGAAATGCATAGGCATGCCTCTATCTGAAGGTATGTTACATAACGGTCTTGCATTATCAATTCACATACGGCATCGATGTTTTCTGGCACAACCTTCACGGAATTCGTCTTTGAGCGAGCGTCGGCCACGATTGAATTCGTTGTAACAGTTTTTCACAGTGCTATAGGATGGTGCTTCATAGCCATACAAAGATTTTAGTTCATCGATGCACTCTTGTCGTGATCATCCACGTCGAAAGTTGTGAAAAATGATCGCACGAAAATGTTCACGAGTTAATTCCATGTTTTGGCCGAGATGAATTTTTTAATTCCTTGTAAATAAAACAATTCACTATTAAATGACAAAACGTTCTGAGTGATGTTATGCTAAAAAATGTCAAACTTTCCAATGCAAATGTCAGATTGCATCTGGCAACACTTAGTGTGGCGTAGTCCAGAAATATATATAGCAACCTACATATGTAGATGGGTATTAGTATACCAGCAGAATGTTTAAGAAGGTGTTCTAAAGCAGTTAAGCATCCATCATCGATGGAGAGCATTGAATCTTCCAACAATACTCTGCTCCAGCACGCAAGGCAAATACCGCCAAGCAGTGGTTTAGATGTAATATTCCTGGATTTTTTGCAGCAGCCGACAATCATCGGTTGGGAAGTTTAGATTTGAATCTATTGGGCTACAGCACATGATTAATGATTAATACACTATATGTATTATTAAATAAAATTAATTTTACAAAAAAACCTATTATAGTATCATTTTTATAACGGCATGAACTAGTAACAGAACTTATGGCAGGCATAAATATGTTACGCCTCACCGCCGAATGAAAGGAAATTGAATACCGTTTTACCTCAGCAACAACAAAGTGTTGGAGTTCGGTTCACAATCGAGCGTTTAAACGAAATAATTTCGTTAATTGCAGAGTCAGTTTTAAAAATAACAACAAAGTCGAAAGCAAATAAACAAATTAAATTGCAGAGTGCGTCGAACATTCGACTATTGTGCAAATGTGAAAATTAGCCTGTGCAAAGCCATTGGAAAGCTATAAATTAAATAAATTAAACTAAATAAGCCGATAAAATTGGGACAATGCCAATAAACGAATTTTCGAGCAGCAGCAACATATATGTATGTGTCTGTATGTCGGTTTGTATGTACCAGAGACGAAATGCATGTGTGAAATGCTATCTGCAATAATCGCTTTTTGCTCGCCTTTTCCAAATAGCTGAAACCAATTCCGCCTCAATAATGGCAATAATTGCGAAAATATTACAGTTTCCGTGTGGGAAGGGGCGCACGAAATCTCGATTTAGATTTAATTTCACATTTTAATCTGATGTTTGGATACTATATATGTATTACATCAGTGGTGTACAAAGAAAATCATTCAGAAAAGCGATTTATTTTGGGAAGAGTTAAATGTTGCTGGATGTCCACGTAAATATGTATGTTATGTATCATGTCCGTATGTATGCACAACCATTTTCATATTTGCTCCAAAGAATACTAAAGTAATCAAATTTAATTTTGAATCAATTAATAAATTGAAAAACAGAGAGACACAGAGATTTTTGCATGGATGTATATGTTTTACGCTTCTTTAATAAAATGAATTTGTTTTGCGATTAATAGTGATATAATTATTTTAGTATGGATTGATATAGATCTAGTAGACGAGTCACAATAGTTGAATTTTGACCCTGAACCACAGAGGTGAAAATAATAATAACGTAAATATGGAACCAAAGAAATTTTATTTCGCCAATTTTAAAATAACGGCATTAAAGTTTCACAAAAGGTGAAATTTCGAGCTTAACCGATTGCTAACCACATGTACTTCTCGTATTTTTTAATAAAAGCATTAAGTTGCTCTGACATTGTTCCGATTCTTGCAATATACGGGCCTCCATGCTTACACCAAACATGTAGATAGGTAGGGTGAATATCCGAAGACGCACTTAAGCCTTTCGGGGGTCATTAGGAAATCATCGGTACTAGAATCCGCCCATTGTCTTCTTTGAACCACTCTGTGCTCCTGATAAGTCACAAATTAGTCATAGTTATGCGGTCTGCTGGCACGTCTTCCAATAAGGTCTGTTAGCCTCCTACTCGAGTATTTAGTCATGCCTATTGAATTCCAATTGGTCGACATTGTTGTCAGAGATTGTTTCAGCCGAGACTCTACTATAAAAAGTTTGCCTATTAATTATCTACACAGTAGCCAGCGGCTATATACATATATTCCCTCTTATTAGAATTTAGTTGTAAGGTAGTGCCACATCTGACTAGTTCATCTGCTTCACAGTTACTAAGAATGTCACCGTGTCTTACATGTTTCCCCCTGCGGGTAGGGAGGACCCCCTTGTTTCGGGGGGGAAACCGAATATATCTGTGGTAAGGCATGTCTGTCATAAGAGGCGACTAAGATCCTGGCCACCAGTCCAGAGTCGTGTGGAAACTTAACTGGTCGTAGCTTCGGTTACAAGGTCATACCAAAGACTTTCACCTGGTACGACGAGGAGCAGTTAGCCCTTCGAGGTAACTCCAATCTGCTCATTGGGTTTGGCCCTTTGTGGAGATTCGTAGTGGTTGTGGTTAAAACCCAAATCGCGGGAAGAACTGACTCTGTTTAGATGAGCCTCGGACCCTACCAAGGTGGTTAGAGTGTCCATGCTACACTACCAGTTGGTACTGAAAATGCTTACCCAATTTTCAGGGCGCTGATCAACGCATTGTATTGATCCATTGTGCTTCTGAGCATCGTGGAGTTAAGCTGTCGACAGCAGGATCCCACGTTAAACACACTACACGTTGTGTCTTACATGTTATATTCAGCAATAGATCAATATTCTTTCACTGTCTTCAATGATCATACCAGTAAAATAACACAAAATTTCGGGTGAGATTAGGTAGGCTCCGTTACATCTTGAAACGCTTATTTTCTTTATTCGATGTATCGAATTAAAAACAAGTTATGATCTTGTTAATTGATCACCTGTGGATTTTTGATTTCATAACGCTAAATTTGTGAGGTAGATCAATCGGATGCGATGTCTTGTCGGACCCTTCGTTTGAGTATCTTGAGGACTTCCACGTAAAACTTGGCGTTGACGGTGTGTCCAAGAGGTAGAAATTTATGGTGAACGATGTCTTTGATATCAAAAAAGACAATGAGCATCGTTCTTTCCGGGCCTCCAAAAAGGCTGAGTTGCACCGAAACACACCACTTCCTGCTAAAGCAACATCTAGGTAAACTTGCTTGATCATATCAAACATCCCTGTCGCAGTTTTACCGAGTTTCACACAGATTTTAATGGCGTACCTTTGCTCTAACGAACGCAACGGCTTGGACCACTCTTTGCTCTTCAGGTGATCGGAGACAACAAGGCATACTATATAAGTGTTATGCGTCGCTTGCGCGCAGCAATTTTTAAAAAGTGACCGGAATTTTGGATCGAAAACTCTTGCAACACGATAATGCACATACTGCACTGATTCTTTGTGAGTTTTTCGCCAGATTTCCAACCAATATCGCGCCGCAACTACTGTATTCGTCTGATTTAGCTCCGTTTGACTTCTGGTATTTAGCAAACTTAAACGACCGTTTTGAGTAAATTGAAGACATTGAACGTGAATGGCTAGGTGCAGTGAATGCTACAACAACTGTTTCGAAGATTACAAAAAACGTTGGCACAAGTGTTTTGGTCCCAAGGGGGACGACACAGATATTGAAGGAAAAATTAAGAATTTAAAAATTAAGGACAAAGTCTTACTACTTTTTGTTCACTTATTACTGTTGCCACGCGGTTTACAATCCTGTAAAGTGTACATTTATAGTACATATAATTTATATAGTAAATAATCAGCGTGACGAGGTTAGTCGATTAAGTCATTTCCATCTCTCCGTCTCTCTCTATGCTAGTTCCTTTAGTTTATGAGATAACGATCTGAAATTTTTTACATAACCTTTTTGCCCAAAGAAGCTGCTCAGTTGTCAGAACCGACGATATCGGACAATTACAGTATTTCGTTGCCATTCAAACTGACTGATCAAACACAAGTCTTTGTGTGGAAAACTTTATAATTTGACACAGACAAAAAATATATAAAAATATAAATGCTCCAATAATTACTGTGTAAGTCAGCCCTACAATCTCTTAATTGTTCAGATCGAACCATTAAAAAAAGCTAAATATATTTCTTTATGCTGTAAGTAATGTTCCTGTAAAAGGTTTTATGGCTTCGCTGCACTCGAACTTAACATGTCTTCTTGTTTCACAAAGCCATCTGCACGTAAGCCTCCAAGTTACCCTCAAAATAAATTTTAGAAAATCAAGTTCTAATTAATTTAATTACTTATTACAAGTAAGTATTTAAGTCAAATTTGTGTTGCGGAAATTTCTCCCCACATAATGTATCGGCTCTAATTCCCATTTCCAATTCGAATTGCTTTTCCGCAATGCAATTGCAACTAATAAATACTGCAACTGAAATCCAGGAATTATAAAACATATAGTGAAATAATTTAAGCGCTTAAACGAGCTTTTCCCCCAATGCTCGCCATTGCTCATTCTGCAGTTGCAAGAATCTCATTTTACTTCTCCCCCCTGCGCGCCCACGTGATTCCTTTGTGAAACCTATGTCTGCTGCTTTCTTCGCTTCTAATGAGTTGCAATTTAATACACAAATTGCAATTTACCAACTACAATGCTTGTTATTGTTATTATTATAGGTGTTGTTGTTGTTTTTCTTGTTGCTTTGCGGCATCCGCCCACACCGTGTTATTATCGTAACGGTTGTTGCCGGTTTGTTCAGCGCTTGCATGCACACACACACATTTACGCATGTAGCGTTGTTGTAGTGTTGCCACTTCTGCTGTTCGTAAATAATCAGGCGAAATAATTAGAAACAATTAAAAGGTAGCGAACGACCCACTGAAAGGAGCAACACATAATGGAAAAAACAACAACGCCAGCTAGCAATAACAATGGCAATATAAAGTTAACGCCAGCAACGACACTCTGAGCAACAACAAAAAATACAGTTGGAAACACAAACAAAAAACATACATACATATGTAATGTTTTAAAAAGGGAGGCTAAGTTCCGGTGCGACCGGAAAAGGTTATTGGAACAACTGTTTGTTCCAAAGATATATCTCTGTCCCGTTTCTGGTGCTTACGAAGCAAATTTTCGCTTTCGATGATGGAAGACGATTTTACATTACAAAAGGGTGAGCACAAACAACAAATAATTAAAAACGGAAATGTGCTTATGAAGGCGATAAAGACGATAGTAACGGCACTGAATGTTTGACTGAACCATCAATACCTTCCATTTCATATATTCCATTTGAATTATTAAATGTTAAGCTAAGTTGTGTGTGGGTATAAAAGCTTTATTGTTCAGAAGATGTGGACAGGACTGCTGCATCACACTTATACGGGAACATACACATGTGTATGTAACGAAGTATTGATTCGCACGAGCAAAACATAAATTTGCACTAGAATACTAGTGTTATTGCACATAAGTTTATGCACATTTGGATATTTATTCAGTGTGAGAAATATTCCATAAATGAAGGAATAGTGGTCCTTGCTCATAGAAGATTTTGATATATACATATGTATGTATAGATGTTATATTCCTCATAATTTATAAATAAATAGTAAAATAATTAAAAACATTATGTCTGTATTTTTATTATTCAATTCTTATTCTTCTTCTTTACTGGCGTAGACACCATTTAAGCGATTACAGCCAAGTTAACAACAGCGCGTCAGTCGTTTCTTCTTTTCGCCAATTGGATATTCCAAGCGAAGCCAGGTCCTTCTCCACTTGGTCCTTCCAACGGAGTGGAAGTCTTCCTCTTCCTATGCTTCCCCCGTCGGGCACTGCATCGAATACTTTCAGAGCTGGAGTGTTTTCATCCATCCGGACAACATGACCTAGCCAGCGTAGCCGCTGTCTTTTAATTCGCTGAACTATACAACGTCGTCGTATATCTCGTATAGCTCATCGTTCCATCGAATGCGATATTCGCCGTGGCCAACGCGCATAAATCTTTCGCAGAACCTTTCTCTCGAAAACTCGCAACGTCGACTCATCCGTTGTTGACATCGTCCAAGCCTCTGCACCATATAAAAGGACGGGAATTATGAGTGACTTATATAGTTTGGTTTTTTTTGTCGAGAGAGGACTTTGCTTCTCAATTGCCTACTTAGTCCGAAGTAGCACCTGTTGGCAAGAGTTATCCTGCGTTGGATTTATAGGCTGACATTGTTGGTGGTGTTAATACTGGTTCCGAAATAGACGAAATTATCTACAACTTCAAAGTTATGACTGTCAACAGTGACGTGAGAGCCAAGTCGTGAGTGCAGCGACTGTTTATTTGATGACAGGAGATATTTCACCTTGCCCTCGTTCACTGCCAGACCCATTTGCTTTACTTCCTTGTCCAGCCTGGAGAAAGCAGTACAAACGGCGCGGGTGTTGAGGCCGATGATATCAATCAAAGCACCTTGTCTGAAACCTCCTTTGGTATCGAACGGCTCGGAGAGGTCCTTCCCGATCCTGACGGAGCTTTTGGTGCTGCTCAACGTCAGTTTTTTCCTTTTCGTTGGTGTGCTTTTTTTTACGTGGCGGGCCCCAAAACCCCAGACTCACAACCCTACGGAGGTGATGTTTCGCCTTCTCACTTTAGCTCGCCTTCAAACGGATGTTCTTTGGCTACCCAGAGCATACTTGGTCAAAAACTGGAAGTCGTGAGCTGCTCGAGTCATATGTAAAAGAATCGTTTCTGGCCACTCCCAAGTGAATGGCGATCAGAGAACTTTCCTCACTTGCGTGAACTTCTACACATTGCTCCTTCCTCCCATTCCCAGTGAATTAAATACTGACCATAAATTTATTGAATGGCCCACATTCAATGCAAACTTTTTTCGAGCAAAACAGCATAATATTTTTTGTGTTCTTGGAGGGTAAATATTGGACACGTATTTATTTATTTCGACATAGTTTGGAAAATTTTAACGCTCGAAAAAGTAACTTTCACACATTTGTGTACTATAAATGAAGAAAAGTATTTCATTATCGAAATGACTAGCTGGCCTAAGTTTATGATTTTGTTTCATTAAGACATCTCAATTTTTACTCCACTTTTCGCTTGCAGAAAATTTCCCCCTCAAGGGCTAAATGGCTTATTCGTAATTTTACTTTTCTGTATATAAAGTAACAGAAATATAATCCAAAAATGTGTCATTTTATTTCAGAAACAAACTTTAAGACTGTCACCATTTTTTAATATAAGAAATAATGCTAAAATACCACTGATTTTGCAATGTTTGCAGATCCGTAACTGAAAGTGCTAAATTAGTCCAGTCATTATAGTATGTCTGTATTTACATAAATGGGTATATCGAATTCCGAGATTCTTACCTAATTTAAACTCAAATGACTGGACCACATTTGAAGCTACGCGGCTTGATAGAGAAACTTGAACCTGAACTACAATACATTCTGCGTAGAATGTTTCCTCCAAATTTTCCAAATTACAACAAATTTTTGCATATTTGATATTCTATCTCTAACTCATTCACTCAACGTGATTCTTTAGAAAGAATCGATCGACCTGGCAAAGGCATAAAATATGATATGTGCCGAAATCAAAGACAAAACGCTGAGCAACACTTTTGATCCCTTTATTCAGACACGAAAAAAATGGCGGCAGAACTGAGAGTGGACGAAGAAAAAAACAAAAATCTACGACCGACAAACAAAACGCGAACATTTTTTCGTGAGAACTTGCGTAGAATACTGCAGGGTTTCAGTATACATTCCTCTGTAGGATACAATCGACGAAGATTTGAAGACGCGCTTTTCTAGAGAAGTATTAGGTGGATTTCAAATGAGTTTGCTGCTTCCAGTAAACTATGTGCTTTGAAAACCATTCCTTTAAAAAATCTTATTGACTGCTTGATGGTTAGATTCAAAAGCCTTTTTCATAATGATAACGTCGTGGGTGGTTTGAGGCTCGAAGGTGAACTTGATCACAGGCAGTGCCATTCGGGGCAGAGAGCAAAGCTCAAAAGACAAAAAGTTACCGTCTACTACATTAGAAACATTGAAGAATTGCGATGTATACCTATACTTCATAATTCATAGCTTTCTTCGCATATTCTTTGCACTTCCTGTGGCGAATGCGAGCTCTGAACGCTCTTTTTCGACAGTTTGCGTCATGCAAAGGTGGTTGAGGACGAACGTGCTTTAAGATAGATTGATCGGCCTGACATGGCTGCACACGCATCGTGACATTGAAGTCACTGCGTGAGAAGTTCTCGAAAGGTTCTCAAAACTTGGCCCATATCAGTTTCTTTTGCAAAATTTTTCTATTCAATACACGAAGTGACTATAGTATTATACATTGCAATAAAGTATGTCACCCGCATGTCTACGATTTAGAATATGTTCTTTTCAATATAGTAGGATTTGATTTTAGAAGGTCGATTTGAAAATTTTCCCAAATGATATTAAACTATATAAAGACTACCATATTTAATATAACAATCTTCATGTGCTATTCTGGACAGCAGCCGGTTTTAGACCATATTTATTGCCTAATTGATTGAAAAAGTCACAGCTACCTGTCACAATTATTTTGAGCATAATGATAGCGTCTTCTCATTCAACGACAATTCGAATAGAATTAAAATCATCATTTCTAATTAATCGAAAATTGTGGGAAATAATCTATTTATAATCCCTTATCGCGAATATCGTCCCAAAATATGAATAAGTAGTATTAATAAAACTACAATAAATCGTAGTTTATTTATATTTAAGAAAGGGCAGTATTGAAATACATTGGTATCTCCATACATCGGTGCTCATAAATGAAGATATTGGACTCTTATATAAAAGTTGTCTCCTCATGCGACATAATTAATTCATTTCTAATATTTTAGTAATAAAGTGGATTATTTGCCCATCTTCCGTTAAATCCGTTCACGATCCATACCTGCAAACGGTTGTATGTACATATGTACTCGACAGGGCGAATATAATTTCATTATCCTCCCTTCTACCGGCGTTTGTTTATTTTAGTAATGACAGTAAAACTATCATACGTCTGTGGTCTTTCCCATTCGCCAATCATTCATTTAATTGGCTGTGTGTGGCATGAATTATGGAGAGAGGCAATGTTGCAGCGGACAAGCCAGACAAGTCCGCAGACAACCGACCATTTCACAGGGAAATGTTGGGAGGGAGAGTGTGCTGATAGCAGTTAAAATAATACAATTTGTAAAACTATCGATGAGAGCAACTATGCTGAGCTGCCTGCATTCATATACACACACCCGTATATTCTCACTATTCCACATGCTACAATGTGGTCTATATACACCTAGCCGGTTATAAAATTTTTCTGATGTCTTTTACATTTCAGTTTTACTTTAGTTTATATTCGATTGTCTGTGCCATTCTTCGAAGCTTAGTCAATTGGTTAGCCAATTAAGCAAATGGAATTGATTGCTTTCTCCCACAGGCAAACATTTGCGAAAAATTTAAATACATACATATAAATCATACCATATATCACATGCAATTAAGGAAAAATTGGCAAACTTGATCAATTTATTCGTGAATTAATATGTGTACACTTTATTGCAAGGACTTCTTTTAAATAATTAGTAGACTGAATTACTAAGAAATATTGCAACTTATAGGTCTAAAACATACTCAACTTCTACTTAGATTGTAGATATGTTTTCGATCAGACGAGTATATGGAGACACACTCCAGCAAAGAAATTAATTCGGGTATAGCCAAACATTGGATAATATGGCAACATGTAAAGGCGTGGATATATTTGTGATACAAATGCTACAAAGACAATTTTCTCCCGTTTTTAAGAGAGAGTGTCTACTAATTAAATACAGTCGTTCCCTCAATAAAGAAGTTTTCTTTAATGAAATTTAAAAACTATGTTTTTTTTTTTGGTAAAACAATTAATGAAATTATAGTTTCTCTTCTTTTTTTACCCATTAACTTATACAATCTTTCGGTCAAGGGATGGATTGTTAGACAAATTTAATCCTTCAGTAATCTTCTGAGTTATTATTCGGAGATTTGATTTGATAAACTTCTTTATTTTATATACATTGGCTTCAAGAGTCCTTCCGAAAGTGGTGCATTTTAATATCAAAACAGTTCGGTCAATAAGTTTCTTCGGTCTCCTCTTTGAGTATGTAAATCGTTTCAATAAAATTTTAGATAAAATTATTATATGTGTATAACTCTTGGATCTATAACTATATTCCTGCAGTTTGCCAACAAAAGCCGTAACTTATTATTCCTTTGTTCCTTTATATCGCAAATAACAATATTTTCTGCTTAAATATGTTAAACTTTTTGCCCTTAAAAATGTTTTATATTTGGGGAGTTCTTCTTATTACTTTAATATGATGAAAAGCTCAGCTAAAAATCATTGTAGTTTGTAAAAGTTTACAGTGAGCATGCTCTAGTTGAGGGAACGTATTATGTCCAAATACAAGAAGGTCTCGCAGAATATATGTGAGTAGTTCAAGCAGCCATTTTAAAGTCTTTGAAAGCAGCTGGATACATATGAAAGCAGGAAAATCAGGTAAAAGTATTTAGCATGTCAAAAGTAATGCTACTTGAACGCTAAGAAAATAATGCTTTTTTGCATGGATTTGTGATTGGTGACGAAAAATGGATCCATTACCACCATTCTAAATTCAGATATCAGCTGGTTAGCCAGCCAAACCAATGAGAAAGCCGACTATTCCAGAGACCAAATAATCTGTATTTGGTGGATTCAGAATGGTGTACTGTATTATGAACTTTTAGAAAGGAAGATCTTATCAATTCAACAAATAGAAGCAAACGATTGCCGAAAATTGCCCTGAGTTTGCTGCAACACCTGAGACAATAGTTTTTCACCACGACAACACTCGCCTCATATTACAAGACATGACATGTTAAAAAACTTTTAGGAAAAAAGGGGCTGGGAAATTTTGCCTCACTTGACTTATAGCCCAGATCTTGACCCTCTGACTGCTAGTTTCTAGGGTCGAGAACACTTTTTCCGGAATACGGTTCACGCCAGAACAGGGTATCAAGAGTTAGGTTGAGTCATGCTTAGCGCAGTTATTTTGGAATGGAATCCACAAATTGCCAGAAATACATACAATACTTAGAATAGTACCACAGTATGCGTAAGATTAAAAAAAAAATTCTGTATAATAATTTAAGAAGTGAACTCCAACCAACGTGGAAATCTGTACAGATAAATACGTTATGAAAAATAAATAAAGAAGATTTATTGAAAGAATTAAAAAAAAATATATATTTTTTTTTGTATTATTTAATTTTCTGTTCCTGGCTGAGCATATCAGTTTTTGAACTATTTGAGCGCACAAAAGTCAGGAAAACTCTCGTGACTATTATTTTTTCGCGTATTTATATTTCTAAATACGAATATTATTAGTATATAGTATTACCACAAAAACTGCGTTAGTCGAATTTTATTTTTATTCGAGGGCGCTGTTAAAATTCAAGCAAAGTTTTGCTGTTCTCGCGACAAAATACGTAAAAACTTTGGCATTCATAAAAACTTTGAAATGTCGAATTTTCTAAATAAACTAAGCGACAAGAGTAACTATTTGCCAAACTTTGGCCAATTCGACGGTGGGAAATAAAATACTTTTATTTATGTTTGAGTGCATCCACACGTACACACCTGTATGGACTTGTGTGTGGACCCGTTGAAAAACAATGGTGGAGCAGCATGTACGGTTTGTGCACGGAATGCACGAATATGAGACAATAAATTTTATGGCGGAAGAAGTAAAAACCGAGAACACACAAGCACAGAGACACAAACAGCAACGAAATCGAGCACCCACAACGTTCCAATACTCACACGGAAGTGGAGATAAACGACTACAAATTTTTGCTGGCATCACTATTCCTTTTGGCAGCGTGCGCAGGTGCTGCTGTCGTCTCTTATTTTTGGTCGCACCCCGTTTTACTTGCCCAACTCGAGGTTCTCGCTGCTGCGGTAACCCTTCGCACTTCACTGCGTTACTGTATGTGTGGGCGCCTCAACAGCAGACGTTCAATGGCGCAAAAATACATGAATGTGTATGTGTTTCGGAGGTAGTCCTGTTGCAAATAATAAACTAGCCGTTCAAAAATTAGTACTCTCTAAAATAGTGCTAGAAAATTTTAGATGAAGGAAATCTTATTAACTTTAGGAAGACATTATAAGACCTTAAGACCGGCTAAAATTTAAAATTTGGTAGCAGGGATATGCAGTATCCCGAAAATATTTCTGGCAGTGCTACCGAATTGACAGGGATCTAATCCTGATTGTCTGCTTAAAAGTTAAAGTTTGAATATATAAAATGTTGCATAAGAATTCAATATGCATTACTTGAAGATTCAAAATGGATTATATTCAAATTTGGTATTTTATTTACATAAAATTTTTGTCATATCCAGCTTTTTACTTTTTCGAACTATTTATATTAACATCACGCTTGTTAATGCAAGCGATATATACTGTATGTACGAGGTATGACAATTAAGTAATGAGAC
Source organism: Bactrocera correcta (assembly GCA_027475135.1). Taxonomy (NCBI): domain Eukaryota; kingdom Metazoa; phylum Arthropoda; class Insecta; order Diptera; family Tephritidae; genus Bactrocera; species Bactrocera correcta. The sequence goes on along the minus strand of CM050323.1, from coordinate 12,650,464 downwards.
TGATTCTATAAAAACCGCTTATTTGAAAATTATTCTACAACTCTGCCATCCCCTTCAAAGGAGTCCCCTTGGACAGCTAAACAGCAAATACAGTTTTCCATGCTTAGTAATATTTCTGGAACGCTTCGACTGGGATATCCGCGAGTACCCTCGTCACGGCCGCCTGCATGTCCGTAATCGACTCAAAATGGGTTCCTTTTACCCCCGATTTTGTTTTAGGAAACAAAAAAACACGGCGATCCCTTTAGGACACGCTGGGGGCGGTGTGACACGGCGCGTTGTCGTGATGAAGGATCCAGTTACGAGCGTTGTCTTGGCGCACCCTGTTGACTCGTTTTCGCAATCTTTCGAGTACTTGGCAATAGCAGACTTGATTCACAGTTTTCCCCGCCGATCTTCACGGATTAATGCGCGAAAACGCTGTGCATTCGCGTCAGCCCGCATCTCCACTCATCTCCCACGCCGTGCTTCGTCTTCCACGCTTTCACGCACCTCCTTAAACTCTTTGTACCATGGAAACACCTGGGCACGACTAAAAGCACTATCACCATACATAGGTTGCTATATATATTTCTGGACAAGACAACACTAAGTGTTGCCAAGTGCAATCTGACATTTCCATTGGAAAGTTTGACATCTTTTAGCATAACATCACTCAGAACGTTTTGTCATTTAATCGTGAATTGTTTTATTTACAGGGAATTAAAAAATTCATCTCAGCCAAAAAATGGAATTAACTCGTGAATATTTTCGTGCGATCATTTTTCACAACTTTTGACGTGGATTATTACGAATTATTATTATTATGAAGCACCATCCTACAGCACTGTGAAAAACTGGTACAACGAATTCAATCGTGGCCGACGCTCGCTCAAAGACGAATTCCGTGAAGGTCGTCCAAAAACAGCCGTTGTGCCAGAAAACATCGATGCCGTACGTGAACTGATAATGCAAGACCGTCATGTAACATACCTTCACCTGGGCGTTAACAAGGTTTGTTCTCGTTGGATCCCGCACAATTTGACAATCGTTCAAAAAAAGGCTCGTGTGGATTGGTGTCAAAAAATGATGAAAAAATACGATCGCGGTGCTTCAAAAGACGTTTATAAGATCGTCACAGGCGACGAATCATGGATCTATGCGTATGAGCCCGAAACAAAACAGCAATCGACCGTGTGGGTCTTCCAAGACGACCCAAAACAAAAAAAATCGTTGATAAATATGCCTATAATCATTATTAGGACAGAAATATATACAGCAGCCCTCGTATACTCTTACAATTTTAGCGTACGTTTCCGAAGCTGTTTCGCCCAATCTGGCGCAAAATTTTATCACGATGCGTTGCTCTTGATTTCGTTTTTCCATTTTCGTGACGAGCACTACAAACACACGTCTACTCAACTTGACGCAGCAGGCGAACTGAACAAGCTAGAGCGATGGTACATATATCAATGGAGAGGGGAGGGATGCCGGAAAAAGAGAAAGAGTCACAGGTTTACCACAAGTGCGGCAATAAAATCAGTCTCATAGCGTAATTGTCAAACCTTGTATGTGATATAAACTCAACCAAAATTTAGGTTTAGACAAAGGTCTAGGTCAATTTCACTCATTTTCAGCGGCAAACTACAAAATTCCCAAGAAAATTTATCCACTTAATTTCATTGAAATATTTCGTTAACAAATTAACCTACACAAACGCTTTAAAATCAGATGGAAATCGCTTATATTGGGCGCTAGAGGAAGATCTCCACTGATTTTATTAACTTATTCACATATTTTCGGCTAACTAACCATTCCCTTAGTTATTCTAAATTACCTTACAAACATATATATGATACAAAGCCAACCAAATATTCGAAATTCTTATTTACCAAATATTGGGTAAATAGGAGCTACTAGTTGTATTTCCTGATTTCATCCAATTTCGGTAATATAACACATCTTTAGATCAGTGAAGTAACTCACAGATTGACCAATCTACATAATATCAAGTCCCCTGATATTTGAAAATTTAATTCTGGGGTTTCGGGAAAGTGTTGACCTGACTTTGCCCAATTTTTGGCATAAAATTATTTGTTCGTAAAGCCAAGTTTACTCGTACAACAGTGCTCTTCAGTCGTTCTTCTCGTCGACTCATAAGATTTTGTCAACGTCCATGTCTCTTAGCAGGACGGTAATAATGAGTGACATATAGAGTTTAATTTTTGTTTGTCGAGAGAGGACCTTACTTCTCAATTCCCAGTGACGTGGGAGCCAAGCCACGAGTGCGACGTATATTTGTTTGATGGCAGGAGATATTTCGTCTTGCCCTCGTTCACTACCAGGCCCACTTACTTCACTTCGTTATCCACTCCAGAACTAATATGCGTTCGATTGAACCTTACCAGGTTGTTCAATAAATTTTGTTGTTCGATAAGTGAGGGCGTTGCTACTAGCCCAACAATTTTTATTGTTTTGTTAGTACACTCTTTATATGAACGAATATGAAGTTTCATTTCCATATGTCAATTCTTTCTTCATGTAAACATTTAGTGTCACCGTGTCACAGTATTTTTTTACAATGAAAGAAATTTAATATCGTGCAGTGATAAAATTCTTATTTTTACAAGGTGTAGCACGAAAAGAAATTCACGAACGAATGTTAAAAGTATATAATGATTTTTCACTTACAACTAGAAAAATAGAAAGATGGGTTGGTGAAATTGAAACGTGGTCGTACAAGCTTTGAAGACAATCCACGTGAAGAGCGTCCAAAAGCGCATCAACACAAGAAATCATAGCCAAAATACAAGATATGGTTTTGGACGATCGTCGATTGACAGTAGAAACTCTACATATCTCATTAGACAATGTAAACCATATTTGAAGTGAAATTTTAGGTTTTAGAAAGCTGTGTGCACAATGGGTGTCGCATTCACTAACAATGGAACAAAAACACATTCGAATGAGACTTTCTCAGCAATGTTTGGAACGTTTTAAAAAGGATAAAGTGGATTTCGAGCATCGCTTTATTACTATGGATGAGCCTTAGGTCTGTCACCATGATCCTGATTCAAAACAAGAGGCAAACGAATGGTGTGAACCTGGTTGTTCGGCTTCGTAACGAGTTCGTGTCTGGAAATCGGCCAAGAAGGTTGTGGCATCCGTTTTTAGGAATGTGTGAAAAATTTTGTACGTGGATTATTTGCAAATAGGTAAAACACTCAATTCTGAATATTGTTGCGACCATTTGGACCAATTGAAAGAAAAAATTAGCGAAAAAAGGTCCGGTTTGCAGAAGAAAAAAATCCTTTTTCATCAGGACAATGCACCGTGTCACAAGAGCATTTTCACAATCGCTAAAATTCCTGAATTAAAGTTCGAATTGTTGGAGCATCCACCGTATTCACCAGATTTGACCACCAGCGACTTCCATTGAAAGGTCATTACGACTGTTGAAGCGCATTTTGCAGACATTCCAGATTCTCACTTCAGGGATGGGATCTACAGATTGGAGGGTCGTTGGAACAAGTGTATTAAAGTTTATTGAGATTATACTGAATAATAAAGTGTATTTTGAATCATAAAATTGTGTTTTTCTTATCAAATGACAAAACTTATTGAACAACCTGGTATATGTATGAGATGTTGAGGAGACTTATCCCACGCTACTTGGCGCAGAATTTGGGCTCTCTCTTTTTGTGGATGGGGTAGAGCACACTTAAATTCCAAGCGTCGGGCGTGCATATGCACTTCTATCTTTATTCCTTAATTGTTAGAGTTGGTTACTTGCCCTTTGAGATTAGAAGTAGTCGAATGGCCTATTTTCAAAGGTTATGCCTGAAATATTTTTTGAGTTAAGGCTTCTTAAGTGTGGACCCTCAGTTTTTCTTTAAACGTGATTTTCTCGAAACAGCAGTTTTCGAATTTGGTGCAGTGCTTACCAGGTGACAAACTATTCGATCAAGTCTTTTTTGCATGTTCTGTAAGGAGCCCTCTATACGATGACTTGCCAGTTTTGTGAACGGATCAAAAATCGAAATCAAAAACAACTAAAATTCAACTTAAAAAGGACGCCGTCATTTTGTCCATTTTCGACTGTAGGTCAATGTGCGGACTATATCTTCTAGAGATAATTTTTTTAGGTTTTATCCAAAGAACAGACCGTATTTAATACAGAAGTGGTGGTTTTTAACACCATCGAAAATCGCGTGCAACTGGAAAAATATTCCTAAATTATGTAAAAATATAACGGTAAACAATTGAAGCAATTGATTGGTAAATTATTTTTTAAATTCGAAGAACGCCTTTCGGTATCCCTTAATACGTTGAAAGGCATAATTTAATTATTTTTATGTCAACTCTGAAAATGGATAATTTGATCATATTATTTATCCAAATTTTAGATACCAATCGCCTTCGTGCCTTGCTAACCGAAGATTTTAGAATGTTAATTATGCTGAGTGATTTTTTAACTTTTCGGCTATAATCGCGTAAGCAGTGTCTACGCCAGTAAAGAAGAAGAATTATGCTGAGTTAAGAAAGGGAAACAAATTTTCCAATGAACTTCAGAATTCTTCAAATTATAATTAAAGTTTGGTATAATTTTCGAGGGTTTTAAGGATGAACACTGAGCATACCATACATACATATATATATACAAATATATAACTGTATATGTACTCGTATATGCCTACTTTTGCTAATTAATCTTGCAAATCTTTGTTGTTTATCTTTTAGAAATTTCGGTTTGTTCTTCTGTATTGACAGCGTTATTATTATGTACAGAAGACTGCTGTGTTTGTTTGCAAATTTTTCACATTGGAAATTGTCGGAATACTCCCAGAGCATCGGAATCTATTATACGCACAGATGCTTATTAATGACGGCTGTTCAGTAATGAAGCGAAAAGTAATTATTTGAAAGACAAACAAAAGTGCTGCGCCATAAAGAACTTTTCGGCCTCTTTACACAAAGCACACACCCCTCCCCGCGCGTCGCCATTTCAATTCGATTAATTTCGGCTAATAATCACGAACTTTTCGCAACTTTATCAACACGACTTTGCGAAATGCAACAAATCTGATTGCTAACTTTTATTTGCTAGCAGCTAAACACTCTTCATTGGCACGTCTTTGATAGCCCTCGGTATGAGCGCCCTTGTCTTCGTAAGTTCATACACACTTATGTTTATATACACTTGTAATACTGAATATGCGTGGGAGTAGGCAGATAGAGAGTTCGCATTAAAATGCAATATTTTCAATTGGCTCTGAGAGTGTGAGGCCTCAACAACCCCCGCCCAGCCTTCCGAAAGAACTGTTGACATTGAGCTCGCTTAAGCAGCTCCAAAGCGCCCGCCAAAGCTGCGGCCTGGCCATATGAGTGTGAGAAAAGTCACTCGACATTATTTACCTAGTAAGTGTGTAATTTCTTGCAAAAGCAAGAACATTGTCAGTCTTCACAGAGATAACGACAGCGCAACTACAAAAACAAAATGACAAATGTTTATCCAGCCAAAGTAGTAAAGTGGTGGGATTGGTGAAAGGGCTGAAATATATTTCAATGATTCCTTTCATGTTGACGCATTTCAATAATGCTTAGCTTTTGTGCTGTTTTTCGTTGCTCGGCGCGACACTTGTGACCCCATTGTTCTAGTCTCGCATTGGCTGCTTTCGCTTGGCGTCCCTGCTCATGCCGAAAGAGCAAGTGAATTGTACTTAAGCACACATACAAACACATATGTGCTCCTGAGTGTCACATGCTCACATATTTACATGAACTTTGCAAAACCGGAAAGCTTACGTACATTCCGTACACATATTTGCTCGTGGGTGGCGTTGGTAGGGGAATAAAGAGCATTGTTCAAAGGCGCAAATTGTCTTTAGCAAATTTGCCAACTCTGCTTTTGAACTTAACTCAACAGTCTACACATAAATATGTAATCAAAAGTACACGCACAAACTCAGTTACAGAGAAAGAAGTTTCAAATATGTAACTCAGGGGTTAGGGGAGGTTTATTTACTCAAAGAGAAAACCAATTGGACTTAGTATACTAGAGTAGACTTTCTAACGACCCAAAGAAGTGACGGAAAATTGTTTTATACAGTTAAATTATATTTTCAAACAATTCATCAAATATAGGATACGTTGTTGACAACTCATTTCTAATGAATATAAATGTTAATTACCAAACAGTCAATTTTTAATATCGGGAGCATAACTGAACGTAATCGTTGAAGCGAATTGCATAGCCGGAAATAAGAGCCTAAGCCTGGTACATCTGCGATTACCGTAAAAGAGTACAGATCCGAAGTTATGTAACAGTAACAACTATTTCGGTAATGTACTAATGTATGTGTAGTATAACAATTATAACTAGTCATTCGTTGGTTATGTGTGTTACCAAATCGTATTCTGTTACTGGTATAATCCGGGCGTAGGTAACAAGTGAGAGAAATCATTGTTCCTTACAGTTGTTTTTCTCTTCTTTCGAATCCTCAAGGGAAGCTTCCGTTTGGATCACTTTGCAGAGCTCACTGAATTACAAAAGCATATGAAAAATTAGCTATCACAAAAGCGTCCGCACCAATATTTCAAACTGAATAATTTTAAAAGGCTGACTTATTTAAACAAAAATTATAATTTAAGGCAACTCAGTTAATGATTAAAAATCTTCAGGCAAAATCCTACCTAGACTGCAAGCCCATTACATTACCAGCAACGAAGAAATATTAAGGAATGCGCTTTGGCTCTTAAGTCAAAATCTGAGGATGAGAAAAAAGTTGCAAATGGAAAATGAAAAATAAAAAAATTAAAGACATGAAAGAAATATGCGTCCGCAAATGAAAAATACTACAACACTTAAGTGTAACATCATTTTTCTTCCGCTCAATTTCGCCCGCTATATGACTTTCCGTCGCGTTCACCTCACTACACCCGAGGCTGCTGCGCTGCGAAAAAAGGAAAAAAATTGCGTACCACGGATTTATGAATGCGTAAAATATCTAGCTGTCTATGTATTAAATTTACGCACATTTGCGTCCCAGGGTATTGCGCACATACAGCAGCTACTAGCTAGGATCTACTAGGTATGCCATCCACGAGCAGCACGAGCAAGTGTCAGTAAAGTGATTCGTGGATGTCGTGGTGTACTATGAATTGTTACCAACGCTATCGCTGGCCGAAGAATCAATGTCTCTATGCTGACAAATTCTGAAACGAGCAGATGCCGGACGGCGGGTGAAGACCGTAGGAGATTGGCAGCTTTGAAACGGTTGTTCGGAGCGCAGAACATCCATTCAGCAGCAGCCCAAGCCACAACACTTGCAATCAGTGGCGTAAAGTGCTTCCTTTTGTGTGCTAATGCGATTTTACAACCCGCCGCACTTCCGCTGCCGCACCGCCAATCCACCCGTTCGTTGTCATTCATTCGCACTTCGCACGCTCCCAATCTATGCCTGCCTCCTGATCTTTTTTCATAGTCGCACGGCCATATCTCATGGCGTTTAGTCGACGCACACGTCCACTCGACGTGGAATGGCATAAGTATGATTTCATTTCTGCTACGTTTTTTCCATTTCTTTTATTTTAACACTTTCGCCATTACTTCGGTTGTATTATTCTGTTGCCTGCTTTTTGTCCTTAAAAGCATATTATTTCAAGCAATCATTTCAATTCATACAACTTGCCTCGGCTTTTGCTTTTTTTTTTTTGTCTTGAGAAGTGCAGGGAGCATAATAATCGTGAGTAAGTAGATATGTTCCGTCGTGAATGTATGTGTGTGGGTGCTTAGCAATCTAGTTGCACGCACTGCCCATATGTGCCACCAAACTCTACTTTTTGCAGCAAACTTCTTTCAGACATTCTCTTCATAAGTAATCTTAATGGCCATAGCATGGCTTAAATACTGCTACTAAGGCTACGGACATACATATGTGTGTATTTACAGTTAACACGTTTACTGTGGCAGCTGCTTTCTTGTCATTTGCACTCAGATTCTTCAAATAGATTTGCTAGTCCACGGAATTCATTGAAATTCCGATTTTTCACATTGAGTCCTCAATAAAGTACTCAACAAACAGATTCGACAGTTTTCACATTTAAAATATACAAACTCTCCAGTTTTGGAAACTTTCAGCCAAATAGTATGGCTGACTTCGAAAACGTCAATTGCTTTGCATATGAATTAAGTTCGAGGTTCGATAAAGCATCCGCAGTATTTATTACTTTACATCATATTTTGAAACGAATTAACTCGGTAGTCGATGCGCAGTGATACTGAAAATCGTGCATCACTAAGAAACTTGATGCTTTTCAAAGTTCGAACACAACGATGGCGGACTCAGATTGGTACGCATTGCTATTATTGGTTTATTAATTTATATTTAAATGGTTTATTTTTAGAGAATCTAGCAAAAGATTGAATTACGAGCGTAAAAAGCTGCTTCTGACCACCCGATTGTGTTGTGAGAGCCATCGTCGTAAGCGATATGAACTGTAACTTTAATAGTAACTGTAAACAAAACGTTCGCTTTCTTTCGTTTATATCCTCATGGACTATTTCAATTTGGCACGAGTTATAAAAACAAGGCAAAACTATTATAAACTCTTTTTATTTTACTCTTCCAACATCTATAATACAAAAATGAATCGCTAAATGTGTTGCTAAGCCCATAACTCACCAACGCCAGGACTAATTTGGCCAATTATTTTTTCCTAAATGTTCATTGAGGTTCAAAGATGGTTTTTACGTCGAGAAAAATTCGAATAATTGCCAGAAAATCCCTAAAAACATCCCTTTCCTTTTCCCCATACAAACGAATGAATGTTTGTTTGTTAGTAACGCTAAGACTCGCGAATGGCTGAACCAATCTTGATGAAATTTTCAGAGGTTGTTCGCTGTGGATCGGGGAAGATTTAGAAAGAAAAAAAAAAAAACCGTATGTTTTTCGTGAGGTAAGGTCGCAAACTTGGACAATTCCAAAAAGTAAATTTTTTTCATACAAAATTTTTTTTTATTTTTTTTGATGGACTTTATCTTGAAGCAACGTACATTTATGTGGTGCTGTTAGATGCTACATATACTCTGTTGAGTGGCAAAAGAGAGGTACGCCGCACAACCTTTCTGATAATGGATGGTGGTTACACCAGATCAAATTGATGAAATCATTTCTGCGGAAATTCCTGATTCTGAGATAGATCCAGAATTATACGAAGTGGTGAAAACCAATATTGTTCATGGATCTTGGCGTCACCACAATCTCACTTCGGTTTGTATGTCTGACAATAAAAGCCCGTAACACTATCCACGTGCTCTTCTTTCGGAAACACACACTGTAAATGATGGATATCCACTCTATCGGATCTATAGATCGTACTATATTAACTACTATTGTCTAATTCACATTCAGAACTCATATCAATGTTGAGTATTGGAGTTTAGTGAAATCGATAAAAATACGTTTGTAAGTACGTCACCAAAGGAAGCAACGTGGCGGTTATTGGTTTTGAACGATGCGGTCGATACGTGAACGCAATAAAGCGGTTTGTAGGATGTTTACTTTTGCAATTCATGAACGTTTTCCGATTGTTTTGCGTCTCGCAGTTCGCTTGGAGAATGGCCAAAGAGTGTAGAATACAGTACAGCCAGTGAAAAACCACCAGCAACAAAATTAACATTAATGAGATGAGATAATGTTTGCGAGAACATTGCTCATTCGGCAATGCCTTGATATTATACATGGAATGCATTGACGAACCAATGGTTACGCATCCAGGTGTGTTCTCAACACTTATATTACGACTAATTTATCAATCCACCCGAAAAACGACGACTGGTTCTATCTTCGGTTGCTATTGATTAGCGTGAGTGGTTCAACTTCATTTGAGTCATTCCGTACTGTGAATGGTGCGGTGTGTGCAGCTTTTTGAGAGCAAGCCAGCGATTACAATTGCTGGAATATGATAGTCACTGAAATTAAACTATGGAAGCGGCGATGCAAATGAAGTTCGCACATTTTTCGCGAAGATAATTTCGACATATCAACCTTCAAATCTGCGTCAATTATGGGATACGAACAAAAATTACATTGCGAAGACATATTACACTGGGTCAATCCCAGTTGATACTTCCGGCGGTTTGATATCAATTCCGTCTGCCGTTTATAAATTCATGAAAAATGAACTCATCACGAATGTTTATCCGAACGCTGACCAAATTATCGTAACTATGTTGTTGACTTAAACTGGAAGATTTGAAGACAAATTTCGGGAGACTTGCGCTCATACAAATCGATCGATCATCTTGACAATGAAGACGACGCCGTGAATTGTCCAGTAGAATTTCTAAATTCTTTGGAGAGGCTTGGTATGCCACCGCATCATTTGCATCTCAAAGTTGGATCTGCCGTTATTATGTTTCGCAATCTTCATGCGCCGAAACTGTGTAATGGAACCCGACTGATTGTGACGCAGCTCTCGAATACAAGGGGGCAGAATGTTTGATATTACGAATTCTATGAGTTCCAACGATTTGCCATTTCAGTTCAAACCTATTCAGTTTCCAGGGAAAATTGAATTTGAGATGACAATCCACAGATCATAAGGATAGCCGCTGAATGTATGTGGCATAAATCTAGAAAAAACTGGTTCTTCACACGGCCGGCTATACGTGGCGTGTTCACGAGTTGGAAAACTATCTTCTCTGTAGATTTACGCACCAGAGCAGAAACCAAAAAATTTTGTTTAAAAAATCACAAATAAATGATTTTCAACACAATATAAATTGAACTTTCTTTTCATTTCAAAACATATAATTTGGAGGTAATTATTTTTGTTTTAAACATGGATATTGAGTTCACAATAGTAAAGTTCCGTTTTGGATACTTTCAAGACGGAGGTCGAAGAATACTGCTGGGACTTTTGATAGACCGCTCTTTTTTGATGCCAAGAACTTATAGTTGTGGGTTAACATATCTTCATACAACAACGAAATGAAGATAGGGTTAAAAGTTTCCGGCGCAGTATACTTTCTTATATCCGATTTATTAGACTTTAAATATCTAGCCTAAGGGTTCTTGAAAAGTTCCAAGAAGATTCGACGTTTTCGAGTCAATATTTGTTCAGCGATGAGTCCCATTTCTGGCTCAATGGATAAGCAAAAAAAAAATTGCAGCATTTGGGGCGAAGAGCAACCTAAAGAGATTCAAGATCTGCCATTTCATCTAGAAAAAAATAAAAAATTTGATGTGGTTTGTGGACTAGTGGAATCATCGGTCCATATGTTCTCAAATATAATGCCGGTGAGAACCGTCGATGGCGACTGCCTGAATTGAAGCTCGTAATTTCGGCAACATTTGGTTCCAATAATACGGAAAAACGAAAGAACGGCGAGCAGATAATTTTACGTTTTGAGCGGGTCGATTAGCCACCAAGGTCGTGTGAGATTTTTTCCTGTAGGAATATGTAAAGTTTAAAATGTATGTGGGCTCTCCCGCTTAGATTCAGGCCTTAGAGCGAAACATCACGCGCTTTATTCGCCAGTTACCAATCGAAATGCTCGAACTAGTTATCGAAAATTGAACTCAACGGATAGACCATCTGAGACCTAGCCGCGACCAACATTTGAAAAAGATAATCCTCAAAAAATATATACCAAAATGTTTTTTCGAATAATAAAAAAACATTCCCCATTATATTTGAAGTTTCTGTGTATTTTCTTTATACGACACATTGACATAGTTCAGCGAATTAAAAGACAGCGGCTACGCTGGCAAGGTTGTTGTCCGGATGGATGAAAACACTCCAGCTCTGAAAGTATTCGACTCAGTACCCGCCGCGGGAAGCAGAGGAAGAGGAAGACCTCCACTCCGTTGGAAGGACCAATGTTAAACAATTTTAAACAAAGTCACTTTGTAAGCTTTGTTTTCAGTCAAACATTTCCAAGTTTATGTCTTACATTTCTGAAATTGTGAAAGGAGTGCTCATCCACAGAGTTTACCAATTTTCCATAGGCGCTATGTAATTAAATTTGTCATATATGCCAAGAACACAAATATAATATATATTTTTATTTATAAACTACCGTAAGGCGAGCATTACTCCAATATCTTTTATTCAACACGCTTCGTTTTTTATGTGGAAAAGCAAGTTCAACGCGAGGCTTTAACAAGCTACGAATCTCGCTACATCGGCGAATATTACACAATTCCAATTGCTTTCATTTCTTTTATCACAACCTTCATTCCCAGTTTTTTAACGTCTGCCGTTGAATACCATACATATGGATGAACAGAAGTACGATAATAAAGCAACAAATACCATGAGTGACCTCAAAGCATACCAATAGTCATGATGACAAAGTTGTAAATAACAGCAACATCAGAACATAATAGAACATAACAAAGACGAGAATAAAGTTAAAATTTACCTTCTTTTCTCTTAATCCAATCAATCAACAACTGACAAAATATGCGCCAATAAACCAAAGTTCAGGGAGAAGTGTGGTCTCGCCAATATATCTCCCTATATGCGCATAAGTGTATTCATATAAATATATGTTCATCAATAGATATTTGCAATTCTGGTCATTTTTGATTAACGAATAATATATATTTTTCGTTCTTAGGAATACTATTTTGGTTATCCTTTAGCTTATTTAAAAGGAGGAATAGTATATATTACTTATATCATATATTAACGGTACTGGACCCTCAAACGAAAGACTCTCAACTAGAAGTCTGCGATATATTTTTCTTCATTCATATTTAAAAGATAAAATTAATCAAGAGGAACTTACTGTACACATTTTTGCCACCAGCGCATGGTGTTATCACAAAAATATCTCTCCAAATTTAAATGCTAAAACTCACAGACTGCCCAATATGTTAAGAAAAAAATCAGCCATTTGCATTTAAGTCCACACATTTGGTCTCTGAATCGTTGATCGATTCGATTTTAACAAATTTTGGAACTAGGATGAAACACCTTTAGGGCTTCATTTGTGAAAAGTTTTATTCCGATAATTTCATTAATCTTTGATTGCTATCATGACCGACTTCTCTTTTCGAGATTCGATGAAATAGAGGCGGACGATTTCCATTTCTAGTAAGATGGTGCACTGTCTCATGTCTTACGTCTTAATGCTTCTAGACTATTTTCTCTGGGAGTATGTTAAATAAGGGATTTAGGCCAATCAAACAGCAACGCACTGGGAGCACAAAGACAAAATTCAGCGCATTATAGCCGACATTCTATCTTTGTAACAATCTATTCTATCTGATCGTGTCCGTTTTAACAGTGTATACAAAAATGCTAAATGGACTTTCTGTCAACAAGAACGGTGAATTTTGCTTTAAAGGTTTGATGTGTATAAACTATGTAGAGAGCAGGGCATCGCTTATTTTTAAATAACGTTTGGCATAAATGGACCTATTGTGTATAGTGTTTGTATATAAAAAAAATCTGTAAAAGGTGTGATAATTTTTAGAGATCAATTGTGCGGCAAGTGACATTAAAGTAAGTCCTGGTTAAAGCCAGTAGTTTTGATTCTCAAGTATATTATATATTTCAAGCTTAAATTAATGGAGACTAGAAATGGAAATGGTTTCAAGAATACCAAAACTAATATCTCTTCCTATCATGAGAGCTGTGAAACTGCCTTTCTATTAATTATCTCATTAAAAATTACTTTCGTGTCATATTTTTCCGAAGCTTTCATTATTTTGATTACTCAATGAATGAAATTATATTTTTCGGAGTTTGAGTAATACCTGTATGTTGGGATTAATAGCAAGTAATATTAAAACAAGAAAAAACGTTAACTTCGGTTGCACCGAAGCTAAATACCCTTCACAGGGCCATTTCTGTTAGTAACTATGTGTTCAGCTTGGAAGCTATATGCTATAGTAATCCGTTCTGAACAATTTTTTTTGAGAATATGTTGATGGCTTAAAAAATAAACCATACTAAATTTCGTGAATATATCTTGTCAAATGTCAAAGTTGTCCATACGAGAACTTGATTCCGATCCTTCAGTTTGTATGGCAGCTATATCTTAGAGTGATCCGATATCGGTCGTTCCGACAAATGAGCAGCTTTTTGAAGAGAAAATGACGTTTGCAAAATTTCAAAACGATATCTTAAAAACTGAAGGACTAGTTCGTATATATACAGACAGACAGACGGACATGGCTAAATCGACTCAGCTCGACATCCTGATCATTTATATATATACTTAATAGGGTCTCCGCCGCTTCC
>CM050323.1:12610159-12635226 GCA_027475135.1 Bactrocera correcta | reverse complement strand
TATAACTTGGAAATTTTCTACAGAAAATGAGTAAATAACTAAGGACTGCTCTATGCCAATAAGTCTGTTGCGTCATAAGCCCGCTTTGGGTCAAGGATGTGTTAACTCGCATACCAGCCGCTGTTTTGATAAAACATGTTAAGAGTTGTAAACAATTAGTTACTCTTTCTTGACTACGAAACCAACAAACCAAGAGAATAGCAAGAAAATTTGAATAGCATTGGCTTATTGGCTCCATAAAAGCAGACCTCACAGACTAGCTAAGTAAAAGTTAATGCAAAAGTATACAATTCCTCAAACCAAATATTTGGTTTTGCAAATGCCCTAAAAGAACTCAGTCATAGATACTCTGTAGTGATAGAAGTACAGCTGTTGAGAGCTAATTAGAAACGCTCCCTTTTTATAAGGAGCTGATAAGTATAATGATAAAATGTTTGGATATATTGTTATTTATATTCCAAAAAAACCTTGGAATGTTTGTGTTGCTCTATTTATTACGAAATTCGCTCAGTTTTGAAGTTGTGCAGTTGCGATTCTGTTAATTTTTCCCCAAATAGTAAATGCGTTACGATATAGAAGGTGAATTAAGTGCGACAGCTAATTATAAACAGTTATTTAAAGAATTAAAATTATTCAAGGTGTTAATTTTAATTAATAATATTATTGGTGTGTTTCAGAGTTGTAGTTTAAAATATATTCAAATGTATTACTCAAAGTTTTTAATGGAGGAAAAGCTACCCACCTACCCTTCGCAGCTATATTTTCGACCTTCGTCGGTCTGGAAAGATATCTAAAGAAATCATGAATCAGGTCAAATACTCAAAAAAAAAAAAAATAGTTTTGAGTGTCCTCAAGCATACTCCGAATTTTAAAACTATTTTTAATATTGCATGCAAAGAAAAAACTCGAAAAACTTCTACAGAAATATTCTGCAAAATTTCCCGAGGAGACTAAAAACAGAGTTCCACTGACATTCTACTTGAAATTCAAGACGAATATAATGTCTACACGTCCAAGAAAACAATTTCCCAATGTTTGGTCGTATCTGGACTTCACCGGAGGGAAGCACATAGGAAACCACTTCTGATTAAAATTCATAGAAAACTGCGCATAGACTTTGCCAACTGTAATTGGTATGGGCCAACAAATCATTGGAGTTATGTCATTTGGAGCGGTGAAACTAAAATTAGTCGCAAAGGTCTTGATGGTTCGCCGTCCAATCAATCAAAACTTTGATCCCCGCTCTCTTTCACGCGAAGTGAAGTATGTTAGAGGATCTTCAATGGTGTGGGATGTTTTATTTTGTGTGGTGTTGGTACACTCCATGAGATTGATGGAATTTTAAACAAGGGGAAATGCGTCGACATCCTGAGAAATGTCATGATGCCATGAACGGAGAAAAATTTGCCTGTTATATGGAAATTCCAACAAGATAACGATCCAAAGCATACGTCGAAGTTGACACAAAAGTGTTTTGATGTATATTCAATCTTTTGGAGTTGCCATCGTCCAGCCCGGATGTTAAAAAGCCGTTAATACCAAAAATACGAGTATCCCAAATATTAATGTTCTTAAAGTAAGGACGGCATGGCAAACAACATCAGAGTCTACTAATATCAACCCGTAATGGATGTGGAGTCACACTCCTATTATAGTACATTATATAGGTTAAGCAACAAAATATTAACTGAGAGTAAGCACATTTTTGTAATATCATTATTTTTTGTTAATAAAATATTTGTGTTTTAAATTGGTTGTCGAACTCTAAACAAAATTTTTAGTATTAGAATTTAAGTTTAACATAGGTTTCAATAAAATAATTGAAAATACAGTACATGTAAATTTATTTCAAAATATGTAGCTTTTCTAATTAGCTGTCAACAGTTATTGACGCATTTATTAAGGAGTATGATTATGAGTACTTAACAATATTATTAGTGATGAACTTTAAGCTTAAGAGGAGAAATAACTCTAAGAGGAATGGCAACATATATACACTGCTGGTCTTAGGTTAGACGCAGCAACGTTTTTTTTAATAAATTGTGATATTTATAATCATGCTTGTTCTTATTGTCCAAAATGTTTTTCTTATCAAAGTTCGAATCTTGTCCGAAAAATATTTGCTCATAGTTGGTTGATTTTCGAAAAAATAACTGTACATTCGAAGATTCCAGAAATGTCTATGGCAATCACGTGCGCTTGCGGTTGGTCATTGAAATAGACGCACTTTACATATCTTTGGCTTGCGTAAAAAAGTGCAGGTTTTTCTATTGAGAAAGTACTAAAAATAAACAAATAAATTGTTTTCGAGCTACATTTAAAGTAATAATGGGAAAAGCTACTATTCTGAGCTTATTGGAACGTGAAAAAGTAGATTTTTTTCACTCTCAAGGACTATCCAATCGAAACATCGCCAAACAGATAAAAACGCAGCTCCAGAGCCGTTGCTAGATATTTAAAGGATCCAGAGGAATGTGAAAAAACTTTAAAGGAAAAAAGGAAGCCCTATCTGAACCATCAGTGCGCAAAATTGTTAGAATTGCTTCAAATCTGACTAAGTCTGCAGCTAAGGTTAAGGAACTAGAAAGCCTTTGAACTGTTCAGCGTACAATGCAATACACCTAAAGTGTTTACAAATCAAGAAAAAAATCACTCCTGAATGAACTACGCAAAGATAAATTACTTAAATGAAAGAATACATGACGTGGACTGTTCAATCTGGCACGTGATTTAATTATTGGCGTACAGCGGACTTTACTGATGAAAAATCTTTTAATTTAGATGGCCCTGATGGCTTTTAATACTATTATCACGATTTGCGGAAAAATGAGTTATATTCAAGTCGCCACCACAGCCGGGAAGGTGGAGTCATGGTGTGGGGTGCTATTACGTTTTATTGAACGATTGACTTGGTTTTATCGATCAGAAGATGAACGGCGCTCGCTTCAAAACCTTGTCGAAGTCCGTATTTCCACAATTAACAATTCTTTTGACCAATTCCTTGGATTTTTCAACAAGACAATGCTTCCATTCTTAACGCCCGTGTAGTAAAGTCGTTTATTTCGAGTCAAAACGTTAATGTCATGACCTGGCCACCATATTCTTCCGATCTTAACATAATTGAAAATGTTTGGGGCTGGTTAACACGGAAGGTACTCGTATACGAAGGAGGAAAGCAATACGGAGATAAGGAAACATTATCTATTAGAGACGCTTGGAGGGATATTTCCTTGAACTACATAGATTCCCTGTATCATTCTATTAATGACCGGAAATATATTAAGTTATTGCTAATAAAACAGGAAATACTCATTACTGAAATTATTACTATTTTATTTCTAATAAATCAAATAGTGATACGAACTAAAAATTTAAGTTAAAAAAATTTTTCTTATAAAAATTGTAATATTATATTTAAATTATCATTAATTTATCCATGTTTTTGCATTCCAACTTTTTTTCATTCATCATTAAAATAATAAATATTTACACAATTGTAATGCAAGTAAACGTGCGTCTAACCTATTGACCAGTAGTGTATTTTAGTTAAAAAATAAAGGCTAATTTTAAACAGGCTTCTGAACAGACTGAGCAGGACAGTCATACAAATGAGCTCAATTTGAACAACTTATTCCCGGGGTAAGAAGAGGGTCTTTATTAAACATGTAGGGTAAGGAATGCATTTTTTTTTAATTATGACTAGAAATGCGCCAACTGTATTAACAATACAACTTAGCATGAACACTAACTATACGGGACGAAACTTGATTATTCTCATATTGAGAATAACCGATTCTTCACTTCGGGGTAACAAGGGTTATACCAAAATGAAAGATATCTTAAAGATATGATTTAACAGACTACGTCTCAGATGGACCAACCGTTGAGTTCAATTTTCATTGAATAAGTTAAACGGTGTAATATGACACGATCTTAGTAGCCAATCGACCGGTCGAAAACATAACATTATCTGCTCACCAAAGTGTTCTCTCAATAAATACATTGATTGATGTGACGTGTGGAATGTGGCGTCGTATTGTTGCAATCAAATGTCGCTGAAATAACGAGCTTCAATTTTAGGCAACAAATGGCTGTGTGTCATGGGGCGATAAGGGTTGTCTTTGACGAGTACGTTCCCACCGGCATCATTTTTAAAGAACTATGAACTGATTATAGCACCGGCTCACAAACCACACCAAACCGTTGTTTTTCTGAATAAAATGGCAGCTTCTGAATCTCGTCAGGTTGCTGCTCGTCCCGACTAAGGTAGTTTGGCTTATTTACATACGCATTGAGCTAGAAATGCGTCTTATCACTGAACAAAATTTGGCTCGACAACATTAGATCTTCTTGAAACTTTTCCTAGAGCGAAGCGATGTCGTTTGGGAAGGTCGAGCGGTTTCAGTTTTTGCACAAGCTGTATTTTGTATGCTTTAAATTAATGACATCTACGTCAAATGCGCCAAGTCGGTCTATACGTTATTCCGAGTTACTTGAAGAACTCAAATAATTTCGGCAAATATGCATATATTTATATCAATAGCACATATGTATGGAACTTTAGATTTGACTTTGCTTAGTAGCAGTGTCTTAATCAGTCGTTCTTATTTCTAAACTTTAGGAATTTTTCATTTTGGTCTTCCAACATTACCATACAATCCAAAATCAAATATAAATATGTCCACGAAGGATGGATTATAGACTGCGACAGCATTGAGTTTAATTGGATAAGTAAAACTAAAAGCACACCGACAGGAACTCGTGTGCAGACCTTTTAAGTATGCTTTTGCGCATTCTTGGCAGCTTTTAAGGTAATCTACTTGTTTGGTCGCTTGTAGTCTTGTAGATTTCCGATCGCAGGTTTTATTGGAATTGTTCCGAAAATAAACAATTCTATTTAAATTTGAAATTTTTGTTATTCATATAAATATTAAAACCAACGGAAAATGCAGGAACCCTAGTGTACTTATTTTTTTGGATACTTGCAAATATTAAATTTCGACTTTTAATCTATGAAGTTGCTGCATGTATTTAGACAAGATACATACTTACATACTTAAATCTTAAACACGTATACACTATCATATTTAAGGCCATATGTATCTGGCATTGTTGTAGCGATATTTTCAATTGAGCCCAGCACACTGCGCCAACATGTGTACAGTTATGGTTTTAGGGCATTTGTTTTTGTATGGTTCGCTTTGCCGCTCGATTGCACTTTGCTCCTTTTTGCCACGCACAATCAAACGCCGCGTTCTTCATTCTTTTTTCGATTTGCTCTGCAGTCCTTAAAATTTATGAGCCAGTGAAATTTTTGCCCAGGGCTCCATGGCAATATCGATTCGAAATAATTGCGTCGAAGAAGGGGTTCAGACCTTGGGGAGGCACATCCTATGACATGCTTCAGTTGACATGCTTCATTGCGTCAATTTCCAATTTCGTTCGTGAATGCAAAATTTTTAGACTTTAATAAGTCGGCTGGCAATAACATTTTCTGAAATTAACTCGCTAGCCACAGATTTTATATGGATGTTATTCGAACGGTGAACGGGTAAACTCGCTTGAATGCATGTCACATTCGGCGCTTGACCACAACGCACATTCAAAAGCACATGACGGCGGTCATTTGCATTAAATTTATACGAGCACACCATATTTACCGCAATCAATGGCTGCCTAGCAATCCAATTACAGTTATGCATGCATGTTTCACTCCCAAACGACTTGAGCCGCATGATTGACTTAAATGCATACACCTCCTTGATTATAATATATAGTGTGTATGTGTTTATAATTACTTCCGATGTTGGCATTTAAAATCACTGTCGGTAGGTAATTTTCAAGGAAAGGAAAATTATCTTTCGTTGGAGTTGTTCTCAAGATGTTTATTACTATATTGAGTTGACGGCTTTGTGAACGCTCAATTATGTAACATAATATCAGGGAAGATGGAACTATGATAATATAAGTACACTCAATATAGTGTAAATGTGTCAGATATGTAGAAAAAGTGGCTTGGAAAAACCAAAATTTTGGCTGAAAGATTGGCGACCAGCAAAATAAGATTTGTATACATTGAACAGAGCCGCGAAGTTTGTATTAAGACTGAAGTAAACATTTTTTTTGTATTTAAATTAAATAATATTTTATTGCAATGCAATTACTTTCTTTTTTCGTTTCTTTTTTAATGCAAGAAGCCTGATTTTAACCTTAACTGGTACATAAGGAAGTGCATTTCGAGGAACCATTTATCAGGAGCGTAACATACTTATTGGAAAGACAAGTCAATGGACACTGTACAGCATACTATCGTGTCATGGCTTGAAGGCATTAGGAATTTCCTGTTGGGACCTTTCTTGATATTAAGAGATCGTCAATAACGTTCTGCCGGAAGCCACCGTTGCTGCTCTGGACGGTTAATCAAACATCTCATTTTCAGTCTTCAGAGCCACAGAGTGATTGAAACGGGAGCCCCACATGGCGGAGTTTGCTCTCCTTTTCTATGGATCCTGGTCGTTAACGCCCTACTTAAAAAACTTGCGAATGTTTTTGAATACCGTATAAGAGTTGACGAAGAGATGATTTAGCATCGTGACAAATTAAGCACTCAGAAGTAGTCTCGCCATTTATCCAAATAAAACCGAATGGTAGATACAATATTCCGGTGCCGAAAATGCGATACATTCGTCTTCAACCAGCGGATACAGTGAAATATCTAAGGTTCATCCTGGATAGGAAGCTTTCATGGGAACCGAATATCGAAGTGAAAGCTAAAACGGCGTATATTGCCTTATACTGCTATAAAAAAGACATTGGTAGAAGGTAGGGTATGTCACGGCAAGTGGTCCTCTGTCTTTACGACACCACACTCAAACCCATTTTGTTCTATGTAGTCTATATTTGATGCAGGGCTATAGAAAAGACCACACTTGCAAAGAAATTCGAGAGTGTTAAACAGATGGCACTCGTCAGCATGTGTGGTGCAATAAGGTCCAATCCAACCATGGTACTTAACGCCATGCTGCAATTAGTGCCCGTAGACATCGTCGTATGGTGTATGGCTGCAAAAGTTGCTATCAGACTCAGATAAGCTGCGTTCGTAAAAGAACACGTGTGTGAACTCTTGGAAATCTTCCCACATTTTGACTTCATACCTGATCACTTGAAGCATGGAGGCGCCAAGCCAACCTCTGGCGGCTCCTTCTCAGCCCATATACCGGCCAGGGAAATGTAGGTAGGAAGAAGCCGTTGGAAGAGAGATGCAGTGAGATAAAATATTTCGACCTTAAAACTGTAAGGGGTCTGTCTCAAAGATGGACGATATGCGAACTGTAAACTTTCCTTCGTGGTTAGTTTTTAAACAAAAAGAAATTAACATTAATGAGGTCATGTATTTAAGGTTAGAACTGTCTTTATTTACAATTACTAAGAAGAGTTGAAAGTTTTGCTCAGTTGCTTCGTCATTTCACCTTCGCTCATGATGGGGAAAATTTCGTAAAAACTTTGAAGTATTTCCCATGGCTCGCTGTGAGTTGGTACCGGCACCAGTCTAGCAACGACTAAGCTATTCTCCACAGTTCACTTCAGTTTTGACCTAGCGGATGTGTAATACCTATGTGCCGTCCGATGCATTCATATAAATTCTAAGTATTGAACATCTTGTTACTTTAAAAAATATTCACCCACCGTAAGCTGGCGATTTAAGCAAATGCCAACATGTAAAGAGCTTCAGCCCGCGGAGCGGAGTATCCTTTAATGTACCAGTTATCCCAGCCACACCGCAACGCGCATCCACTAGTGTCATTGAGCGCCCCCTTAGCCTTGAAAATCTTCTGGCGAAATGTGGCTGCTTTGCAAACGCTCTCACACACTCTCGCCCTTACATCGCACATTTATTATATGTGGGACTTACTAAGCATTCGTGCTTGCCATAAATATGCAAATATAAATAAAACCTGTTAACGCTCAAATTCATGTTTCCAACATTTGGCAGACGAATTTTGGCGGCGCCGCACAGCTGATTCAGGCCACATATTTACACGTGATAGAAGCACAGATTTCGGCGGCATTTGTAAACACATTGGTGGCACGAAGCGACTCAAATTCGGTTACTGTTATAAGTGCCTCAGAAAGGGCTTAAAAATTTCTCCACCCATTCCACAGTTATTCATCAATGCGGTGCACTTCTCACTCTATCCTGCATGTGTCTGCATAATTTTCGAAATATTTCACAAAACATTCGGAATGCTGAGGCGAACAGTGCAAGACCCAACTAAAAGATTTAAACGCCAGACACATAGGGATTAATCAGACCAAGGCCATACTCGAAAATGAGTATTGTTTTATTGTAAAATGGAATTACTTCCCTTACTTATAACCTAAAAACAAATTATTCATAAATTTTTATTTTACACTAGGAAAAGAGCGCCGCCAAAAATTGCTTTAAAAAAAAACATAAAAAATAAATTTTTATGAGAACATTTCTTTTCAGAATGTTTATCCAATGTTTCCGAAAATTAGCATTCAAATTAAATCTGCAATGCCTCTTCGTCCTTAGTAAATCGAACTTTGGAGATCTTGGTACAAATAGCTTTCGGAATACATATTTTTTCGAACGGTCTAAATCAACTATTTTCACAATCGCTAAATTTCATACGAACTCATTTCTGGGTATATTAACTTTGTTATCATGTTTGTAACCCCCAAAAGAAAACGTCAGAGACTCCACAATGTATTTGTACATACATACATATACCAGAATACACATTTAAATGATAAGCATGACGAGCTCAGTCGATTAAGTCCGTCTTCGTCTGACATTTCCGTTTCTCAGCAATTTCGGACAGGTTTAGTATAGCTAACGGATCAAATTCAAGTTCTTATATAGAAAGCTCTTTTACCTGACAAAATATCTTCACGAAACGGCATCGCTACAGTCTCCGTAGTAATTCTTTAGATCGGACAACTATAGCATATAACTGCTATTCAAACTAATCGATCAAAATCAGTATGGAGATCGTTTTATACCCTTAAATGCTACAAAAATTGCACCTATGAAGGGTTGGATAGCTTCAGTGCAGCCGAAGGTAATGTTTTTTCTAGGTTTTGTTTTATTACCGATATCTTACTTTTATTAGATGTAAAAAAAATCTTGATTAAATAGTTTTCAAGTATCTATTCCTTTAACAAATTTTTAAAATTACTATAATCAACTAACAGCTATATAAAAGATCTTCAGTATGTTTCCGAAAACAGTGTTTCGGAAGCGAGAAATTGCCGGTCCAGCTTTAACTAATACAGTGGCTATCGAGCATGACGGAATTTTGTTGCGCAACACAATTTCGTTGCGATTCAACTTTTTCATCACTACCAAAGTTTTACTTAAATAACCGCCCTTCTCAACAAAAAATTTTTACCCTTGTTAGGCCTTCGTCTATTTATATTCATATTTATATAATATTTAACCAAATTTCGAGTAAAAACGTTATACAATAGGTCTATCGTCGTGTACATCGACACGCGATCTCGCTTGCACGTGGATAACGCACTCAAAGCCCATTGATTATTGGTTGAATTTCACACCCGCACATTTGTAAACCAAAACCCCGACTACATTGTCACGTATTCCGCTTTGTTCGTGTTCTTCCTGCTGCTGCTGTTGCTGCTGGTGTGTTTCACCTTTTTACCGTTAAATAAAATTTACGAGTAAATTATTTGTTGCTTCGAATTTCGTGAATGTCATGCCCACGCATTCCCTACGCACGCCTTTCGCACACTTCATATTGGCAGACCCGATAATGCTGCCGCTTACCTTTTACGGCGGAAAATATGTCGGACTCGACTTTCCCATTTATTTCATCGTATCGATATTGAACGCACACTCTTTATGACCACATTCCCCACACCATCGCATAATCATGTGTATTACTACTTATGCAGTGAGTGTGTGGTGTGTTGTGTAGAGTAAGAGATCACCTTGATTCCTTGCTGCTGCAAATGGAAAATATAGCGAAAATATTTTATATTTAATTGCTACTATAAAAATGAGAAATGCACTCATATATTCTGCAAATATGAGTATACAAATGGTTGCCTTCATGAACATACATTTGTATGTATATACATATGCATATGTATGTGCCTATGTGTTTGCATAGCTATCACAGGTATGTGCTCTGCAAGTTTTACAGTAAATATTTTCTCACAGTGAAATTTTGCAAGCTACGCACTTTGGCATCTTTATTTGCCTGTCTAAAAGCTCCGGACTCGCATTCACGCAGATTAAGCTGACGCTTAGACAAACATCAGCCACACACGTACGATGCTTTTTCAGTCAGTCTAAAACCATAAAATTCCTCAAGTTTACATATGTATGTATATACATACTATAGGTTCAAAGGTATACATATGAGTATACAAAAATAAAAGTTTTGCTGCGCAAATCTGCGTAAACTTACGATTATGTAACCGATTCTCAACATTTAAAATTTCTAAGCTGTTGCACTTTATAAAACTAGTCTATAAATCTGTGAGAAACGAAAGACGCTTATTTATGATGCATTTATGATGTAAATTTAAGAACAATGAAACTGAATTACTTCCAGCAATCAATATAGATGAAGCCTTACATTATATAATAAGAGGATGTGCGTCCGACGGTTATTATGAATAGATACATCAATGGAAAAGCTTCTTTTCTAAATCTATCACTAGTCTACTCATTTAACAGCTCCCGCACATTCCAGATACCTCAATAAATGAGCCAAGGAAAGAAAGGCTGAATTAAGTTTCTATGCATATTCCAGTTTTATAATCACTTACCGAAAAAAGTTATACTAGTTGTACTAATTTTATAGCCAAGGATGACCTTTGTTTTTTGCTTTGTTCAGAAGGATAATCTGCAAAAGAGACTATCATGTTGCGTATGCGGGATTTGCGAAGTAGCGTCTACGTACTAAACCCTAAATCCGTCTTCCATAGTTCTTTATTTTCTTTGCGGTACCGCCGCGAGGAATTTCTTCGCAAGGAGAAGCTTTTGCCGTTTATCCTTCGATTTAAAAATTTTCCATTCAAAATTAATTACCCATCTCTCGCTCCTTCTCTGCCACTCTTTAAGGGCTATCCCTATTAGGGCTGTCGTGCTCCACACTTAAAAAACTTCTACACCTGTTGGGAACGTATCATGTGCGGTACAATATTTTCAGGCACGGATAATAGGATGCGCAACTTATTCGAGTGTTAGAGCGCCTCAAAATAGGCGTTTTTTATAACATTTTCCATTGTAGCCAGATCGAACAAAATACGATTTTTGGGCATTTTAAATTAAAACACCCAACATTTACAAGATCTGACAGAACTTTTTAAATATAAATGTTTCTGGTGCCGGCACCCATTGGTGGGTACATGAAACAAAAAGTTTGATCTCTTGTTGACATTTCGCAAAAATTTTAAGAAAATTAGATAACTACAATCGCTGTTATCGATCAAAGAGTGACAGCAGCTTTTGGTCGGTCGTAGAATGCATTTTGAACAAAAAGCAAATATTAAATTTTGTTTTAAACTTGGGAAAACGTTTATTGAAACATTTCAAATGATGAAAAAAGTTTATGGTGATCAGTGCCTATCCCGTAGCAATGTGCATGAGTGGCTTAAGCGATTCCAAGAAGGTCGTGAGGACCTCTGTAATGATCAGAAGTCGGGCCAAAAAAGTCGTCTTCAGAAGTCAAAAATAAAGACAATACTGATTTGTTTTTACGATTCCAAGGGTATTGTACACCGAGAGTTCGTCCCACCTGCCCGAACGATTAATGCTGTGTTTTACCTTGATGTTATGAAGCGTCTTTTGCAACGCATTCGTCGTGCTCGACCACTATACCGTGAGGCAGGGTCCTGACGCCTGTTGCACGATAATGCAGCGTGTCTTCGGACGACGCTTGTCACTGATTTTTTGACAAAAACTCTACATTAACCATTAATCACTCACCCTACTCACCTGATCTGGCACCCTGTGATTTTTACCTATTTGGAAAACTTCATTTGCCCATGAAAGGACACTGGTTTCAGGACATTTAACCTATCCAAAAGGCGACGACCGATATTCTCTAGAGCATTCCGAAAAATTACCTTAAACACTCATTTGAAATGCTAATTGACCGGGACAAACGCTGTATCGAAGCACAAGGAAACTACTTTGAATAAAAAATATAACTTTTGAAAAATATTAATTTTTTTTTGTTTTTTTTAACAGTCCTGTTTCTTTAGC
Organism: Bactrocera correcta; assembly: GCA_027475135.1. NCBI lineage: Eukaryota > Metazoa > Arthropoda > Insecta > Diptera > Tephritidae > Bactrocera > Bactrocera correcta. The sequence continues at coordinate 12,622,964 of CM050323.1, read as the reverse complement.
GACAGACCTTGTATTACAATTGCAAATTATTATATATTAGACTTTTAATATATGGCGAAACTACTTAAATTATTTTTTATGATTTTATGGTATATTAAAACAACTGACTTTCGATCTTTCAATACTTAATAAAGTGAATTAAGCTTGTTAGTTCTCAATTAATAAATGTTTTTAATCATTTGTAATTGAAAATTAATTCTATTACGCATCAAAATACAAAAGGTTTCATGAAATATATTTAAATCTCGCATTTTCTTTGATTTTTATTGTTTTAAATTTTTTTGCGATCTTGAACGGCGGCAACAAATGCCTCCGTTCACATATATTTTTGGTATAATTTCAATCTGGCCCTTCCAGTCATTCCAATTGCAAAACGTCAAAACCTACACAATTCAGTCAACTGTCGAAGTGCGGAAGTTGAGGAGTAACAGGAGGGTTGGGGATCTCTTTATCTCTGTTTTCAGGAATGGACCTTCCGGGTGAAGACATACTCCTATTACTTATTGCTCAGCAAATTTGAAAGATATTAAATAAATACAATACTATTTAGAAGGTATAAAAATCTTAAAGTGCTTGTATTTCAATACGGATAAGATCCACGAGCGGATCGAAAGTGGTACGACAGTTGTAATCGCTATATTCTTAACTAATTGATTTTAGATTGGGAAAGTAAGTAGTAGTAACCAAGTGATAGATTTTTCCCACATGATCTATCTTTTTCGAGCTTTTTGTGTAAAATATTTGAAATATTTTAGTTCCTGAGTAAAAATGAGCCAAACATCTTTTCCGGTCTCAAAAATTTAAATAGACATCAGAGCTCAACTCAAACCAACTTTTAAGTCTAAGGAAGAACAATTCTTCAATAAAGTGTTTAACCAAACATTAGAAATACTTTTAGGTTAAAAATTCTCTTGAAATCGGGTGGTTTCTCGAACCTTAGAAGATTTTCGAATGACATAAGCCTTAAGATCTTATTGCGTTAGTGTAGAGAGTAACGTCGACGAGAGAGGGTCAGAATTCCAATATAGAAGTGGGTTGTTTTTAGAAAACTAAGGTTCGCCATTTATATCAACCCCCGTTGGTAGCAAAACAAATTGAAATCGCGGACATAAGCGGATGGAATAACCACGTTTATGTATTTAAGAATTTTCTATATATCTAAAAAAAACGGGCTTATGTGGATCAAGATAAGTGCCATCTTATCACCAAGTGCAATACGTATCTCATTTTCTGTTAATTAGGGAGTGTCTAAGTGTAGATTCCAGGTAATTCGCTTCTTCCTGAAATATCTTCAGCCACTTGACCTCAATAGAATATTAGCATGTTCGTATGTAGAGATTACTGCAGCTTTTGTAGATGACAGCTATTTGGGCTTCATTGCCGTAGACTCTCAAGCGGTTTGCAATTCATATAGTTATAAAATTGTATAACATACATACATATTAGGGTGGGTCGATTCCGGACTTTTTTCGATTCGGGATTTCTAATAGTGCGGAAAAGCTGCCTTAGTATTTCCTGATTCGAATGCAACTTTTTGTTTTGAGATCGGATTGCATCTTCAACACCAACTCCGACCTTGAAGTTTCGGAAATTCGCCTTAAATCGTGAAATTGCCTACCTAGCGCCTGAAATACGCATCTCATGGCAAAATGTATAAAACAAAAGTTATTTGTCACGTCATTTGCTACCGAAATTGTAAATGTGATCATGGCCGTAGGACGAACCGTTCCCGAGATACGAGTGAAAAGGCGGCGAGCAACAGCGCAAGGTGAAAATCGGCTTGCGGCCACATTTCTTGACGTTGATTTCGCCGAGTGCTATCACTCACATTCATTCACCTACACCAAAGGACACGTTCGGGCTGGTCTCCACATAAATATTTTTTCATCGAGTTCCTTCACTCTTGTCGTTGATTTCGCCGAGTGCTACCACTTATATTCTCCCAACAGAACACAGAACTCAAAATGTCTGTATCTAAATTTAAATTTAGACAGAAATGTCCTGTGTTTGGCACATATCCGTACAATCTCTCTGAGTCCCAGTTACCTACTTAGAAAAGTAAAGAAAAGCTTTCAAAACGTCATTCAACATCAACACTTACCAGAAAAGTATCAGCTAGAACACGTGACCATTCAGATCAGCCAGACTCTCATACAGACGACAACAATGTAGGTGCGTCGCACATGGATTCTTCCAAAAACGATGCTGATGATGAATTTTCTCTTTCATCCTCTAAAACCAAACAAAACACACTAGTATTAGAACACACTGCTTTAGCTGCTCAAAGATTTGGAGTAAGTGATAGAGCAGCGGCCTTGATTGTTTCATCTGCTTTTCTGGATGCCAAAACAACAGGTTTGATAACAGAGGATCAGGCTAGCTTTGTCACTGACAAATGCAAGTGTTGGAGTTAAGCTCCAAAACACCGAAAGTATTGACTCTGTATATGGGCTGTATTTTGACGGCCGCAAAGACAATACACCTACACAAGCCAGCGAAGGTGAAAAGTACTACCGCGACACTTTCAAAGAGGAACATATTTCTCTTATAGCGGAACCTAGTTGTCATTACTTTCGCCACGTCACCTCTCCTTCCGGGTCAGCTGAGTATGAGACGCAAGCTATATGGCAACATTTACAAGACAATTCAGTTGATGTGGAACATCTAGAAGTTGTCGGTGCTGATGGCACCAACACGAACACGAGGTTGGAAAAGTGGAATCATTCGAAAACTAGAAGAAAGAATATGTAGTCCATTACAGTGGGTTGTTTGTCTTCTACATTTCAACGAACTTCCATTTCGTGCTCTTTTCGAACACATAGATGTTATCTCAAAGAGTCCAAATACATTCTCTGGCGACATAGGTAAACTGCTCCCTGATTGTGAGAAGTTGCCTCTTGTCAAATTTGAAAGTTTTCCATCCTGCCAATCACCTTCTGAGGTTATTAATCCGACCCAACTTAGCACAGACCGAGCTTATCTCTATAAAATATCAGAAGATGGTTTTTTCGGTCAATGTTTCTCAGATTTAGCGTCGATGCATCCAGGTAACATGTGCAAATGTCGCTGGCTCACCTAAATAGAATTCTGAGATTATACATTTCTACTGACAAACCAACAAAGGAAATAAAGATTTTGGCCAAGTGCATACTTACAGTTTACTCACCTTTGTGGTTCTCAATAAGATTCAACAGTTCAATCAAAGATGGCTCGCGCCATCTCTATGCTGCAATTCAAAGGTCGAGATACTTACCTGCTAAACTGCGCAAGGTTGTCTATTCATCCATTCAACAGAATGCTTTCTTTGCTCTTCCAGAAAACATGCTCCTTAGTATGATGACTGACGAACGGATAGAAGTCAGAAAGTTGGCCTTTGACCGTCTTCTGGCAGCCAGAGAAGCAGAGTCTGACACTGTAAATGGAAGGGTTAGATGTAATAAAGTGCCAAAGCTGAATTTCAAAGCTAATAATTATTACGATATGATTAACTGGAAGACTATTACCTTGACTGTTCCACCAGTTCTTTGTTCAGTTTCTAACGAAGAACTCATAAAAGGGCTGTCAGGAGACATTGCAGAGGTATGGAAATTTAGTGAATTCCCCTCTCACACCGTGGCAGTCCAGAGAACCGTCAAACTGGTGACAGAGGCATCTTCTAAAGTTATTGGCCCCCAATCTCGTGATCGTTTTATACACTCTACACTGAAATCTAGGCAACAAGTGCCAAGTTTAGTACAAAATCTGATTTTATCAATAGATTTGACACAGATTCAACCTAAAACAAGTCTGAAATATGATTGGTTGGTTGGGTTGGGTTGGGTTGGGCTTGGGAGGAACCCGAAGAGCAGCCACCTCCACGCGGTGGGTTCTGGGTGACCAATACAGGTTAGCTGAGAGCAGCAACAATTTTCACCTTGCGCTGTGGCTCGCCGCCTTTTCGCTCGTATCTCGGGAACGGTTCTTCCTACGGCCATAATCACATTTACAATTTCGGTAGCAAATGACGTGACAAATAACTTTTGTTTTATACATTTTGCCATGAGATGCGTAGTTTAGGCGCTAGGTAGACAATTTCACGATTTTAGGCGAATTTCCGAAATTTCAAGGCGGGACTTGGGGTTGAAGATGCAATCCGATCTCAAAACAAAAAGTTGCATTGGAATCAGGAAGTACTAAGGCAACTTTTCCGCACTATTAGAAATTTCGAATCGAAAATAGTCCGGAATCGACCTACCCTAATACATATGTAGATGTGCTTATATGAATACTTCTTTGCTCTTAAATGTGTAAATATGTATGTGTGTGAGTTATCTGTTCTACACCTGCATAAACAACCCTTTTCGATTCGTAAAAATATGCAAAGTGGGATATTCAGAACCTTTTTCCACGAAAACAACTCAAATAAGTATATACATATTTACCTTAGTATTTATATACTTGTATGTATGTATGTATAGAATATCTCCACATTTGTCTCTTACGAACAGCTTAGAATCTATACATACATATATACATGTAGTTGTATTCCAAGAATAATTTACCATCGGTTAAGAATATAAAACGATTCTCACAAATTATCGTTCAACATCCTATTAAATAGTTTAGTAAAAAAAGCGAATATTGCAAGAGTTTGCAACATACGAGATTTGTCCAACAAATATTTAGCCTCATCGCTCAATGATGCCTTCATCGCAACATAAATTTTCTACTATTTCTTGTAGTAGATTGCTAATATAAAACTGTGGCCGAAATACGGCCTTGTCCACAATTTTAGGTAAATGCTGAAAGAGCAATAAACTTCGGTGATTTTATTCTTGTTTTAGAAAAAGAAATGACAACCAGGCGTGCCGAAACCATTACCAAGGAAAAAAATGTGGCAATCTGCCACTTAGTGCCCGATATACATAGCTGAGACAGCATCATCACAAAAGATCACATAAATGAAAATTATAGCAGGCGGAAGAGATTTTTGTGTTTTATCGTGACTGTCGCCGAAACTAGAGTTCATGTCCATAGCAAAGAAGAAACGGATTTTTTAAATTGGTTAATGAAGTACTATCGTAGATGTGTATAGTGTTGGTCTCAGGGCACTACCTTTTGACAATCCTGCCTTTCTCTCGAGTATGTCTGAGATTTCATCTCGAATTTTAACGTAAAAATGGCTGTAACTCAGATAAGATATGAAGAAGAAAAAATTAAGGAGGAAACTTGAACTACCATCTCCAAGCTATTAAATATAGCCCACCAGAACATTTGTCTGAAACTAATTTGTTGATATAAAATAATCCATTATCTTTCCAGCTATGCCAGTAATCTGCGAAGAAATATTTGTCGAGTATTCTGAAGAATATTGTCAGCAGGCACGAAATTTCAGATTGGACACAGTGGAAATTGGTAGTCTCCTGACGTTGGCTGGTACTTCTGAAGTAAAATGGCTAAAATACAGCTTGAAGACGGTTCGCAAAAGTTTGTGATTTGCTCATGTTTCATCTACACGAAATATTGGTATTATCTTTAACCGGAACCTGCCTTATGGTTGGCCGTTTTATTTATTTGGTGGCTTTCCAGATCTATACTCATCGATGTTGTTTGGAACAATTATTTTGAGATATTCTAAATTATTCATAATTTCCGCTAATTTTGCACCAAATTCTTCCTTATTATATTGTTTCTACGTATCCGAAAAGTTTTATTGCAATAGTTGGTTGAGGTTGAAGAAGCGGATTCCTGTATTTGTTAGTAAATATTTCTACTGTATCATCAAAGTCTCTAGTTGATCTTATCTTCGTTTTCAGATTAATATTAGCGTCAAGTCGAGCTTAAAAAATTTTAGTTCCGATATCTTTTTGAGTACACGCTGCTTCTGAGCAGTGAGTAGAGCAGACAAATTAAAATGAATATTTACACCGGAATCTCACACCATAAGATGGTAATTATTTATTACTTCGAGCAGATTAGTGTCAATTCCCAAATGAACAGCATTTGATCGACTTAAATCAGGGATCTTGCTGGGATCTGCGGATCAGTAAGTGGGACAGTTAGTAGATAGAAATATAGATCGGTTAAATTTTTTCCAAAATGCATTTACTTAGTGCGCGACCTTTGAGATTAGTAAGACGCGATCCGCAAGGTGGATGTTTGGCATTGAAGTCACTTCCAGCTATAAATGTGTATTTACATACATATGTTGAGATGCGGAGGCAGATACAGTTATTACGATTATGACAATCACTCCACTGATGTTTGTGTTTTCAACGGATGCATAATGAACTGAAGACAACGATATCAGTTCTACAGTCACCGAAATAAGTATAGTGTACAAACAAAAAAAAGGATTTTAGGGAAGTAAATGCAACCTATTTGTTCATTGTTGATCAGTACTTATTTGTGGCACCGGTACTTTTGTACTACCGTTACTTTCTGTTTAATTTCCGCACTTCTACATTCAAAGCAAAATAATTACAGCGTACAATAAGGAAAAGTATTCCGTATCCGCAAGACGTTACATATACTCTGTATTTTTAAGGATTTTTAAGGTGAATTTGTTTTAAATAAATAATTAAAAAAATATTTATCCATCCTAAAGAGCTTAATTTAGTAACTAATTTAGAAATGCCTCGCGGAACCCATTTATCGCTTGTTGAGCGCTCTAAAATTCAAACGATGCGGGAATGTAAAGCTACAGTAAGGAATACATTTACATATGTAGCTGAAAAAATTACATCTCAACAAGAAAACAATATGTTCCTTTTTAAAAAATCCCGAAATTTATGGTACAACAAAAGGAAGTGGACGTCCTCCAAAGGTTGATGAACGGTCGAAACGGCAAATAAAGCGTTTGACAGTCATTAAAAACATTTCGCCAGCAAAAATTAGGCTTCAACTAATTCTTGAAGTGTCCACCCGTCGAGTTCAGCCGATTTTAAAAGAAAATATTCGTAGTGACATCCAGTATGCCAAACGAGCGCCTCGGCACAAAACTGCAAGGATGCAATATGCCGAAAGGCATTCATTGTGGGACGACGAGTGGAAAAAAGTGTTTTTAATGATGAGAAAAAACTTACTTTAGATGGCGTCGACGGCAATGACAAAATTTGGAGAGATATTCGACGACCACTATAAACAAAGCATTCGAGAAATTTCCAGGGAGGATCCCTAATGGTATCGGGTGCTTTCAGAGACAATGGTGCAACCCCAATTTGTTTTTTAACACACAAAATGAATTCTATGAGTTATATTAACTGTTATAGCAGAACCAGTGAAAAACGTAAAATCGTGGCCCGAGTTAGCTGGCACGACCTATCTTATGGGCGCGCAACGTAACTGAACAGTGAAAAACGCTACTCCCTTCTCTCTTTGACGTGGGATGACGTGAGAATTCACGACATTTGGATTTTTGCCGCAGAAACAGCGCAGCTGATTGCTCCCTCACAACGCAGGGATGCCAATATCGATATACTGCAGTAATTATCAACTTTTATAATTTAATCTGTTCAATATGTTTTAAGTCTTCTTCAAATAACTCAAAATCAGAGTCGAATGTTATTATTTATAAATATATATTTTTATAGTTTGATTTCAGTTTTAATATTTTATATTGTGAAAAGTTGTAATTGAAAACATAGATGTGCTCAAAACTACATACATATATATGCGTATTGGGCAATAGCAACATTTTTCAAATGAAAAAAAAAAAAAAAACAAAGATCGCTGTTTTCTGCGTTTTTACCACGTTTTTCACTGTGCACACATTTTGCCGATGAGGAAGGAAAAGCGAGGAAGGCAGTAGCGTTTTTCACTGGTTCTGCTATTAGACAACGTCTTAATCTCTCGTCTTAATAGATTTTACGGAACGATTTTATAAGGAACCATGGATTTTTCAACAAGATAACGCTGCGATACACAATGCAGCTTCAACCAAACGTTTATTTATGGACAGAAATATAGCATTAATGGACTAACCCGCTATAAGTCCCCACTTAAACCACGTGGGAGATCTCTAGGGAATACTTTCGCATCAAGTTTATTCCGGTGGTCGACAATTTGATACTGTAGAGATCCAAGGAAGTGCATTGAAGCCGAATGGAAGAAAATTCCCATTTCCACCCTTCGCTCTCTAATTGAATCCTTGCCGAGGTGCATAAACACCGTTATTTTGGCTAAAGGTAACCATATAAGTTATTAACACTTCGAATAAGTTTGATTTAATATGAAATATTTGTTTGTACGCTATACTTTTTTCGTACCATGTGAATTGAAGTTTTGAATTATTTTATTAATAAATAGTAATTTTTGTTTTTAAATATTGTGTAAAGAATTCTCGATGTTGATTCCATTAATACGTATAAATAACATAAAAAATATTCATATGAAATCTAAAGATGAATAAAAGAGATTTTTAGCTTGCACATTATACTTATTTCGTGGACTGTATTATCTTAAATTTTAAACTTGTTGGGTCTTTATTGCAAACTAGTACCTGATAAACTTAACAGCACATGTAGAATGTCGTATAGTTTGTTCAAACTCCTGACAGCGATGACGCCGAGCTAAATCACTTAACTTTTGGGTTCAGTTTTGACTACCTCGCTACATAAACGATTAATGTCAAATAGACCTTTGTTGTTTGTTGTTGCTCTGGGTCAGCAAAATTATTAGAGTTTACATAAGTTACAAGTTTTCTATGAGTTACTGTTTGCAGTCATAACTCTGGCTTGTCTGGCTCTACCGGACTTGTATCGGTGGTGGTATTCTCCGCGTTTTGCTCATTATTCTCGTCAATCATATTTCTTGTCGCGCCCAAAGCCCACCCACAGAGGTTTTCAACTGCTCAAGAAGCAAGGACATTCTTGATATACAAATACAGAAGGTAGTAATAGATTGTATTAACATTATCTAAAAAGGACTCTTGACAGGCCCCTTCAAAATATGTTCACTTTGTTGTATTAATTCCGCAAATTTTATGGTAGTTATGAAATACATATATAACGTTATACCCATATAATATATATGAGTATAATTTGTATAAAAAGATGTGCCGAAAATTTTATTTGTGCGAGAGTTATCCGCAGGAGTCATGTTGTTTAACGCATTTCAGCAATGAAATCGCCAATAATTCCACTTGTTTTTGCTTAGCTTCTTTTTAAAATGAGAAATGCGTTCTGCGCATAAATGCATAAAATTCAAACATTTATGGTTGCCAATGCGTGATATTAAATCTTTTTGCCACTTTGATCCACATGGATTTTTTTTTTTTTCAAATAGAGCATACCTTTATTGTATTGCACATGAATAAGCCCCGTAGATTTTCAGATTTTAATAAAGGCATCAGAGCCTTTGTGATGGCGAATGCAATAATTTGTCATAAATTGGAAAATGCTATTTGTTTGGGGGGCCTACTATGAAATATTTTTAAATTTTTTGTCTTTATTTAGCCTGCAAATGAGTTATTGTCTCATAGCGAACCATTTTTATTAATCTTCAACACCGTTAGTTAAAGCAAATATGTAAACACTGCTCATAAATAATTCAGATAGTTTTATATGAGATTTATTCTGAAGAAATTTGACATTTTTATTAAATCCAAAAAAGCTGACATTTTTCAATTTTATTAAATAACAGTTCAGTGGTGAAAAGAATTTGCTCAAAGAAGACTTCCATACAAAGTTTATATCTATTTACATAAATTTATATGAGAATTACAATGATATCGGCCATACTTACGCCCTTTGAAACAATTGTCACAACAAACTGAACTATTTTTGTAGAAGCGGTGCTTGTTGGATGGTCTTTAGTCTTAGAACTGCTGTATATTTTTCAGTGCTGAGACAAAAAAATTGGATTTTAAAGGTTTAAGTTACGAAGATTGGGTGCCCTGAATGATGCCACAAATACCACAAAAGTTGACTAAAAAACAAAGATGATCTAATGGCTATTTTAGGTTTAGTTTTTTATAGCCTGAACAGAGTAAATTGAGTATGCCAGTTTGTAACCTCTGAAGGAAACGTCGGAGACACTTTAAAATATCAGAGGACGATTCAGCGGTGCCCGTCTGCCTGCACGCCTGTCTGTATATATGTACGTGAACTATTACCCCCCTCGTTGAGATATCGTTCACAAATTTTGCTCACGTCCTGTTATCAAAAAGGTGTTCTTGTGTTGGAACCGCCGATATCGGCAAAAATTGTTCAGATCGGATCTGAACGATCGGAATTAATTCGGTGTAAAGAAAATTTTTTAATTCGACGAGATATCTTCTCGAAATTCGGCAAGAGCAAGAGTTGTCCAAGGCAACGGTGCAACTGGCGGGATATTAACGCGGGAACCCAAATTATGCATAAGTTTTTTATTTCCTTTTAATCCTGAGTTTCCGGCAGCCTGGACTTTGGAAATCTTGACCAGAAAAAAATTGTTGTTTTTTTACCTTTATTTGTTGTGTTCATTCTGATCCCACGAGTCAGCCAGAGCGGGTTGGCCATTCGTTCGCTGAGCGGGCAGCTCGCCCGGGCATCGGAGGCGACCGTTTGTGATCAGCTGTTCGATTATTACTATTACTTAAGCCCCTTCGGATCGGCAATGCGACCCAAGCTGAGGGATATGTGAAGGGTGTTATAGCTTTGGTGCAACCTTCTTCTTGTTATACTATATTTTCCTCAGCTTATAGTTCCGTTGCATTATATTTTAACTACGTTTAACTACTCTACTTACTACTTTTTGTCTTTTAAGGGGTTACATGGGTTTCAGGATTTCCAAAACTCAGTGTTTTGTTGTTTAGAGATGCAGCTTTGAAAAGTTCCTCGCTCGAGGTCTGCTATATGGTCACTTAAAACTTTAATCGCGTTTCTCCGGAAACTGTATTTTCAAAGTCAGCAATCTTAAAATATTTCTGGCGAACTATTCAACCGATCTTAATGAAATTTTCTTCAAGATATAATACACATACCAGATATTGCGATATTGTAAGAATATCTGTTGTCAACGCGAAGGAATCTTTTATCCAAGGGTCTGCTGGAACTGACGTCATAATGAGCGAGTTTTGAATATTTTCGTTTGAAAACTTCCCAAAATGTCTGTAAAATATGTATCATGGAAATAAAAGGTTTGAATTAAATATTTAATTTTTTATATGAAAAAAATTGCAAATAAGCCGTTTTTTGCTCGAAGAACCCTTGTAACCCTTCAAAACATTTTTGCTAGAAATACATAGCTATGCAGAGTCCAAGCAAAGGCAAAAAGTGCCACAACTGTTTCTGTGACACATCAAATGGGCCACTTATTGATTTCTAGCATTAGAAAGTCATTTAATTTGTTCTCATTAACGGTAAAACATTATCTCTCTAACTGGGAAAGAAAAGTTAGGCCTCGTAGATCTCTCGAAAGAAACCTGCGATTGCTCGGCATTAACCGGGCTACTCAACTTTGCAGAACCAGTTACTAAATCTTCAAATTCCGTTTTGAGTAAAGCCTTTAAATACTGCCTTCGCAAAATACCTAAATTGATTGCAAGTCCGTTAATTGAAAGATTTGGTAAGCAAATAAAGTATATTTGGTTATAGGAATGCTGATAACATACACTTATAGTATAGTATCATATATATATATATATGTATATGATAATGTGTGTTCTCTTTCTCAATGTACCAAACACATGCATTTGTGCCTATGTATGTATGTAATTACATTCTGCTGACGAGTAGCGTGACGTAGACACATATGTATGTGTGTATGTACATTGTGAGCATTGTAATTTGCAATTCAAATGCAATTATTGAATATTGAATACTGAATAATGAATAATTACATTTTCACCTGCCATAAAAATAAATAAAATGTGCGATGTGAAGAAGTGTTGACGTTGAAGTGTTTACTGCTTTTATCTAATGCCACATATTTAATACACACACACACACACATATATATATATATATATATATATATATATAAATATGTATATTTGTGAATGCATAGTTGTGTACACGTATTTATATAAGCATTCCGAAACACAGAAAGTTAGTGCAGAAATTTCTCACGTGCGCCTCGAAGAAAGCTCTTCTCGTGCGAGGGAGTAGCTGCTGGAAGATACACATTGTTTGGAACACACATACTAACATATACACAGCTTCCGTATTTCAATGGCGCCCAGTTTAATTTAGAGAAGGTTAGTTTTACACCTGAGGAGAAATGGATTTGAAAATGCAAATATTTTTCTCCCAGAAAATAGCAAAAATATTTCTGTATAAAAATCTCGCCATTGAATGTAATTTTTAATTTCAATATATTGTCAAAATGCATTCAATAATCCATGGCTTTGCTAGCATATTTGTGCAGCCGTGTCCACTTTCCACTTAATTGTTTTACGACAATTTCTTTTTGTTTGTTTTTCGAGTAGATTTTACATGTTGAGAGCAATTCAATCTGTCGGAGTATTTTATTTGATTGCGACTATATTCATTATCCAGGTGTGTGGTCTTTGTCTGAATAGAACTCAATAAATAATACAATTAAACAGCAGAATTTAATAAATTTATTTTTGTATTGTTCGATAGATGCAACGCTGCATGCACTTGGTAGTGAATCCTAATTTCACTAGCTTGGAGTATTAATGGAATATAAGTAAATATTATAAAGCTTAGATTTCCGCTTTTCAACTTGAATATTTTCAATAAAATTCAAAAAAAGTATACAAACTTAATAAACCACCACCGTTGGGAGAGGATTTCACCAAGTTGGGAATTTTCAAATTCGGTTCCACTACAATAGAATGATTTATTATGTCAAAGGTTTTATAATTTTGAGTTGTGGGATT
>CM050323.1:12557962-12609159 GCA_027475135.1 Bactrocera correcta | reverse complement strand
ACTGAAATCAAACTATGGAAGAGGCGATGCAAATGAAGTTCGCACATTTTTCGCGAAGATATTTTCGACATATCAACCTTCAAATCTGCGTCAATTATGGGATACGAACAAAAATTACATTGCGAAGACATTTTACACTGGGTCAATCCCAGTTGACACTTGATATCAATTCCGTCTGCCGTTTATCAATTCATGAATGATGAACTCAACACGAACGTTGACCAAATTATCGTAACTATGTTGTTGACTTAAACTGGAAGATTTGAAGACAAATTTAGGGAGACTTACGCTCATACAAATCGATCGATCGTCTTGACAATGAAGACGACGCCGTGAATTATCCAGTGGAATTTCTAAATTCTTTGGAGCGGCTTGGAATGCCACCGCATCATTTGCGCCTCAAAGTTGGATCTGCCGTAATTATGTTTCGCAATCTTCATGCGCCGAAACTGTGTAATGGAAGCCGACTGATTGTGACGCAGCTCTCAAATACAAGGGGGCAGAATGCTTGATATTACGAATTCTATGAGTTCCAACGATTTGCCATTTCAGTTCAAACCTATTCAGTTTCCAGGGAAAATTGCATTTGAGATAACAATCCACAGATCATAAGGATAGCCGCTGAATGTATGTGGCATAAATCCAGAAAAAACTGGTTCTTCACACGGCCGGCTATACGTGGCGTGTTCACGAGTTGGAAAACTATCTTCTCTGTAGATTTACGCACCAGAGCAGAAACCAAAAAATTTTGTTTAAAAAATCGCAAATAAATGATTTTCAACACAATATAAATTGAACTTTCTTTTCATTTCAAAACATATAATTTGGAGGTAATTATTTTTGTTTTAAACATGGATATTGAGTTCACAATAGTAAAGTTCCGTTTTGGATACTTTCAAGACGGAGGTCGAAGAATACTGCTGGGACTTTTGATAGACCGCTCTTTTTTGATGCCAAGAACTTATAGTTGTGGGTTAACATATCTTCAAACAATAACGAAATTAAGATACGGTTAAAAGCTTCCGGCGCAGTATACTTTCTTATATCCGATTTATTAGACTTTAAATATCTAGCCTAAGGGTTCTTGAAAAGTTCCAAGAAGATTCGACGTTTTCGAGTCAATATTTGTTCAGCGATGAGTTCCATTTCTGGCTCAGTATGCAAACAAAAAAAATTGGCGCATTTGGGGCGTAGAGCAACCTAAAGAGATTCAAGAGCTGCCATTTCATCTAGAAAAACATAAAAATTTGGTGTGGTTTGTGGGCTAGTGGAATCATCGGTCCATATGTTCTCAAATATAATGTCGGTGAGAACCGTCTATGGCGACTGCTTGAATTGAAGCTCGTAATCTCGGCGACATTTGGTTTCAATAATACGGAAAAAAAAGAACGGCGAGCGGGTAAGATTAGCCACCAAGGTTGCGTGATATCTCACCGTTAGACTTTTTCCTGTGGGAGTATGTAAAGTTTAAAATGTATGCGGAAATTCCCGCTTAGATTCAGGCCTTAGAGCAAAACATCACGCGCTTTATTCGCCAGTTACCAATCGAAATGCTCGAACTAGTCATCGAAAATTGGACTCAACGGATAGACCATCTGAGACCTAGCCGCGACCAATATTTGAAGAAGAAAATCCTCAAAAAATATATACCAAAATGTTTTTTCGAATGATAAAAAACATTCCTCATTATATTTGAAGTTTCTGTGTATTTTCTTTATACGACACATTGACATAGTTTAGCGAATTAAAAGACAGCGGCTACGCTGGCTAGGTCATGTTGTCCGGATGGATGAAAACACTCCAGCTCTGAAAGTATTCGACGCAGTACCCGCCGCGGGAAGCAGAGGAAGAGGAAGACCTCCACTCCGTTGGAAGGACCAAGTGGAGAAGGACCTGGCCTCGCTTGGAATATCCAATTGGCGCCACGTAGCGAAGAGACTGGCGCGCTGTTGTTGACTCGGCTATAATCGCGTAAGCGGTGTCTACGCCAGTAAATAAGAAGAAGTGTATTTTCTTTGTAAAAGAAGGGAACCTCGAAATTATTGTTAAACAATTTTAAACAAAGTCACTTTGCATGCTTTGTTTTCAGTCAAACATTTCCAAGTTTATGTTTTACAGATTTCTGAAATAGTGAAAGGAGTGCTCATCCACAGAGTTTACCAATTTTCCATAGGCGCTTTGTAATTAAATTTGTCATACATACCAAGACCACAAATATAATATATATTTTTATTTACAAACTACCGTAAGGCGAGCATTACTCCAATATCTTTTATTCAACACGCTTCGTTTTTTATGTGGAAAAGCAAGCTCAACGCGAGGCTTTAACAAGATACATATATCAGCAAATATTACACAATTCCAATTGCTTTCATTTCTTTTATCACAACCTTCATTCCCAGCTTTTTATCGGCTGCAGTTGAATACCATACATATGGATGGACAGGAGTACGATAATAAAGCAACAAATACCATGAGTGACCTCAAAGCATACCAATAGTCATGATGACAAAGTTGTAAATAACAGCAACATCAGAACATAATAGAACATAACAAAGACGAGAATAAAGTTAAAATTTACCTTCTTTTCTCTTAATCCAATCAATCAACAACTGACAAAATACGCGCCAATAAACCAAAGTTCAGGAAGAAGTATGGTCTCGCCAATATATCTCCCTATATGCGCATAAGCGTATTCATATAAATATATGTTCATCAATAGATATTTGCAGTTTTGGTCATTTTTGATTAACGAATACTATATATTTTTCGTTCTTAGGAATACTATTTTGGTTATCCTTTATGCTAATTTAAAAGGTGGATTGGTCTATTTTACTTATGTCATATATTCACGGTACTGGACCCTCAAACAAAAGACTCTCAACTAGAAGTCTGCGATATAACTTTCTTCATTCATATTTAAAAGATAAAATAAATCAACAGGAACAAGCAAGAAAGTGCTAAGTTCGGGTGTAATCGCTCCTTTTACACCCTCGTAATTTGCAAAATAAAAACCTCACGCCCATATATAATATTTATGCCTTTTATAACTGACTGTACACATTTTTGCCACCAGCGCATGGTGTTATCACGAAAATATCTCCTTAAATTCAAATACTAAAACTCACAGACTCACCAATATGTTCGGAAAAAATTCAGACATATGCATTTAAGTCCACATATTTGGTCTCTGTATCCTTAATCGATTCGATTTTAACAAATTTTGAAACTAGGATGAAACACCTTTAGGGCTTCATTTGTGAAAAGTTTTATTCCGATAATTTCATTAATCTTTGATTGCCATCATGACCGACTTCTCTTCCCGGGATTCGATGAAATAGAGACGGACGATTTCCATTCCTAATAAGATGGTGCGCTGCGTCATGCCTTACGTCTTAATGCTTCTAGACTATTTTCTCTGGAAGTATGTTAAATAAGGGATTTAGGCCAATCAACCAGCAACGCACGGGGAGCTCGAAGACAATATTCAGCGCATTATAGCCGACATTGTATCTTTCAATCAATCTATTCCTTCTGATTGTGTCCGTTTTAACAGTGTATACAAAAATGCTAAATGGACTTTCTGTCAGCAACAACGGTACATTTCGCTTTAAAGGTTTGATGTGTATAAACTACATATGTAGAGAGCAGGGCATCGCTTATTTTTATATAACGTTTGGCATAAATGGACCTGTTGCGTATAGTGTTTGTATATAAAAAAATCTGTAAAAGGTGTGATAGTTTTTAGAGATAAATTGTGCGGCAAGTGGCATTAAAATAAGTCCTACTTAAAGCCAGTATTTTTGATTCTAAAATATATATTATATAATTCAAGCCAAAATTAATGGAGACTAGAAATGAATATGGTTTCAAGAATACCAAAACTAATATCTCTTCCTAACATGAGAGCTGTGAAACTGTCTTTCTATTAATTATCTCATTAAAAATTACTTTCGTGTCATATTTTTCCGTAGCTTTCATTATTTTGATTACTCAATGAATGAAATTATATTTTTCGAGGTTTGAGTAATACCCGTATGTTGGGATTAATAGCAAGTCATATTAAAAATATATCGAAACAGCGAAGTTTCGGAATAAAATAAAAGCTTATTTCATAATGGGTTTAGAATTTAATTGTATGATGGCATCACATTTATAGACAAATTATAAAATAAACATTACTTACCAAAACATAAACCGCAAACGGCATCACGACGACAGCAACTAGTAGATCGGCTATTGCCAAAGACACGATAAAATAATTCGTAACCGTTTGTAAGGATCGTTCGCGGCACACTGAAAGGATCACTAAAATATTACCGAACAATGTCAGCACAGGAAACACCATCAACGTAAGCGCCCAATAATTCGGATCAACTGTAAATCGAGAAAGCATAGAAAATAAGTAAGATTGTTGTCGAATAAAATATATAGCTCAATAACTGTCCGCAAATGGGAGCGTCAAAGGAACCTAACGCTTGGGAACAGAGATGTAAATATTACTAAAATTGTTAAATATCTTGGCCTCATACTGGACTTCACTTTGCGGTGCTTTTACCGTGACCTGACGTCGGTCAAAGCGACTAAAGCACTAATGGTGTGCAATCGACTAGCTGCTAAATCCTGGGGTTGCAAGCAAAGGATTTTTAGGACCGATTATCACGTATGGAGCGGTAATTAGTCAGGTTGCCAAACACACACTGCTTCAAATAAGAGCAGAAGGGCTTGGCAGAGGTAAGGTAATCTCATCCTAGCGTATGAAGAACTTATGATGAAATACAATTGGGTCTTCTTTCGAGGGACTTAAACTTCACTAAGAAGTTCAAGGTTACTCCTATCAGTAATGGAATGATTCCAAACTCTAACTATTGCTTAGAGATAGTACAATTAAGTGGTTCAACGACGGCTCGAAAAAGTCGAAGGGAATTGATGCAGGAGTCGCAGGACCACGCTCCAAAGTTTCCATACCTGAAGAAAGTTTTCAAGTAGAGGTCTTTGCCATAAGTCGGTGCGTAGGGATAAACCTCCGTCGCAACTATGGCAACGAATGTATAACCATACTTGGCAACAGTCGAGAGGCACTTAAATCAATCTCTGCTTGCGAGATCAAACCGATACTATTGCAGAAGTGTAGAGACCGGCTGAACAGTTTATCGGAACGTAACGAAGTGCACCTTATCTGGGTGCCCGGTCACAAAGGAATAGGCAGAAATGAACTGGCTGATAAGCTCGCCCGCTAAACAGCATTCACTAACATGATAGGACCTGAACCCTTCATCGCGATAGGTCCTCTGACCATAAAGGAGCTGCTCTGCAAGGAGGAAAGAGTAGACACGGAGAGGTATTGGCAACAACTCCAATGAATGCGCCACGCCAAGTCGCTGATGGGTGATTACAGCCTCAGCAGGTTCAAATATGTAATCAACACCCCAAGGCCCAAATTTATAATTTTGAATTAAAATATTTTTGCCATAAAGTTTACATTTCTCTGTTTATTTCATTTTCATTTTGAAAATGAAAACCTATTTTTAATAAATTTAACAAAATCTATGATGGATGACTAAACTGATGAACAAGATGAGAGTCTGACTTAAAAGGCTTTTCGGTCAACAGTTAAGTCCACAAATACAAAATATATAATAAGGATTCACTTACTTTCATCATATGGCTCCACACACAAATCCGTTATATTTGAGCAATTAGTTCGTGTAAGGAAGTCGGTCGCATTTAAAGTGCTTATTGTAGATTGTGTATCCGAAAACGCGACACTATCACCGACCCCGCTGCCGGTTCCGTTAAAATTAAAAAAATAGTCGCCAAAATCCTCAAGCATCAGCATAAATGAACTACCACTCTTATCGCCCGCGCCACCAGTTACATCCTTTCTCACGGTCGCCACGCTCGTCCCGCCGCCATCGAAACTCGGGTAATATGATTCGTTTCTTATCGATCCGAAACTGTCTAATGCGCTGGAATGTCGAATAAAATCAGTACCTTCGTCCGGTAGGCGATCAACTTCGTCAACACCACCATTAAAACCCTCTACTGTCTCGTAATCATTGTCACCGCCCATAGCCGTTTCCGCACTATCGATCAAAGCAAAGTTGATATCATCCCCGTTCTCACCAAAAGCAACGCGACTCTTTCCCGTCGTCGTAAAGGCAATATCAAACAAATTGTTTGTTGGTGTAGTGCAATTATCAAGTGCGCCTTCAGTGGTGTTATAGCCACCATCAACCGACCACCCACCTTCATTTCCAATTCCATTTCCGTTCGCTGCTTTCCTATCTGTAGGCAGCGTTGAATTAGAACCAACAAATACAGAAGATGACTGGAAATCCAAGTCACTGTACGATTCATCCGCTGCAGATGACCATGTATAGGATGTATTGTTGGCATTATCGGTGAATGTGGTATTTTGCTGGGTCATCGAAGACGAGTTCATTGAGGTCACATTCGTCGCTTGGCTGCTAATTGAGTTTGAGCTGCCAAATGTATTCCAAGCGTCCATAACAACCCTTTCCACCTCGTTGTTTTCACCAGCACCACTGCCATTTATAACGATGTCATCGTCATCACCGCCAACGCTGAGACCGTATATCCGGAAGAAGCCGCTCGGCGTCATTGCCGCTGTGTTGTTAATTTCCGCCAACGATACCATCTTCCTACATAGCAGTTGCTGTTACCTAATTGTTTTTGCTGTTATTTATGTGCGCACGCTCAGTAAATCTGCTCGCCTCCTGATTTCCAATGAGGTTAAACTGACCGTTCTCTAAACCGTTAGACAAATTTCATACATAAATTACCCCACCGCTTGCGTCGCGAAGGAAATGTCTTATAAGATATCATTGAATGCTACTAATCAATTTCATGCGTTTTCCCAAATAAACAATTCACTTCTCGCATGAAAGACGCGACCGAAAGCCCGATCCGAAGTTTATTTATGCCGCCAGTCGCTTCAATGGCCTAATTTGTATGGCACTTAATAGAAGTAGTATTCGAACCGTATTGGTCATTGTGCCGCAAAAAGTGGAAAATACACAGCAAATTGCAGCTGCAACCCTGCATCCGCCTTAGGTTGTTCCGGCGGTTATCCGCAGCGTGCACTAGGTTCCGCCACCTCGGCGGCAACACAGTATCGGAGAGGTATAATTAAACTACACTCGATGTACACTTAGCGCCGCGCTCGTGCTTGATGTTCTTTTTGTTTTTGTTGTTTGAATATGTGATGCACTGACCGACAATATTAATTAGATTCTGCGCTCCGATATGCATGATTGGGCTTGGTCATTGGTTCTACGGTAATGAGTTTTATACATTCATCACTTCACCGGTTCCGCCATTTCCTGACTGATGGTGACCCGGCAAGCTGAAAGTAGAAAATTAAAATAAAATTAACTTAGTGCAAAATGGGCAACTAGCGACGTGTCTACATGTGGGTGGATGCTTTACAAGCACATAATTGACTTTGTTTAAGTTAAGTTTGTGAATTGTTGTTAGGTGGCAGAAACTGCAGCATTTTCCATTTACTGAGCTGGTAGAATACACGTAATGCCACGATAAGTTGGTTATGCTGCGGCATCGTTCGAGGCCAACTTTATCACCATGCATTAAACGAAGAAAAAGAAATTTTCCGGCTGAGCTTATTTGATTTTTCTATAAATGATCGGCTTTAAGACAATTTGGTCGCGATCTTTAGCAATCATGACTTTTTCAGATCAAAGCTAAATCAACGGATTCAATTTTATCCCATATTGGGCACGAAGTAAGTTCGCAAGCGTAAAAATATATATACAATTAAATAGTGACCCCGTTTTTACTGTAGAATCAAAGAAACTTACTGGTCGAGTAGAACGACCCCACATAAAACCATATGTAATTATGTCTGAAGAAGATTTACCTCAACCCATTTTGAGCTATTAATTGACTAATAAATTTCCAAGTTCCTTCTTCGTACTAGGCATCACTAATAGATGTTGTTGTTCTCATTTCGTACCTTGAATCCATATTGTGTTCTTCAAACCTTACTTCACTGGCAGCTAGTTTATTTATCAGTCAGTTTTTTAAAGGGTATTCCACATTTTAGCCAAGAAGCATAGTTTGTCCTTTATGTTGTTATTAGGAATTTATGCGTTTCTTGTTCTTCAACAATGAAAAGTATGACCTAGAAGCCGTTTTCGTAATTTCGTCATCATTATGGTATTCTGGTCCATAAACAGTATAAGAGAAAGAAAAAGGAAGCACACTACAGTTATACACAGGAGCTCAACTTCCCTTTTTCGGGCTGTTAAGGACATTGCCAATAAAATTATCGGATGCCTAAAACATTCTGTAAGCTTCTCGAAAATTAGCTGGCACCGTTAGTAGAAAAGTAATTAGAGGGCAGGCGGCCCAGATAATACAGTTTCAGACTTGTTAGATCGACACAGAGGGCAATTGAGAATGTCATGAGGACATTCCTTACGAAGCAGAGCGCATTGGATTTAACAAACTCAGAAAAGTTGTTTATTTCCTAGCTACCCTGGCCCCACAGAATGCTTTCAGCAGCGCTCAATGGAAAACTAAGTTGCAGCAGGAGAATAAAACTTTAAAATATCAATGTAAGACATGTTGACCTAGTGGTGAGAAGTTACTTGAAATACAAAACCTTGCTGTGTAAAACTACTGAAGGACCAAGTAGCTGCGCAGGTGTCAATTCTCGGCCCAGCCTTCAAATGCCCGACGATATTTACCTAGTTGACTACGCAGATGACTGGCCAGTGACGGAAGATACAAATGTGGTTTCACAAGCGAGGTCTTAAACCTACCACTGATAAACCCAGGTCGTATTGGTGGCAAAAAAGCTCATTCCTATTACACAAAAAATTGTCAATGAGTCCTGTGTCAGGTAAAATTCCAGGCTACTAATTCCAAATGAGTACAAATCCAACAGAATTGCTGAAAAGTCGTCTAAAAGAATTTTATACCTTAGCAGGCCATCTAAAATCAGAGAACTAACACAAAAACAAACGACAGCTGTCATGTTGACTCTGAACCCACGTTTTTTAAATGCACACGAAATAGACTGCACACTTTGGTCGACCCCTGAATACTGACAAGAATTACATAGTAAACGTCATATTTAGAAACGATGCCTGGATCTAGGTAATGACATGCGGGTTTTAAGATGAGGAATATGGAACACTACTCTAAAGTGGTTCTAGGATGGATTGCGGTTTCCCAGGAGAGATTTAGTGACCTGCATGTGGCACATACAAGTGCTGTGACGACACAATGATGATATGAAAGGCATTTGTCTTTAATTAAATGAATACATTGTCCACAATCGAGTAAGATATCACTTACCTCTCCGCCCATTCTCGATGCTAACTATTTCCCTATTGGTTATTGACTACTTCTAATAATATTAGACAAGTTTTACACTACTAACTCACTTCTTTCACATTCTATCACATTTTATCTAATATCCTCACTGGTTGAGACATTGTACGAAGCAAAAAAAAAGCTCGCGTTTTTATTCCGTAAATTCTCGTTTTTTTTCTCAGGCAATCTTATGCTCACACCTATCCGTTTGTAAATATATACAAAATATATATTCTGTATATGTATATGCGAAAAAATAGATATTTACTTAAGCATTATAGTCCTTGGTCACTGGTAATCCACGTAAGTTAAAGAAATTAGGCGCCACCAATTTTGGGCAAAGATAAATCTCCCTAAAAGAACAAATCATATGAATTATGTGCGAGTGTATTAAAAAATGTAATAGTATTTGTTATGTATCATTCAATATTTAACAATAAATATCAATAACTCATAAATAAGAAATTAGGAAGATATACTCCCAATAAACATTCACGGCACACAACGCTAGGAGCTACGTAAGGACCTGTGCATACACCATATGTATGAATAGTATGTCTGTACGTCGGCATGGAACAAGGAAAATGTCTGCGGCACACGCGCTTCAATAAGCAAACGTGTGGATGCTGAAAATCGTAGAGTTCCGAATCGTCTACCCCAAAAGCGAGCAGACGCGAGGTGTGAGGCAAGGCAGACGTAGTGTAGGTGGAGTGCAAATATTAGCGATTATATTATATTAATAGATGGGATGCGCCACACACGCTTGCATATCCAAATACTGGGTGCCATATTAGCTTCAAACGGAGGCTATAGAAAGTATATACTCGTACAATCGCAGAAAAGTTTTAAATGGAAACCCAAACTTATTAAGGCTTTAACATACTTAAAAAATATCAAAATTTAAGGCAGAATACAAAATGGAGAACAAATTTTATTTTCATCTATTCGTATATAGCTACTTATTTGTTGTATTTCCAGAATCGTTACGGACCTCCAAGGAGAAAATATATATTAAAACTAGAGGCTCCCAACACAATGATGATGACAATCGATAATATATTATAAATATGTTTTTCTAAAAGAAAAGGATCTTCCGTATTTCTGAAGTGTTCCAATTTTCAGTTGGAGAGAATTTAATAATGTTATTATGTTCATTGCTATTAAATAATTTTTTTGTCTCAAATTTCAAAATCATGTAAACCACATAAAAACTGCAATCTCTTCCGCCATTGTTTTTTCTATTTTTTTTTTTATTTATTTTTTTTAATTTTGTGACCTTTTTACTATCAGCTGATAAATTTAAGATGATGTTTGGTGTCTAGACACTAGATACTAGATATAGCCTACTTGCGGAAGCCCGATAAAATAATTATATTTTTTAGCCTTAATATGTGTCTCTACTCTAGACTCGTTCGAATAATTATTATTATCAATCAGAACTTACAAGATATTACAACATCTCTGTCTTAATTCAACCGAGCAGATGAGAAACCTTCATCTGCAAAATGTATGTAAAGCAAAAACATTTTCTTATACTTGAAATAACCGAACTCAACTTTATTTTTTTAGACTTAGATTAATTTCTTCATTGTGAATAGGTTAGCACCGAGGAGTTTTCGAATGGCCTCGGCAACTCACACTGTAAATTGATAGCAACAATTTCACCGTCAAATCGAAATTCATTCCGTTAGAGTCTATGAAAGCCCCACAAAGCACGAATGAAACCCAGCCAAGAACCAATTTGTTGTTATATTTGAGGAATCCGTACACATACATACACCTGTACATAAGCACATGTAATGTTATCCCCGTTACCTTCTTTTCAACTGCGCAAATAATGAATTGTAGCATATTTGCAGAACTCACCATTTCCTGCTGGGAATGGCTGATGGATGGGGGTATGGATGGGCGAGGAATTGGGTGATTGGATGGTGGCGACAACGTTGAATAACGAAATTGGTTATTTCTGTGGATACGCACTCGTCGATATCAGCTTAAATTAGAGTAAATATTACATTATGCATGTATGCCAGCCACCCCCACCCACAGCCACACGCGTGCACAAAGGGACAGCCACGACAGCGCCCAAAAGGAAGCTGGGTGTCGAATCGAAGCTTTTCAAATTTACCTTTCTGATGACGATGTTTATCTTCGTGAAATTTTGGTGAGCAGTGATACACGCATTGTACACAGCAATACTCAGCAACGCAAACATTACCACGTACGCAGCGATGTGTATGCACGAGTGGTGGAGGTGTCAAAAAGGGAAAAGACCAATCGATAAAAACTTAATTTTCTTTCATGTGGACGCGTTAAAGTAAAGCTGACACAAACGAGACCGCCCAGCTACAGGTGCTTCAGCGCTCTTGCACACACATTATGTATAAATATACATGGTATGTATGTATGTATGTAAAAGCAAAGTAAACCCGGCGTGTAATGAGCATATTAGTTTATAACTAACAATGCCGTCGGTGGATTAACTAGTCCGAAAAACACCAGTTTTGTAGCAATTTCCAAATGATTCATTAATAAACTTATTTATTTGGCATTAATATAATTAAGCATGCATAAATCAATATCTAAACTACTGTATTGAATACCTCAGATGTTGTCGACTAACCTAACTTTGGATGTTGGTAAAAATTTTGAATTTGAAAATTTGAACATGGAGTTGTAGCCAGTTTATAAGGTAATTACAATTTCTTTTGGTTTAGCTTCAACCGGAGAACTTTTTTATTAGTAATACAGCTCTCACTTAACCACTAGAGAAGTGGGGTATTGAAGAAATAAGCCACTCGGATGAGTTAATGGACCTATTAGCAAGCAGTTCTTGCTCTACTTGAGGGGCGTGAAACAAGTGACGGAAGTAGTCCAATGGAACCATGCTTTGATTAAGTCTGACACCCAATTAATGTACAATAGTCTTATCTTGGTCTTAAACTAATCTTATTTAATTCTAAAGTATTTAAAATTATATCAATGAAATGAAGTACATGCATAGCAACACCAAAATTGATTGAACAAAACTTGGACAGGGCAAAAATAAGCACACAAAATCGAAAAAGACTTTCACAACAGCTAAGAGTCCAGTGATATTCGACAGCATTACAGGACAATTACTACATATTGCCGTTATTTAGTCTCAACACGTACATATTTATGCTACTACAGGTGTGAAATTCGCTGGTTACACTGGATGAGCCAGCAATTGGTAAAATAGTAAAAGCCTTTGTGGCAACGCCTCAAACTAGTGATGCAATCAAAGCAATATGGCTGCAAGCTTCCAAACGCGCCACGATTCGATTGAACAGAAATACGTATCGTATCGTATTTCGCGACACTTGCTTCCGTTGATATACGAGTATGACATATGGGCATAACGTTAGCGACGGGAAGATTGGAATCCATTTTAAATAGGAAATAATGTCACTTTGCGGGCATCACAGCAGTTTTCCCCACATCACACGTCTAAGTCCCTTGACTTCTTCACAACTAATAGAATTATTCTGCAAAATTGCCAAGGATCTACATTTTATTCGAGCTCTTATTTACTTCGGACCAATTAATATGCTGGCCTTTGGTAAATCACTGCTAAATAGTACCAGAGTCCTTTCCGCAAGAGTGCCTTTATGCTGACCTCTTCTGCAATCTGTCGTGTAGACTCTTACCGTGACAATATCGATGCCAATAATAGCAACTTTACTGATAAAAAGTGTGATAATTAAATGTATGTGATGCCACTCCTCACTTAATGCTGTCAGCTATTGCCGGTATCTGTTCCGTTTCAGCTTCTTAGCGATTTATTTTTCCACGGCAACTCTGCACATCCTGTTAAAGCGTGCCTTACCTTTACGGTCTTTTACGGTGAGCTGATTTCGCTCTTCAATTAAAAAATTAATACTCATATGCGCATAGATATATTTGACTCCTTAAAGGAACAGATCAATATGCGACAGTAAGCATAAGAAATTTCGATGACTCACACAAGTTGTTATGAAACCCTGAGTTCCAAATATAAAATGCCGCGGAATGAATAGTGGTGAAACGACCAAGCAATATAGGGTGTCTTATACTCCCAGAGTACTTTGGAGAACTTTGTTAATGTATTCACATAATATTTAATTTTTAAAAGGAAGCTAGAAGATTAATATGAAATCATTTTATTTAGCCCTTAAAATCCTGCCCCACGTAAAGCATATCCCAGGGCTCGGAATGAAAAAGTTTACACTTACAGTAATTTTCCAAACAAATTTGTTCACTTTCTTTGTTTTTTTTTTTTTTTGATTTTGGTAATATCAGCCAGAATTCATATGATTCACACACTTTCTACACTTAATTCTTGATATAAACAAATGGTATATGTGCGCAGTCTAATAAACCTGACGCAATTATACTTTAACCACACATAAAGTCTCAGACTTGAACCCAAAAGGTTGACAGAGAAGTCCTCTAGTACAAAGGTCATTTAATTCAGGTGTGTAGTAAACGAATTGCACAATCGGACTTTGTTAGCTGGCGCCATATCAATCTTTGCAAATGTTTTCCATAAACTCCCAGACGTGCTTACTTTCAGATATGTGCAACATATGTAAATAACGGGTTTCCAATAGGCATGCAGCTATTTCGAATTGGTATTGTTTTTCGGAGTATGTGAGTGACATTTATAACAGTCACTGAGTGACGTTTGTGTTATAAAAGTGGTAAATTTGCAAATAATGAGAATGTGAAGCTTCTATTCACCTGTGAGTTCAAACAAAGCTTTGAGCGACTGTAATCGTGTGGTCAACCTGACTGAAGATTAAATTTATAATCAATGAGATTTTTGATAATCGAATCTTTTTTTTGAAAGTGTTATGGCATTTCACTTCCTTATTGGACATGTGGATTATATTATTTATTAAATTTCATTAAGCGATACTTATAAGAAAATAAAACCATTTTTATTTCCTAAAACACATCTTCTAATTGCTGTGCTCGCTTTGAAATACCCTATACAACCGCGTAGAAGTTCATATTTTATGACTACATATTTTCACATAAAAGTTGCCCAGCAATAAAAAAGAAATATCGCTGTAGAAAGTTTTGAATTGCTACCTAAATATATGACCATATACAGGGTAATTTTGGGAGCACATATATTGATACATAGAAGGGTAAAATATGAAAAAAATATTTGTATAAATGTATTTTATATACTGCTATCACTCAAGCATACAACTTTTGTGACGCCAACGCTACTTTCCACATAATCTTCTTCTTCTTTATTGACGTTGATAGCGCTTACGCGGTTATAGCCGAGTTTACAACAATGTGCCAGTCGTTCTTCTGTTTGTTTCACTGTTTGGCGCCAATTGGAGACTCCAAATGTAGCCAGGTCCTTCTCCACCTGGTCTTTCCAACGGAGTGGAGGTCTTCCCCTTCCTCTGCTTCCCCGGCGGGTACTTTCAGAGCTGGAGTGTTTCTATCCATTCGGACAACATGACCTAGACAGCGTCGCTGAACTACATATGTATGTCAATGCCGCCGAATATCCAGTGCAGCTCCTCGTTCAATCGACTGCGGTATTCACCGTTGTCAATGCTCAGAGGACTATAAATCTTCCGCAGAACCTTTCTCTAGAAAACTCGTACCGCCGACTTACAGAGTTTAGTCTTTGTTCATCAAGAGACTTCTTAACGCATTGGATTCAAGGCTTAATCGTTTAGAAAAGCTTTCGTTTGTTTAGAATAAATTAGTAACTGTGATCAGAGAATCGTAATACTAAGTCGAACAGTTCTAGAAATAAATTAGTGTTACTATTCTCTGCTGACAAAATGTCATAATATCAGAACACGCCATCATTGGCACCGCTCAACTATGAAGAGTTTCTGGTTAGCCAAGACGGTGAAAATATATAATGGTTGTCAAAAAAGTCTTGCGGTATTTTCGCTAATTGGCGCTGAAAGTCCGTAGTTCTAATTTTATTCGTCGCATCGGGTCATGCTGTACCTCTTTGGAAAGCTCATTTCACGCGCTAACAGGTGTTTGATTGATTGTCGTTTCTTTTAAGTCGTTCGTGAGTTATAGCGTCGCAAACATGGAGCAAAATAAAGAGAAAATACGGCATATTTTACAGTCCTACTACGATAAAGGCAAAAATGCATCTCAAGCCGCCAATAAAATTTGTGCAGTTTATGGACCCGATACAGTTTCCATTTCCACCGCAAAACGATGGTTTCAACGTTTTCGTTCTGGTGTAGAGGTGGTCGAAGATGCGCCACGCTCCGGAAGGCCTGTCGTCGAAAATTGCGATAAAATCGCTGAATTGGTCGAAAGAGACCGGCATAGTAGTCATCAAACCATTTCAATAAATCATTCAATAAAAATACCGCACGACTTTTTTGACATCCTATTACATAAATAAATCTTTCCTCAAAATTGCAAATTTACTCTATACAACACTATGCATGGATCTACAAAGCTTGCTAGGTAGTAAAAACGCACGGTGAACGCATCTGATTTCTATTCCTTCCCTTTTTAATTTCTGCAGAGTTATTGAGTACTCGGATAGCTCGATTCCTCCTGTGAAGCTGCAAGCAATATATTTGCTCTACTTTTTTAAATCATTCCATTCAATTTGTTTAATAAACTACTCATGCAATCTCAATACGCTACATTTGGAAGAATGGGGAACAGCAATTTTTCACAGCTGGAAATACCGAATTTCACTCGCAATCCTTGGTTTTGTTGGGAAAAATTGAAAACAATACAGTTTTACTTTCTAGCAATTTGTTTACTTTATTTTTCATCCAAATTCAACTCTATTTTATTTCTTGTTTTTTAGCTTTTTTTGCCATTGAGTGGACAAATTATCTCGGATGAGAGGAACTCTTCGACATGCGAGTACTTCAGACGCTGCCAACTCTGGCAGTTACAGATTGCCTCGCATGCCATGGCAACAAAATCAAAACCGTTCCACTTCAGGGCAAGGTTGGAGGGGAAGGGATCTAGTGGATATACGATTGGCGCAATGAAGCTTACGCATAAGAAGGAGAATTGATGTTGTTTGACGTTTCTAAGCGGCTTAATGTAATCCGCATTCAAGTAGTCGCATTCTTCAAGTCAAGCTCTGTATGAATACAACCTCGAGCCGCAGTGATTGGCATGTGATACATCACCGTAATACATCCAGATAACAAATGCACTCAAAACTCACACACACACATACAACTGGGCCCAAACACTTTTGCACGCCAGTCAGGATTCCACCTTCGCAGACGCTCGGTCACTGCCACCGTAAGGACACACAAATCAGGCAGGCATTGTGTTTACACATATGTTAAATATATACTCATGTATCCATCGAGGACTGCGCCTTGATTTTGTAGTACGCCTTGTGTGGACGGTTTGACGGCGTAAGCGAAGGAGGCGAGATAAGCGGACATGAACGAACTTCATCCACAAATTGTTATTCAATCCATATCCTCGACTCTCTGCAGCTGTACTGGGTAGTGTTAATGGTTGTAACAAGCAGAGCTATTCAGAAAATAAATACAAGTATTTTAAACTTGTGCTCCGGCTATTACGGGAAAGCAACAGTTCATACCTCGGAATCCAGCAAACATAATCACTCACGTGCACAGATATTTCGGTGGCATAGCTTAGCGTACTGAGTGCGGAGGCATTATAAAAGGTGGCTGGTGAAAGAGCTGTTTATATTTAGATGACCAATGAGAGGGTGGGGAAATGCTCTTCGTGCTGTCGGGATGGTTAAATGGCTGGCTGCAGACACTCAACTCCATTTATGTCATTTATTGTCGATTATAGATTTTGGTGGCGTGTTGAAAAGATTTGCACTCGCTACACTTTTCGAAACAATGAAGGTCCTTTTACATTACACGTTTTAATTTTCATATTCACTAAATATAGTGTCACATCATTATTTCCGTCTGCTGTTGCCCCGATATCAAACAAAACTTCCGGTTTCACTTATTAAATTTATTTATTAATTTTTAGCATCAATACGCATTCACACCGGATATTGATAACGAAGTTTTAAATAAACAAATTTTTATTTACTGTTGGTTTGCTTGTCATTGGTTTCATCTGCTTCAAACACACCTGTATTTGTGTTCTAATCACGAAATCAGCGGTTTTTATTTATTTTTAATAATATTTTCGAAATATTTAACTCAAGGCCACACAACTACCAGTTAATTGCTACTGAAATCCAGTCTTTGGCCAAGAAGGTCAAATGTCTAGAAGTTATCTCCTCAAATGCGAGCGCTTGAATCCGATCGCTCATTTTATATGAGAACTATATGCTAAGGTGGTCCAATATCGCTGGTTACAACAAATGAGCAGCGTCTTGATAAAAAGACTTGACATACTCTGTTCGGGGTATAATGAAGTTTAATAATTATTACCAGAAAACCCAGGGGATTATACAAAACAGAGCTCTAAAGGTAGCTATAATTTCAGAACCCACTCTTTTCGCTAAAATATACAACCCTTATACTCGCATGTATATAAAGGTGTGTTTCCCGATCCTTGAAAGTTCATCGTCTGATTTTAATCCCAAAACCAAAAAAACACACCAGATGAACCTTGATCGTGTCGACCTCTGTGTATGCTCTACACAATGGGAAAAGTGTACGAAAGCATAACAAGAAACCGCTTGGAGTTTACAGTCCAGAAAGCGGGCGGATTATCAGAAAGAGAATACGGCTTCAGAAAACAGAGGTTCACTATTCACTAAAAGAAGTTGTCGATACTGCAAAATCTGCAGTAAGAGGCAAAAGCTGGAAAGGTGGTACAAACAAATATTGTACACTAATTATCCTGGATGTTAAGAATGCATTTAACTCTGCTAAATGTACAAACATATTCAAAGCCCTATAAAAAATATGCGCCCCTCAGTGCCGTGTAAGTTGATCTACGATACCAACGAAGGCACCAAGAGCTACCCTATTTGTTGAGTACCACAAGATCCTGTTTTAAACCCTTTTTTGTGGAATCTCGTGAATACAACAACCAAAAGATGTTAAGCTAATCGCCTACGCGGACGATCTTATGGTGGTAGGAGTAGCTAAACAACTTGATGACTTCCAAAATAAATGTAATCTATGCATAAATGGTCTGCGCCAATGGTTTTCCTCCGTGAGTTTGGAACTGTCTGAGCACAAAGCGGAAGTATTGCTTATAAGCACCAGGAAAACTGAGGAAAAAATAACTCTCACTATAGTAGAGTGTGCGATTATTTCACAAACATAGTTAAAGTTTTTAGGGATAATACTAGACTCCAAACTGAAATTCAGGCAGCACTTGGCATACACATTAAATATACTAAACAAGATTTACAATACCTTATCAAGAATTATAGCAAATAGAGGCTGTGTGCGCTCCAGCCAACGACTTCTAATAGCAAAATCGATGAGCGCAGTAATACTATATTCTGGAGACAGGCACTAGAAATAAAAGCGTATGCCAGACCAATAAATACGGTGCATAGACTCACAGCAATAAGAATAAAAAGTGCTTTCCGAACCATACCCAACGAAGAAGCTGAAGTACTAGCTAGTATGCTGCCCATAGATATCCAGGTAGACGAATTCACGAGATTATATGAGCTATGAGAGCCAATAACAGAAATCAAAACGAGAGAGGAGTGAAAGAATATAGTAGCAACGGTGGGAAATTTGAGCCAAAGGACGGTGGTCTCACAGACTTATACCTGACATCCAAACGTGGATTACTAGACAACATGGGGACCTTGATTTCTACCTGATCCAAATATTAAGCGGAAGTGAGCTCTTCAGAAGATATCTTTACAAATTTCAAACTGCGTCAGTCTTTATTGTTCGATATGTACGGAGTCCCTTGAAGACTCTAAATTCGTGTTTTCCATTGTCCGCAGTTTCTAAGCATAAGGAAAAGTTAGAAACTGCACTAGGTGGTAGTTTAACGGCGGAAAATTTGTCTGTGTCAGTCCTCTGATAAGTTGAAAGCTGTTCCCGAAGCGGCAACTTCCATCATGACTAAGCTAAGACAGCTGCAGCAGAATAGGCTCCAGTCCGTCCGTGCTATAGAGGAGACGTAAAGTGTTTTGTCACTCCCATAAAGTACCTTATCTGGTGGTGGGAGAGTCTTAAGTTGGGAGTAGGTTAGGTTAAGCGGATTAAAGTTCTGCACTCCGGCTTTCGATGCTTCCCTTATACACACAAAAATATAAATTCGTTAAAAAAAATGTTGAAATACATGTAATTTTTATTCTTGCGGCGTATTAAATTTCTTTATCAGCACATATATTTTTAAAGCAGTCGTTGCGGTTATGTAAATGCAATTCAAGATAAGCGTTCATTCCTCTTCTAAAAATAAATTAAACGAATTTATAAAGCATATATTTGGATGTGAATGAAAAGAGTGGTCAGTTCAGATAATATTTCACTAAAAATATCTAACAAAACTGGTAACTTCGCAACCTTTTTTACCAAACCTGTTTAACTAAAACTGTTTTTTTCTCGTGTGTTCTTTGATAAGAGAATGGGGCAGTCATAAATGCAACCGTGTATGAACTACCGCTTTAAATGATCAGTGTAGGCACCTAATTTAAATCGCGATATACTAGAATTTCTGCCTCAAAATATACTCGTAGCCTCAAAAATTCGTCTACCTGAATATCTCTTCAACAAGTGACAAACAAAATTAAACTGTTTGTCAAAATCCTCGCTGAAAAGAAATTTAGCGACAATGAAGAGGCAATGCTCGATACTGAGAGCTATTTGAAGTCCAGCCATACTAAGAAAATACAAGTAACTCTAAGATAAAAGTACGGTTGAGATCCTGCCTATCATTTATAAATAGTATATTTATTCCGTTTATGCAATATTGTTCTAGTAACTCAAACCAAGATCTTGCATCTACCAAAGTATTTAAATTTTTTTTAGTAAACGTCAAGTCATTTCATTCATTCATTCATTCAGTCACATAAAATCACAAAAAGTCCAAAAAAATTTATTCAACATAGTTCTCTTCAAGAGTGAAGCACTAGTTATTGCGACCCTCAAACTTTCTAATACCATTTTTGTGGTACGATTTTTCCTTTGTTTCAAAATAGGTCTCAGTTTAGGCGATCACCTCTCCATTCGACGAAAATTTCTTCCCAACGAGCATTCTTTTGAGATCTATGTTAGAACAGGATATAGTCGATCATTGATTTTTGCCATCGTTTTCACTGACTTGTGACAATTATAATTATTTTCTTTAAATGCTGCAATTTTTTTTTAATTTCGTCCTTCAAACAGTCCAGTAACGTTATGTAATAGTATCTGTTGAAGATCCTTCCTTTTTCAAAGTAGTCAACAAAAACTATTCCATGCGCATTCCAAAATACCGACGACTTAACTTTGCCAGCCGACTGTTGCTTTTGTCCACGGTTTGGAGCGAGTCCATCGTGTGAACTCCTACTGAGTGATCCATGATCATCCATTGTCACATATACTTGTAGATGCAAAAAGTCGGGTGATTTTCCTGGGGTAGTTTCCGGAAACTCGTCGTCTTTTTGCTTCAACTGTATTTCTTCCCTTTTAAAATCAGTTATATTGAGTTGCCGTTTGAATTGGAGCCTTAAAAAGTAATGACATGAGTAGAAACCATGTTTGATGAACTCGTCCTCCTCTTTTGTCATAAGTGAATGAATGTTAGTACTCTCCTAGCATCAAAACTGATCCAAATTTATGCTCTGTTATATATTTGCTCTACCATATGTCGCAAAGCCTAATTTTCTAAATCCCTTCCGACATCCAACATATTCTTTAGGCGGCTTTCTCATTAAGAGTTCCGCGAACTCAGTATTCCTTAATGAAAATGGAATTTTCCGATCATAACAAAGCGTCATTATCCCTCAAAAACATTATACAAAGGTTGATTCTCAAACGCTGAGGAGCTAGTTCGCGTATACACAAACTAAGTCGACTGAGCGACTGATCATTTTTATATGTTGATATATAAGGTATAAGGAGTAGAGACTTCGACCTTTATTTTTGAGAATTATAAACATCGTGGCAAACTTAATAGTCACTGTTCAGTGTTTAATGAATAGCTCTTTAGTATAAGCTGAAAGTTTAGAGCATTTTTTTTTGTTCGTTTAAACGCTCAAATCGAATTCCATGTAGCAGTTCGTGTTGAAGGCCGTTTAGGAAAACATTAAGCGTTGTGTGTCAGCTAAAGGAAATCACACCCAGGCAAAATTGAGTTAATGAATAAGAGAAATGGGTGCGTGCGTGCGTTAGGCGAATATTCGCCGCAAAATGGCCAGCAGGCTCATTACAGCCATGCTAGTTGTATTTAATTGCACTTGCGTTGTTACATTCTGCGTACCAACAACCTCGGCTTCCTCGCGTTGACTGGGCCTTCACAACTTTTATTTATGAATAATAACAATACCGGTGCAAGCCTGCTCGTAACTAGCTTTATAGTGAACGAATAAAATGTTCATAGCATTTTTATGAGTTCCGCCGCTTGCCACACCGTTTCCTAACGGCACCTATCCACGTCCTCCTGGTATGCACAATATCGCTCACTACTTTAGTTTGGAAGTAATGAGCAGTCAAACGGTTGCTCCGTCTTTAATTCACCGAACATGTTTAAGTTGTTCTTGCGCCAATTTGGCAGGTAAAATCGGCATAAATTACTTTAAGCGTTATATTCGGTATAACACATAGTATTTGTACTCGTCATATAAAGGAAGAACAACAATTTTTTGTTTGTTTAATTTCATACTTGATTATCAAAGGTAAACATGTGTGGAATGTCCCCTTAATAGGTGAGGTTTCCCTTTAATATTATATTTATTGTTTTTATACCCTGAACAGGGTATATTAAGTTTGTCACGAAGACGGTGTCATGTGTAGAAGTACACGCAAGTGGGGAAAGTTCTGTGATCGCCATTCACTTGGGAGTGGCCAGAAACGATTATTTTACATATGACTCAAGCAGCTCACGAATTCCGGTTTTGACCAAGTATCCTCTGGGTAGCCTAAGAACATCCGTTTGAAGGCCAGCTAAAGTGAGAAGGCGAAATATTCCCTACTTAGGGTTGTGCGCTGGGTTTGGGAACCGCCACGTAAAAAAACACCCCCAATGAAAGGAAACAACAAGCCTCGGATAAGTGACCCCCCTTTTGATGACGACCATGGCAAACGAAATAAGGACTATGATTTGAGGGCATGCACCTGGAATGTCCGGTCCCTTAATTGGGAAGGTGCCGCTGCCCAGCTGGTAGATGTCCTCGAAAAGATAAAGGCTGACCTCACCGCCGTCCAAGAAATGCGTTGGACGGGACAAGGACAGAGACGAGTAGGTCCTTGTGACATTTACTACAGTGGCCATATAAAGGAGCGCAAGTTTGGTGTTGGATTCGTGGTGGGAGAGAGACTCCGTCGCCGAGTACTATCATTCACCCCGAAGAATGAACGTCTAGCCACAATCCGCCTCAAAGCGAGGTTCTTCAACATATCGCTGATTTGCACCCACGCCCCGACGAAAGAAAAGGACGATGTGACCAAAGATGCCTTCTATGAGCGTATGGAGCACACCTATGAGCGCTGCCCCGCCACGCTGTCAAAATTGTGCTTGGCGACTTTAACGCTAGGGTGGGCAAAGAAGGTATATTTGGTACGACGGTCGGTAAATTCAGCTTCCACGAGGAAACATCCCCAAACGGGTTGAGGCTGATCGACTTCGCCGGGGCCCGAAATATGGTTACCTGTGGTACTAGACTCTAGCACAAGAAAATACATCAAGCTACCTGGCTGTCGCCGAACCGAAAAACCACCAACCAGATCGATGATGTTGTGATAGATGGAAGACACGTCTCCAGTGTTCTAGACGTGCGTACGCTCACGTCAACAAACACAAGGAAGGTTCGACGTCAATAAGTTGCAATCACAACAGACAGCTGAACCATTTTCTACTCGGATTGCACTCCTGCTCTCTGAGAGCACTCGTGCAGAGGCTTTGACGATGACAACAACCGATGAGTCGACCTTAAGAGTTTTCGAGAGAAAAGTTCTGCGAAAAATTTACGGTCATTTGCGCATTGGCCACGGCGGATATCGCATTCGATGGAACGATGAGCTGTACGAGATTTAAGACGACATTGATATAGTTCAGCGAATTAAAAGACAGCGGCTACGCTGGCTAGGTCATGTTGCCCGGATGGACGAAAACACTCCAGCTCTGAAAGTATTCGACGCAGTACCCGCCGGGAGAAGCAAAGGAAGGGGGTCTTCCCCTCCGCTCCACTCCGTTGGAAGGACCAAGTGGAGAAGGACCTGGCTTCGCTTGGAATATCCAATTGGCGCCACGTAGCGCAAAGAAGAAGTGACTGGCGCGCTGTTGTTGACTCGGCTATAATCGCGTAAGCGGTGCCAACGCCAATTAAGAAGAAGAAGATGTTGAGCTGAGTCGATTTAGTCATGTCCGTCTGTCTGTCTGTCCGTCCGTCTGTCTGTATATATAGGAACTAGTCCCTCAGTTTTTAAGATATCATTTTGAAATTTTGCAAACGTCATTTTCACTTCAAGAAACTGCTCATTTGTCGGAACTGCCGACCACTATAAAATATAGCTGCTATACAAACTGAACGATCGGAATCTAGTTCTTGTATGGAAAACTTTCACATTTGTCAAGATATATTCACGAAATTTGGTACAGATTATTCTTTAAGGCAACAATGTTATCTCCGAAGAAATTGTTCAGATCGGTTAACTATAGCATATAGCTACCATACAAACCGAACGATTGGAATCAAAGGCTTGTATGGAAAACTTTCGCATTTGACATGGTATCTTTACGAAATTTGACATGGATTACTGCGTTAGGTAATAACATAATTTCCGCGATATCAAACTAAACACGTAGTTACTAAACGAAATACATCTGTAAAGGGTATTAGCTTCGGTGCAGCCGAAGTTAACATTTGTTCTTGTTTTTAATAACTTACAAATTGTATAATTATAAATAAATTTTAAGTACATATACTTCTATATGAAAAACAAGAAACAGTTTTAGTTTTTTATCATGTCGTATGTAACCAAGTTGAGGGGGCTTCGAGGGACAGCTAAGCAGTATTCGGTGCGTGCCAAAGTACAATGCTTAAGAAAAAAAAGTACTGTGACTAAACATTTAGAGCTCGTTGGCTATATATTATCTTCATATTAGTATACTTGTATAAAAGGACGTTCGATATGGACGGACGATTTAATATCAAAACTTAGGCAAGATATGCTACTTATTTACATTCCAATATTTGAGGTGGACCAACGGTGATTAACCATTAATTTCAACCTTAAAACGACGATTCATTCGCAATATCCGAGGTTTTTTTTTAATGTTCAAATGCCTTAGAAAAAATTTGGGATCTCATGAACATTTACATTTAAAATTGCTCTCTTGTAGAGCAGTATCGAACCTTAAAATGTTTAAAATTCGAGGGCAACATACTGTTATCCGATTACTATTTACCTAAAA
The DNA here is from genome assembly GCA_027475135.1 of Bactrocera correcta. Classification (NCBI taxonomy): domain Eukaryota; kingdom Metazoa; phylum Arthropoda; class Insecta; order Diptera; family Tephritidae; genus Bactrocera; species Bactrocera correcta. Next base: position 12,584,283 of record CM050323.1, on the reverse strand, counting down.
CCAATCGAGATAGACATAGGGTTATATATAAATAAATGGCCAAGATGGCAAGACAAGTTGAAATCCAAGTGACTGTCCGTCCGTCCGTCCGTGCAAGCTATAACTTGAGTAAAAATTGAGATATCTTCATGAAACTTGGTAGGCGTCTTCTGCGGCAAAGACCGTCATCGGACCACTGCCACGTTCACAAACGCCATTAACAGAATAACTAAGTACTAAACTAAGATATAAAACCTCACTTGACACATGCAATCACAGTGGCAAGGAACACCTGTGGGGAAAAAATATTGCAAAAGGGAGCGTTGCCCCATCCTCTGATAAATTTAATGCACATTTCCACATAAAACATATCAGATGATAACATAAAATTAAATCAGATGATAACCTTGCTCACTTCCCATATAACGGTAATGTTAAAAACTACTAAAAGGGCTATAAATCTATAAACAAATACGCCAGAGACAAGTTTTACCCCCCAGATGGTATGAGAGGGCTCTGTAGGAGGCGGGATAAAAATGGAACGATGGACGTGGCACCGCCCACTTCTATGGGAAATAACATATCTCGGGATCCATCTGACCGATTCCAACCAAATCTGGCAAACAACCACACCTACTTCCCATATAACACAATTTTAAATTCCATTTCAAACTTTTACTTTCCAGTATACAAATAAAGAATGAACTAATATTTCGGGCTAAAGCTTTGCACGAATACTGAATTTGAGATGTACCGATTTTCTGGTTACTCAATATGTGGACCCATTCTTACATTTGATTTTTTACCAAAAATATTGGATGCATATTTGGGCTTAAAATTAATATAATCGGGTAAAAAGTCGGCCTATACCCCATGTACTAACACGCATTATGTAACTGAAGGTAGTTCCCTGGCTTTAATCCTTGCAAGTTGCAGTTGTTCTTATTTGTTTTGCACCGATTTTTCGCAAAGCATCAATTAAAAATATATGTTTTTGAATTTCCTTACTTCTTGATTAAAAATTAAATGCAGAAAATGATAAAATGTAAATTCATGCTTATCGGAAAATTATCTTCTTAGATGACACCTATTTCTGGCTTAATGCTAGTGACAAAATTGTCACTATTGTGGTAAATCAAATCCTCGTCTGTTTGAGGAAATGCAATTGTATCGTCAAAATTAACCGTTTGGTGCGAATTGTGGTATGGGCGGCATCATCAGCGATTATTTCTTTTGAAATGACGCAGATAATTTTGTTACCATTAATAGTGAGCATTATAACCCGATGTTGACCGATGAAATCGACGTGAACGATTTCTATTTCCAACCAGACGCTGTGCCACCTCATGTTTCACGTCTAAACATGGACACATTGGCCGTCAATTGGCCGTTATGAGTATGGGATTTAACGGTACTAGATTATTTTTTCTGGGAATACGTTAAGTCAAAGTTTTATAGCAATGCTCAAGGAGCTTGAAATGCTGTACCCACTCATTGAAAACTGCCATAAACCAATGGAGATGTGCAAACATAACCATGGAGGACATAAAAAAAACATAGATGGCAAACAAAAAAGAAAAAAAACAGAACCCATTTTGACCAAATTTTATCTCATTTTAACATCACGTTTTTCTTTTTGGCAGACCCTTTACATGGAATTCGCTCTGGAAAGTTCGTTTTAAAGACAAGCACATTTTCATTGCGAATTTTGATGTTCGAATTTGAAAATACGGAAGAAATGGAAACTTTTACTGTCTTTTGATACCGTGAATCGATCGAATTGCATGCCTTAATATTCCTCAACGATATGTCCGACAAGTCATTAGCATGCAAAACTTTTTCCAAACACCACTACTTCTTCTTATGGCTCATGAACTAATTTATCAACGTCTGAAATTTCCCAAGTATTTTGTGATGATTAGGGCATATCAAAGCTAAACTTGTAGTAGCTCTCTATCAGAAATAGATACGAACTTTTCAGGTGCCTTATGAGTTATTCGCCATTTTCTATGAAGCATCCGTACACTGTTAAATGTTACTTCGTTAAACTGACAGAGTAAGATAATAGCCACATAGCCTTCACACAACGGGTTCCTTTAAAATTGCATACATTTTTTTAGCATTAACAGTAATATTTTTACCAGATTGTTCAATAAGTTTGGTGGTTTGATAAGAAAAACACAATTTTATGATTCAAAATACACTCTATTATTCAGTCTTACATCCCCTCCCTGAACATTAATACTTTTGTTCCAATGATCATCCAATCTGTGGCTCCCATCCCTGAAGTAAGAATCCGGAAGCTATGCAAAATACGCTTCAACAGCCGTTATGATCTCTTCATTTGATGAAAAATGCTTGTCACGCATAAACTTTTTGAATTCTGGAAACAAATGGAAGCCGCTGGGGGTCAAATCTGCTAAAAACGCTGGATGCTCCAGCAATTCGAACTTCATGAACTTTAGCCAATGTCGAAATGCTCTTGTGACACGGTGCATTGTTCTGATGAAAAAGGATTTTTATCTTCTGCAAACCGGGACTTTTTTCGCTAATTTTTTCCTTCAACTGAACCAAAAGGATGAAATAATATTCGGAATTAATTGTTTCACCAGTTTGAAAGTAATCCAAAAACAAAATTCCTCTCGCATCCCAAAAAACTGATGTCATAATCTTCTTGATCGATTTCAGGACACGAACTCGTTTCGAAGCCGAACAACCAGTTTCAAACCACTCTTTAGCCTCTTGTTTTGAATCAGGATCATGGTGATAGACCTAAGTCTCATCCATAGTGATGAATCGATGCACAAATTCCACTTTGTCCTTTTTAAAACGTACGAACATACGAATTTATTTTTGTTCCATTATTAGCCTATGCAGTACCCATTATGCACAAAGCTTTCTAAAACTCAAATTTCACTTAAAATATGGCTCTTACTGCCTAATGAGATGTGTAGAGCCTCTACTAAAACTCTCGCAGTAAATCGACGACCTACCAAAACCATATCTAGTATTTCGGCTATGATTTCTGATGGTAAGCTAGGGCTTTTAAAAATTTAGACAGTGCAAAATATATCAGAAAGGCTTCTTATTGCTCAAAGTATCCTATTAAGACTAACATGCTCTCCGAAATCAGTATATCCGTTGCTTAGAAGGTCAACACATTTTTTGTCCCATAACGATTATTTTAGGTGACGAATCCATACTATGGAAAGGATCATTGTTTCATCCAACCATTTAAAAAGCAGTAATCGGCAGTCTGCGATTTTCATTTTTAAATCTATAGACTGTCGCATAGCAAGCAGGTCCCAAAATTTTAGTTCGGAGTAAAGTTGTTTGCCAGATGCGAAAGTGAGCATTACTAAGTCCGAATTGTAAGCCGCTTCAATGCATGAGCACACTTCATAGATAAAATTTTTGTGGAACAGAGATGGATGCCACGTCACTGGAATCGGAACATTCTCTCACACACCCCACAAAAAGATGTATGAGCTCAGCTGAAGCACATAATTCGTTTATATTCACTCGTAGTGTCCTCTCATAGATTCGCGTTAAAAGCGTATATTTATCATTTGAAGTTTGTGCATGAATTGAAACCGTCACCCGTGCCAATTTATGCTGAAATGGCTTAGCGTAAGTATGTATGCGTGTGGGTGTGAGACATCGATAATTTTTCAAAGCGATCGTTAAAGTGAAAGTAAGCAAATTTTACATCTGCTGAGATTTTGCTTCCCTTATCATCCATATTATCAGCAAAACTAAAATTCTCACATATGCGCATCTTAACGGTGCTGTGAAAGCTTTGTGTTTGACGCCAAAAAATGGAAATCTCGCCATAAATCATGCGCACGTAATTGGCTTCTATGACGTGCCACACCATTGAGCTGAGAGTACACGCTCCCAAATCGCTCTAGCATCAGCTTTCAATTTTCATTTTCCATTTTTTATGCTCGCGCACTTTACACGAAATTTTCACATTTTATTATCGCTGAAATACAAATTTTACTATGCGCTGGTGCGAGTATTACTTAAGTTCCTTTACTATTTCATCGTTCTTTGGTTCTTTGCGCGCTGTAGGGTTGTAGTTGTGTTTTCACGGCAATTGGGACATAAAAAATCGATGTGATAGCATTTTTACCTCATCAAAATTCGGCAAATCTGGCAGCAGCATCTATTGTCGAGAGTAGAGCAATATCAGAGATGTGTTTTCTTTGCTTAAGTGCATATAAAAATTGTGAATGATAAGTCGTGTAATATGAAAATTTTTTCGTGAATTTAGTACCAATTTCGGGCGACCGGTGTTTCCAGGCAATGCAGCCATTTCACCACTTGCCAAACAGAGCGAGTATTGCCTCGTAAAGACACACCGGTGTGTAATTGTGCCTTCCGTTGACAAGTAAGACAATCGTAAATAAATGTATATAAATCATAGGCACGCCCATAAAGCTGTTACCATCGTGCTGAGAAAGGCACTACTAGTGCACTTAACACTATACTCTTTTCTATATAACAAGGGTACAATTTATTATGACATCACAATGATGCAGAAAATAGTGAAAACTTCAACCGTCGCCGAAAAGAAAAGATAATGTAATTAAGGTCTTCGGCTCGCAACAGTAAATCTTGAAATTTTTGCTGGATGAAAGAATATACTCCGAGAGAGTATTACTGGATGAAATTAGAAGATCATATAGAAAATAGGGTGTACGATAGTCGAGTCTAAGTAACCGGAACCGGAGTGTCAACTCGGCGCCATTTCTCGATATTACTTTAGAAGTGATTTCTGCCGCTAAAACAACAACGTCATTTTGACCATCTAAAGATACTAATTTCGTTAAATCTCTCTAGCGTTAACTGTGATTCAGATGAAATAAAATTTTCAAGAACTGTGTTTGGATGGAATGAAAAGCCTATACGCCTGACAAAATGCGTTAAAAATTAGAAACGCTTGCAGGAAAAACTTCTCCCGTTCCCAAGTCCCTTCTACGATACCTCTAGTAGTGTAAATAACTACATACATTTATTACGGTAAGGAAATGTAGTCTCATTATTTAGTAGCCAAAGGTATCACCGGTTTTTCAAGAAGGTGCAACGTGATTTACATGTTCGATGACATCATTATTTGATGATTATTCACTTGCAAACATTCTTGAAAACTTTCCTTTCTTCTTCTTTATGGGCGTAGATACCACTTATTCGGTTATAGTCAAATTTACAATACCGTGCCAGTCGTTCTTCCCTCTCACTGTTTGGCGCCAATTGGATATTCCAAGTGTAGCTAAGTTCCTCCCCACCTGGTCTTTCTAATGAAGAGGCGGTCTTCCTCTGCTTCTCACGAAGGGTACTGCGTCGAGTACTATCTGATCTGGAATGTTTTCAACCATTTGTACGATCTAGCCAGCGCAGGCGCTGTCTTTGAATTCGCTGAGCTACATATGTCAATATCGTCGTATCTCTCGTACAGTTCATCCTTCCATCCATTCCGGTATTCGGCGTTGGTAATGTGCATGGCACCATACGTTTTCCGCAGCACCTTTCTCTCGAAAACTCGTAACGACGACTCATCAGATGATGTCATCGTCAATGCCTCTGCACCATACAACAAGACAGGGATTATGAGTGACTTGTCGAATTTGGTCTTTGCTCGTCGAGGGAAGACTTTACTACTAAGTCCAAAGTAGCACCCGTTGCTAAGTCTTTCCTTTACTGTTACTAAACTCTTAGTTACTTTAAATGTATCCAGCGTTTGAAAAGCTACGCTACTCCCGTAGTATTTCATTTTGCTATTGCTACCACTCTCACTTTGTGCCTTAGCAGAACAATGTAAAAAAAAATAATAAAAATGCTACCAATACGAGAGCTGTAGCACATGAAATTTTTAACTAGCTCTGCTCTACTACCGCTCCCAATTTTTTGCTACCGCTACGCCAGAGCAGAGCACAGCACTATATTTTTGGCTATTTCCATAGCTATAGTTTTTTACCTGACAAAACTCCGAGCAGGGCAGAGCACATACTTTTACATTGTTCTGCTATGGCTCCCGCCAAAGTGAAAGCGGTAGCTATAGCAAAGCAATAATTGTAGAAATTTTGCTGCTACGGAGTAGTAAATGAAAATCCTGAATGTATCATTAGGAGAAACATAGGAGGTTACAGTTCTAATTGGAGCATTCGCACCACCATCTTCTTCTTAAATGAAAATGCTACCCCCATCATGGCCTCAAAATTTCTTGAACAGGTTGGCTCCGAACCTTTTGAGTACCGAGAACTGACATCGTGTAACCAGAACTACATTTTGTTAAAAACAAATTGGTAAGTAGAAAGACCCCAATGGGCCAGTTTCATAACTTTCGAGCTTCTCTTTAGCAAAATAAATTGTCGACTTTATTACATACATATCTGTAAATATGTACGAATTCTCGTTTATGATAGAATATAATATACAGCGGGCTTGTCTTCCGCAGTTTCCGGCTCGTTTACTTTAATTAATTTGCTATTAATTTAGGGTTTATTGACTGGCAAATATTCGGCCATTGGCAATGAAAAATTGATATTAAGGGTGAAATAATTAGAGGTGCAAAAGAGACAACCTAAATAGTATTTGTCAAATCTATTCTGCCTGAATAGCTTGAAATAGCCCAATAAATAAGACCAGATTGTAAAACTAAAAAAAAAAACAAGATGAGCTTGCACGCCTCTAGCAGCTCGGAAAACTCTAAATAAATTAACAAATATCTCTATATCTCAGTATATATTCAAAGAGAACAGAAAAGCACTGAATTGGCTCTAGAGATTGATACCTTTGTTATATGTATGTGAGCTAGTGTCTTCCAATAAGAGTGATATGATTTCTTTCGAAAACTACATATCAATTATTAAAAAAATATATAAATTTTATTTATTTAATAGAAATTACAATCAAAAAATTTAAGTTCTCAATATAACAACACGACTTCTTTTGCAGGAATGAAGCCGATTAACCAAATTATTGACACTTAGAAGTAATATCATCCCCATTCGAAAACCCGGTATATACAGGGTAGGCCATTTAAAGTTGACCCATTTGTTTCTAAAAAAAAAGAACAAAAGAAAACAATGTTTTTTGTTCATTTCAAAAATAATTTATTTTGGTCTAAGGGGATTTGTTTCAGCTAATATTTAAAAATTAGATCGCGTAAATGGGCACCTTTAGCTTTGACAGCTAAATGCACTCTTTTTTCGACATTTTCCATGACTTTGGCCAATGTTTCCAATGATATGGCGGCTGTTTCACGTCGAATGTTGGCTTTCAGTTGAGCTAAGGTCTTTGGCTTATTAGCGTATACCTTGGATTTCAAATAACCCCACAAATAAAAGTCTGGTGGCGTCAAATCTGGTGATCTCGGTGGCCAGTCAACATCACCATTTTTCGATATCAATCGCCCGGGGAAAAATGGTCGCAATAAATTGATTGTTGGTCGAGCTGTATGGCATGTAGCCCCGTCCTGTTGAAACCAGAAGTTATCCATGTCATTTTCGCGAATAATGGGTATCACAAAATCCGTTATCATGGCTCGATAACGCTCACCATTGACTGTTGTCGTGGCTCCATCATCGTCTTCGAAAAAATACGGTCCGATGATCATATTCGCGCAAACACCGCACCAAACTGTTACTTTTTGGTCGTAAAGAGGCTGTTCTTCAATTAATTGAGGATTTTCGGTGGCATAAAATCGGCAATTTTGCTTGTTTACGCCTCCATTCAACGAGAAATGTGCCTCGTCTGACATGATGAGTTTTCGCCAAAAGTCAAGTTCGTTTTCAGCCATTTCGATGGCCCATTTGCCAAAATTAAGGCGTCGCGGATAATCAGCTGGGTTTAGTTTTTGTGCCATTTGAATTTTATATGGAAACATCTTCAAATCTTTATGAATTATGCGTCGGAGAGTGGTGCGAGAGATGTCTAATTCCTGAGAGCGGCAATAACTCGATGTCGATGGAGTCTCCTCAATACTGGCTCGTACAGCTTCGATATTTTCATCAGAACGTCTTGTGCGTTGTCTGGATGCATGACTGGCATTACTGAGATTACCGGTGTTCACAAATTTTGCGTATAAAGACTTAATTGTGTTCTTAACTGGAGCATTTTTCACTTTTTTTTCGAAACGCACGTTGAGTTAACACAATTGAAAAGTTATTTTGAATATAAAGCTGAACAATTTCAGCGCGTTCTTTTGGAGTGTACTGTTTCATGGTACAAATTGTCTTCGAATGACGCTTCTAACGCGGTATGACATTAGCCGATTTGTCAGCGCTGTTAAAAGTTACAGCGTTGCCAGATGGATCAACTTTAAATGGCCTACTCTGTATGTATGTATAATATATTGAAAGACAAATATCACATCCAGTATATATGAGTAAAAGGAAAACGAGGACCAATTTTGTCCAAATTGAAAAGGAGTTGTGGCATATGTCATACGTAGTAAGCTTTACATTATTTAAATTGTTATATAATAAAGAAACTTGCCTAAAAGTAGATAGTTCCGCACCCATAGTCCAATATGAATTACCCATATTTGGTATGTTATATCATCTTTATCAAATATCTCATGCTTCATATTATTTGAGTAAAATAATATAATATAAATCAGATATTCACATACAGATATAGGTCATATTCATAAGATCGTATAGCACTCATTTTCCTAAATGAATAGACCTTTGTGCCAAGTTTGGTTTTTAAGTCTATTCAAATAATATCGTTAAGAGTTAAAGTCAGTTATTACACCAACTTTGTCAATTAGGATTTCACATAGTCTCATAAATTTATAAGTTATAACGATCTGAAAACACAGCGGTCAGAGTTGCATTTGCGTAAACTTATTTTAGTATACAATCCAACCACAAATTTTTTAAACTGGTATAAAAATGTATGATTTTATGATATAAGGACGTTGTGAATACCCCAAACGTGTCACACAAAATGAATTCAGGGTCTATCCCATGTGAATACCGATTATAGTAGGATCTTTTCTCGTATTAGGCCCACTATTACATATGTAACTTCATGTTTGTATGACGAGGTGCGAAGTAGACAGCAACAGCAATATACTAAACGTGGAAGTAATAGCAAATGCCAACGATCTCATCGTGGTAGCAGTGGCTAAACAATTAGAAGAGCTATGAAATAAATGCAATTAGTGCTTAAATGGTCTACGCCAATGGTTCCCTTCTATAAGTCTGGAACTGGGGAGTACGAAAGAGAAGTTATACTCAAAAGCACTAGGAAAGTGGAAGAATGAATATACCTCACCTTAGGCAGATGAAGTATGTGGGAGTAATACTTTATACCAAAAAAATTTAAGGAACACCTGACGTATACTTCCGATAAAGTTAATGCTCTATTGAGAATGATGGTCAATAGAGGCTGCGTGCGTTTCAGCCGGAGATTTTTAATAGCAAAAGCAATGAGTTCCGCAATATTAATACCATTATGGATATGCCGAACAAATAATTTTAGTGTATAGGCTTTCTGCAATTCGAGTAATACGTGCTTTTCGGACTATATCAACCGACGCTAATGAAGTATTAGCAGTATGTCACCCATTGACATCCAGAGAGATGAACTCGACCGATTATATTAGCTATCAGCGCCTACCGGCAAAGGCAGAGAAGAGGAACAAGAGCAGTAAACCGTGGTAGCAGCGGTGGTATTCCTCATCCAAAGGGCGCTGGACCCACAGACTTACATCGGGCATCTACTCGTTGATAGACAGACGACATGGGCACCTGGATTTCCATAAACCCCAACTACTTAGTGGACATGGGTGCTTTAGGAGCTACCTTTACAGATTCCACAATGACATTAGTAAGAACTGATCGCCTTGTGCAAAGATATAGAAGATTCTGAACGTGTATAATTTTATTGTCCTCGCTTTTCAAATACTAGAGATAAACTAAAAACCACACTCGGTAGTACTTTTACGATCGATAATTCAACGACACTCATGTGTTAGTCGATTGAGAAATGAAAAGCTGTAAGCGAAGCGTCAGCATTCAAAATGACAAAAGTGAGCCGACAGATTAGGCCTCCGTCCACATAATAGAGGAGTGGTAAATGTCTTGTCCCCCCACAAAGTAATACTTAACTGATGGTGCCGTGGAAGAATTTTGAGTTGGGAATAGGTGAGGTTTAGCGGATTAAAGTTCCAATTTCCGGCTTTCGATGCTTCCCCCTACTATAAAAAAAGAATGTTCTTCAGTCGCAAAACCAATTTTCTTAGTAACATGTTGTTAGGAGGAAGGCAATGATTTAGAACTTAATATATGCTGTGTTTCAACATTACAACAGCAGAAGCTCCGGGACATAATCATATTTATCTAGCTTGTAGCTTGGATCAGGCATCAAGTGATTACCAGATATCAATTTCACATAAAGTAATACTTTACTGGAGATATTTATATACAATAAATAAGTATAGAAGAATTGATACATAAATCCTCAGTACAAGGAGACAAATTGCCTGAGTTTGCAAGCCTATTCTTTTTAGAATAAACATTTACATACTTTGAATACCTTTCCTTAGAAGTTGCTGAAAGCGCAGCACTTAGCACTTGGTCATATATTTTAAGAAAAGTGGAAGCGTCCCCGCCTTCCAAAACCTTCAGTGCATAAATCACGTAACCTATTCAAGCTATAACAATTAAACTTAGTAAGAAGATATAGCTTAACATTTGGTGCACAGCTTGGTAAATGCTCCTCAAATATATATATTTTTCCTTTTCAGTCGAATGGGTAATATTTAAAAAACATTGTGCCAACCTTCAAAATTGCCTAGAGCAAAGTGGACGAAGTTTTGACTATTGTTCACCACCGCTCACGTTGCCAACGTAGGTGACCCTCATAACTGAAGAACTACTTCACTGTCACTACACAATTTCTGTACAATATGAAAAACAAGAGTCTAAGTAAGTATGATGTCTATAATATGAGTCAACAATTAACAGAAATTAGGATAGTCAGCTGATATTTTTGACATAGAAATATCATCTAATTCACATAGATACACAGAAATATTTTTCGCCGGTTAAGTTTATACAAATTGCGAGACTACCTTCCAGTCCCTCTTCTTATTTTTAATATTTTAGAAAACTTACTTCGCCTCTTAAACTCTTTCAGGCTTCACGCAAAGAACGAATTAAACACTTTCAAAATAAACACTGCACTTTTTAATTATGAGTTTGAATTTTTTTCTCACATGAATTATGTGACCTCACGTATTTGTACATTTACACAAACACAGGTGCGTACACGTAAGTGCAAGTTCATAGACTACTCATAAATCTCCATTAAGCGGACAGTCTGGCGAGTGTCCCTTTCGAATTATAAATAACAACAACAATGAGTAATATGCAAATTTGTAATTGTTTACCTACGTTTCGCAGCAGGTTTAATTAGTAATATTAACGAGGGTGACAGCACCTGCCTCAATAACAACACCCTCCCGTCGACTCGCCATCTCACTCTCGCACCGGCAGCTCATTAACACGCACAAGCGAAATTTCAGTAATTTCGTGTTAATTGCAGGCAGTAGTATCCATTCACGAATTCATGCTTACTCACTTACTTGGACCCAGACTTACTGGCAGCGTTGTGGCGGCGCTTAATTAAAATATATGTTCGCTTGTCCTTGATCCCAAAACGCGACTAACAGCCGAGACTCGTCCAGACACACACACGTCGGTACATGAGGTCATAAATTCATAATCAAATGTGAAAACATTGCCCTAGTCAAATGTACATTATTTTAAATTCAAGCCACTGCGACACACACGGCATATAAACATTGCTTCGTTTTTATGCGCGAAAAACAACTGAAGGAGTAGGATAAACTACGGGTGGCATGAGACCCCTGAATTGTGGATAATCTGCGGAAACTTCGCAACTTCTCAGCTTGTTGGGGGCTTATTGAAAACCCACAAAGCGTGTGTATAAATAAAGCGATTGGACACAGTGACGTTGAAATCATCACTGCCTCGAATTTCCTGCATAAAACCACATCCATAATAAAAACAAAGCAATTACACTCGGTAACAGGCAATATTCGCACACAAACAGCAATAAATTATACAATTTAAATTACAGCCATATAAATTTGAAGCAACAACAAAGTTGAGAACACGCCCATCGTTGAGACTTCGAAAGCAGTAGCGAGCTCACTCAGCGGGAACAATAAAAAATTATGTATTTCAGAAGCGAGTAATAAAAGGAAAATTTCTTGATAAACAAGACTCTGCGGAGCGTTTTGCCTTAAAAAGCCAAGCAGAGCAGCTGCATTAACCATCAAAGCAAATGCTCTACGAAACCTGCCACCAAACCAAAAATATGCTGCCGAGTTATTTCAAAAGTGTCGGCTTTATTAAAACATAAAGCGATTATTTAAATTTCTGATGATTTGCGATGAGAGCAAAAGCCAGCGTATATTTAAAATAAATCCACTTTTTAAGGGTGGGAAACTTGAACAGTTATCGAGGTGGTTTTTAAATAACCAGAAGGAGTCTTAAAATGGTGGATGTCGACTAGCTTCATATTAATGATTAGTATGCGTGGCAGCTATTTATCTGAGCCACACACAGGTCAAAATGTTTGGCTGTAACGTGGTAAACTTAATATACCCTGCTCAGCGTGTTTTGCTTATTTTGAATTTTCGTTGGGAACTCAAAAGTTCTGTAGAGGATATACATGTATAAATAATGCAAGAATCAAAAGTGTTCAAAATTCATGTTTGTAGGAATCATTGGAATATATGCGTACAATTTTAAACAGATTCTTCCTCAAAAATAAGACAGTTGCTAAGTATTTGGAATGTAGAAAAGAACTACAACCAAATACGCAATGAAATGGATTATAACTTGTTCAGTAATCAGTTTTTGAGTATGTATTATACCACGTGCTTCTCTAAAGACTGATGTCATAATCTTTCCTGCCGACTTTTTCGTCTTTTCACTCTTGAGAACCAGTTCATCTATAACGACTGTCGATTTTACTCCAGTGAGAAATGATGGAGCTATGTTTCTATTGTCACACACCGACCAAAAAAATTCGGATTTATTACAATTAAAAAGCACTCAAACACTTTTCAGAATCAGTTATTCGTTGTTTTTGTTGGATTATGAACTTGCGAGGTACCCACTTTGCGCAGAGCTTGCGCCTCTTTAGAACATCATTATCCTCGGTGCTCACTTCGCCTATTTCCAGCTGAGCAAATATCTTTTCAACGGTGGGTTTCCCTAAGCCCAAATTCAACAGTATTATCCCTCAAAAAGCAATGCTTTATCAACACACGAAATGCTTAATGATTAATTTTTTTTTTATTTTTTTTTTTTTGATTCACAAAAAGCTATATCTCATTAACTAATAGTCATCTATCTATCTATGTATCAGCCACAGTGAAGCGTGGACGGGTTCTTTAGTTTATATATGGGACCTGGTCTACGAAAAGGGGGCTTGAGTGTCAAAAAATCAATTTTTTTATTTTCTTTTTTTTCAATTTTTTTTTGTATTTTTTTTTTTTTTTTTGACTCCTAAGCCCCTTTTCGTAGACCAGGTCACATATCTATATAATCTTATCTATCTCTCTTAATTCTAGGTGATACGTACAACCTTTAGGTGAACAAAATTGTAATACTTTATAGCACATGGTTGCAAGATTATAAAAAATTCTACATATTGTAATTAGAAAATTTGCCATGGATAAATATTAATTAACTTTTTGAAATTAATTTTCAAGTGTTTATTTTTTAAAATATGTTTCCTCGTTGTGGCAAACTTTCAGTTTTAATTTCCCGTTCATAATAAAAAAACATCAGTTTTATATTCTATAATAACACTAAGGAACAGCAATTTCACAAATTTTCTATTAATTTACATAAATAATGCATAAATACTGATTTTTATAATGATAATGATTTTTAAAAAGAACAGAAGTTATTTTTACATTCAAATATTAATATAGTATTCGTATAATTACTACGTGTGATCCCAATTTTGCTCAATTAGGTAGTCGGGCAGCTCGGTCCTCTGCCGTCAGTAAATATGAATAATTTACGAAAAAACATGAGAAAATTTCTTTACAAAAAGGTTTATAGCTCACCAAATCCAATCAAAAAAGTTTTAAATTGAAGACACAAAGTGTGATGGCAATGTGTAGATATACTGAACTCCTAGTAGGGTATATTAAGTTTGCCACTAAGTTTGTAGTACCACGAAGAAAATGTCGGAGAGCCCATAAAATATAAACACAAATGATTAGCGTTACGAGCTTAATCAATATAGCAAACTAGTTTTTGAGATATCGAGTTCTTCTTTCCCTAAGAAGTTGCTCATTTGTTAGAATCACGGAAGTCGGCATTGTAACTGTTGTATAGCACAAATGTAGCAATTGACACTAAGTTCATGTATGGAAAACTTTTTTAATGGACAAGACATCTTCACGAAATTTGGCAAAGTTTTTTACGCAAGACATCACTGGAGTTTCCGCACAAATTCTTCATATCGGACAACTATAGCATATATGTAGCTACCATTCAAACTGAGCTATAAAAATCAAGTTGCTGTATGAAATACTTTTTTATTTGTGAATGGATTTAGTTTCAATGCACCGTACATACTATATCTTAATACATTTTCGGAAGAATAATAAAATTGCTAAAGTATGACTATTTTCAAATTGTCTTAAGTTAGTTTAAATTTTGATAAAATGTTACTAGTAATCGGTTTACCGAGCTTGTGTGATATTTTCCAGAAAACACACGATAAAATAACGGCAAGCAATATAATTGCTGCCACACGCACATACATATCGATTTTAGAAATTTAGGTGGCCAAAAATTTTTACAGATAATTTTTACTATTATAACGCTTTTACTAGCTTCACCTGTATGTATGTATGCAACCTTTTCCTTTTGTAATTTGAGTAAAAATATCTTGATGAAATTTAATACATACATATGTACATATGTTCTTTGGTTTCCAAGAAAGACCGGAAATGCAGATTGTTGTACTTGGACAGCTGCCACGGCCACAAAACGCCATTAAACGAAAGCCTGTAGAGTGGCATAACTAAGCACTAAGGTACTCATATAAGCTAAGGCAAATATAGCAAACGCTTCTGTGTTTGGTTCAGCTGGTAGTGGTAGTTCATTTTTTTACACAAAATGGTCATACTTTGATGTTTTTTGTTTGTCTAATGCTGCTTAATACTGGATCTGAACTCAAAAATAATGTACTGTAAATTTCAGGGTTGCAATGGCCGCTAAAAA
This sequence comes from Bactrocera correcta, assembly GCA_027475135.1. Lineage (NCBI taxonomy): Eukaryota > Metazoa > Arthropoda > Insecta > Diptera > Tephritidae > Bactrocera > Bactrocera correcta. The sequence continues at coordinate 12,569,008 of CM050323.1, read as the reverse complement.
ATTTTCTAACATAATTCTCCAGAAAAATAGTTATTGCAAGCCTCAGCTGCCTTTTCGAACAAATTTCTTATTGATATTGCACAGCTTGCCATCGATCATTGTCATTTTAAATATCTATCCAAAGAGAAATTTTTTCTTATGCAATTTCACTTTTGTACGCAGCATATTTAACATAACTTATTTCCTTCTTTGTTTCATTCCCCTTTTTGGTCTACAACATCTCAGCTGACGGTATAAGGTTTTGCCATAGAATTTTTTCTTACTTTCCCACAAGTTATTCTACGTGAAGGAAAGAGCAAAAAAAAAACATATTGGAGTCTGTCGTCTTCGAAACCTTGCATAAATATATTTACCGTGCGATTCTGTAACGTGAAACAGTCTCAAGTCTCTAAATTTGAGATTTTAAGTTAGAGACAACTTTTGAGACTTGAGACGATTTTGCTATTCTGTAAGTGACAGTCTAAAAATCTATTACATTTCATTATTCAGAGATGTTTTTACACTTGAATGAAAATAAATATGTCGATAACAAATATTAAAATTTCTATAACATAGTCAAAAACCGTAATTATCCATAAAAATAAAAATTATTGTTGACTTTGTTTCATAATATTTAAGAAATTTATGTAAAATTGATTTACATTTAACCTTTTCGTGTTTTTATATTTACAAAATATAAAAAAAATGACAATCGATTAATATCTATTATGATCCCTATTCAGTATATTCAAAATGGCAGCAAGAGTTCTTTTTAGTTTGTGACCTGTTAACTATCAAGTCTCAAATTTGAGTCAATATTTTGAGACTAACGCTAGAGACTGGTTAGTGAATAGTAACAGTCACAAATTGGGACTTTACCTCAAAATGTCTCAAATAGAGACTAGAGACTGGTTACAGAATCCCGCTATTAGTCAAATTATTTTCAAGGAATACCGTTCATCGCTAAAGGAACAGAGGATTTCTTCGAACTCGTAATTATATTGTCATTTAGGCATTCTTTATATAATCCCTGGGTAGTTAACATCACTTTTTTTTGCTTTGAGTAAAAGATCATACCAGGATTAAATTGATTTATTTATCTCTCTATTAATTTCATTCTGTCATAAATCATTTTCATATATTTAAAGTTTAGACCCTTAAGAACATATCCTCCAAAATTATTTTAAGAGCTACAGTTACTTTAGTGAAGCAGTACCTAGCCCGGTTCGGCCGTATCGAATTTTTCAAACGGGTTTTTCTCGAAACTACTTTTTTCCACACGGTACCGGCATTATCTCAAATTCTATACTACCGATTTACTTGAAATTTTGTGTAAACCTTCTTTATATAATCCTTTATTGTTCCTACCAGCATCGTATCCAATTTTTTGTTTTTAATACTTTAAAAAAAGATCAGGAATTTCAAAAAAAACGTAAAAAATGATTTTTATTTTCAGGCAGTCGCCATTTTTCAAAAAAAAATTTTTTCGTGCTCCCGGACCATAACAGCATCCTTACTGATTAAGAATTTCTTTTGATTTTTTTTTTCAGACCACCAGGAGGGTATCAATGTCACCAGAATGCGCCCCTCTAATTATTTTAATTTTTAATATTTTTTTGTAAATTTTTTTTCTGTATCCTTAAGATATCATAAAAAAATGGATAGTAAAAATATTTTTTGGTTTTTTTTTTTTAGATTAAATAAAATTCAAAAAACTGCCCAAAATTTGATTTCTAGACTAGAATACTCCCTTAATTTCTGTTCATTTTTTAAGCTAATTTGCATTCCACTGCAAGTATTGAAATGTTTTTGAACCTTCTTTTTGCCTATAGGGTAGTTGTTTAGTTCTCCCACTACAATCTTTAAATAATTTTGATGACCAGTTCGGTCGTTTTCCAACATTTGTCGAAAGTTAGGAACGTTCACACTTAAGGAACGCTTAACAAATTCTCATTATTTTCTATGAGAACCATTTTTTTTTTATAGATGTCTTAAAATACTCAAATCTTTGCTTCAAATTAGTCTATCATCAGGTGTGTCTCACCATAACAGGCTAAAAAGTAGTTATCTGCATAATTTAGTTTTTCATTCAAATTGTTAAAATCTTGCAGTTGAATTTTATCGCCAGAGTTACCCGAAGCCAAAAAATATGCACTTTATAAAAATGCAAACATTTTAAATGCTATAACTTTTTAAGAAAGATTTTATTTTTTTATGACTTCCAATCTTATAAAACCTTTGAGTTGGACCGCAGCCATCCGTTATAAATCTGGTTCACTGATCAAATTTTTCGGTAAAAGACAACTATAGGTTCCACGCCCATCGTCCACTTTCAATCATGTGGCCCCTGTTGCTATGATTCCCTGTACCAAATTAGAGATTTATATCTGAGTTTAGTTCTTCGCTATGGCAGTTTATAGGTTTTCGGTTAATAGCGTTTTGTGGGCAAGCAGACAGTCATCCGGATTTCAACTTTTCTCCTCATACTGATGACTTATGACCCTATATGGTATTATAGTAACGTGACATGCGTCGAATAACATTCAGAATGAAACGATGACTAAACGTTACAATATTTTTTTTTTGTCTTCAACGATATTATGTGGTTAAGTTTCATCCACATTGCATATATTAAATTGATAAGAGTATGTTTTGACACTGTAAACCAACCAAAAGCAGCAACCAATGCTCATACTCATTTGATACCGGTATGGATAGGTCAATAACTGATAAGGTTATACCAACCGCAAGTATGAAGTAAGTAAAAGTATGCTATGAGAGTGTATACTAAACGGTTACGATTCCATTTTATGTAATCCAGAGCAAAATTAATTAACTGCTTCGTATGTGCGTATAAATGAGAATTGAAATCAGGAAAACTGTTAAGTACATAAATTATTGAAACATTCTAGTTTCATATTCACGAATAACTCAACATTTAATTATTTCGGTTAAAAGACACTTACACATTCTACTCGAATATGGCAAGGATATACCCATGCAAGTGTATGTATGTGCGTTGTAATATTATATTTCCTACTATATTATACAATATATACAAAATTCGACTAGAGTTTCTCATTAAAACTTTTTACTGTTATTGTGTCATAAATAATGAGGGGCTCTGCTTTTTAAACTTTTAAAATATTTCATTTGAACAACTTAACAATTACTGACAAATAACATATGTATGATTCTATGACTATTTTTCGCATTCTCTAAAACGTGCAATATACAGTTTTTTATTTATGGTATAAATTAAAACACATTTAAGGGGGTATTCTGGTCTAGACGCATGAATTTTATTCATTTTTTAAACTAAGATAAAAAACATGAAAAAACATTTTTACTATACATTTTTTTATATTTTTTTAAAGACATTTTAATAATATAAAAAAAATTGCAAAAAAAAAACCAACATTCACCGAGATAAGGGCCGGTGGAGTGGGAGATTCAAAAAAAAAACGGTGCGTCCTTGTAGAGATCTACAAGGATGTGGATATCTACACAAAACACAAGAAGATTCTTCATTAGTAAAGATGTTGTTATCGGGTTGACCACTATCAAATAAAAAAATAAAAAAAACAAACAAACAAATAACAAAATGGCGTCGACTTGAAAAAAATTTTTTTTTCCCGATTTTTTCGACCTTTTCGAATTTTTTAAAAATATTTCAAATCAAAATTTTTGGAAATCCATGGCAGACACGATAGAGCATTGTATAAAGAAGATATAGTATATACCAAAATTCAATCGGTTCAGCAGAACTTAAGATATCATGTCAACCACCTCAAAAAATGAGTTTCGAGAAAAACGCGTTTAAAGTTTACGAGATAATTCGAGTGAACACAGACGCCACGTCACAAAATCGACTGTATCTCCGAAAATAAGTCGAATTTGGAAAAATCCTTCTAAGGTCATGTTTTTGAAAATCTAAACTTTCAAAATATGCAAAAAAAATCGGTTTTTCAAAAATCCTAGAACAGAATACCTCCTTAACAAGTATTTAAGAAGCCCTATTGATGGAAATACCATAACAACGAAAACATTCATTGCCAGTGAAAAAGCTATACTCTATGTTGAGGCAAACGGGTGGTTAATTATTTGAGTCTTTCGCAATAATTAAAATGGTCTAAAGTATGCATAATAAAGCATATATCATTGAAGCTAGCTCATAGAATACTTACCCATATAACCGTACTCGCTTGAGCGAGTTCAATTTTTTTATTTAAAAAATTACTTAGTGACATTTGGTATGGAATATTGCTCAAAGCGTCGATGCAACCACAGAACAAACTGACCGATCTCAAATTCTTGTATCCAAGCCTAGTTGCAACCGAAGTGTATCACTATGAGAGTGTGGGGATGATCGAGTCCCATACATTGCAGTCAAGACTTCATACATAAATATCAGCAGTATTCGCAGGAAAACGACAGTGTCGGTGCAGTTATATGCTTGCTCGAATATCCCCTAAGCCAATCTATGAGATTTATAACAGTTCTTGGCTTGATTCGTCACTTTTCTTGCTAATAGAAAACGACTAAATTCGTCGATAACGTTAAATTAATGCTGACCTATCAGAATCTACTTGATCACTCTCCAGTTGTTAGCTTTGGAACAACACTTATGACCGGGACTTCAAAATAGTGCATTATTGAGCAAAGCAGGACTTGGTCTTAGTATCCTTTCCTACAACATATAAATAATTAATTATCGTAAAATTGAAAAAAAGTTAAATCCGTCTTTGAGAATTTCTTGGTTACCTAATTTAATTTTCCGAACACTCTGTACAAAAATAGGAGCAGCCACTCTGGCAAAAACTGACTTTTACTTCATTTGTGTCACTCATTAAAGTCGTCTAGCTGCTGGTTTTTGTTCCACCTGAATTGAGTAAATAGCTCGCTCTTGTAACGTTCTTAAGAACTGTGCTTTAATCTCCAAGCACGAGTACATTTGGGAACAAGCGTCTGTGTGGATTCCAAGCACTTTCAGAATGATTTATTAATTATACAAATCAGTAACCTGTAGGGATATTTTAATGAGCATGTCACTGGGCTGTTTTTCGGCAGTTCGCAAGTACGATGTTCCATATTTTTTATATTTCCTAAAAGCACCGAAGGAGTCAACTTGAATTCACGAATTGCACAGTTTAACTGAAAATTTTCAAATCATTATTTCCAAGTTATTTATGAGCGGACCAAGTGCGAGTTTGTTGTAATATTTCCTACAAGGTACACAAGTGAGACCAACTCCACTGATATCCATATGTGCAAACCCACTTATTTAATAAGTTCTTTACGTGCAATTAATATGCAATTAAGTTGTCACTGTCATAAGTTTGCCCTTTACGTATGTAGTAAGTGTAATGCCTTTTGATATTTGCCCAATTAATTTCGCCTGTTTATTTGCAAACGGATTAAGGACAAGGTTACAAAAAGTTGTCCTTTCCGCCCGTAGCGAAGTTGCCATTGAAATACATACTTAGCAAAAGTGGTAGAATTGGGAAAATATGGTCTAACACAGGCGCACTCTCATACGTATTTATCTATGAACACACACGGCCCTCTGACACCCAGCCAAAGTGGAACGAAATTGTCCCTTCGGGAGCAAACGACGAAGGAAATTCGATTTACCATAATAGAATCACTGATTTAGTTGAGAAATTGTTGTGGGAATAACTAAATAATATTCTGGGTTTTATTAGTAGGCATTTCTTATAAATGAGCGTATGAAGCTCTAACAAAAACACAACACTGCGCCGACCACTATCCACAAACGCTCATCATAACCGCCTTCGTCATCCATCATTGCGTTCATGCCTTATTCAAAGGCGCCGCTCACTTCCCTACGAACACCAACAACATGGGTGTTCACGTGAAGCAACAATAAACAATGGGCATCTGAAACATTCATCACAGTTTGTCTACCACGGTCACAGCGAAAGCAAGGAAAGCTGGGCCGAAGCAATGAATTTCATTACGACACACGGACCACAGCCTCAAACATGGTTCGACGCATTAATGGACTTTTTATTGCTGCTGATTTTTTATTATTTACGCCACTTATCGTTGTCAAAGTTCATGGAATGTCGTGTATGCTCGTGTGCCAGAGGCTTCGGCAAAAACGGTCGGTGCGTTAACAAATTTTGCTTTTATAAAAAGCCAAGGAATACTTTTAGGCGTTGCACAGTTGTTCTTATTTGTCCCATGTCTGTATGTGTAAGTGCGAAGAATGTTTTTATAGAAACCCTGAGTGTCTCATTTCATTTATTTTAACGCATGCAACTTGTTGAATTTAATTTTATGGAAGTAAGAAGGATCTGAAATGATGAGATTTGGCAAATACCATCAAATAAATGCATACAAGACAACTTCCAAACATCTTGGAAATATAGCAAATGCGTTGCGGTATTATACAAATATTGCAATTGTTTCTATCACTTTAAAGGAGTCCTCTTACCCTGCGGTTTGAAAAAAATAGATTTTTTTTTGTTTTTTTTTTTCCTAATATAAATGTAACTAAAAACATGATCAATTAAGGATTTGATCAAAGGATGTGGGTTTGAAAGATATCAAGCCGAAATCCTACCTCCGAAGTGGCAAAACCGTCGGGATAATGCTGTAACGGTCAGTTGACTTACGAGTACATTTGACTTTGTTTGAGCTTGGGCTTCCTACTTACTGCCATAGACCCCTGAATGCATTTTTTCATAAGAGAAACTTATGTGAATGTTATTGCAGAATGCCCAATGCACTCAGACATCAATAACCTTGAAAGTATGGGGATTAGCTGGATATATGAACTGTTGGAATTAAGCGGTGTGATCTCCACTAGTTGGAATGCCGAACAGTTTAGCTCATGCGGACTGTCTCCTCGGCGAGTATCGTGGTGATTGTGGTTTAATTGCCGAATGTGGGTGGAGTTTTTTGATAACTAAATGTGAGTTGCATTGTAACCGGATGTTCACTCTGATAATTGGTAACGGAAAATGCCTTGCTTTTTGGTGGCCTAACTTAATGGTAATTTAAAACAAAATAATACATCTAGAACCGATATTGGATTATGTTTGACAATAATAAGATTCGAAAGATGGATTTTGTAACGTAATAGTGCATATACCCTCTGATCGAATTTGGCTCGGATTGGTTTGAAATGCGCGCACAGATCGGATCGATAAAATCTTTGCATGATTTTTTGGTGGAACTGTTCTTTGTTCCCAAAGAGATTAACGGGTGATTTTTTTGAGGTTAGGATTTTCATGCATTAGTATTTGACAGATTACGTGGGATTTCAGACATGGTGTCAAAGAGAAAGATGCTCAGTATGCTTTGACATTTCATCATGAATAGACTTACTAACGAGCAACGCTTGCAAATCATTGAATTTTATTACCAAAATCAGTGTTCGGTTCGAAATGTGTTTCGCGCTTTACGTCCGATTTATGGTCTACATAATCGACCAAGTGAGGCTACGTAAATAAGCAAAATTGCCGCATTTGGGGTGAAGAGCAACCAGAAGCCGTTCAAGAACTGCCCATGCATCCCGAAAAATGCACTGTTTGGTGTGGTTTGTACGCTGGTGGAATCATTGGACCGTATTTTTTCAAAGATGCTGTTGGACGCAACGTTACGGTGAATGGCGATCGCTATCGTTCGATGCTAACAAACTTTTTGTTGCCAAAAATGGAAGAACTGAACTTGGTTGACATGTGGTTTCAACAAGATGGCGCTACATGCCACACAGCTCGCGATTCTATGGCCATTTTGAGGGAAAACTTCGGACAACAATTCATCTCAAGAAATGGACCCGTAAGTTGGCCACCAAGATCATGCGATTTAACGCCTTTAGACTATTTTTTGTGGGGCTACGTCAAGTCTAAAGTCTACAGAAATAAGCCAGCAACTATTCCAGCTTTGGAAGACAACATTTCCGAAGAAATTCGGGCTATTCCGGCCGAAATGCTCGAAAAAGTTGCCCAAAATTGGACTTTCCGAATGGACCACCTAAGACGCAGCCGCGGTCAACATTTAAATGAAATTATCTTCAAAAAGTAAATGTCATGAACCAATCTAACGTTTCAAATAAAGAACCGATGAGATTTTGCAAATTTTATGCGTTTTTTTTTTTAAAAAAGTTATCAAGCTCTTAAAAAATCACCCTTTATATACCAAATAATAGTAGTTTTGAAGCTGATTGTTTACGACACGGAAAGTTTGTCTGAATATTTTTACCATGAAAAAAAGTTTAACGGCCAGTTTTCTAGAAACTTTGTGTTTGTTAGGAATCGGGGCTACGGATTTGTTGCAAAAATGTTTAGAGGAGTGTACTTTTCCACAAACACAAGCATAAATAAAAAAGTGTAAATAAAAAAAATTCTGGAGGCCAAAAAAACCGAGACTTGAAACAAGTGTATGGAAAATTGTTTTAAAAACGATAATAAATATTTGTGTGTAAGCTAGAACGCTTTAGTGAGCGACCAAAAAAAATAATAAGCGTCTATAAAGAAACTTGAAAATTAAGGCATCGTACTAGGCCTCCCAAAAACCATCGACATACAAATAAAAATATTTAGTAAAATTTACTCAAAATTCAGCATTTATTCGCCATTCGCTAACAAGAAACATCATAATTGATTATGAAATAAGGACTCAGTTTTAAAATTTTATTTATGGTATCACCTTTCCTATCGTATAATATTAAATGGGAAGAGATAATAAGAGGACAGTAAATTTTTGTTTTTAATTTTTAATTACAAAATCTTTTCGAAAAAAATTAAGAGTTTATAGTATTTTTTGCACCCTTTAGCGGGGAAGTGACTAATTAGGTCGCCCAACTCAACTGTTTATAAATAATTTACAGATTTCCCTATATCATACATAAATATACGCCATTAGTTGTTGAACAGATGGTTTAACTTAAAGCTAATTTTTCAAGGTCGACAATCGCTTTGACATAAGTATATACATACATTACGCAAATAAGAACACGCAACAAATTTTTGCATCCAAATTAATATTCTTATTTTTTGTTGCGAAACTGTGGCTAAAGCGAAATATACGCAGAAAACCACAACACCATTTGTTAGACCCTTTTTGTGAATAACGCGCTTATCGAGTTATAGCCTTTTTAACGGCTAATTGTTTGTTATTAAATTTTATCGAATGAGCGTTCAAAATTTAAACCTAGTTGTATTCCAACTCTTCCTGTCTCCCTCCTTCGACACTTATGTTTGTTTATTCAGTGTTGGCGCAAAGTCTTTTCGCTGGCTATTAAATCTTGGGTAGGGGGGAAATTACATAGCATTCAATTATTAATTCGGAGCAAGTTTCTCTTGGGTGCGCGAACTAGATGGCAAACGAACTAAAAGAGCAATGTACCGGTTAGCCTCTTTGCCGCCATGTCTCCCTACACCACGTGACCATGAAGACGACTTTTATTTTAAAATACATATTTACGTATGTATACATATATCGGCATAGCGCCGGCCGTGCAAAGAGGGTCAATTTTTGGAGTGGCTAGGGGGCCTTGTGGGGCGGGATGCTTTTTATCTGCGTCTCATTCGCAACCAGCTTCCCACAATCGCTTTGCTGCCGTAACTTCTGTTCCGCTTGTTTGGATTTGCACGGTCTTGTTTTGCTTTTTATTGTTTCGCTGTGGAGGAAGCGCACAGAAAGGAGTAATTTACTGAACAAAAGAAAATTCTTTTATTAACTAATTAGCTTACTTTTTACTCAACACTTTGCACGCCGTCGGCCAGCCCTCCGACAGGACCAATTCACTCGAATTGATTCGCCTCGTTGCGGCACCAGCAACAGAAGCCACCGCAGTGAAGTTCAGACAACCGAAAGGAGAAAGCACAGAAGCGCCATATCAGGATATCTGGCAGCGCTCCGAAGGACAGCCGACAAATGAATGAATGAAAAGGGCCGATTCGCTCAGCCACCACAGCTTACTGCGTCTATGGCCACAACAATTCGACAAAAAGATACATAGATACAAATATATTACAGCAGAAGTTCTTTTGAAAATGGGAATTGAATCACTTGCTTTGATTAAAGTTGAAAAAGAAAATGAAAACGAAAACGAAAACGCAAATGAAAAGGCTAAACGCTTCCACACCAGATCCCTTCTCCAAATTTATGGCTCTACATACGCGTGTGGGAGAGGTGGGACGGCACGAAAATTTATATGAAATTCAAACACGAGTGCGGTGGCATATAACAGAGTTGCTGTGCTCAATGGGAGCCGGTTGCTTTTGCATTTGTTTAATATTCTTGAAATGGATTTGCTGGCTCACATGTAAGAGTTGCTTTGGCGAGGCTGGAACGCGCAACGGTCATTGGCAACCTCGTTTGTTTCTTTTCAACTCGCAGCACACATCGACTAAATAAACTCTGAAAAGGGTTAATTCGGTTAATTACAGTTTTTACATTAATTATTTGGCCTTTTCTTGTTTGCGCTTCTTTCAATTGGCTGCCAAAAGGGGTACGAACATTTCCAGCATATTTTCATCAAATTCAATACCCATCCGGTTGGAAGTCATTGCGTTGAGTGTGTTTTGTCTCGACACTCCGAATTTTATGACCTTTTCAAGTTAAATAGCAGCGCAGCTTAAAAACCAATTGTAACTACAGTAGCCAGCAATAAAAATGCAACAATATATTTTGTCTGAAAAATTTCTTCTAACATTACAGACAATTCATAATTTTTTTTGTATTTAATAAAATTTTGGTGTAACACGCGTTGCATTTTATTTATTTGCTACTGTATTGTATCGTGAAAATAGTCACTTTATTTCTTACTTATTTATATTGCATGTATTCATGTTTATTGGTTTAAAAATTGTTCAACACATTTGCATAAATAGAAAAGTTGGACGTTAAAGTTAGAGTTTTATAATCGGTTAATTGGATCCTTCACAAGAATATGCTTTCGGCCTGTTGCCAATCTTATAATAGTAATAAACGTATCTTATCAGCTTTGTTCACCTTGGTTATAACGGGTGATCTTTTAGAGGAACTTTTTTCAATTGCCTTTTTTAGACCGATCACGTGTGAGTCGTGTCA
>CM050323.1:12538725-12556962 GCA_027475135.1 Bactrocera correcta | reverse complement strand
AATCTGTAATGGCTTTTATGCTTTTGCATCATGGAAATAGTGGGCCACCGCTGGAAAGTTTTCAATCACTAGTAATAATTGTCCGGTCGGTGAATCCGCGAAAAACTGAAGAAGTTTATAAAATTTCCCAGTTTCAAATTTTTGATGAGGTCGCCAGCTGTTTACATTTCTTAACTCAAATCAGTGAAATTAGGTTGTCAAAAATCTCCCTTTGCCTCCTTGTCTTTGAATTTCGCGCCTATGTATAAAGCGCTACAGAGCTCGTATCTGGCAATACTTTGAAAGGTCTTGACATAACCTACAAAATGACGCTATGTATAATTAGTTTGGATATTGCGTTCAACAGTTATAGGCGTGTAAACATGGAGTTCACTAACCTCGAAATTCGCGCTATTTTAAAGTTTTCCTTCGTAAAGCTTAGTATCCAGCTCTTAAGAAATATAAAAACTTCATATAAAAAACGCTTAAGAAACGGTCAAGAAAAATTCCTGCGATAAATTTGCTTGTGCTAGTATGCAATTCTAAAGTAATTTAATACTAATTTTTAATACTTTTTTTTTTAATAAAATGCGAATATGGTAAACCTGGTTTTGCGAAGAAACTTCAAATCAACAATTGTTTCTTGAAGGAAATTCAAAGTAATCGTTAAATTCGTCCTAAAATAGTTAAAATCATTATTATGAAGCATATTTCATTTTGAAATGTGGTGTAAAACTTACCAATCATCAACAACATTCATTAAATCGCAAGGAAACTATTTAGGTTATTACACACATATTACGCACAAAGTTTATTTTCTTTGTTTATTCTCTCTTGCTCTTCTAATGTGGATCATTCACAATGTGTAACCAGCTGTCAAAACTACTTGAAGAAATAATGTTTTTTTTTTTCTTGAGCAGCTGGATACAAACCTTTAAGGGCAAATCCGCTAGAGAAACATTCCGTGAGATTAATGTTGTTTTGGGGTATGGTACTCTATCACTTTGAACTGCAGACGAATGGTTTCGACGATTCAGAGCGAGTGAAAAAAGACACCATGGATAAGCCACCCGGCGGAAGGCCTGTGACGACGAATACCGATCAAATCATGGAAAACATCGTGTTAGACCGGCATGTGACATCTCGTGACAACGCCCAGAAGATGGAAGTTAGTCACCAAACCATTTTAAACTATCTGCAGAATGCTAGATACACAAAAATGGTTGATGTTTGGGTGCGCATGATTTGACAAAGAAGAAAAAACGTTAACTTCGGCTGCACCGAAGCTTATATACCCTTCACAGGTGATTTCTTTTAGTAACTATGTATTCAGTTTATATGGAAGCTTTATGCTATAGTAATCCGATCTGAACAATTTTTCCATGTCAAATTTCGTGAAGATACCACGTCAAATGCGAAAGTTTTCCATAAAAGCCCTCGATTCCGATTGTTCTACTTGTATGGCAGCTATATGCTATAGAAAATAACACCGGTCAACAAAAAAAAATATTTTTTGGGGTTTCTGTTCTCATGATTGAATTCTGTTCTAGACATTGAAAAACATTTAAATATTATTCTTTAGTTCTTTAAGTTTGCTTTGGGCTGATCTACATCGATAAGTATATTTTCATATATAATATATAATATATTTAATATGTCGAAAAATTGCTCTTATTTCTACGAAAGCAAACTTTAACCGGAAAAAACAATTTTTCTCATTTTCGTCATAGGAGAAAAAAAAATTAACATGTAGATGTCAGACCCAAAAATTGTGTTGACCGGTGTAATCTATACCAAATTTCGTGAATATACCTTGCCAAATGCAAAAGTTTTGTGTAAAGTTGAACTCGAAAGAGGCTTGTGAAAAGTGGCTGTTCAAGTTCTTCGCAAATAAGGAAGGGGCATAATGAAGTTGCCGTCAAGATGGAAATAGATTATTGAACAAAACGACACTTAATTGAACTAAATCCGATCACAGTAACACTTTTTATAAAGCATTTAATAAAAAGCAAAAATAGGGAAAGGAAGAAATTTGACAACCTAATATATAGATAACAATCAAAGTATATCTAGGAAAAGAAGTCTTAGGAAGTCTTCTCGTTTATTAGCGTAGACACCGTACGCGGTTTTAGCTGAGATTACTGCTGCGAAGGGCTGTTGTGTAATTTTCATTTGCGGCGTTCTTTTACATAATGAGTACCAAAAACAGCTCACAACCTTAGGGAAGGGTGATTCGCATTCAAACGGATGTTTTATGGCTTGGTCTAAGGCCAAAAGTTCAGCTTGAGCAATATTTAGAAGAATTGTTTCTGGATGGATTATTTTCCAAGGTATAGCTCCAATCTCCGTCCAAATTGTTCAGATCGGATCACTATTTCATATAGCCGCCATTCAAACTTACTTATAAGCATCAAAATAAATGTCTTTTTATATATTTTTGTGCTACAAAAAATGCTTTGCTGAAGGGTATTATAGCTTCGGTGCCGCCAAAATTGACAATTCTTTGTGAATTATAATTTTTTTACGAAAGTTTTAATACCTTTCATAGTCCATGATCTATTTAAAGCACAACGTTATTGTCATTATTGTCAAGGGAAAAGTACTATTATTCCATGGAAATTCCGAAACCTTAAAATAGTCTGTTGTTAAGCATCTCTTCTGTTATAAGAAGCCTAAAGTAGTTAGTAAATGAAAATTAAGCGATGACTTCAGCCATGACGTAACTAATATTAACATAAACTCCGAAATACTATATAAACTAGATTTCCTAAACAAAAAGCCACATATATATACAACTCGATTCATTTATTTATATTTAGGAAAATCCATTTTTGTAGCATCTCTTGGTAAAATATGTAGCATAAAGATATATAAATAATATTTGTGGTCGTTTTTTTTTTTTTGAAAATGAAATTGAGAAAATCGATGCAAGCTAACTTATGTATATAGACAGGACAAACACCAATCTAAACTACGCACTTCATCACTAAATTCTCAAAGTGGGATTTCGTTCTAAATTTAAAAGGCACACAAGTGTTGTTGAATATTCCATTATTTTCGCTGCTCATAACTCTCTCACCAGCGAAAATATTAATAGGACTTGAATGTCATTACCAGTTTCGTATAAATTTTGTAATTACCCGCGTTTGCACGATCTCTACTCTCTGGTTTTGGTAAGCCCGCGGTATATGCTCTCCTATATGAGCATCCAACCATTCAAACCAATCACGTCATTCAATCCATTCACGCCACTCACGAAGCCAAGCCGCTTATAGCTATGTAGCCATGCCTTTGTGGCGTCACGTGTGCAACACGGCAGAAACGCGCAACGCTAGCCAATTTGGCAGCGCGAGCCGCGGAGGCGTCACTACTTACTGGTCGCCATGAGTGCTAACGATGGGAGTGCGGTGTGGCGTGTTGTTTGGCAGCGCAACAGGCATTTAATTTCACTACAAACTGTGGCACATCCATTATGTCACTTTAAAGTTGTGACGCTCTTAGGAAAAAGTTAGTGATTCATGTTTTCAATACTTCAACAAGTTGGTACTCGTAGTTGTTTAGTGTTCTCAGCACATTTACATGCCTGAACATGTGTATGGATGTCCTCATTTTTGTTGGTTAATGTGCACATGCAACTTTGTGCTCCCTTTCGTCATCTGTTGTTGGCAGTCCGTTGGCAAGTGGAAGCATTAAAGTGACACCGACGCTATTGCCCAGCAGCATCGGCAGTTACCATCAGCGCCGGAGCAAAGTGCTCTCAACACACTCAAAAAAGTTGGTACACTGGTGGCCAAGCTGAAAGTGACCAAAATTATTGTGTATAAAACCAGTTATTGTTTCTTTATATTTAGTCGTTTATTTGAGTTAACTTTTATTAAAAACCGTTGACGGTAGGCCTAGGAAACGAGCTATTGGGACAGTTTTAGACCAAACGGGGAAGGTAGTTAAGCATTTTGATTTCATTGGGCGGGCAAAGAGGTGACTCCAAAGGCCAAATGTTTTGCATGTCAGGGTGTATTCTGGATACAAATAATAAGTGCAACTTGATCAAAATGATATACTATTTTAGAGGAAAACCGCACAGAAGCTTACTCAATACTAATAAACAATTATCAAAGAAAGAAAAAAAGCTTTTGTGACTTGAATTAAGTTAGTTGGAGAGAAATTATTAGATATATTTTATTCACTAGAACATTTCGTAGAAGGGGTACGGAGGGGTACGTTTACACTGAAACCATCGCTAAAAAAAAACAATTTATTTTGGCAAAGAATCGAAAAACTCGATTTTGGAAAAGTTGTGGTTGGAATGCTACGCAAGAGAGGTATATAGTATACTACTCACGTTTTTAGTTAAACTTAATATGAAAACTTTCAGGCGTCGAACGAAGGAACACGAAATAAAAATAGATCAAATTAACGATCATATTAGAGCATCTCATGCTGATGTCATAGCGGAAGCGCGAAGCGATAGACTGAAACGATAATAGTTCAAACGAAGACCGATGCTATAGGATGTCAGAGAGAAAGCGGAAAATCGAAGTGGGCTGCTGCATGGCTTTTTGAGATGAAGAGGTCTATACTTTGAAAAGTGTGGTTACCATGCCTTTGGAAATATGTGACACATGCATCGATTTGTACCTAGAAGTAGCGCCTTATAGTATCGCTTCTCGCTTTCACTCTGACTCTAGCATTATGCTAATGTTAATGATGAAGAAGATATAATGAAGAGATTTATGTATAAAAATGTTACAGAACATTTTGCTTACTTTTGCAGGTGAAAATATGCCATGGCTTTAAGTTTTTTTAACTTTAACAGAGTGTTTAAGTGCCGCCACGTTTGATAACCCCATGGGTTAAACAGTGCACATTATAGAATCAAAATCGGAGGATATCTTCATACAAAGGACAACATGGGGACTTGAATTTCCACCTGATTCTGATGCTCAGTGCTTTGAAGCTTCCTATACAAATATCGTCATGACTTTAGATCATATTGTCCGACATGTAGAGAGTGTACTCTATCATTGCCCTCGGTTTTCAAGTATAAGGGAAAACCACACTTGGAGGTAGTCACTTGGTGGAAATGTTGACTGTACTTAGGCCCGAGTCCTCTCTAAAATGGAAAGTTGGAAAAAAGTCGGAGATGTCCTGTGCTACCAAATCAAAAATATCATTTACTTTTGATTAAAAGTTGGTCGAATACTGAAACAAAGTTTATTAAATTTAGCTTTCCCGTTTGATGACTTCATAACGAAATAAAATATGAGTTTTTTAGCTGCAGAATTCCTCACAATCCCATGTGTATCAATAACATTTAATTGGATTTTATAGCGCTATGAAATATACAAGTTGCTTTAGTTTTGGCCATTAGTTTATGCTATGTACTACACGGGGGGTTAACTCCAAAGTTACTGTGCCAACAGACTAAGCATGCGGGATAAATTCGAATGTTGTAGCACTTACCAAGTACGAAGTACGAACACTCAAATGTCACTCGTCACTACCGCTTTGACTTCTTCATTCATCCTCTGCCGCTGGCAACTCTCCACCTACCACCACGCACTTCCCACTTCGTCCACCTGCGATGTGTTTTAACGTGATTTGTGGTTGTTTTTGTTGTTGGCAATTTGGTCGCGTGCATTTTATGTGCAATGATTTCACAAACGTTTCAAAGGCACACTCAACACGAGTGACTAATGCGAGGGAAGCAATAGAAGTTGGCGAACACCGAATGTTTGCTGGAACAGTGCCTTTGACACTGGCATTGATGGAAATGCAATTACACACACTCGCATATAACGGTTGCTTACCAAGTGCTGTGCCATTGTTGCGCTCTGTGGGGGGGTCTCAGTAACCAGGTTAGAAGAAGCCACTTACTAGCCCACTTCGCCCAAAAGGCGTCATATCCGCAGCTCCTTGCTCGACGTGCCACTTGCACTTTTGCCACCGGTGCGGAAGCCAACACTACAGCAGCTTTCCACATTATTGCCGTTGGTAGATTGTTTGCTGTTGGCAACGTTGTTGACCTTGTTGTTGCCACGTTGCTGATTGTTTGCAGGGAATGTGTTACAGAAGTACACTCCTTCAGTCAAGCGAAGCATTTCGAGTCGAGGAAGAAGCTTTAAAATCATCCATCGATGATTCATTGCCACTCATCGGTGCTGCGTTCGTCCCTCATCTTGTGCACCATACTTTTTGGCAAAGCGTGAAATGTTACATTGTAAATTGAAGATCTGGTGACTGACGCACAGCACATACTCCATTAATAATATTTATAGCTATTGCATCGTTGACATTTTTTTTTTGTAGCGCTGAAAATTCCAAAGAATTTTATGGTTACGGTACAATTGCAATTTTTCAATATTATGATTTTTTCGTTTTTCAAATTTTGAGAAATAAAATTGCATTTAATTCCTATCCAAAGGCTTTAGTTGCAAGATTTCTTAAAGGATCTGTAAATAATTGATTTCAAAGGTTATGTTCAAATAGTAAATATTAATTAATTTGGCTGTGAAACGAAATATATTGAAGTTGTTCCAGAAAATCTTGTGATAACGAAGTCATACTTTAAAACCACATCCCGATAATCGAGAAAGAACTAAGAGATAGTGTGACTCTTATATCTTATTCGATTATTGGGTTTGGCTTATCATTATTTAGTTTTTATAGATTTAATGATAATGCTAAGAGTTCATTATGAAAAATTTAAAAGTCGAAATTCGATTTATTTGAAGGAATTTGTGACAAACGCAACTTTTCATTCTAGTTCTTCGTCGAGCTTGGCCCACTGTAATATTTTCCAATTACCGTATTTTCTATGACTCCGACTCTGATTTACTTAGACTTCTATAATTAAAATGTTTTTTTTCCAGGTAGAATGATCATGTTTTTACCCGTTCCACCGACAGTCGGGTTTACGTAAACGGAGCGGACAAATGACCAATATGGTCAAATATCTAGGTCTGATGCTACATTTCGCTCTGTGGTGAAAGCACATTGTTGATCTGACCATGGTCAAAGCCACTATTGCACTTATGGTGGCCTAACTGGTTGATCCCAGTGCAAGCCAAGGATTGTCAGGTGCTTGTACACCGTGATTGTGCGACCGATTATCATATATAGAGCGGTACCTTGAGCCTCGAAAACTTTTGCAGACTTCAGCAGGGCTTTAACTATCGAAGCTGCAACAACTCTCTTGCGTCTGCGTGTCGGATGCTGTGCGCATATGTCCGACGGCGTTACTTGAAGTCCTGCTGACTTCAACGTTCGCTTCATCTAGTAATCGGTTAGGTTGCCAAACACACATGCGAGCAGAAGGTAATCTCATCCTAATGCATGAAGGACCCAAGTGGCAAATACCATTGGCTCTTCTCGAAAAGACATCATTACCAAAAGTGTATAGTTCACTAGAAATTTCAATAATTACCTTGGATCCATGTTTCCAAATAGAGATTACATCGCCTCTATAGCTCCTAGCAGTATATTGGAGTTTATAAACTTGCTGGTGTTAAGTGAGTCGCTGTGACTTAGGAGAATAATAAAACTTAGGTCGCGGAGCCAACTTCATTTATTTATCTAACCTATCTAACCGAAACTGGCCCGGATTTCATCCGGCCAAGGACTGCCAACTTGACAGTATTCCTTCAAATTACTTCCGGAATGTTTTTTTTATCGCGCCACTGAGCCTTTTTTACTTTTGAATATTTTATCAGTCTTGCCCAATGCAATTAGTTTCATTTTTTAGATTCTTTAAATTAACTCGTTGAGAAAATAATCCTTACAAACATCGCTCTGCTAAATAAATACATCGTGCCAAATGTATGTAAAATGTATAATCTTACTTATTTAGAAATTCATAATTTTCTATAGAAGTCATTTGTTACATCGCTGACGCTTGCCGCAAATTATTACCGCTAACCGAAAAATATTCAAGTTTGCTAATTGTCAGTTCGAGCGTTTATGTGTGAAACGAAACTGTTTATTAATGGATGCCCCAATTAAAAGCATCCTTGATTATTTCTCTAAAACTTGACAATAATCAATCATTCCAGCTCTGACCTGTCCCCTTTATTATTACTGAACTGTAAGCTTTCGCATTTTAGTTCAAGGTTCATCAACTAAGGCGGACACAGAAATTCTGAAAAGTTCAATAGCGTTCAAAATATAGAATTGTGCTGAAATAGAATAAAACAGAACGCCATTGATTTTCTATTCAAAACCCAAATTCAACAACGGGCGAATGCTCATTAGTGCAAATCATGCCAATAAATGCTGAAAGCGTTGAACAAGGAGGTTGGGAAGTGAGCGCCAGATGCGTGAAATCCAGCCGTAGACGTCAACTTCATTTCAACAGTGGTGTGTTTTGTTTTGATGGATAACAGAAATAATTAGTGAGTGATAATAAAATCAAAAATTAGCGAACTTTTAATCAATTAAATTTGTGAAATTCGAATATTTAATATTTTTTTACGCAAGAGAAGTGCTTACAATTTTTTAGTATATTTATAGAGCGCGGTTCTTCTAACAGTATTAGGCTTGGAAGCAAAAGGTATTCCAGTTATGTTAAAAGTTAGTCTAATTTAGTGATCCGTATGTTACCAAAACACTTTCAAATACTTTGGTTCGACCTTTATTGGAATATTGTTGTATGTGTAACCCTAGTTACCAAATTTATTCAGTCAAGTCAGAGTCGATTTAAAAGTAATTCTACTTTTTGCCTTAGGTCATTTCCGGTGGGATTTTAGTTTAAGTCTTCTTACATACACTTAGAGTTACCAAATGTACTGATTTTATCAGTACGCGTACTGATTTTGAGATCCCCGTATTGATATACTGATTTTTCAATGAAGTGTGCTGATTTTCGGCGCAAACGCCTTTTTTCGCAAATTTAGCCTCTTTCTCTACTTTCAAATCTTGACACTTTGAAATCAGAAGGAAAAGAAAAGGAATGCCTTCATTCCCATGAAAGAACCGTCAGTGTTTATCAGGAAGCTCTTGAATGCTTGTTGTGTAATGGACTTCATCTTTGTCCGAATTAAAAGTTTTCCAATGGTTGAAATTTGATCGCACATCAAAAGAAGTTCGATATGAAGAAGTTGTGCAAACAATGCTGTTTCTTGAGTCAAAAAATGTTCATATCCATGAAGAGAAGTTATTTGATCAATTGGTGAATTTGAAGAATTTTATAGAAAAGAAAAAAGAGAATGACGAGGATTCAATAAAATTTTTCTCACAAACTTCAAATGACCAAATTTGTGCATTTTTTTGAGCGAATTCAAACATTTATTCCTTTTCTGAAGTTTTGCAAATTGCACAGTACCTTTTTTAATTTAATTTATGATCTATCTGTACCCTGCTCCTTTTCTTTTAACTTTTTTTTTGTTTGCTTTTTTGATGGAGACGTCTGATTTTTCGCTGGACCGATCTGGCAACCCTACATACACTAGTCGTTTACAAGTTATTTATAAATCTAAATGCATTTACGAATCGTAGAGAAATGCTTGGTGTTACATTCTCAGTAATGAAGCAATTAACAGTTCTCTTTTGCTTTCCGAAATTAAATTAAATATCCCAGTTCGCTTTTCCAGACAATTTATGTAGATCTCTACTGTTGAAATCTTGTTAAACAAATTGCGAACAATACGAACCCTTCCGGCGAATATGTCATAATTATACCCTGAACAGGGTATGTCAATTTCGTCACGATGTTTGTAACACCCAGAATAAGGCGTGGAGACCCTATAAAATATATATATATAAATGATCAGTATGTTGAGCTGAGTCGATTTAGCCATGTTCGTCTGTCTGTCTGTATATATACGAACTAGTCCCTCAGTTTTTAAGATATCGTTTTGAAATTTTGCAAACGTCATTTTCTCTTCAAGAAGCTGCTCATTTGTCAGAACTGCCGATATTGGACCACTATAACATATAGCTGTCATACAAACTGAACAATCGGAATTAAGTTCTTGTAAAAAACTTTCACATTTGACAATGTTTCTTCACAAAAGTTGGCACAGTTTATTTTCTAAGATAAAAATGTAATCTTTGAAGAAATTATTCAGATCGGTTACCTAAAGCATATAGCTGCCATACAAATACATCGTGGCAAATTTCATATAATTATTATATTAATATTAAGTTTTTCTTCAATTTCACAATCGTGTATAAAAACTAGACAAAACTACGGAACAAGGTGTTAATAGTTTTAATATTATATGACTATTTTTACAGAGAAATGAGGTTTTGACACAAAATCGCTCTCGGAAAATTATGGCTTGCGATGAATTTATAGCGAAAATACCTCAGCCATAAATTGATATACTCGTGATTAATATTAGCTAACATAGCCAAGTATGATGTTCAGTTGTTTAACTGCAGGATAGAAAAAATTGTGTCTGTTCGTTTTTCTGTTGTTGCGCTGGCAGACCAATATTTGAGCGAAATTCAACAAAGGCAATGACTTACAGTTTAATAATACATATATTTTTTTCTGTTAAGGTTAAGGCCTCAATCAGTGCAGCAGTTCGTAACTTTGCATATCGAAGTGAAATAAAAATTGGTTTCCGATCAATGTTTTCTATACAAATTAGAATGGAAAAGCAAATATAAATAGCAAGACTTTCATATCATTAAAGGAGTCATCTCGTGTGACGGCTGAATGTGTTTTCGCATTTTTTTGTAGTGAAATGACGGCGACTATGGTTAGCAGACTTGATAATGTAAATTCCAAAAAAAAAAAAAAATTAATTGGAAATTAATCTCTAGGTGGCTATCGCTGGAACGAGGATCTTTGACAAATCTCGAAAATTAAAAGTTTTCAATTCTCCTAAACATTAAAATATAAAACTTCATGATCTTTTGTGACTACTTTTTTATGGAAAAGAAAATGGTACAGCATGACCAAACGGTTTTTGAAATATCATAGACGCCATTTTAAAAACATAGTTTCGAGAAAATCAGGTGTGTAGGCCATGTGCTTTAAAGAATTTTCTTTCTCACTCCTGTAACTCTGCAACTACATTCAATTTAAGAAAATTGTTTTGCATTCTATGAATGCTTAGATTGAATTTATGCAAAAAAATCGATTTTTGGAGACCGTCACACGGAATGGTTCAAAATATTTATTGTTTCAATGTCAAGATCGAAAAGAATCGACAAATCAGAGGCGGCTTCGAAATGGTTTTTTCTTTACAGAGCCTTCCCCGTTTAACGTTACAATCGGAAGCAACAAATTGTTTACAACGATCTGCCGACGTTTCGTCTCCACTTTTATTATGCGTGTTTTTGCGAAAATGGCCCACTGTTCAGCAGTTAGCGCGTGGCTTAAAAATATTGGTAGATAAGTGTCATGGGATGAGCACATGTGTACGAGTACAATTCTTACGTGATTCGAAGGGATAGATACGCAAGGCGGCATGTCTGTGGCACCTCCAGCGTCAATTTACATCGTAAATTGTAATTATTTTGGGCAATTGCTGCGGCAATGAAATGCTCACCGCATTATATTATATAAGTAAGCGTAAACGTACATTCGTGAATTTCGAATTAAAGCGGAATATGTCGTACGTTGCTGCTGCTCCTCCAGCCACCAGTGACAGCAGTGACTGTTGACGGCAAGCACGAACGCGTATATGTCGCTTATTCAGGCGGGTGAGGGCTGACGGCTGACAACGGTACCGTTACATTGGCACTATATATCCTTCTTGGCATTTATCGCTGCTTATGAATGGCGATGTGTGCGTGCATGTGTGTGTGTTTGATATTTTACGCGCCATTAACTCGCTTGCACTATGTCACCAACTTACTCCACTTGATGGTCCTTAAGTTTAAGCCTCGTCAAGATTATGATTTGAGTTTATGCCAAACAACGCAACTACAATTCACTTAAGCTCGCACACCCATGCGCAACGTGCTGCTCATTCCGCCGTTAATAGCCGTATGAATATTATGCATACGTGTATGCTTGTCTTCTCGTCTTGCCGCGACTTTCAGCCGCTCTGCGTTGGAGCAGAAGTTCTCAAGGTGCTAAATAACTGAAGCATGTTGTCGTCCGTGATATTTTTCCAGGTTTTTATTTCATTGCCCCTCATGAGTGGCACGCTCGTTCACATATAAATTCAATGAGCATCCTTCCAACTAAACACAAATGTGTATGTATGTGTGTATTGTAGATGCGAGCGCTGGTTGTGCCGCCTCACTGCGCTCCCTTAGTTATCCAGTGCTGTATACCAGCGCATTAAAAGATTGCGCTCACTGAATTATCTGCTCGACAGCAGCAAGGCGCGCTGTAGGATCCGCTCTACGCTCTGCTCACCGGTACTTAAAAGTGAGTAACAAGGTACTTTAAACGCACGTAAACTTTATGATCCTTAAATAATTTCCCTAATGTATTGCGCAGGTGTATATAAGAAAGCTCCCCCCCTCCAATTTCACCATTCTCTATTTCGTCTAAGGTAGGCACCAGCTCAATTTAATACCCTTAGGCTTCCTCTAGTTTTCGAGACAGTAGTTTCCAATAACGACTTTCGGCAAGCTCCGGAGTGAGCAGGACATAAACATGGATTTCGTTCTAATACAGTCGGAAGCCAAATGCGATGGTCAATGCTTAAACTCTATTTAACGGCATGAGGGATATTTGGTGCTAATTGCTAACGGTTTAGGGTGTATATATTATATTATATACTTACATAAGTACATACGTATATATAAATTATCGAAAGTCGTAAAAAGTTATTAAGGAGCAAATGGTATGGAATGTGAATGAGATCTCTTCCCTTAAAAACAATAGGGTATAGTAATAAGAGATTAATTTCAACATAGTACTCAAAGTCATGTCCTAGGAGTCATCAAAATATGTAAAGGAGATAAAAACTCTCTTTCACAGTAGGCCATATTCCAGAGCACTCTATAACCTCTTTTATATTTCTTAGAGATTAATAGATTTTGATTGGCTTAGTCATGAAATTTCAACAAAGAGCTAATTTGTTTTTAAGTTGAAGCTCTTATAGCTTGATATTTTTCGTTAGATTAACCGGCTTGACGAAATTTGGTGTTGGTGTAAACAGGATTTTAATTTATTTTGCTACCAACTTCGCCAATTTCCTTATGGACTCTTTTACTCGATACAGATAACATAAAGCAATCACTAGACATATATATAGTATATACATATATATATTTTTATACACTGGACAGGGTATACATTTTCAATTCGCCACGATGTTTATAACTTCTGGATATCCTATAAAATATATATACTAAATAAATAGCAAAGCTATGTCCATCTGTAAATACACAAACTACTTCCTCAGTTTTTTTATTATCATTCTGGAATTTTGCACACCACCTTTTTTTTCAGAAGGCTGCACATTTGTAGGAACCGCCGATATGCTGCAACTATAGCATATAGGTTAGGTTAAACCATCGATCTCAATAGAGGTCTCACTTGAACAGCTAGAAACGCCCATCCATTGTGTTATCTAAAAAGTCCTATATTATGGACGAAGTCCTTTGAGCTTCATACAAATTTGTTGAGACGGATAATGGCAGTTTCGCCTATGTCTTCTGACTACCAATATGTTTCAACCAAATCGTGCAAAGGCTAAATAATGAAAGAGAAAGTACCTCGATGTTTCCACCTCCCCCTCCTCCACAAGTACCATCCGACAAGATTTTTAGCCTTACGGTTTGTTATATAGTGTCCAGCTTTTGTTGTGTTTTACGTGAGTACCTAACATTCAGATCCTAACCTCGCGGTGTCTAAAAGCATATACTAAGATCAAAACAATGCCTTTATCAGCACGCCAAATAATACAACATTTTTGCAAATATTATTTATATCCAACTAGTCACATGAAAGGGACACCATTTCCACCTTGGTCGGGTTCGAGTCCGACCTAAAACTGTGCTGAAAAGTGCTGTGGGTCCGAAACCCGGCCGCAATGCGACTCCACACCGAATTGGATTTTCAGTTCTATGAACTGTGCAGCAGTACATCTACCGGCATTTTGGAACCAGCCACTTCTGTCTGAAATACACTCCCGTGATCCGATAGCCTAAAACTAAGATTGACGGAGAGCTACTTACAGATAACTCTCCTTAAAAACTTCCATCTTAATTTTAACCATCAGTGAAAATGCTCAGTACGTTTCTTCTCTAGCGACTTCTCCCCAATCATATTTCTCTCGTCGGTATGTTAGCAGAGAAAAAGCTGGTCCGGAGAGGATAGGAATTAGTGCCTAAGGCAATATTGCAATCTCTGAAGAAATTGTTGAGATCAGATAACTATAGCATACAGTTGACATACAAACAGAACATTCGCCATCAAGTTCCTGTACTGAATTCTGGTGTTTAAAGTTTTTTCTTATTTTTTCCTAACAATACCGTTACAAATTACTCCACTAAGCGCTAGCATTTTTTCAACAAAACTAGTGCTTTTTATAAACACCTATTTAATACACCAATCTACTCAACTAAATTGAAGCTGAAGCAACCTACAGTAAATATTATGAATACCATATTTGTGAAGACCGTAAACTCTGACACCGTAAACGTGACTGAAAAGGAGCTTTAAAATTTGAATTTTATTCAAAAAGTATATCCCTAGTAATAATACACCGCAACGGTTATTTTATGTTCGAAACACTGCCCTCGGTCCCTTAATTGTATTTTAATGTTTGCAAAGTGTGGTTTGCTTCGTCCAAAATTAGATCTTGCAATCCTCAAGCTCAACAAACTTTTCAGCTTTCATTTTATTCGTACAAAATAGCTGATTAAAATAGTTTGAAATTATAAATAAAATAGTTCTTTTTGCCCATTTTGCACTTTTTCAACAATATTTTTCTAAAATAAATTCATTTATGTTTAATTATAATTAATTTTAATCGAAATTTTTTTACGGATTAAGTTGAAAACAGCCATAATACTGACTTTCAAAACTTCAACCAAAATGCTGTTGGGTTAAAAAACGTAATGTTGTTGCCAAAGTTCATGAATATTGTAAAGGCCAACAATTCACCTTCTAAAAAATATTGTCGGCAGGAAATACTGAATTACTCAAAATATCATTGCACTTTTGTAATGATTGCCAAAATTCCGCTAAATATTTGTATACCAAATTTTCTCATCTAACTAAAGTCTTACAATATTTTAAGTACGCAAAAGTACCTCTATTTCAGCTAATGGATGATCGTGACTTATTTATTTATTTATTTAAAAGAGAACTAATTATAAATAATTAATCCACTTGGAAGAATCAGCACTGGCTACCAGGGCCTTCGGCTCTTAATCCCTACTAATATTATGGTAAAAAGAAAATATTTAGTAAGGTTATTTAGTTGTATGTGGTGTTATATGTCTTTGATGTTACACAGTTTAAGAAATTTATTAATGGCACTAATGTTGTCGCTATTTGTTGCTTTGAGAAGGTCGGAAAGTCTCTTATTCCCAAAGGCTGATTTCCTTAATAAATGCAGTGCAGGACATTCATCGATGAGGTGGATGACTGATTGGGTGGGAGCGTTGCAATGGTGTCAGCTTGGTTGATCGGTACCGTTAACAATATTGCTTTGAGTTCTTGTGGTGTGGCCTATTCTAAGACGAGTGAACGTCTTGATGTTGTGGCATGAGCAGTCTGATGGATAGATAGGTTTTACACCAGTTGGGTTTTGATCTCTGTAGTGATGTCGGTAGCTAGTTCAATCTCGGAGATGCATATGATGGCAGTATTTTTTTATATGTTCTTTGATGTCTTTAGTAGTGAAGTGAGGAAAGAACACCAACGGCTCTCTACTACCTTCTTTTGCATGTTTATCTGCTGTCTCATTGCCTTTTATACCAGCATGCCCTAGTGCCCACATTATTTTTATGCTGTTTTGTTTGTATTAGCCATGAATTATTTGCTGAGTTTTGAAGTGCGTCAATGGTTGATTTACTATCGCTACATATTATGTGTTTTTCTCCTGTTGATGAAGCGAATAGAACCGCTTCGTAAATTGCTGCAGCTTCTGCTGTAAAAACCGAGCAATATGTTGGCAAAGCACCCTGATCGTTTGACACTGCAAACGTAGTAGTATAATCCGTTTTCGACTCGCCGGTATATATGGGCTCGTGACTTATAGAAACTGATAAATGTGTTTCGCCGCTTTTGCTTACTTTACCCGCACGTCTCTTAGGATGTTTTGATTTAGGTAAATTTTGCTTTTTTATAACTTTGGTTTAAGTCACGTGCGATAAGGTAGCGTAGGACTTTCTTGACTGAATGTGAAGTAAAAGTACAATAATAAGGGAGCCTTAACTAAAGATAGACGCTAAAATTGAATATAACGAATTCACATCGGAATGTGCAATCGTGGTACAGGTTCAAGCAATCCAATTTCCTTAGAGCCGACCTCAAAATATAAACTGGCTGTAATTATTGGTTTTATTGTCATTATAAATCAAAGTATTTTGCTTATGTTGTCTTGCAATAAAAGGCATCCGTTCTTACTGTCAATCAAAGAAGTAACGGGACGAAACAGTCGCTAATTCTATTTCTGTCGTTCAATTTCAATTCGGATGATTATTCAAATGTTTTTTAAGAAAAAAAAACAGCTCCGATTATATTTACACTAATGAAAACATTTTAAGATCCCAGGAGTTAGCACAAATCTGCCAGGCACAATATGTCAATTTAGTACGCTCTTCATCTGTTGAGCCGCTCAATATTCTTAATTATTCTAATCTACATTCTACGTGCCCAAACAGTTTTAAATAACAATCACGTTTAAGCAACGAACATATTAAGCATATGGACCTCATATTATATATAGTATATATATTTACATATATACATATGTATATACAGAGAACCGTATACACATGTTTTGCTATGAGAGGAGCATGCAAAGCGAATCTGCCAGCGTAAAATTAAAGCAGGTATGTGCCAATAAATTTTTCGGTAACCAGCTGAGCGGAAAAGCAGCCAAGCAAATGTCGGGAGCGGTTGCCTTCGGCGTTAAGTGTCTTGTTGCCGTTACTTGCTGATAAGAGAATACTTGCAGCGCTGCTGCGGCGAAAACCGGCGCTTCTTCGCTACATACTTGTGGCAGTTGGCATGTGGCGGCTGTGTTTTTATTGTGCTGTGAACCAAATTAGTGGAATCTCATTACTGCTTTGCATTAATGCAGATTATTGTTCAGTTGAGGTTAAAATGGGATTTCCTGTCTGTCGTATGTAAATAAGCGCAAGCGGATAAGAAAATGGTTAGATGGAAAATTCGCATATTCAAAAAGGAGGTCGTGAGTTTGAGCCTGGTTAGGTGTATATGCGTCGGCTCCCAATATAAATGAATTAATTTAGTAGTAGGCAGGCGAGTTGGGATTCGCATGAAAATTCATGGCAGACAGCTATTAATGGCAACCGATTTCAATGAGAATTTACATGCGGTCCCCAATTCAATATTAGTCATGCGCAAAATCTAATTACTTCCTCTTATGCGAAGCGAAGAGAAATAATTATTCCTTGGAAAACAGCATTAATACTAATTAAGGATTTGTCTACTGTTTATTTTAATAATTATCATTGGGGGTCACACTTAAAACGAAACTAAAACGATAGTTTTTAATTTCATAAAATATGTAGAGTTATATGACCCCCAAACACATCGGAACTAATTGAATTAATATGTTTCGAAGTTCCGAAATGAAAACTTATTTTAATGCCCTTTCAACATTTTACTAAAGAGTATAAGTTTTGTTCGCCTAACGGTTGTATGTTTCACCTAAAACTAATCGAGATTTGTAGGTATAGAGTTACGTTAGATATAAATTAAGATATAAAACTTTAAGGGACCGTCTCAGTATGACCCTCAGAAAACTCACTGATTTTTGCAATTTTTTCCTAATGTTGAAATTAACTGCTCGGTCTGGTTCCTTTTATAAATGAATACATATTTATTTATTGGGTGTATAATATTTAAATAAATTGTTGAAAGGACACGTAAAAAAGGTCCTTTACAATGTCCACAATTGATCTAAATACACAAAGTTTGATCTAAAACACAAATTTCAAAAAGATTATTAATCTGTAGGAAAGTCGCTATCGAATCTTTTTTGTTGTTTTGAAATTTGACAAAAAAAGAACAAAAAGTATCGCATTTGGTCCTTTTTTCAACAGTTTTTCATAGAAAAAATACAAATAGATTAAAAAAAACAACTAAGCTTCCTTAGTTAAGATACTTATGAATCCTTTTGGCTGAAAACTTTTGTTTAACTAATG
>CM050323.1:12407411-12537725 GCA_027475135.1 Bactrocera correcta | reverse complement strand
CCTCTGCCGCTGGCGACTCTCCACCTACCACCACGCACCCCCTACTCCACCACGGTCCACCTGCGATGTGTTTAAACGTGATTTGTGGTTGTTTTTGTTGTTGGCAATTTGGTCGCGTGCATTTTATGTGCAATGATTTCACAAACGTTTCAAAGGCACACTCAACACGAGTGACTAATGCGAGGGAAGCAATAGAAGTTGGCGAACACCGAATGTTTGCTGGAACAGTGCCTTTGACACTGGCATTGATGGAAATGCAATTACACACACTCGCGCATAACGGTTGCTTACCAAGTGCTGTGCCATTGTTGCGCTCTGTGGGGGGGTCTCAGTAACCAGGTTAGAAGAAGCCACTTACTAGCCCACTTCGCCCAAAAGGCGTCATATCCGCAGCTCCTTGCTCGACGTGCCACTTGCACTTTTGCCACCGGTGCGGAAGCCACCACTCCAGCAGCTTTCCACATTATTGCCGTTGGTAGATTGTTTGCTGTTGGCAACGTTGTTGACCTTGTTGTTGCCACGTTGCTGATTGTTTGCAGGGAATGCGTTACAGAAGTACACTCCTTCAGTCAAGCGAAGCATTTCGAGTCGAGGAAGAAGCTTTAAAATAACAGTTCCATCGATGATTCATTGCCACTCATCGGTGCTGCGTTCGTCCCTCATCTTGTGCACCATACTTTTTGGCAAAGCGTGAAATGTTACATTGTAAATTGAAGATCTGGTGACTGACGCACAGCACATACTCCATTAATAATATTTATAGCTTGTTGGCATTTTTTTTTTTGTAGCGCTGAAAATTCCAAAGAATTTTATGGTTACGGTACAATTGCAATTTTTCAATATTATGATTTTTTCGTTTTTCAAATTTTGAGAAATAAAATTGCATTTAATTCCTATCCAAATAATTGATTTCAAAGGTTATGTTCAAATAGTGAATATTAATTTATTTGGCTGTGAAATGAAATGTATTGAAGTAATTCAGGAAAATCTTGTGATATCAGAGTCATACTGTAAAACCACATCCCGATAACCGAGAAAGAACTAAGAGATAGTGTGACTCTTATATCTTATTTGATTCTTGGGTTTGGCTTATCATAATTTATTTTGGATAGATTTAATGATATACTAAGAGTTCATTATGAAAAATTTAAAAGTCGAAATTTGATTTATTTGAAGGTGTTTGTGACAAACGCATTCTAGTTCTTTTTCGAGCTTGACTCACTGTAATATTTTCCAATTACCGTATTTTTTATGACGACTCTGATTTACTTAGACTTCTATAATTAAAATGATTTTGTCCAGGTAGAAAGATCAAAGATCATATTTTTACCCGTTCCGCCGACAGTGGGGTTTACGTAAACGGAGCGGACAAATGACTAATATGGTCAGATATTTAAGTCTCTCGCTACATTCCGCTCTGCGGTGAAAGCACATTGTTGATCTGACCATGGTCAAAGCCACTATTGCACTTATGGTGGCCTAACTGGTTGATCCCAGTGCAAGCCAAGGATTGTCAGGTGCTTGTACACCATGATCGTGCGACCGATTATCATATTATCGAAAGCTTTGCAGACTTCAGCAGGGCTTCAACTATCGAAGCTGCAACAACTCTCTTGCGTCTGCGTGTCGAATGCCATGCGCATATGTCCGACGGCGTTACTTGAAGTCATGCTGACTTCAACGTTCGCTTCATCTAGTAATCGGTTAGGTTGCCAAACACACATGCGAGCAGAAGGTAATCTCATACCAATGCATGAAGGACCTAAGTGGCAAATACCATTGGCTCTTCTCGAAAGGACATCATTATCAAAAGTAATGCCTCTATAGCTCCTAGCAGTATATTGGAGTTTATAAACTTGCTGGGGTTAAGTGAGTCTTTGTGACTTAGGAGAACAATAAAACTTAGGTCGCGGTGCCAACTTCATTTATTTATCCAACCTATCCAATGACTGTCAGCCTGACAGTATACCTTCAAATTACTTCCGGAATATTTTTTTTATCGCCTTAGCCTTTTTGACTTTTGAATATTTTATCAGTCTTGCCCAATACAATTAGTTTCATTTTTTAGATTCTTTAAATTAACTGGCTGAGAAAATAATCCTTAAATTTAGCGATATGCCTCTAAACATCGCTCTGCTAAATAAATACACCGTGCCAAATGTATGTAAAATGTAAAATCTTACTTATTTAGAAATTCATAATTTTCTATAGAACTCATTTGTTACATCGCTGACGCTTGCCGCAAATTATTACCGCCAACCGCAAAATATTCAAGTTTGCTAATTGTCAGTTCGGGCGTTTATGTGTGAAACGAAACTGTTTATTAATGGATGCCCCAATTAAAAGCATCCTTGATTATTTCGCTAAAACTTGACAATAATCAATCATACCAGCTCTGACCTGTCCCTATTATTATTACTGAACTGTAAGCTTTCACATTTTAGTTCAAGGTTCATCAACTAATGCAGACACAGAAATTCAGAAAAGTTCAATAGCGTTCAAAATATAAGATTTTGCCGAAATAGAATAAAACAGAACCCCATTGATTTTTCATTCAAAACCCAAATTCAACAACGGGCGAATGCTCATTAGTGCAAATCATGCCAATAAACGCTGAAAGCGTTGAACAAGGAGGTTGAGAAGTGAGCGCCAGATGCGTGAAATCCAGCCGTAGACGTCAACTTCATTTCAACAGTGGTGTGTTTTGTTTTGATGGATAACAGAAATAATTAGTGAGTGATAATAAAATGAAATAACTAGCGAACTTTTAATCAATTAAATTTTCAAATATTTAATATTTTTACGCATGAGAAGTGTTTACAATTTTTTAGTATATTTATAGAGCGCGGTTCTTTGTTCTTTTGGTTGGTTCGGGATTTTCTATGAACCTTAAGCTCAATTTTTGAAATCCATAGGCTTGAAAGCAAAAGGCATTCCAGTTTTGTCAAAGGTTAGTCTAATTTAGTGATCCGTATGTTACCAAAACACTTTCAAATATTTTGGTTCGACCTTTATTGGAATATTGTTGTATGTGCAACCCTAGTTACCAAATTTATTCAGACAAGTCAGAGAAGATTAGGACATTTCCGATGGGATTTTAGGTCAAGTCTTCTTACATACACTAGTCGTTTACAAGTTATATATAAATCTAAATACATTTACGAATCGTAGAGAAATACTTGGTGTTATATTCTCAGTAATGAAGCAATTAACAGTTCTCTTTTGCTTTCCGAAATTAAATTAAATATCCCAGTTCGCTTTTCGAGACAATTTAGATCCCTACTGTTAAAATCTTGTTAATCAAATTTCGAACATAACGAACCATTCCGGCGAATATGTCATAATTATACCCTGAACAGGGTAATCAATTTTGAATTGAATTCCAGAAGAAGGCGTGGAGACCCTATAAAGTATATATATAAATGATAGGTATGTTGAGCTGAGTCGATTTAGCCATGTCCGTCCGTCTGTCTGTATATATACGAACTAGTCCCTTAGTTTTTAAGATATCGTCTTGAAATTTTGCAAACGTCATTTCTCTTCAAGAAGCTTGTCATTTGTCAGAACTGCCGATATTGGACCATTATAACATATAGCTGCTATAAAAACTGAACAATCGGAATTAAGTTCTTGTACAGAAAACTTTCACATTTCACAATGTATCTTCACAAAAGTTGACACAGGTTATTTTCTAATAAAAATATAATCTCTAAAGAGCATATAGCTGTCATACAAATACATCGTGGCAAATTTCATATAATTAATATATTAATTTTTTTGGTCAATTTCACAATCGTGTAAAAAAAACTAGACAAAACTACGGAACAAGGTGTTAATCGTTTTAATGTTATAAGACTATTATTACAGAGAAATGAGGTTTTGACACAAAATCGCTCTAGGAAAATTATGGCTTGCGATGAATTTATAGCGAAAATACCTCAGCCATAGATTGATTTAATTAATATTAGCTAACATAGCCAAGTATGATGTTCAGTTGTTTAACTGTAGGATAGAAAAAATCGTGTCTATTCGTTTTTCTGTTGTTGCGCTGGCAGACCAATATTTAAGCGAAATTCAAAGGCAATACCTTACAGTTTAATATAATTAACACATACATACATATTATTTCTGTTAAGGTTAAGGCCACAATCAGTGCAGCAGTTCGTAATTTGGAATATCGAAATGAAATAAAAATTGGTTTCCGATCAATGTTTTCTACAAATTAGAATTGAAAAGCAAATATAAATAGCAAGGCTTTCATATCATTAAAGTTAAGAGTCATCTCGTGTGACGGCTGAATGTGTTTTCGCATTTTTTGTAGGGAAATGACGGCGACTATGGTTAGCAGGCTTGATAATGTAAATTCCAAAAAAAAAAAAAAATTAATTGGATCTTAATCTCTAGGTGGCTATCGCTGGAACGAGGATCTTTGACAAATCTCGAAAATTAAAAATTTTCAATGCTCTTAAACAATAAATCATGAAACTTTGTGATCTTTTGTAACTACCTTTTTATGGAAAAGAAAATAGTACAATATGACCAAACGGTTTTTGAAATATCATAGAAGCCATTTTAAAAATATAGTTTCGAGAAAATCAGGTGTGTAGGCCATGTGCTTTAAAGAATTTTCTTTCTCACTCCTGTAACTCTGCAACTACATTCAATTTAAGAAAATTGTTTTGCATTCTATGAATGCTTAGATTGAATTTATGAAAAAAAAATCCATTTTTGGAGACCGTCACACGGAATGGTTCAAAATATTTATTGTTTCAATGTCAAGATCGAAAAGAATCAAAGAAATCAGAGGCGTCATCTAAATCGCTTTTCCTGACAGAGCCTTCCCCATTTAACGTTACAATCGGAAGCGATAAGTCGATTACAACGATCTGCCGACGTTTCGTCTCCACTTTTATTATGCGTATTTTTATGGAAATTGCCCACTGTACAGTAGTTAGCGCGTGGCTTAAAAATATTGGCAGATAAGTGTCATGGGATGAGCACATGTGTACAATTCTTACGTGATTCGAAGGGATAGATACGCAAGGCGGCATGTCTGTGGCACCTCCAGCGTCAATTTACATCGTAAATTGTAATTATTTTGGGCAATTGCTGCGGCAATGAAATGCTCACCGCATTATATTATATAAGTAAGCGTAAACGTACATTCGTGAATTTCGAATTAAAGCGGAATATGTCGTACGTTGCTGCTGCTCCTCCAGCCACCAGTGACAGCAGTGACTGTTGACGGCAAGCACGAACGCGTATACGCCGCTTATTGAGGCGGGTGACTGCTGACGGCTGACAACGGTACCGTTGCGTTGGCACTATATATCCTTCTTGGCATTTATCGCTGCTTATGAATGGCGATGTGTGCGTGCATGTGTGTGTGTATTTGATATTTTACGCGCCATTAACTCGCTTGCACTATGTCACCAACTTACTCCACTTGATGGTCCTTAAGTTTAAGCCTCGTCAAGATTATGATTTGAGTTTATGCCAAACAACGCAACTACAATTCACTTAAGCTCGCACCCCCATGCGCAACGTGCTGCTCATTCCGCCGTTAATAGCCATATGAATATTATGCATACGTGTATGCTTGTCTTCTCGTCTTGCCGCGACTTTCAGCCGCTCTGCGTTGGAGCAGAAGTTCTCAAGGTGCTAAATAACTGAAGCATGTTGTCGTCCGTGATATTTTTCCAGGTTTTATTTCATTGCCACTCATGAGTGGCACGCTCGTTCACATATAAATTCAATGAGCATCCTTCCAACTAAACACAAATGTGTATGTATGTGTGTATTGTACATGCGAGCGTGGGTTGTGCCGCCTCACTGCGCTCCCTTAGTTATCCAGTGCTGTATACCAGCGCATTAAAAGATTGCGCTCACTGAATTATCTGCTCGACAGCAGCAAGGCGCGCTGTAGGATCCGCTCTACGCTCTGCTCACCGGTACTTAAAAGCGAGTAACAAGGTACTTTAAACGCACGTAAACTTTATGATCCTTAAAAAATTTTCCCCTAATGTATTGCGCAGGTATATATAAGAATGCTCCCCCCCTCCAATTT
The DNA here is from genome assembly GCA_027475135.1 of Bactrocera correcta. Taxonomy (NCBI): domain Eukaryota; kingdom Metazoa; phylum Arthropoda; class Insecta; order Diptera; family Tephritidae; genus Bactrocera; species Bactrocera correcta. Next base: position 12,531,658 of record CM050323.1, on the reverse strand, counting down.
CACCATTCTCTATTTCGTCTAAGGTAGGCACCAGCTCAATTTAATACCCTTAGGCTTCCTCTAGTTTTCGAGACAGTAGTTTCCAATAACGACTTTCGGCAAGCTCCGGCGTGAGCAGGACATAAACATGGATTTCGTTCTAATACAGTCGGAAGCCAAATGCGATGGTCAATGCTTAAACTCTATTTAACGGCATGAGGGATATTTGGTGCTAATTGCTAACGGTTTAGGGTGTATATTATATATTATATTATATACTTACATAAGTACATATACAAATTATCGAAAGTCGTAAAAAGTTATTAAGCAGCAAATGGTATGGAATGTGAATGAGATTTCTTCCCTTGAAAACAATAGGGTATAGTAATAAGAGATTAATGTCAACGTAGTACTCAAAGTCATGTCCTAGGAGTCATCAAAATATGAAAAGGATATAAAAGCTCTCTGTCACAGTAGGCCATATTCCAGAGCACTCTATAACCTCTTTTATATTGTTTAAAGATTAATAGATTTTGATTGGCTTAGTCTTAAAATCTCAATAAAGAGCAAATTCGTTTTTAAGTTGAAGCTCTTAGAGCTTGATATTTTTCGTTAGATTAACCGGCTTGACGAAATTTGGTGTTGGTGTAAACAGAATTTTAATTTATTTTGCTACCAACTTCGCCAATTTTCTTTTGAACTATTTTACTCGATACAGATAACATAAAGCAATCACTAAGCATATATAATATATATGTATATATAGTACATATATTTTAATACCCTGGACAGGGTACACATTTTCAATTCACCACGATGTTTATAACTTCTGAATATCTTATAAAATACATATACTACATAAACATCATAGCTATGTCCATGTGTAAACACGCAAACTAGTCCCTCAGTTTTTTTCATTCTTTAATTTTACACACCACCTTTTTTTTCAAGACACTTCGCACTTGTGGGAACCGCCGATATGCTGCAACTATAGCATATAGGTTAGGTTAAAAAATCGATCCCAATAGAGGTCTCACTTGAACAGCTAAAAACGCCCATTTATTGTGTTATCTAAAAAATGTGTATGACATTACCCGTCTAGATTATATAGGACAATGGACGAAGTCCTTTGAGCCTCATACAAATTTGTTGAGACGGGTAATGTCAGTTTCGTCTATGTCTTCTAACTACCAATATGTTTCAGCCCAAACCGTGTAAAGGCTGAATATCGAAAGAGAAAGTGCTTCGATGTTTCCACCTCCCACTCCTCTATACCACTTTGACAACTACCATCCGACAAGATTTTTAGCCTTACGGTTAGTTGTATAGTGTCCAACTTTTGTTGTGTTTTACGTGAGTACCTAACGTTCAGATCCTAACCTCGCGGTGCTTAGAAGCATATAGATCAAAACAATGCAGTTATTATCCGAACACTACAATATTTTTGCAAATATTATTTATATTCAACTAGTCACATGAAAGGAACACCATTTCCACCTTGGTCGGGTTCGAGTCCGACCAAAAATTCTGCCGTGCTGTGGGTCCAAAACCCGGCCGCAATGCGATTCCACACCGAACTGGATTTTCAGTTCTATGAACTTTGTGGCAGTACATCTACCGGAATTTTGGAACCAGCCACTTCTGTCTGAAATACACTCCAGTGATCCGATAGCCTAAAGCTAAGATTGACGGAGAGCTACTTACAGATAACTCTCCTTAAAACCTTCCATCCTAATTTCAACCAACCGTGAAAATGCTCAGTACGTTTCTTCTCTAGCGACTTCTCCCGACTCACATTTCCCTCGTCGCTAGCATACAGTTGACATACAAACAGAACATTCGCCATCAAGTTCCTGTACTGAATTCTGGTGTTTAAAGTTTTTTTTTATTTTTTCCTAACAATACCGTTACAAATTACTCCACTTTTTTCAACAAAACTAGTGCTTTTTATAAACACCTATTTAATACCCCAATCTACTCAACTCGGTTAAATTGAAGTTGAAGCCACCTGCAGTGAATATTATGAACACCATATTTGTGAAGACCGTAACATCTGACTCCGTAAACGTGACTGAAACGGAGCTTTAGATTTTGAATTTTACTCAAAAATATATCCCAAGGAGTAATACATTGCAACGGTTCTTTTATGTTCGAAACACTGCCCTCGGTCCCTTAATTGTATTTTTAAAGTTTGCAAAGTGTGGCTTGCTTCGTCCAAAATTAGATCTTGCAATCCTCAAGCTCAACAAACTTTTCAGCTTTCATTTTATTCGTACATAATAGCTGATTAAAATCGTTTGAAGTTATAAAATAGTTCTTTTTGCCCATTTTCTATTTTTTCAACAATATTTTTCTAAAATAAATTCTTTAATGTTTAACTACAGCTGCTTAGTAGTTGAAAATCCTTGATCTGTAGTCAAGCCCACTGGTACAGTAGAGTTGAAAGCCGTAATTCCAAACAAAGTTAAAGTTTCAATCGAAATTTTTTACGGATTAAGTTGAAAACAGCCATAATACCGACTTTTAAAACAACCAAAATGCAAGTTCATGAATATTGTAAAGGCTAATAATTCACCTTCTAAAAAATATTGTCGGCAGGAAATACTGAATTACTCAAAATATCATTGTACTTTTGTAATGATTGCCAAAATTCCGCTAAATATTTGTATACCAAATTTACCCTTCTAACCAAAGTCTTACAATATTTTAAGTAGGCAAAATTACGTCTATTTCAGCAAATGGATGCCCGTGACTTATTTATTTATTTATTTATTTATTTAAAAGAGAACTAATATAAATAATTAATCCACTTGTAAGAATCAGCACTGGCTACCAGGGCCTTCGGCTCTTAATACCTACTAATATTATGGTAAAAAGAAAATATTTAGTAAGGTTATTTAGTTGTATGTGGTGTTATATGTCTTTGATGTTACACAGTTTAAGAAATTTATTAATGGCACTAATGTTATCGCTATTTGTTGCTTTGAGAAGGTCGGAAGGTCTCCTATTCCCAAAGGTTGATTTCTTTAATAAATGCAGTGCAGGACATTCATCGATGAGGTGAGTGACTGATTGGGTGGGAGCGTTGCAATGGTGTCAGCTTGTTTGATCGGTACCGTTAAGACTATGGCTGTGAGTTCTTGTGGTGTGGCTTATTCTAAGACGAGTGAACGTCTTGATGTTGTGGCATAAGCAGTCCGATGGGTAGATAGGTTTTACACCAGTTGGGTTTTGATCTCTGTAGTGATGTTGGTAGCTAGTCCAATCTCGGAGATGCATATGATGGCAGTATTTTTTTATATGTTCTTTGATGTCTTTAGTAGTGAAGTGAGGAAAGAACACCAACGGCTCTCTACTACCTCCTTTTGCATGTTTATCTGCTGTCTCATTGCCTTTTATACCAGCATGCCCTGGTACCCACATTATTTTTATGCTGTTTTCATGATGGAAGAGTTTGTCGCGTATATTCTCTATTAGCCATGAATTATTTGCTGAGTTTTGAAGTGCATCAATGATTGATTTGCTATCGCTACATATTATATGTTTTTCTCCTGTTGATGAAGCGAATGGAACCGCTTCGTAAATTGCTGCAGCTTCTGCTGTAACAACCGAGCAATATGTTGGCAAAGCACCGACAGTAATAGCGACACCCTGACCCGTTTGACACTGCAAACGTGGTAGTAGTATCCGTTTTCGACCCGTCGGTATAAATGGGCTCGTGACTTATAGAAACTGATAAATGTGTTTCGCCGCTTTTGTTTATTTTTTCCCCCATGTCTTTAAGGATTTTTTGATTTAGGTAAATTTTGCTTTTTTATGATTTTGGTTTAAGTCACGTGCGATAAGGTAGCGTAGACGTTTCTTGACTGAATGTGAAATAAAACTACAATAATAAGGGGGCCTTAACTAAAGGCAGATACTAAAATTGAATATAACGAATTCACATCGGAATGTGCAATCGTGGTACAGGTTCAAGCAATCCAATTTCCTTAGAGCCAATCTCAAAATATAATCTGGCTATAATTGTTGGTTTTATTGTCATTATAAATCGGAGTATTTTGCTTATGTTGTCTTGCAATTAAAGACATCCGTTCTTACTGTCAATCAAAGAAGTAACGGGACGAAACAGTCGCAAATTCTATTTCTGTCGTTCAATTTCAATTCGGATGATTATTCAAATGATTTTTAAGAAAAAAAAAAAAAGCTCCGAGTATAATTTACACTAATGAAAACATTTTAAGATCCCCGGAGGTAGCACAAAGCTGCCAGGCACAATATGTCAATTTAGTAGGCTCTTTAAACTGTTGAGCCGCTCAATATTCTTAATTATTCTAATCTACATTCTACGTGCCCAAACAGTTTTAAATAACAATCACGTTTAAGCAATGAACATATTAAGCATATGGACCTCATATGATATATAGTATATATATTTACATATATACATATATACAAAGAACCGTATACACATGTTTTGCTATGAGAGGAGCATGCAAAGCAAATCTGCGAGCGTAAAATTAAAGCAGGTATGTGCCAATAAATTTTTCGGTAACCAGCTGAGCGGAAAAGCAGCCAAGCAAATGTCGGAAGAGGTTGCCTTCGGCGTTAAGTGTCTCGTTGCCGTTACTTGCTGATAAGAGAATACTTGCAGCGCTGCTGCGGCGAAGACCGGCGCTTCTTCGCTACATACTTGTGGCAGTTGGCATGTGGCGGCTGTGTTTTTATTGTGCTGTGAACCAAATTAGTGGAATCTCATTACTGCTTTGCATTAATGCAGATTATTGTTCAGTTGAGGTTAAAATGGGATTTCCTGTCTGTCGTATGTAAATAAGCGCAAGCGGATAAGAAAATGGTTAGATGGAAAATTCGCATATTGAAAAAGGAGGTCGTGAGTTTGAGCCTGGTTAGGTGTATATATGTCTATGCGTCGGCTCCTGGTATAAATGAATTAATTTACTAGTAGGCAGGCGAGTTGGGATTCGCATGAAAATTCATGGCAGACAGCTATTGATGGCAACCGATTTCAATGAGAATTTACATGCGGTCCCCAATTCAATATAAGTCATGCACAAAATCTAATTACTTCCTCTTATGCGAAGCGAAGAGAAATAATTATTCCTTGGAAAACAGCATTAATACTAATTAAGGATTTGTCTACTGTTAATTATAATAATTATCACTAAAACGATAGTTTTTAATTTCATAAAATATGTAGAGTTATATGACCTTTAAACACATCGGAACTACTACTGTGCCCAAAAAATAAGGTGAGATTTGAATTTAAACTGCGCGAAGGAATTAGAGAATTATTTTTTTTTAGGTTGGTAGTACTGTCAGTCACATTTATGTCAAATTGCATGTCAAAACATTCATTAGTGTTTGAGATACGTGTCGTTTTGTGAGCTGCTAAAAGTGAGTTTTTCAATTTTTGCGATGTCGAAATTTGTTGAGCAAAGAATTTGCATTAAATTTTGTTTACGGAATCAATTTTCTGCTGCGGATACATTGAGGAAGGTGTGGAAAGCGTTTGGTGATGAGGCTATGTCTAAAAAAAATGTTTACAAGTGGTATAGTGAGTTCCAAGCCGGCCGTGAACGTGTCGAAGACAAAGAGCGTCCAGAGCGAACATCAACCTCAACCGACGAAGCTCACATTCAACAAATCAAAGATTTAGTGTTGAAAGCCCGTCAAAAGGATCAGCCAATACCATTTTGAAGGATGTTTGGGCCTCAAGCGCGTCAAATCTCGACTGGTACCGAAAACATGGAATTTTTTGGAAAAAAGGCGTCACGTTGAAGTGTGTGAAACGATGCTTTCCGACTACCAGGGTGTCATGAAACGCATTATAACTGGCAATGAGACTTGGAGCTATGCTTACGACCCTGAAACAACCGATCAGTCAATAGGGAATATTATTTGAACGTTTTTTAAAGTTGAAATTAACTAATCGGTCCGGTTCCTTTTATAAGTAAATACATTCATGACAAATATAAAATTACTTTTTTATGTTTATTTATTGTGTGTATAATATTTCAATAAATTGTTGACGACACGTAAAAAAAGGTCCTATACAACGTCCACATTTGCAACCGCAATGTTGATCCAAAACACAAATTTCAAAAAGATTATTAATCTGTAGGAAAGTCGCTATCAAATTTTTTTTGTTGTTTTGAAATTTGACAAAAAAGAAAAAAGTATCGAACTTGGACCTTTTTTCAACAGTTTTTCATAGAAAAAATACAAATAGATTTCAAAAAACAACTAAGCTTCCTTGGATAAGATATTATGAATCCTTTTGGCTGAAACTTTTGTTTTACTTATGAATTTGGTCAGCTCTGGCCTTCATTTTTATACCGACTAATACTGATGCGAATACGAAATTATGTTCTTACGTCCATCATTTGCTTCCACTATGAAACGTTATCTTCTCAAGAAAGTTCTTTTGCCAAGAACGAACCGAAAATTGTTTATGTCGATACAAAACTTGCACCTTTCACGAGATTTCGACAAATTACAGAAGTAATTTCTTTCTGTTCTTTCGATGACGTTTTGGTCCCATCGCCAATATTTTGTAATATAACACAGATAGTCGAAGAACTGGGTCTGACAGTGAACGAGGGCAAGACGAAATATCTCCTGGCATCAAACCAGCAGTCGTCGCACTCACGACTTGGTTCTCACGCCACTGTTGACAGAATCCAATGTGTTTTTGTGTCTACAAAGACTCAATTCCACGGTGCTTTCTATTGCTAGAAGCACATAGATCAATACAATGCGTTGTTCAGCTCCCCAAAGCATAAGTGCATGCACTATACTCTGCACTATGCTCTAGAGAACAAAGCATGAGTGCCGCCACATACACTTACATTTCCCTTCCAATTGGTAGGGTGTTACTCCCCCAGCCACCTTGGTCGGGTTCGAGGCTCATCTAAAACCTCTGCGTACTATGGGTCCGGCACTCGGCCGCAGTGTGACTCCACATTGGACAAATGTCCTGCCTGCATTTAGGTTTAAACCATAGCCACCACGAATCTCCCCCAAAAGGGGCCCAAAACCCCAAAGAGCAGATTGGAGTTTCCTCCAAGGGCTAACTGCTCCCCGTGGTACCATGTTAAAATCTTTGTTATGACTTTTGTAACTTTTGGCTACTACCAGTTTGAGGTCATAGTAATCCCAACTCATGACTGGTGACATTTGTCGCTTAAACAACAAATGTTTGTTATATAATTGTGAACTTATATAAAAACTATAATATCATTTCAAGCTAATATTATAGCACTTTTCTGATTTTTGACCATGATCATTCGAACCAAGACCTGATAAATGTCATCACAGTGCTTATGGATTTTAGTCGCCTCTTGGTTAAGGCATGCCTTAACACGGGCATATTCGGTTACCCCCCCCAACCCAAGAGGGGGTCCCCCCTTACCCACAGGGGGAGTCACTGTTGACAGTCATAACTTTGAAGTCGTAGATAATTTCGTCTATCTTGGAACCAGCGTAAACGACACCAACAATGTCAGCCTGGAAATCCAACGCAGGATAACTATTGCCAACAGGTGCTACTTCGGACTAAGTTGGCAATTGAGAAGCAAAGTCCTCTCTCGACAAACAAAAACCAAACTCTATAAGTCACTCATAATTCCCGTCCTGCTATATGGTGCAGATACTTGGACAATGACAGCAGCTGATGGTGTTATGAGTTTCCGAGAGAAAAATTCTGCCAAAGAATTATGAGCGATGAGCTGTATGAGATATACGACGACATTGACATAGTTCAGTGAATTAAAAGACAGCGGCTACGCTGGCTAGGTCATGTTGTCCGGATGGGCGAAAACACTCCAGCTCTGAACGTATTCGACGCTGTACCCGCCGGTGGAAGCAGAGGAAAAGGAAGACCTCCACTCTGTTGGAAGGACCAGGTGGAGAAGGACCTGGCTACGCTTTGAATATCCAAATGGCGCCACGTAGCGAAAAGAAGAAACGACTGGTGCGCTGTTGTTAACTCGGCTATAACCGCGTAAGCCAGTAAAGAAGATATTACGGATTATGAGAAAATTTATTTTATCAGTTTGATTGTTTATCAAAAAATTTTTAAATCTAGCAAAACAAAATATTACCCGAATAAGCGGAGTCTACGCCCATAAAGGAGAAGAATAAGTCGAAGATTTGTGTGAACGTCGGTTATATTTCATACTATGGTTATTTATAATATTACAGAAGTTTTTGCATATACATACATACATATTCCAAAATCTTCATACATGTTTACCATATAAGAGAACTTGGCTTTCGACGCTGTGATAAGCATAGCTTTTACTTAGCAATTGATATAAGACTTTTTTAACATTTCTTAATTTTTTTAAACTGCTCTTTTAAAGCTTAACAATAAGCAATTAAATCTTAAATATTTTGCCAATAGGTTGTTCTTTAGATATTTGTTGGATCTCTTCTTTTCAATATCAAGATCTTTGTGATTATTTTAATTTCTAATGAACCATGGTGAACCGTTGTTACTATAAGGAATTTTGATGGGGGCCCCCGATGATTACAAAGTTAACGTATTGCAGAGCATAACTTGGTTTTTGAAGGCTAAGTTTAGAATTTATATTTAAAAGTCAGTTTGAATTTGCTGCTCCTATTTTCATGCATTTTCCTTAAACAAAGGGAACGGGACTAATATTATCTTAATCAATTGGAAAACGAACTGTAATAAAATAAAATGGAAAATATAGGTTTGATATAGTTCCGAAGTCGCTGATAGCCCTTTGTAATGCTAATTCTTTTCCAAATTGAGGTTGCAACGGAATATGTTTTGAAAACGAAAGTTCTTTAAAAATTAACCCTTGGGAGAATAGCGGGAAAATAAAGATTTGTCATTCAAACCAGACATTGCTGATATTCGATTATTTATGAGTCAACTTATCTGGATACCCGAAACCATAAATTTTGTTCCACGATGGAAGGCAACTTTAACTATATACTTGTATGTGTATATACCCGAATTCTAATAAAATTCATCCGGTTAATAGCCTTTCGCACTTGAGTCTACTCGAATACCTCGAAATAGATTTTCAGTCAAAACGTAAACCACATACTTACAAAAAAACAGAAATCCAGTTGCAATAATTTGAACTTCATCGAGATTAAGCCGAACCAAGCAATTATGAAGAAGCCGCTCACAAATTCACGCAATTATTGTTGGGCTCTTAGTCAGCGCCGGTTTGCTGTTGCAAAATAAACGCCTACTTCATGTTTCCATAGAAAATCTGCACTTGTTGTTGCCTCCAATTAGCTGATTAGCTGTTTACATATTTGTTATTGTTTTCAATGGCGCTTCGTAAAGGATTTGCAGGCTTTGGCAATTTCAATTTGTTGTTGTGGTTAAAATGTATGCTGTTGCTACATTGTAATGCATATTCGCTGCAATTAGAGCCGCACCACATGCTGCATGGCAAAGTGTAAACCACTAATTCCGGCCCTCCCTGTTGCCGTTGCCGTAAATTAGTGTTAGTTTTTGGCCTTAAATATTTTGAGTATCTCAAGGGCAGCCATTCAATTTGCATATACCGCTACTCCATACGCCCACAAACACACAAATATAGCCGGCTCATTTACAAATGTTGATATTCCGTTTTGTTTTCATTTCCAATTTCGCGCTTGATTACCCCGGAAGGCTGCCAAAAATGAAAAAATTTTAATCGCTCAGCGAAAACGGAGGAGTGTAGGAATTCTACAGCTATCGTCGGTTGCAGAGAACAAAAGTTATTTTTGTTTTATAAATAAATAATTAAAAAAACTCCAAAATACAGAAGTCATTAAATTGTATGCAGTGTTGTTCGGTAAGCATTTTCAAGACGCTTTTAAACTAATTTTGAGCAGATATATAAAACGGAGTTTTCCAGTTGCTTTCCCAAACTTCAAGGCTTCTTCTTTTTTAGTAAGTTGTAAATAAATATTTCCATATCCATTCTAATGACTTTTGAAAAGTCCGATTAAATTTGAACATGTAACAGCACCCAAACTTTACTTTTTACTTTTACGACATGGTGCTACAGAGTACTTCAGTCACATAATTATAGATGCAAAATTGTTTTTGTCTATAACTAGTGTTCTGCCAACGGCACAAGAAACATTTTAGTACCCATATTTTATTGTAACGGGTGATCCAAGTAGAGGTGAATTTTGTTAAGCTGTCAAATTTACTATGTTCAATATTGTTTGGCACATCATATATGTCATATGACTTATGGAAATACTTACGCCTGAACAACGTTTACAAATTGTTCAACTTAATTACGAAAATTAACGTTCTGTGAAGAATGTGTGTCACGTGATTCGCTGAACTTATGGTCGACATAATCGGCCTACTAATTGCAACACCATCACCCATCTTGAGACCCAGCATTCATTATTGGATAATGTTCGACCGAATAGACCACGGCCAGCACGCGGTAATAAAAATGTAGTAGCCCTAGCTGAGAGTGTATACGATTCAGGCCTTAGAGTAAAACATCACGCATGTCATTCGCCAGCTACCAGTCGAAATGCTCGAACAAGTCATCGAAAATTGGACTCAACAGATGGACCATTGGAAACGTAGCCGCGTTGAACATATGAAAAACATAATTTTCAAAAAATAAATGCCAAGCATTATCTTTCAAATGATATTAAACATTCCTCATTAAATTTGAAATTTCTGTATTTTTTCTTTCAAATGAAAAATTTGGAAGATCGAAATGGTTGATATTTTAAAAGCGGAACTTGATCTGAGTGTGACTAAACAACTTGTGCATCAAATAAGAAAAATATTTATGCCTTAAATACGAAAATACGCACTCAGCCATGTCAAAATCAACGTAATTAAAACGAAAGAGTTTAACTTTATAAAAAAAGTAAATTTAATTTGGACGAACTCCACGAAGGGTCTTCATAAATATTGGAGGGATTTGAAACGAAAGAAGGTTTGGTAGGTGGGCGTAATCGGTCTACTGTAACACCCATAAAGCGCCATTAATCGAAAATCTATAAATGGTCACACTTAAGATATAAAACTGTAATTTGGCATAGGGAATCCCGTTAGCAAGAAGCACCTAAGGGCAAGAAATTTTATACATATGTATGTATATAAAACAAAGATGGGTTTGTTCGAACACTTATAACTCGAGATATGCTGAACCAATTTTCATGGTTATTAATTCGTTGGATTTGTCTCCACCCCGAATAGCAGAATACATATTAAAAACAATGAAAACTCGATATATGTAATGAATACTCAATCATTTCAATAAATGCTAATTTGTTTATTACAATGTCAAATATTGTTTTGTTTTCCAATATTTTGATTTGTATATTATTTGAATCGTTCAATTTCTGTTGCTTGCTTTTTTATCGGCTATTCAAAAGAAAAATTATTGAAAATTATTCAGTGAAAACTTTATCGGTGTCAATATCAATTACAGATTGAAATTTGTTACGAAGCCACGAAGAGGTGGCGCTAATATCGGTCGGCGTTCTTTTTGCCATCAACGTATGACAATCTAAGGCAAGGCAAGACAAGAAACACTCCCAGGATTCGATGACATATGCGACTTTTCAATCAACAGTTTCGATATTCGATGGACTTTATTTTGTAGCAACGTGCTGTTAGATGCTGGATGTACTCTGTTGAAGGGCAAAAAGAGGTTTGCCGCTTCTTCTTCTTTGGCTGGTGGATAATGGTTACATCAGATTAAACTGATGTACTATTTTTTTAACAAAGTGGTGAAAACCAATATGGTTCATGGACCTTGCGGACATCACAATCCCACTTCGGTTTGAAACACTATCCACGTGCTTTTCTCAGATAATTTTGAGAATAACCAAAGAGTGTATTTCAACCCAGAGAATATAGTATATCCAGTGAAAATACCGCCAGACGAGTTACGGTCGGTGGAACGGTGTGTGCAAGTTTTGGAGAAACAAACCATCAATTACAATTGCTGGAACATAATAATCAATGGAATCAAACGATGGACGATTCGATAGCTACTTTGCATGCCATTGAAATTTAAACATTTTTCGCGATGATCATTTCGACATATCAGCCTTCAAATTACATTGCCGAAAACATTTTACATCGTATTCGCTAAGAATTCGAAATGGGCAAATTTCGGTTCATACTTCCGGTGGTTCGATATCAATTCCATTTTCCCTTTATCATCTCACGAAAGATGAACTCAACACGAATGTTTATCCGACCATTGGCCAAATTGTTATAACTACGATTGCTTGAGTGCACGCGTAATTTTAGCTGCCAATAATGCTGATGTTAATGACTTAAACTGGAAGGTTCAAAGTCAAATTCTGGGAGGTTTGCGCTCATACAAATCGATTGATGGCAATGAAGACAAAGCCGTGAACTATCCAGTGGAATTTCTAAATTCTTTGGAGAGTCTTGGTATGCCGCATCATAATTGGCATCAGTTAGATCTGTCACAATTATGTCTCACAATCTTCATTCGCGGAAACTGTGTAATAGACCCCAATGATTGTGACGCAGTTATCGAATACAAGGGGACAGTCATTTCATTTCAAACGTATTCCGTTTCCAGAGAAAATAGCATTTTCGATGACAATTAACAGGACAAAAGGATAGTCGCTAGAAGAGTGTGGCATAAATCTGGAAATGCCATGTTTTTCACAGGGCCAGATATCCTAAACAAATTCTTTGCTCAACAAATTTCGACATCGCAAAAAACGAAAAATTCACTTTTAGCAGCTCACAAAACGACACGCATCTCAAACACTAATGAATATTTTGACATAAAATTTGACATAAATGTGACTGACAGTACTGCCAAACTTTTTTTCTTCACAATAATACGTGGCGTGTTCACGAGTTGGAAACCCATCTTCTCTATGTATTTACGCACCAGAATAGAAACCAAAAAATTTTGTTTATCAAGTTGAGCTACATTAAAAAAATTAATGATTTTCAACACAATATAAATTCAACTTTCTTTTCATTTCAAAACGCATAATTTCACGCAGGGCAACGGCTGCGGGGTCAGCTAGTATTTATATAAAACGGTGCGTCTTTGTACTTAGAATGAATAAATCGCGTGAAAACTCCCCTAGATCCCATTTAACTAAGAAGATTTGTGTATCTGAAGATAGTACCTCGGCTTTAATCTTTGCATGTTGCAAGAGTATGAAATGCTCGGCTATACCCGCACTCAGCTCTTCCTTACGTGTTTCATCAGAAATGGGGAACATTTAAATAATAATACATATGTATTCGAAATTCGACTGGATTATGTTACAGTTATTCATTTTATATACTATTGGGCTAAATCTTAACGGCAATATTAGGAGAATAGGGGATATATGGAATAGTTAGAAGGCTGCCTGCTCTAAACGATGTTCGTTCTCATAAACAAAATATAAATTCAAGAAAGAGACAATTTTGTTTTCAATTACTGTGGAAATTTGACAGTTCGTTTCTTTTTTGTTATATCGTGTGCATATCTTACAGGTATTCCAAAAGAATGTAGGTGTACACTGTGTTTCTATAATTGCGGTTCTTTCATATATTGCCTTAGCTAGAATATTTAAAAAATCCCTCTCTTGATAAATTTTGTTTTAATTGTTTGTGGTCAAATAATCAGTTAATTAGATTTTGTGTGTATGTTTGGGTTAAGTATATATACATATATATATACATATATATATAAATACATATATATTTATATATGTATATATATTTACACACCGAATAGCAGGACACAATAGTTTGATTGGGCAAAATTGTGAATTATTTTTATTTATATGTAGTAACTGTAAATGAGCAGAGATTAGAGTACTTAATATCTTGTATTTGATCTTAAATCAATTTTGCAATTAATTTTAATGCGCTTTTCAATTCTATTCTATGTATGTATATATGTGAAAAATTAAAGTGTTCAGCTGAAATGATTTAAAATATCATTTAATTAATAATGCAAGACTGGCGAGCTTTTTAAAAATATTACCAGAGCCCGCTTAAATTTTTTTCAAATAAGCTCTAAATAGAAACATTGAAAACTATTTTTCATATTTATATTTTTATATTTTCCTATTCAATTCAATACAATACAGACAACTTTTGACATTATCGATGTTACACTTTGATGCAATATAGATAAGTAGAAGATTCATTCATCGTGCTCCTTTAATAACTTTAGAGAAAACAAAACAAACGGTGTCGAAAATATTCCTGGGACGTAATTCCTTTTTATGGATTTTATTTAATCTTTATCGTGAAGTTACATTTTTCAGTGTTATTTTTGAAATGCTAATCAAATTTGGGTTATCGAAGGTGAATTAAATATCCACAAATAATTTTTGTGTCCTAAGTGTTGCCAGGTGCAATCTGACATTTCCATTGGAAAGTTTGACATTTTTTAGCATAACATCACTCAGAACGTTTTGTCATTTAATCGTGAATTGTTTTATTTACAGGGAATTAAAAAACTCATCTCGGCCAAAAAATTGAATTAACTCGTGAACATTTTCGTGCGATCATTTTTCACAACTTTCGACGTGGATTATCACGACAAGAGTGCATCGATGAACTAAAATCTTTGCATGGCTATGAAGCACCATCCTATAGCACTGTGAAAACTGCTACAACGAATTCAATCGTGGCCAACGCTCGCTCAAAGACGAATTCCGTGAAGGTCGTCCGAAAACAGCCGTTGTGCCAGAAAACATCGATGCCATACGTGAACTGATAATGCAAGACCGTCACGTAACATACCTTTAGATAGAGGCATGCCTATGCATTTCTCCCACCAGCATACTTTCGATATTGAATGACCACCTGGCCGTAAAAAAGGTTTGTTCTCGTTGGATCCCGCACAATTTGACAATCGCTCAAAAAAAGGCTAGTGGGGATTGGTGTAAAGAAATGCTGAAAAAATACAATCGCGGTCCTTCAAAAGACGTTTATAAGATCGTTACAGGTGACGAATCATGGATCTATGCGTATGAGCCCGAAACAAAACAGCAATCGACCGTGTGGGAAGAAGCACTTCGAAGCAAATGGTCGCCTGTTTCTTCGGCAAAACTGGTCATGTGGCGACTGTTCCGCTTGAGCAATGTAGGACGGTCAATTCTGAGTAGTACACCACCATTTGTTTGCCTGAAGTCTTCGGAGAAATTTGAAAAACGAACAAGAGAAGACGAATCATTGTGCACCATGACAATGCGAGCTCTCACACATCGGCTCAAACCAGCGCCTTTTTGACCGGCCAAAACGTCGAATTGATGGGTCATCCGCCGTACAGCCCTAACTTGGCACCCAATGACTTCTTTTTATTCCCACACATCAAGAAAATAATGCGTGGTCAACAATTTTTGTCACCAGAAGATGCTGTTGAAGCATTCAAAAACCATGTTTTGGAGGTGTCTCAATCGGAGTGGAAAAAGTGCTTCGAAAATTGGTTTGAGCGCATGCAAAAGTGTATAAATCTTGATGGAGAATATTTTGAAAGACAGTAAAACCATTTTCGTTGTTAAATATTCCTATTTTCATTATTAGGCCAGAAATATATATAGCAGCTCTCGTAATATGTGAATTTCTGGGATCTAAAGGCCAACAAATAGACAACTCAATTGAATCTTGTTTGCTGTTAGGTAGGCTTGTTCTGTAATAGCTGATACAGTGTAAATCAGATTTTTTTTAGTAAGACGAAATACAAAAGAGGTGAGTTTATAAGGAAGATAGCTAATTTTTTTTCTAGGTTGGTATAAATGTCCTTAATTATGAGGCCAAAAATTAGCGCGATCTGTCAACCAGTATGTTAACAGCAGCAGTTTATGTCAGTCGACCTCAGTAGTGTTTGTCGAATTTTACAAAATTTTACAAATATCATTGAACAAGTACCGAATCTCCCTGATCTAGCTCCATGTACCTTTCTTCACACTGAAATATCCACTTTGGGGAACACGCTTTGACTCAATTGAAGACATCAAAACTGTTGGCACAAGCGCGTCGTTTCAAATTGATGTTACTTCGAAGGCGATAAAATAAATTTGGATAATGATTGAAAAATGTTCGTTTATTTATAAATTCCCGATACTTTTTTGATAAAATGTATGATTCATTCACGTTAATGGTTCCCGGTCGTCTCATTTGAATAGAGTTATTGGTGCCCGGATGTTCTCACGAACGTTTAATGAAACGGTCATTCCATGGTCTACGTTTGGAAGCTCGAGTTCATGAACTTCACTGCTGTCAGTGTTCAACACACTGAAAAACGGGTTTCTTCATAATTTAATCGTGTTCGTGGAACTAATTTGCATATATGTATATATCCTTTTTTTCGGCCCAGATATTTTTTATACAACAAATAATAATTATTACTCACATAACTCTTGTTGTATTTAAGTCGCGCAAATCTCAGACATATGCTTCCTACCAAAAACATAATTTATTGGAATCAATAATTGCGTATTCAAAGAATTATCTCACTTTCATAAATTTGCCTAAAGTTTCCCCAAGTCGTATCCGCCGAGCGGGCAGGTGTTTTTCAGTTCGCAATTTTTCTCACGTCATTTCGTTAATAAATTTTACACGTAGCACAGAAATCAAAGCAATAATTCAGAGCTAAACAAATTAAGTAAATAATGTCATGTTTCAAATGAAATATTCATAATACCACACCAGTTACAGCCCGCAACCTACAACTTGCCACACACACACTCTCGCATAACAACCTGAATACGTGTTCAGCAGAAAAGTATAAATACTCGTAGCAGAAGCGTTAAAAATCAGCAGGCAGGAGAAAACAAGAAAACAGCAATAGCGTGAAATGATTACATTTCCGAGCGTAAAAAGTGTGGAAACACACACATGCATACGTAAGCGTATTGGCATTAAGGTGTGTGTGTGGTGGCGACATTACTTTTTAATTACTTTCAGAAATAATTGTATTTTCATGAGAGCCGAAATATTTATCAAGCAAATATTAGTTTCAATTTTGTTTAATTATATGAAAGTCCTCACATCCCTTAGACTCCCTTTTTCGGATTTCTTCTAAGCTCTATTCAAACGGAACGCCTCAAAAACACTTTTTTGCGCACAAACCTTAAAAGATCAGCTTGAGCACAGACCTTAAGCAAAATGTCCAGAAAGGAAAGTATAGCAACAAGTCCGTTTGAGAATTTAGATAATACGAATAGGATCACCTTAGTGCGCGTATAGCCATGCGTGCTGCCGTAAGAGGCGAAGTCACGGTGACATCAAGCGAAAGAAGGTACCTTATGCTCCGCAGGAAGCGAGGCGAGCGCATATGGGATGTGTGCCTAACCTGCACAGAAATATGATTTCATTTCTCGAATTTATAACGCCTGCCAGACGCTTTCTCATACAGACATTGCGCACTTGTGCATATACACATTCACACAAATGCGTGTATATAGACACTGATGGCCGCATTCATATTTCGTATGCAATGTAGCCTTGGTAATTGTGACTACACGATGATGTTAAGGCGCTCACTGACACCTGCAAGCCAGGCAAAGCATATATTCACCTATTTTAGTGTATATTTACAAGCAGGTATATATGAAAATTATAGCTATAAGAACCATGTTCCCACACATGTTATTATGTACATATGCAGAGGCCAGCATTAAGGTGATAATACTTATTACTGCGCCGATTCCTAGGTGTGTGTGTGTATGGAAACTCAATTTGGAAAAAAAGCGAGGTTTTCGATATCAATTAACCAACCTGCCTAATTTAAATATTTCTTTACGTACAACAAAATATTACCACAACTGATTTGTATTTCCAAAATCTGCCGAAGCTTTTCTGTTTCTAGCTTCTTCACTAAGTGTCTTTTCACAGAATTCGTTTACTAGTGATATAGCGAGCCACCCTAAAATAAGAAATAACAACTTATCTCCATAATTATGCATGTATGTGTTAATGCTGTGTGTGATGTGTGTAAAAATAAGACAGACACAGTGGCAGGAATGTATAAGCCTTTCTGGTCATGAAAGGAGGGCCAAGACATACACACACATATTTACATAAGTTTAGTACCCGTGACGACGTGTATAAGCACAAACATGAATAAATTTACATGTCTTTGTCAACAATATAAATCAAGTCCAGCATTTGGAAGAGAA
This sequence comes from Bactrocera correcta, assembly GCA_027475135.1. Lineage (NCBI taxonomy): Eukaryota > Metazoa > Arthropoda > Insecta > Diptera > Tephritidae > Bactrocera > Bactrocera correcta. Next base: position 12,513,520 of record CM050323.1, on the reverse strand, counting down.
GGTGTTGTGTGATATGTGCGCGTGTGTGTGCGCGCGTCGTTCATCACCCACCAGAGGTTTACAGCTCGTAACTTTTAAAAAGTTTGTATGGTTTGTGCTTGCAAGGCGCACATCTCTGTGCATCTTTATTAAATGAGAAACTCCATTATTTTGTAGAAGTAGAGCAGTGTTTTCCTATGTTTTCATGACTAAATTTCGTGAGTATCTATGCATGTATGTATGTGATTGTTGTTTGATGTGAAATGTGTGTGCTTTTATTGTGTGCATGAAACTTTAACCAGACGCTTATTCATATTAATATGGATATATGTATACCTAATCGAATATGTCTGTAATTTACGCTCTAAGAATTTACTCCCTTCAATCACCCGCAGGGCGTATACGTAACTTCAAAACATGTCGTATTTACCTGAAGGGCATACGTCAAAGTATTTATTTTAAATTTATTTATTTATTTATTTTTAAACTTTGTACTATAATTGCACAGTCGACCCTCACAAATTGGAATCTCTAGAAATCAGAATCAGAGTTTGGAGTACATATGCAGTAAACGTGCCAAAATTGGAATCAAATTTTGTTAATTTACCATTCCCAGAATATTTTTGTTTGTTTCTTTTAGCAGTAATACATATGTATGTGCATATATAATACCATAAAATTGTCATAGTATGAATAGACAGATCCACATGTAAAACGAGATTTTTTTACACATTTTTCGTTTTTGGGCAGATTATTTTTTAAATTGGTCCTAATAGTGTTTTATATGAAAATCTGATTTTTTTGCACGATATTTTTTCTACTAGTAATTCACTGTACAAGTTAACCCTTCAAAAAGGCGATCAAGTGTATATATGTACTATATATATAAAACATAACATATGGGAAATAATTTAAATTTATAAAGACTTATTTATGCTTAACACAAAATTTAAAATAAATAAATTAACATAATGTATAAGCAACTTAAAACAAAAAACCACAAATTTTAAACAACCGATTTATTTGAAAACTAGCAGCCAGTCCCGGCAACTATTTATTTTTGGAAATTTGGATATAAAACACTTTTTTTACAAATATTTTTATTTGTATTAAAAAATCCCACAGTTATATTTGTATGTAAGTCTATTTATGTTCAATTTCTTTGATGGTTTAAGTGGCGGACACTTTTGAAAAATTAAGAAATATAAAAAATAATAATCAAAAAATTAAAATAACAGTAATAAATAATGGATTCAGTCGTTTTACATATAAGTTAATAATAAATTATTAAATAAATATATTAAATAATAATAATAATAATAATATTCTTTAAAAATTAACGTATAAAAATATTATCACTAAAAGTAATAATTACGACAAAAATAAAAAATAAATAAAATAAAAATACTAATTATGAAAAATTAAAAAATAAAAATAATAATAATCAAAAAATTAAAAAAACAGTAATAAATAATGAATTCAGTCGTTTTACATATATTTTTGCCACTGCACGTGCTCAATTCTGCTAAGTAGCAGCGCCAACCTCGAATTCCTTACTTTGATTCTATCGGCTCTGTTAGCCGCCTTCTCTATACTTTCCATTCTCTGGCCCGGCGCGCTTTTCAGAAGGCATCGCAAAGAACGGCCACGGCGCTATGGCGGTTTTGTTTACTTTTTGAATTTTTTAATTCGTAATATCTTTTGAACAGAAAGTCCAATTTAGAAACTATTTTATAGGTAGTCAAATGGTCTTGACCATAAAATAATTTATTTGGATAAGGATTAATATAAACACATAAATAGCATGGTTTGAATTTGGTTAGCATTTTCATTAATGCTTAAAATGAAAAAAAGTTGTTGTAGTAACATAACTACAATAGTTGAACCTATGCTACCGCGGAGTTTTTTGTAGACACTATGATGTTCTTCAATATTGTTGTACATTATTTTGTTCTGTCGCTAATATTTTCGGCAGCGCATTCGACGAAAGACATTTTAAGACTAATTTCTCTACTCCTTCGGTTACATTATTCAAATTTTACAAAGGATCCTTAACTTTTTTCAAAATGAAGTGTAGCCTATGTCGAATTGGAAGAATGTAGCATTCTATTGGTGAAAGAAGTTTTTAAATCGGGTCAGTTCTTTTTGAGCCTATTTATTACAAACATACAAATCTTTCCTCTTTATAATATTAGTATAGATTGGCGAGAGTTTTCTTTTAATTAAATCTTTTAATGTCTGGAAGCGATAAAAATCTTCATTTGTATCATTTTTCAAAAATTAGGAAAAGTCAAAATATTACTGTAATCGATATTCATTCCTATGAAGATTTTGGTTTCTACGTTCTCTACAGTTTACATTCTTTTCGGTTTAATAAATAACTGAAAAGGAGTTAAAAATATAATTTCTTTTTATCGAACAAAATCATCGGTCAACAAGTAAGAAAGGGCTAAGTTAAGATGCAACCGAACATTTTATACTCTTGCAACCTGCAAGAATCGAAGCCAGGGAAATACTTTAAGATGTAAATCCAATCATTTGAAGGAAAGTCAGTCGGATGTTCGAAAAATCGAAAATCCTGATATTAGTTACTATATAGGGGCTCGGCAAAGCTTTCGCTCAAATTTATCTATTTTGGGCACAAAGTTACACAGTTATGAGTAAAACATGCTCTCTCAGTTTCGTTGAGTTAGTTTATTGGCCGATATATGCGGTTCAAAGTCACACAGAAGTTCGAAAATCTTTAAATTAAATGTATGGGGCTAAGGGGAGTATTGATCCGATTCCACCCATTTTTGGCATACAGACATACCGTTATAATAGAAGGATTTTTTCTTGATTCCAGTTATACATATATATGACACTTGGCCAATATTTTGGATCAAACGTCAACTATAGGTACTCGGGTCCACATGTTCGGTACTTACGGGCTTGAAAATTTTTTATTGGATTTGAGCATTTTTTGGTCAGAACATGACATACACTAAGGCATTACTCGACATTACTCCTTTAATGAGGTATCTGCTATTTTTGTGTTGATCATATCATCATTGCTTTGTTGAATGCCGAAAATTTATATGCAAACAAAATAAACATGAAATTGAAAAAAAAGAAACGATAACTTCGACTGCACCAAAAACCAAAATATAAAAAACTTGTGTTTGGTTGAAGAGTTTGTAATGCAGTTATAAGCTTTAACTAATCTATATAATTTTGGAAAGATATCTTGTCAAATAATAAAGTATTTTCATGCAAGGATATGTTTTTGATCATTTATACACTGGTATGTATATATTTAATAAGATTTGCGACGTTTCCTTCTGGGTATTACAAATTTCGTGGCAAACATAAAAAAGGGTATGAAAAATATTTACTATACATGTATACATATAAGTATGCCCTGCAACCAGCAGTGAATAGTTCATATATGATATATGTTTACATCCTTTTAAACTGGCAAGGGGTTCACATATTAACTCCTTAAAGCTGCGCACAAATTGCTGAAAAAGGTGTCGGAAGACTTCAAAAGGAATATTGGCTTTCAACTTGTTGGGCTGTGTTCCCTCGCAAGATGAAAGTACGACAAATTAGGTGCACTTAGATACATTTATGTACATATGTATATAGTATATAACTAGGTACGCATATACACATAAGGCTGTCGTTGCTCAAGCATATGTTAGTTGTAAGCAATCTTTGTAAGGATCGCTCTAAGCAGATTTGCGAAGAAGCCGTAAAAGGCGATGATGAGCTGATTGGATGACGCCTTTCAAGTTTAACCAGCGCGCCTGCATTACAATCACACCCTCTTCAGCGAAAGGATATTTCAATTTCAAAAATGAGCGAAGTTAATTTCGCTGCTAAACGAATGCATTCAAAGGGAAGTTAATGCAAACACTTTTCCGACTGCTTGCTTAGAAGTGATAATAAAATCGCAATAATAAATATAATAAAATGGAGAATGAAAGTGCTTGCCAGTGTGAATAGAGAAAATAGAGCAAAACGCTCTACATATACACCAACAACATATGCTGAGAACTAATTTGTAGATTTGTATGGGTGTAGTTAAAAGTAGTTTGACATATACTCGTACAATTATCTTATAATATATGAAATATGATTTTTATGAAAATAGAGTGGAGTTTTGGGAAGTCAAATTATAGCAACGCCCTCCTCCTAAATAGTGGCTATAAACGAAATGACTAACAAATAAATGCACGAGGGCTGCTATATATATTTCTGGCCTAATAATGAAAATAGGAATATTTATCAACGAAAATGGTTTTATTGTTTTTCAAAATATTCTCCATCAAGATTTATACACTTTTGCATGCGCTCAAACCAATTTTCGGAGCACTTTTTCCACTTCGATTAAGACACCTCCAAAACATGGTTTTTGAATGCTTCAACAGCATCTTCTGGCGACGAAAAACGTTGACCACGCATTATTTTCTTGATGTGTGGGAATAAAAAGAAGTCATTGGGTGCCAAGTCAGAGCTGTACGGTGGATGACCCATCAGTTCAACGTTTTGGTCGGTCAAAAAGGCGCTGGTTTGAGCCGATGTGTGAGAGCTCGCATTGTCATGGTGCACAATTCGACTTTTCTTCTTCGTTTTTCGAATTTCTCCGAAGACTTCAGGCAAACAAATAGTGGTGTACCACTCAGAATTAACCGTCCTACGTTGCTCAAGCAGAACAGTCGCCGCATGACCAGCTTTGCCGAAGAAACAGGCGACCATTTGCTTCGAAGTGCTTCTTCCCACACGGTCAATTGCTGTTTTGTTTCGGACTCATACGCATAGATCCATGATTCGTCACCTGTGACGATCTTATAAACGTCTTTTGAAGCACCGCGATCGTATTTTTTCAGCATTTATTTACACCAATGCACACGAGCCTTTTTTTGAGCGATTGTCAAATTGTGCGGGATCCAACGAGAACAAACCTTTTTTACGGCCAGGTGTTCATGCAATATCGAATGTATGCTGGTGGGAGAAATGCATAGGCATGCCTCTATCTGAAGGTATGTTACATGACGGTCTTGCATTATCAGTTCATGTACGGCATCGATGTTTTCTGGCACAACGGCTGTTTTTTGACGACCTTCACGGAATTCGTCTTTGAGCGAGCGTCGGCCACGATTGAATTCGTTGTATCAGTTTTTCACGGTGCTATAGGATGGTGCTTCATAGCCATACAAAGATTTTAGTTCATCGATTCACTCTTGTCGTGATAATCCACGTCGAAAGTTGTGAAAAATGATCGCACGAAAATGTTCACGAGTTAATTCCATTTTGTGGCCGAGATGAATTTTTTAATTCCCTGTAAATAAAACAATTCACGATTAAATGACAAAACGTTCCGAGTGATGTTATGCTAAAAAATGTCAAACTTTCTAATGGAAATGTCAGATTGCATCTGGCAACACTTAGTGTTGCCTAGTCCAGAAATATATATAGCAACCTATGTAGTACAGAAATAATCGAAACATTACTCTTAGCTATATTAAAGAAATCGAAACTTTCGATACACTTTGTATACATCGGTTAATTTGAAAGGTTTCCCAACGAAATTCATAGAATATATTTTTCTGGTTATCGAATACCAAAAATATATAAAGTGGGGAAAATACTAATCCTAGCCACCATATTCATAATAAAACGATTTCAAATTTCCGGTAGCCGAGGATATCGGTCAATATGAAAAATCAAATTAGTGAAATAGGTCCCACACTTAGCAATTACCTTCTTGCATTCAATACAGTTAAATCATGCACTTCTTTGTGCTGACACTGGAATTCATTTTGTTCAACCTACACAAGCTCTAGTTCATCTTTCGAGCGTTCATTTTGTCAGATTTGTTGTCTTTGTACTTTCGGTTGAATTGATGGATATTGTGATTCATTGTTGTAGTATTGTAGGTGCATATGCATGATGTGTTGTTGGATTTCCTTTATTAACTCTATAAAGAAATGTTTACAGACAATATTTTACGTTCGCACAGCGGAAGCCACAACTGCACGACACGACAACAACTACTAAGCAGCAACAAAGTTGAGATGAAACATTGTCGCTGCACTCGTATATCAGCTGCAGCAACACCAACGGCAACGGCAGTGGCAAAGCAAGAGCAACAGCTTTGTCAACACATTTACCATGTTTGTCAGCGCATCTATCAAATTCCCCTTTAGTTTAGTTCACAAACTAACTAACTTGCTCATACCCACTCATTGCGCAAAAAAGGATGAACATCCCAGTAGGAACCACATTCACTGAATCGGTTCTTCTTTATACAAGGAATTTGTGATAGAATTTCTGACAATGCATCAATGGCAATTTTACCAATAGAAAAAAGCGTAAACTAGTGTCAATAGTTTGGTTTCCTGGAATAACTACTAAATACAGAATTTTGAAATCGATTGAATTTCAATAGCAAAATACATTTTCGCCTTAAAATTTACTTAAAATATTCTCTCACACCTTCAAGAAAATATTGATAAGGAGAATGCTATACTCATCAAGCTCAACGAGTTTTGTATTAAATTTATATCAAATCATACTGGTTTTTATTATTGAAATGTAACTAATGAAATACTTAAATTTATTATTCACTTAAATTTTTTAGGGAACTGGTTTGAGTTTTCCTCGAATTAGCAGTGGAAATTTCCACAATCGTATTTTCAGGCTTAACGCGGCAGGTGCAGACCCAGTACAAACTAGCATGAAATAATCGTAAGTTCGTAAGTTCAGTAAATATTTATCTTTCAATGCACCTTTATAATAAGTAAAAATACCCTACATAGTTTTACTGTACCATCATGGTAAAGATGCGAATTACTTTGTCGTTTCAAAAATAGAGAAAAATCATATTTCGCTTTTAAAGTATTTTCACCAGAATTACTCGTAAATAAAAATTAATAAAATCATTTTTAGAGCGTGTCCTCATACTTATAGTATCCAGGTAATACACCCAAGTCCAAAGAGAAATCTGTAAACAAATGTTGTAGGCCAATGGGCCCTCTGAGTACTCCTGGCACGGTTTAGTTCCCAATCTCACTGCTCTCTTCTTCACTGAAAACACCAAGAACTATTCCTTTTCCTTAGATGCATTTTTCACAATTCCAATAATTGCAGTTTGTTTATGGGGGAGCTCCCTGAAACAGTACAGCACAAGTTCTCATTGTTCCTGCGGGGCTAATATATACTATATGCGTGTTTGGGTGTTTGGGTGGTTGTTACTGGTGCATATACTCGTATGCATATAATTCCATGCAAACTGGCACATCGTCACAAAGCCAGAGCAGACTGGGTAGGCAGAGGCGTTGCAACATTTACTTAGAGCGATTTGTTTTGTTCTGTGCCGTTTGAAGGGTGCCAGCAGTGTGAAAGTGTTTACTAAAGGATGCGTACACTTACCTCGATCAGCGCTCCGCAAGCCGGCGAGCAGATGATAGCTCGACTCGACATGTCACATTAGCACCGTTTGCAACGAATACTCTCACGCTTCGTGTGCACCTTCGTTCGTCGTGTTTGTATGATTTGGTTCTAAAGTTTTTGCAAGGACACTTTCGCACTACTACACAAATACATATGTATATGTATGCATATATGTGTGTATGTGTGTGTGGTTGGCAATTGTGTCCATTGTAGGCGAAGCTTTTGTGTAGCGGTAAATTTAAAGAATTCACTCACCACATCAAACGAGCTTTTATCCACTTACTACATGTTGCAAAGCGTAAAAATACAATGAATGCATGTAAATTTATAAATGCACGAGCTTGTCAGCAGGTGGCCAGAATGTTTCCGAACAATTAAGTGCACACATGCTTACATAACATGCGCAGGCACTCTCATATTTTTCATGAATTTGCTTACTCGTCAACCGAGATAATTCCATTGCAGAATAAATGCAACTGGAAACAAAGCGAAAACACTTTGCAAGCTTTTCAGCATATTTTCATTTTCATTCTCATCAACACGCGCCTTCGCAGCTTTTTAAATTTCTATAAAATTATATAAATTTACAACCGGTCGTGATATCATAGTTATTGGAGGTACTTAGGCCGTACGGTTGCTCGCCGAGACGGAAATCACCACTGAAACAAAAAACGCCTGAAGTTGAAACTAACCTCTTTTGTATTAAAAAGCGCCTTGTTTTCCACACCAGATAAATCGTCTACGCGTAAGGTGATTAAACCTTAGTCTCGTAAATATACGACAGTAAAAGACGAAATGTAGAGATTATTTTATTTCGCTTTATTTCAAAATTGAACGCCAGAGAAGTGTTTGCTGCATGGACACCACTTTTGATAGGAGGACCAGGCGGAAACACAAGTAATAGGAATTGATAAGCACACACAAACAGCACGCGAGTTTCAAACAACTAATAGTAACTCATGTGACTGTATTAAGGCAAGAGTTTCCTTCCTTGCAAGCTCAACACCTTTGCAGTTCCTAAAGATTTAATTCATTCTAAATCTAATATTCCCCGCTGCCTATATGACATCTTATTCTACTTGAAGCTTGATTTCGGAGTAGGGAAACGTGAAATCAGAGGTGATTGGAAGTTTCCAACAATTGACTCATTCCAAAATTGCTACCCTGAGCTCGTGTCCATCCATACAAAAATGATCCTTGCTTTTTGACTATGCAAAAATTGAAAATGATTTCATAAAGCCAAATTGCCTCTTCAAAAGTATCAGTCGGCTTAAGGTGAATATCTTCCTTTAAGGGCGATTCGTCTTTAAGATTTTTTATTTTCTGGTAACCAAAACTAATTCAGTCGAGTGATTAGGCCCCTATCAGCCTAATTAACTACCACGTTTAGATGCAATGGAGTTAGTTCTTACATGATATGTAGGAATAAAGAGCGTACAAAGCAATTTAAGCTTGTTACAATGTCAATTACCTCACTTGAATAGGATTCTTTAAGCGATCATCAACTGGAAGCTGTATCTTCCGATGGGATATTTCCCTGTGTTTTCAGTGAACACATTCGATTCCACTTTCAGGTGTATTTTAGATCAATAATTTCCTCCCCACCAGCATTCACCAAAGTTATAGAGCTCGCGAGTTACATTTAAAAAGATATTCGCGGATAATGAACAAAAAATAATAAGTAGATAAATTCCGATCTTTTAATAGGGCAAAAGGTGCAACATTTAAAATTTCTAATAGGAACAAGAGCAGTTGTTGAAGCGCAATAAATTTGATTCATAATAAAACCGTTGGTTTCTGGTGAAGAAAAGTGGGCGACTTGCGTTAACGTCAAGCTAAAACGGTCGTTAAACCGGCCCAAAAGGTTGCCAAATCAAGATTGACAGTCAGAATGGTTTTGGTATATGTTTGGTGAAATTGGCAGTAAATCATCTACAATAAACAGCTTCCCTACGGCCAAAGGCTTAATTTGGACCTATCCTGTCAACAAGTCGGTCACATATTACATTGATAAGGACTCGCCCGAAGCTTCAGGAGCTTGCTTGGAAGGTTCTTATTCATCCACCTTATGGTCTCAAATTCAAACCAAGCGATAACTGTTCCTGTGTGTGGATAATAAAGGATTTTTTAACTAAATCTATTATTTGTAGAACAGTTGCAATGAAACGGTTGTTTTTCACTATGCAAATTCCTTGTGATTTCACCGATATTATTTTGCCTTAATTTCATATCTTCTAATGGAAGCGATGGACCAACAAAGAAAGGACTGATTTAACAGTCCAACGATATTATTACAACCTCATAAATGATTTGCTTTTGTCGCAAATCCACCATTATTAAGCCAGAGTATATAAAAAAGAGAAAATGTATATTGCTTAGAATAAACGCAACTTTTTTTCCGCATTGTGCGCATACCTCAGCTGGGATGGAAATGAATAACATCAGTTGCGGCTATTGAAATTCCAAGCTGCTTAAATTAAAAAGACACTATTCAGCTGAGAAGTTATAAAGTTAGAGACTGAAAGAAGCCGCTGAAAAGGAAAGTCAAAGAATGAATAAAATGTTTAGTTCATTCTCTTGTGCAGCGATTTACCAGCAAAGACACGCCGATTTGCTATACGAAAGATGCTGCAACGCAGAAGGACAAACGAATAATGCGAATATATATGTATAGTATACTAACTGTAAAGGAATGACAGAATGATATTTACCGCAATTTTAGCGACAGCCATTCCTTCTCCTCCGTGGCTTTGTGCAATTTTATGGATTGACAGCCAAATCTTATTTTAAATCAACAATAAGAGGAAATCCATGAAAATATGAAACGGAAATTCAAACATTAAAAGAAATATTTTGTACACTAATATGTTACGTAAGTAAACGTTAAAAAACTGTAATTTTATTGTAACTGTATACTCTCTAAGATGTAGCGAAAGCTGCTGGAATATGTAAAACATCTTTTTAGTTTTCTTTCATAAAAAGCTTATCTAAGCTTTATCACACAAAGCAATATGTATAGTATATATAATACATATGTAAGGCAAAGGTAGGAGGCTGTCAGTGGAAAACTGAGGCTACATTTAACCTTCAACAGATTTCAAAACTTTCACGCAAATGGTTTATGAGTCACAATTAAAAAAAAAAAAAAAAACAAGAAAAAACGTACACTCCGATTGCACCGAAGCTAATATACCCTTCACAGGTGCATTTCTTTTAGTAACTATATGTCCAGGTTTGTATAACAGCTTTATGCTATAGTGAGCCGATTGAACAATTTCATTCCAATCTACTTTTTATAATACTACTATTGTGAAGATACATTGTCAAATGTGAAAGTTTTCCATACCAGCACTAGATTCCGATCGTGCAATTTGTATAGCAGCTATATGCTATAGTCAGCCGATCTGAACAATTTCTTCGGAGATTACATTGTTGCTTTAGAAAATAACCTGTGCCAACTTTTGTGAAGATAAGTTGTCAAATGCAAAAGTTTTTCATACAAGAATTGGATTCCGATCGTTCAGTTTGTATGGCAGCTATAAGTTATAGTGGTCCGATATCAGTTCCGACAAATAAGCAGCTTCTTGAAGAGAAAAAGGCATAATTTCAAAACGATATCTTAAAAGCTGACGGACTAGTTCGTACATATACAGACGGACAGACAGACAGACAGACGGACATGGCTAAATCGACTCAGCTCAACATACTGAACATATATATACCAATATACTTTATAAGGCCTCCGACGCTTTCTTCTGTGTTTTATACACTTCGAAACAAACTTTATATACCCTCTTCAGGGTATAATAATAGAAAGAAGAGATTTCGAGGTCAAAAAACTAAATTAGTCGATGGAAAAAGTATGTTGCAGTTGATACATGAATGTCGCAACGTTTATCGAAACCCAGGCAATAGAGTTTTCAACTTCGAATGTATTATATTTGACATCCGCCACCTTAAAGATAAGTAAAATATAAAGAGAAAGAACTCGGCTCTCGTTAATGAGATGTGACTGGCTAGTAATATTTTTTAGCACATAAGCCTATTCACATCTCTCTTTAAAAGAGGAAAAGTATCTCTGCACATAACGGATATATTATAAATTATATACATATGCATATATATAGCCCCCGAAACAAAACACAAAATGTATCATTACCAGATAGTTTGTGTGAACTTTGGTTATATGAATCCGTCCGGAGACAAGTTCTATGTGATCGCTTCATATGTTTGCTAAAGGCACGTTCTATTGCTCAGCATGAATTACATTTTGGAATTACTTGTATAAGAATGAGATGCATTGAAATTGTGAAAGAAAATAAATTAGTCAACATTAGAGTATTTTTTTTTTTTTTTTTTTTTTTTTTGTAAAAATGATTATACTCCATGACCTAAAATGTGATAATCGTGTAAGTCGTAAAGTAAAGTTAAATAACTTTCATGTGCAATAATGTTTTATTATATATTTTAATCATACTTTTATATTCTAATAGACAAACTTTGCGATTAGTCGTTTTCGAGTTATTTATAACTTCATCTTCAAAAATAGAGAATGTCTGGAAATGAGACGTTTGGAGTTCATTTCCCGTGTTCCTGTTTTGATCGCATCTTCCCAACGCAATTATTAGTGCTGAAAATATTGTCCTTCGCGTATTTGTTTTGCACTTCTACTCCATAGTTTTTCTTTTAAATTCAACTTCAAAATCTGCTTTAAACTTCTAGCTTATGTTTGATTTTCGAATTACATTAGACCGAAAAACAAAAAACCAAAATTTCAATGATCCCATCTTATATGGCTCACAGCTTTTTTCCAGTTTTAATTACAGTCAGAGATTCTTATTTGTTACAAGACGTTCGGGAGATCGTTGAAGACATAAGTCGTTCTGGACGACCTTGACCACTACAACTGATGAAGGTATTAAGAAAGTAAAGGGTATGGTGCTTGAAAATCGTCACATAAGTATTAGAGAGATGGCAAAAGAGCTCGACATCCCTCGCATATCCATTCGAATGATTTTGGGGGTTTTAAGATATTTGGGTGAGAACATTAGATTGAAATTAGCCGGAATTCTGAGAGAACAATTCATGGATTTTACAGTATGATAATGCACCACCATATTTTATTTTTAAATTGCAATTACCGGGTTCTGTTTTGTCACAATATGTCTCCGAATTTTTGTTTAAATATCTCACAACAAAAAACAATTAGGGGTTCACATAGTCTCATAAAGTTATAACTTCCAACGATCCGAAAACATAGCATTCAGAGTTGTATTTGCGTAAACTTATTTTAGTATGCAATCCAACAACACATTTTTTAAAGTAGTTTAAAAATGTTTGATTTTATGATTTTACGATGCTTTATGGCTCGTCGTGAGTACCCCAAATATATGCGAGAAACTCATAGTATCTTTTGTAATTAAATTTAATTATTTTTTTAGCATTATAAAAGAACAAAACATGTTTTTATAAATTTTAATTTTTCGTATTGGTAGACTTTTTTGGATTTAAGCAAAAGTTTGTAACAGCAAACCAAGTTATAAATGAGAGAATCTCTCAGAAAAATCAAAAGTAATTTGATTTGTTCTAACGAGTTCGACTATGAATTAAATATTCATATTTGAGAGAGAATAGCCTTGAATACGCCATAATATCATAGACGGTTCTGTGAAGATTTTTACTGCACTTTATAATATATGTATTTCCGAATTCCGTTGAAAGCATTAGGGAAATAATACCAAAACCTGGCGTATGGACATCGGTATTCAACTTTACAGAGGCTGAAAATAGCAACTTTATATGTGTGTCTGAATATGGACAGAGCCACTAAACAATAATTTGATTGGGTTCTAGTCGGCCGTTGCCTTTGCCCCTCATAATTTTTAGCATCGACACGAGATAGAGTTAAAACGTTTACACCGATGCAAGAGTTACTAAAAAGTTACTCTAAAAATTTAAAAAGTATTCCGAATACGGCGGATTGAATTTAAATTGCGTTCTCTATTTACCGGAGATTGTATTGATATTATGCTGCGGTTGATGGCTGCATAACAGATATGACCACAGACTATAACGGTTCAGTGCGGGCAATACATAAAGCGCGTGTGACTGCCCAACGAATGCGGGCGTAGGCGAGCTTAAACGTGACAGCGCCATCACCGTTCGCAGCTGGTACCTGGCAACTACCAACTGTGCAGGTGATGGTCGGCCGCGTTGTGTTAAAATGCAATTACCCGCCTGTCATCGGGCGCGCAATCATGCGCAAAGGCGCTTATCACCACATACGCGCTGTTAGATACAATTGCACACACACACTGTCATTATTATTGCGAAAAAATATTATTTATGCACATTAGCTTTTCAAATGCGCAGTACATGAGAATGCTGCATGGCGTTCGAGTGTGGCGAGAGTTGGCAGCTGCGGCTGTGTGATGTACGTGTGATGCTAATCCGTTTCCACATTTGCGCTTGTTACCGTTAATGCTTTGAATATTTGCCCCAATTATCCGGGCGCTGTGTTTTGCCACTCTTTGCTCGAGCTTATTATTTTGTTTTTACTGTTATACACACCGCCAGCTTTGTTTGCGTTCGCCTCTGTCACTAGTTCTCTGATTGCGAGATTTAAAATTAATCCATTTAATCCAGACTGCGCTGTGAAGCAGGCAGCGCGACAGGCAGCGAGTTCTGGCAGAGATGATTTCAAAAGGTTTGCTTTTAAGGGGCGCCCACATTTGTTTCTCTCCAAAGGTCGGTGGATCCGTGCTGCATACGAGTCTACACAATTAGCAACACACAAATATTGACATGTTGACGATGGCAATAAACAACCTTGTTGGTATAATAGAAACTGTATTATAAACAAACAACGGTATCATATCATCCAAAGCCAATTTGTAACCAACCGCTCCTCTGCAGTGCATATTTGTGCATATTTGTTGGCTACTTTCATTTGAATGGAGTATAAACACACCGGCGTAGTCTATGCAGAAGAGTCAAGCGGCTCGGTGGCTAGTTTGCCTGCAATCGGCGGGCAAGCTTTGAGGCTGATTTTGTGTCTGTATTCAAATATTTGGTTTTTATAGCAATTGCTTCTGCCTGTGCGCTTCCTATATGCTCTGTGGTGCTCCGCCTGAGTGCATTTGGCACTGCTTGGAATCGTTTTGACACCAACGGCAATCACACATGAGTACTTCTGCAAACTCGCCAAAGGATATACCACACACACACACACACACAGCTGAGTTCACTTTATAGCAGTGCAAACATTTGCACATTCACATACAAGCGATCTTTTCTATGAATTCGAATATAAATCTGTATAATGCGACATATATACATGTATGTGTGTCTACATGACCAGTAAATCCGTGTTTTATCGGTTTAAGTATTTGGGTATGGAGCCATAGCCGGGTGACATCTGTGGACTCACTGGTGCATGGCTTCACTAATGGCAATTCGCTTGGAATTAAAAATGAACCAAAACGAAATGTGACTTTTACAACGACATTCCCACTATTAGCCGGAATACTTTTCAACTATGCACACACGACAGCAGACATACTAAGGTCGGTAAGTCTGTGTGTGTGTAACAATATTTTTTCTTACTTACCGCCTTAATTGTGGCCGAAGTGAATCGCTTAATTGCTGTGGTTTTGACGATTAAGAGTACCCTGAAGCTTGTTGGTTTGTTGACATATTTGGGGATGCTTCAGGGCATCATATGGCTAGTAATTAGGATGTTCATGGATACAACAACAAGAGTATCCGTTACATGTCGCCTGCATAACGCTCAGATAATATTAGTCGCTTCTTCAGGTCAGCACTTTATACTGAACAGCATAACTCCCAGTCTTGAGGTTTGAAACGGGGTAACCTGATTATTATTCCATTGTTCCAATATAGCAAACTGCGTGTTTTCAGCGTACTATGTCCACCATTTGAAGCGTAAACAACAATAATTTGTTTTGCGAATTTTGTTTTTCTCTTCAATCGGCTGAAAACGGGTTCCACCCGGTGGTAATTGCAGTTTATGAAACAAGCCATGTCACACGAATCTAAATCTGGTGAATACCGTGGTTGATCGATGTGATTCATTGCTTAAATCCGAGCCACAATTCCGGCCGTTTTCCACGGATGTTCTCGCACAAACATATTGACCGTCTTTCCCTCCAGAACGAATTCAGGATGCACCAAACCACGATTTCGAAAAAAAACAATGATTTTTAGCGGCTTTGGTATGTTTTTTTTTAGTTCCGGCACATTTTTCCCCTCCATTCAGATGATTGTTGACTCGTTTGCATTTTAACCTCAAAAACTCATGTTTCATCGGCAGTTATAATGCTCTCCATGAATGTAGGATCGGAATTCGCACCATGAAGTAAGTGCAAAGAGACCTATTTACGGCATTTTTTTCGAAAACATTCAACTTAATCAGAACGAGTCGAGCAATAACGCGTTTCTTACGCAAAATATCCACCAAAATCATTCGAACGGACTCGCGGAAGATCTCGAGCTCTCTTGCCATCTGTCAAACACTTGTCTGGCGACTTTCAAACTTTTAAGATTTTCATCAGTTGAAGAGCACGGGCATGTCTTTAACAATCTCTCGACCGCTTTTGAAGGCTTTGTACCACTCGTAGGCATGTGTTTTTGATAAAAAGGCTTTGCCAACGCTCGCAAAGATTCCGCACACGAAATTTAAGAACTTAATTACAATTTCTGGGTGCTCTTTTGTCCTAATTTATGTCCAATCTTGTGTTTGAAAAGTTTTTCGTGGGAAGATCTATTTCTTTGCTTTAGTATCGTATTTTGATGAATTTTTTTTATGGTGAATATGCACTCAACTGGAGAAGTTTTGCTTCACCCAACATACAATCAAGCCTTACCCATCTGACTACCATTTGTCCTTAATTATGCAGACGCCCTCACTGGAATGCGGTTCACACCAGAGCAGAGTATGAAAAGCTGACTTGATTCAATCTTGGCCGCCAAGCCGCCGCAGTTCTTGTAAGATGGAATTTACAAATTGCTAGAAAGATGGGAGAAAGCTACAGCTTCAGTTGGAAAACACCTTTATTAATATTATTGTTTAGGTTTTTTTTTTAATAACCGTTCAAATTTCATCAAATCAAAATAAACTGTATTAGGTATATTCATACGTCATAAACCCATACTCTAACCATTTCGCTGAGAGGAAGTCTCTGCTTTGGTGTTCCCTTTTGACGGTTGCTGCGGACAATGGCAGTGCATTGCCGACGATAAATATAATTCGCAGAGAATCATAAATTATGTAACAGTCCGTTTTATACCTAGACGCAATAAATCAGGAATCCCACGGCAAGATGCACGTAGTTTAGCATAGATTAAACAGCGTAACGTGAAACCTATAAGTCAATTTATGCATATGTGCAAAACGGTTGACGGCGCTAAACTACCCAGTGAAGTCCCAAGTGGCAACTAATGTAAAATTGTATAGCTGCACATAAGCTCATAGACAAATTTACTCAACTATTGTTTTAGAGACGTTTGACGACTAAAAACAAATATTGGTTTATATTTGCTCATACATATTTATTGGAGAGTCTGTATCAGCTCGAGCAAAGCGAACTATACTTAACTCATACAACTTATCGATGAACTAAAAATATGATAAATCAATAACCATTGTACTATGAATCCCGCTAGAAGCATTAAATTTTACATTTAAGATGACACGAGAGGGCTCTATAGGAGCCGGAGTCAAAATTGGACGAAGAGCGTGGCACCGCCCACTTTTAGATGAAATCACATACATTTCAACCGAATTCGGTACGTAATATTATCCTTAGATTCTCACTGTATGAAAATTGGCGAATTCACACAAAAACCGCGCCTACTTCCCATATAACACAATTTTAAGTTCCATCTGATCCTTTAACTTTCCAGTATGCAAATCGACAACCAATTAATGTATCCGCAACGCTAGTGTCTTCAAGGTATTTCATCTTATGCCCAAAAATTCAAAATCCTTGACGCCAAATATGTGGAGCTCAGTAAGTATAGCTAACGCTATGCCGAAAATATCGGTCGATCCGCCAGATATATTATTGAAATACGGGAAAATTTTTTATTTGGTAATAATTTACATTTATGTCAAAAATGGGTTGAATTGGATCAATTTATATAATTATAGCCCCCATATAACTAATATCGAAATTTTCGAACTTCCAAAGGATTTTATGTCACAACTTGGCAGATAAGCTGGTTTAATATAAAGTTTTGTCAAAACCTGTGTATCAGTGTTATGCCGACTTTTATCATTGCAAATTGCAAAATTATAAAATGTTCCGTTACACCAAACTTTGACCATCCTTATTTGATTCATATAAAAACTACCTTAAATAAAGAAAAAACACTGTGTTATTTAAAATTTAATAATTTTTTCTTAAGTAAAAATTTCCTTTTTTCTGAATGACCAAAAAATTTATAAAGAAAATAAAATTTTAAAGGTTTCAGTCGATCTTCAGTCCGAGACAGATAATCTACAGGGTTTTTTAACAGGGAGCTACAAAAGTACAAGGAGTGTTCCAAAGTAAACAGGACTTTAAAAAAGAAAAAACAGAAAAAATGGTTTTTTCGGCAAAATCAATCAATTCCATTCAAAATAGTCTCCTTCTGCTTTTTGCACGGTACAAAAGCATGTCGAACGAATATTTTAGCTCGTTATGCGGTATGGCCGCCAGTATGATAGTGCAAGCATTTTGAATGGCCTCTACGTCTGCATAACGCTTTCCTTTCATTGACAAATGCATTTTTTCGAAAAGGAAGAAGACGCACGATGCCATATCAGGTGAATACGGGGAGTGGGTCATGGTTAAAATGTGATTTTTAGTCAAATAATCGATCACAAGCGTCGATCGATCTGAGTAATTTTTGATCGTCAGTCAATTTGTGCGGAACAAACCGTGCACACACCTTTCAAAAGCCCAATTGTTTGGTCGAAATGCGATACATCGATGTTTTGGAGATTTCCATGAATTTCAATGATGATTTCGCCTGAATTTTGATGAATTCACGGTCAGTTTCGATGGAATTTCCGGTGATTTTGATTGGACACACATGTTGATCGTCATTTATGTCCTAACGACCACTTTGAAAACGTTGAAACCACTCGTGTACTCTGCTACGGGATAGGCAATCATCTCTAAAAATTGTTTCATCAATTGAAACGTTTCGGTAAAAGTTTATTTTAAAACAAAATTTAATGCTGGCTCATTTTCTTACCGATAACACAAACATACTGACATTTAAAATGCAATAACTTCACTTCCAATTAATGAAATGTCACGAAATTCTCACTGGATAATCGATAAAGATTGCAGATTTTAACGCACGATATATAGATGGCGCCACCCAAGGGAGCTAGATTCAAAAAGTCCTGTTTACTTTAGAAAGCTCCTTGTAGATCAACAAGAACAGCAAACGACGTCATGTTTTTCTCCGCTCTTTTGACATTTCTTCTGTAAGGTTTGCCGTTTGATCATGAACGATCCAACAACGAGTCGAAATTAGTAAAATTTACTACCGATATTCGGAGTCAGTGGCCTCAGTTTTATGAGCGCTACGTCCAATTTATGGTCGTTACAATCGTCCTGTCGTACCAACAATTGAGCGTCTTGTCGAAAAATTGGACTGCAGAGTCACAGTACAAAAAGTTCCCGTGCCAGTGAGACTAAGAAGTGCCCGTAGTCGAGAATTTTGTTGTCGT
The DNA here is from genome assembly GCA_027475135.1 of Bactrocera correcta. Classification (NCBI taxonomy): domain Eukaryota; kingdom Metazoa; phylum Arthropoda; class Insecta; order Diptera; family Tephritidae; genus Bactrocera; species Bactrocera correcta. Next base: position 12,494,358 of record CM050323.1, on the reverse strand, counting down.
TAGCGGATCAATTAAGGAAGATTCAAATAAGCTTCCCACACGTCGTTCTCAAGCATTGGGCATCTTTGTGACGTCGTTGTGGCAAATTTTGTGAAAATATCTTGGCCTACATCCTTTTAAGTTCAAATCGACGTACGAACTGATTGACCTCCAGAATCGTCGTTATTTCTGGTTTAATGGCTTCCGCAATAAGCAAAATATTCGTTATTGGTCAGGAACGATCCACATGTACTCCATAAGTCATTCCGAAAAATTACGTTTTGGTGCAGTTTATGGGCCGGCGGCGGCATTGTGCCGTACTTTTCCTATGATGATCAAGACCGGCACGTTAAAACCCGCCAAAAATTGGGATCGGCGCCTGGACTTCAACAAGCGTGCCCATAGTGGCCATGCAAAAAAAAAAAATCGAATTCCATACATAATGGTATCGAACTTAAAGAACTTTTCTTTTGTAGCGCTCTTTCTGAAAAACTCTATATACTCTGAAACGAATTGTATTCGGGTGAAATAGATATTCGCATTAGTTGTCCTTTCAATGGAATTTCACTCACTCATCTCAACATCTCTTAGAATTTCGTAAATATGCATACTTGGCTTAAACTCGCAATTCTGAATACTTTCATTTTCATACATATGTAAAGTAACCTTCGTAAGTCTGGAATACATACTCGTATAATAAGCATTATTTTCTTGGTTTTCGCCCAAAGTGATAAATTAATACACAACCTTTTTAGTGATTTGTCAAATTACTTCCGCTATTGCTGTAATGCGCCATTAAAAGCCTTTATGAAACGTGGCCAATAACTTCATTGAATGTAAAATTTATTCAACAACTCATAATCAGCACTTTTCAAGCTTATATATTCAGGTACATACCTAAATGTGAATGTGTGAACATATACATAAGACTAATGACGTATGCATAAATGAGTGGCATTATGCTCCAACAGCTTCAGTCGACTTATCAAAGTTTGGTATTTTGGTTTTTAATGGTAAAATCTTTAAAACCTTTTTAAGGGGGTATTCTTGTCTAGACGCATGAATTTTAGGCATTTTTTAAACTAAGCAAAAAAAAAACAAGAACAAACGTTAACTTCGGCTGCACCGAAACTAATATACCCTTCACAGGTGCATTCCTTTTAGTAACTACATATGTGTTCAGTTTATATGGAAGCTATATGCTATAGTAATCCGATCTGAACAATTTTTTTTGGAGTAGTTCATGTCAAATTTTGTGAAGACACCACGTCAAATGCGAAACTTTTCCATAAAAACCATTGATTCCGATTATTCGACTTGTATGGCAGCCATAGCTACAGTAAGCCAATCTGAACAATTTCTTCGAAGATAATATTGTTGTCTTAGAAAATAATCCTTACCAAAATTCGTCGAGATGCGGGCCGGCGGGGTGGGGGCTTCAAAAAAAAAACCGTGCGTCCTGGTTGACGTGATTTCAACCCTTGTAGAAATCTAAAACACAAAAACAAGACGATTCTCCATTAGTAAGTATGTCGTTATAGGGTTGACCACTTTCAAAAAAAAAAAAACTTAAAAAAAAATTGTTTACCCGATTTTTTCGACCTTTTCGAATTTTTTAAAAATACATCAAATCAAATTTTTCGGAAAGCCTAGGCAGACACGACAGAGCATTGTATAAAGAAGATATATACCAAGTTTCAAAGGAATCGGTTCAGTAGAACTTGAGATATCATGTCAAGCACCTCAAAAAAAAAGTAGTTTCGAGAAAAACAATTCTAATGAACACGGACGCCACGTCACAAAATCGGCTCTATCTCCGAAAATAAGTCGAATGTTGAAAAATCCTTCCAAGGTCATATTTTTGAAAGTCTAAGCTTTCAAAATATGCAAAAAAAATTTCAAAATCCTAGACCAGAATACGCCTTTAATAGAAATTTAAACGACCAATGTCATATTATTTACGATAAAACATAAGGTGGAGTCTCTCCAAAGAACTACTGAAATAAATCGACTTAAGCTTCAAGCACAAATATGTCGCTCGCTTACAGTAAACAATTCCTAATTCAGCAAACTATTTTAGAATTAGGAATCTCACAATAATAGAGCTAGCCATTCCGCAATAGCTTTCTTTACCGCCTAAGGCATCTAGAGGAATCTTCACTAAATGTTTGATATTTTTGAGTTATGACATTTTTTGGTAAAAACAAGTCACATGTGCATATTTACTTACATTCATTTTTCTGTAGACGCACACATGCACATCCCCTGCCGCTTTTGTACATACTTTTAATAATCCTTGCACAAAGGAAGCCAACACCTTGCAAAATTAAAAAATTCAATATTTTTATGATTTCTTTATGCGTCTCATGAAGAGTATAAAGGCAGCTTTATGTTATGCGTTTGACTGGCAGCATAATAAGTGAATTCATTCGCTTTAACACCCTCTGCCGCCACCACAAATGCTCGTAACATTTTCAATGTTATTATTATTACTTTATTATTTACAGTTTTCTTTAACATCCATACGGTGTGCTTACTCCTTCATATATACATACATGTGTATATGTGTGCCAGGGCGCACAGCCGTGGTGTTTCGGAGCAATTTGGCAAAGTGCAAAAATGCCTCCAAGTAAGAAGGACGCAGAAGAAAAGGTTAACTGCCTTCCAAGCCCCAAAGGCAGGGCGCTTTGAAAGAAAGCAAACTAAGTAACCCAAACTGTGTGGGAACATGCTGCCACATTAATGGAAAATTTGACCAACTTCAAGTGCGCGCAAACGCTTTCGAGGACACACTGATCCCCACACACATATAAGGGGTTGATGGGCTTTCGTACCTTCAATTAAGAAATTCAATCAGGCTTCCTTTTCTTTGCGAACACTTGCTGCTTTTGAGCGCACTTAACTCTTAAGACGCACAACCTGATACAGTGGCGAGAAAATTGTGCAAAGAAACCGAGATGGGAAACATATTGCAATCCAATGCGAGACCTGAACGGTTTAAGTGCTGACTCTTGTATTGTCGGCATATCTGTTGAAAATATCAGAAAAATACACGCCTTCACACAAACACCTCCAGGTGTTATGTGCATGTGTGCACAGCTTCGATAACAGCCATTGACAAGCCTCCGCCGATTGGCGGCGTCGTTTCGGCTGATTATGTACGTAGCTTTCTGGTACGACAGTGCGTATGAGTAACATGTAATTAAGTGTGGCATTATATGTAATCAGCTTTAATTACAGCACACTTAAGCGACGAACTGAATACATCGATACTAGAATGTATTGAACCAAACCGCTTTTATGTGTATGCCATTACCAATAAATTAGTGGAAGATTGTCTTCAAACGAGCACATTCCATTGAAGAAGTACATGAATTCTTCCAATTTTATATTAAAAGTGAAAGTTACGTAATGAGTCTGGTATGTTCGAAAAAGTGTGGATTTAATTCATCTAAATTAAGAAACTTGTAGAGAAAAAGCATGAATACCCTTCACAAATATAAAAAGTTTTTTTTATATAAGAATCTAATTTTGATCGTCCGAATTGTATGACAGCTACAGTGGTTCAAAACCGGCGGCACCGAGAAATAATAAGCTTCTTAGGCAGAAAAAAACGTACGAAAACTTTTGGAGCGATGTCTTAAAAATTGAGTTACTATAGTCTAAAAATTCCTTTCTAATTAAACTATAATTTCTTCTTCTTCTTTACTGGCGTAGACACCGCTTACGCGATTATAGCCGAGTCAATAACAGCGCGCCAGTCGTTTCTTCTCTTCGCTACGTGGCGCCAATTGGATATTTCAAGCGAAGCCAGGTCCTTCTCCACTTGGTCTTTCCAACGGAGTGGAGGTCTTCCTCTTCCTCTGCTTCCCTTTCAGAGCTGGAGTGTTTTCGTCCATTCGGACAACATGACCTATCCAGCGTAGCCGCTGTCTTTAAATTCGCTGAACTATGTCAATGTCGTCGTACATCTCGTATAGCTCATCGTTCTATCGAATGCGATATTCGCCGTGGTCAACGCGCAAAGGACCATAAATTTTCGCAGAACCTTTCTCTCGAAAACTCGCAACGTCGACTCATCGGTTGTTGTCATCGTCCAAGCCTCTGCACCATATAGGAGGACGGGAATTATGAGCGACTTATAGAGTTTGGTTTTTGTTCGTCGAGAGATGACTTTACTTTTCAATTGCCTACTCAGTCCGAAGTAGCACCTGTTGGCAAGAGTAATCCTGCGTTGGATTTCCAGGCTGACAACAACAACTTTAATTTACTTTTTTTATATTTATAATGAACAAAGAAAGTAACATTATGGTCGACCACTTTTTGCCATTTACCGCTAGAGACATTATTCCATCAATGTAAATCTTTTACATCGAAATTTCCGGAACGGAACGATCGAACCATTGTTGTGCTACGCGACTGATACTGCATCATCTCTGTTAGCTTCATAAATTTAATTGGTAGCTTGTGTGGCATTCTTCCCTTTTTTATACAAAAACTACTACCCACCCCAAAATGACTACCCTTATACGACTATTAATTCAGCGCTTTAAGGCTCGTCTACGAAAGGGGGGCTTAGGTGTCAAAAAATAAATTTTTTTATTTTATTTTATTTTTATTTGTTTTTTTTTTTTTGACACCTAAGCTCCCTTTTTGTTGACCAGGTCACATATAAATGTCAATGGCGCCAAACCAATTAGAATTATATCTATAATGCTTCTCACATCCATAATACTTCTTTATTATTCCAGCTTTTTTCATTCCACTGACTTTTCTTAAGAATTTTCTTGTTGTTGCTTTGTTTTAATTTTTTTTTTTGCCCACCAAAGGGCATAATTAAAACGGAAAAATCTGACTGCAGGCATTTAAGGAAGGGAGCAAGGTGTTGAATAAATCTCGCATTGATTAATTATGACATTTTCACTTTCCACTTCTAATATTACTTCTAGTCCCGCTGTGAAGTATAATCAAAGCAAGCAGTTCCTGACAACAGTTGAGTAGAGTGTGTATGTCAACACATATAAATATATAGCGTTGTCACACCGAGAGCATTACTCTGCACATAATCGGGCATTTTGTGATTGCCTTTGCACTGAAAGTAATTGCACGTATGAAGCTAAGTTGCAGCGGCAGCAGCAGTCTCAAAGTGACAACACGTCGCAGTGCGTTTTCCGCCACAGGTTTGCTGCCACACTTTCAGTAATTGAAGACTTTCAGCGCGACACCAGGCAGGTGCAATGAAAACTACTATTCTCAGCGCACTAAAAATCACAAAACGCACTAAATTTCAACGCCAAAAAAAGAGCACACACAAAGATGCGCTATCGTGCTCATACACATTGGCGCCTGACAACCGCAACAATTTGAGCGAATTGCAGTGGAATCACAAAGTCACAGATACGACACACAACAGCGGTACCCCACGCATGCACCTCTGCTTGTGTATATGTGTGTAGAACCACATACATACATGCGCTCACGTTACTTACCTAGACGCCCGTCATTTCGGCCACTCAGGTTCTCTGTTGCATGCAAGTCATGCCACCAGAAATTATTCATTTTTAGCATTCCACATACATATATTACATAGCTTTCATTTGCGAATGGTGGCATGACTTGTTTACTGTTACCACAATGAGTTCTAAAAAATCAAAGCTCATGTTTTAGCTGCTTCATTGTGGAAGACTATTACGTGCTGTAAGCATGTGATCTTATATATGCCACATACCTTAATAAACTAAAAATATAGAGAACACGATTGCCTTAACTTTATTTTTACGCATAACACCTCACTAAAGATCAAGCCCAAAAACAATATTCAAACAATAGTCGCATCTGTTTGCCAACAGCAAATTCTCTATCAATTTGTGTCTATGGATGCTTTCTTTAGTTTCCGAAAATACAAGTACTTAACCGCTTTTGAGAAAATTTCAAGAAAAGCTCCCCAAAATTTGGGGATATCAGAAACTGTTTCAATCTTTTTGAAAAAGTTAGTTTACTCAAACGGAAGATGTTCCAGAAATTTACTTAAAAAAAATAGTTTCATAACTACTTAATTTGAGAGCTATAATTATCAAAAAAGAAAAATTATTTAATAACAGCTTTGATGTAAAAAAATTATTTAAAATAGTCTCTAAACGAAAAAAATTATTTCATACTCTGTTTAAAAGCGCTAAAGAGGGTTGCCATATCCATAAGACTATGGGTTTATTACACAAAAACAAAAAACTCAAAATTATATGTAAATTTTTAGCTTTAACTCGAATTATACAGTTCAAAGTGCAACTGAAGTGTTGAACGAGAAATGTCGATTATAAAACTAGTCATAAAACCAATAAGCCAGGATGCTGATATACTCAGTCCTAGCATAAATTCTGCTACAAAGTTCACAATACATATCATTTGGTCCTAAGAAAAGTGAAAGCCTGATTGGTTCCAAGTCACTAAATTTTGTCGAAAAACAACAACGCATTAACGTCTGTAAGACAATGCTTTCCGACTGCCAGGATATTACGAAATGTGTTATAATTGGCGTTGAGTTTGGGATCTATGCTTACGACCCAGAAACAGACGATCAATCGACCGAATGTCGTGGTAAAGGTAAACCAAAGATAAGGCTATGTTAGCAGTTTTCTTCGATTATCGAAGTTTGATGCACTCCGAATTCCTTCCGGGTGGCGGAATTGTCAACAAGGAATACTATTTGACCGCATCGTGTGCGCAAAGATATTCGTAAAAAGACGCCGACTTGACCGTTTTGAGTCAATTGAAGACCATTGAAGGCTATTCCGAAAATTGACTTTAACAACTCTTTCGAGGATTGGAAAAACGTTGGCACGAGTGTGTTCGGGTCAAGGGAGATTACTTAGAGAGAGTTTAAGGACGCCATAGATTTTGAAGAAGAAATCAAGAATTTTGAAATTATGAACAAAGTATTTATGTATACTTCTTACTCATAATAGTATGCAGTACCATATAAATTAACGATCCAAATCAAGCTCTTTATGAAAAACTTTTTTATTATCTTCACAAAATTTGTCGTGGTATCCGAGCCAATCATACAATTTACACTGGCCTACACTCATTTTGGTGCCTAAGATTTTATACTTGATTTTGGATGTATTTTGTGAGTTGATATGAGAAAACAAGTCGCATTTTCCATATCAACTCTCGTTCATTAGAAAGAAGAAAAAAACATCTAGTAGCGGGAATGTGGCTCATCCTACCTACTATACCGACTACTGATGCGCATAGAGGTGCACCAAACCCCAAATTTTTTTTTGTAGGCCAGTGTAATTGATTTAGTCGCATAAATTGCCAGAAGCCAATATTTGAAACGGCTCACCTCATGCAGGACAGTACCACACAAGCTTACATTACTTAGTGCATGCCAGGGCGTATGAGTGATGCGCGATGCGGTGGTGCAAACATGGTATACGGGGAAATTAAAATGAGAATTTCACCAAACCAAACATTTTTTTTTTGTAGGCCAGTGTTATTTTTTTATTACTTTTCAAAGGGCATTATAGATCTAACGTTATTTCCTGTTTTCTTTTCATTAAAATGCGGTTTCGGTTAGAATTTAAATCCACCGAAATTTTTTTCGATCTAGAAACCTTTCCAAACGGTATAAATTCTATCACTTTCAAGCTTTTTTCCAATCTAATTGGAATATTTTCTTGGAATGAGAGGCAAAATTTCATGTATTTTATAAAAAAATGGTAATAGTAAAGTTATTTTATGCTAAACGTATCCATCCTTTCATGCTTCGTAACCAAGCACTGGCATTTACAAACTATCCAAATTGATGAAAACTGCGAATAAGAGGACTCATTTCACACCTATTTATTTCCCTTTTACCCGGTACGGCGCTCAGGTTTATTTCCATAACTTCGGCATATATACTACATATATTGGTATCTACATATGTATGTATGTGGTGCTTACCAAACATATGTATGTTTACATATGCGCTCTCGTCAGTTAGCCAGAGTACTCTTCAACGATAGATAGAACAGCACTTAGACGAAATCGTTTCGTCGTTCATCGAGAATCTTGACATTCGACACCGACACTTAGCTTCTCCTTGTTTAACACCTGATGACAGCTGGGATTGAATAAGCCACTTGGCGAGTTGTTCGCCGCTACATCATATTCATATTTAATATTTGCATTTACATAGTGTTGCCTTGCATGACCGACATTTCGACACACATACACACGTATACAGTGCATCTCCAAAGATTCTTATTTTTGTCGGAGTATGGCTACTTTGGCTTGGAAATTGTATATAAAAAAAAACATTTTTATGATACATTCAAGCATGTGAGGCTATTGCTTCGAATGGCCATACTCCTGTACACGTACATATGTATGTAGATATTATATATTTCATGCATGCATGTAATATATGAGCATATGGACATGACTTCCGGAAGTATGAAGTGGTAACATTACATATTGGCATGCCTTCAGGCTGCAAGATAACTCACACTTAAAAATATTATGTATTGTATGTACTATGTGTAATAATGTACTAATATATACATACATATAAATAAGTCTAACACGTTCAACGAATAGTATAGACTAGTTGTTTGTGGCATGCAACATAATATACGTTGGGCGTAATATTTTGTTAATATTTGCAAACACAGTTAGAAAATAGTGAATATCATGCTATTGCCACGCCTACCTCCGATTTCCTTTCTGATTACACTTAATTTTTTATTATTCAGAGTAGGATTATTGGAAAGAAGGTTGATAATATATTTGATCTTTATCGGTTGAAAGCTTGAAATGTCCTCTAATGATTAAGCCATTTTATTTGAGACCGACTTATGCAACTTTTTAATAAGAAACATCTTCATAAAACCCATAGCCCAAATATGAAGGAGAATCTAGAGAGATCGCACGTGGGCTGCTATAAGTTAAACTTTGTGAAGCCATAAAAATGATGAACTCCTGTGTTGGAACGTAAAAATAAGCAAAACGCTTAGTAACTAATACAAATCTTGCACAGGTGTTTAATTTCCATTTCCCCCGGTTCGATGTGAAATCTGAAGGTATGTGCTCACAAGTATTTAAGCCTTGAACTCCCAAACGGGAGACAGTCAAAAAGGAATTGTTGAGTTGTTTCCACCTCGTCTTCTTCCATGCAACTTCTGCAAATGGCGACTGGTAAAATTCCCAGCCTTACAGCATGAACGTCAATAGAGCAATGGCTTATTTAAACCGCCACAACTGGAGAGATCACTAGATTCCTTGCGTTCGATCTTGGGCGAAAATATTTTGCCACAGCGCGTTTACCGATAATGATCCAGTCATCTAGTAGTAGAACACAAGGGGATACGGGAGCAGCGACCCGCTCCCATTCTACTTAAATAGGGTGCCTTTCCGCTATGGCCTGGTACCCATACCAGTCTTATCACAAAGAGACTCAATGCTATTTGTAACGAGGTTAGGAACTCCTTGACCAGCCCGGAGTGCGCTGTTAATGAGTTTCTCTGAAGGAGACCGCACTCCGTAGCGGTAAATCTGCTGCTACGTTAATAGCTCTAACCCGGCTTGGAAGGCTGCTGACAGTAAATCTCTACCCCAAGCTTTGACCTGTCCATATAGAAGCTCATTGCCCCTCTGCTCCAACGGCTTCATCCCGCCCATAACTCCCTCGCCGGCATATTGAAAAGGAACCACCAGAGTTTGGGGATTTTCGTCAGTTCAGACATGGCAAAAAGGAGGAGAGGCTGATGGGCCAAGTAAACAAGTAAGGAGGCGTTAAATTCGGCTATAACCGAATATTATATATTCTTGCAATTTGTATGAACCAAAATCTTAGACATCTTTTTAAAATTAGCAAACCGCTTCAGGAATGTTGACTATGAATTCAACATTCGTTTCTAGACGAAATTGTTAGACGGCTAGCAGAGGAGCGTTATACTCGTAAAGTATATGAAAGCTATGTCGGGAACACTTTCAGCAATTTCGACTTCACACTGCCACATATGTAAAATAATACAAATTCGTAATTTGTTAAAATAGCTTATATGCTGACCGATATATACAATATAGAATCCACCAAAATGTATATTATGGGTAATTGTATTGGATGAAGAGATTTGAGGCAAGTACTGGTCTGATATCATCCATTTCTGGCACCAGATCACATGTTTCTCAGGAAATGTTTGCCACCTATTTTCATTGAATTCCAGGCCGGTGGTTATAAATTACTTGTACAATAAGTTAAGCAGAGTGCAATTGATTTGGTGATAACCTAGCTTAAGTGCTAAAATATTGAAGTAACTAATAACGAATTAAGAACTCAGAATCGATAAAACTTCTTTATACTATACATATAAAAATTATATAGTATATTTGACTACTAGTTGTTGCGAATTACGTTAAAACATGCATTATTTGCAAATCACCTCATTTTTGCCTCAAACGAATAAAAGCGTGAATATTCATAGAGCACATTGATATGCACATTTAATGCTGGTAATGTTATTGCAGTGATTACAATTCTTATGGCGCTTAAAATCACATTATGTGCTGTATTTTTAATGTAAGAATCGCTTTAATATTACACTGGGGTCAGATTTATTTTCCATATGAAATGAGGCTGCTTCAGCACAGCGAGATCGCGAGCCGCGACGCCCTGGTAAATAGGCTACCCAGTATACCTAGCTCATATACATAGTATACGCTTGTTCATATGTACTATATATGAGCATATTCATTCATATTCATGGTATATGCTCGCTGTAACAAAGAAAGGTTGTAACAAAGGACGAATACTAAATAATAAAATGCTTAAAGCAGATTTTACAACCATCTTTTAACGACGTTATTGTTCCCATTTTATTATTTTACATCTTTCTCTTAGCGGAAAAGCAGCGGAAGACAAAATAAGCGACCATTCACTGGCCGTTTAGTTCGCCATTACATATTTATGTATACATGTATGTATGTATGTATATGTAGTATCATATTCCAGTTACTCAGCAATCACAAATTGTAATAACCGTCGAAGTTACTTTTATCGAATCAATATACTAACCTAAGTCATATTCGTTATTATGAAATATGATTTAGTTTTTTTTTTCCACCGGTCCACAAACCACCCCAAACGTTGCTTTCTCTGGCAACTCTTGAATGTTTGCTGCAATTTTGTTAGTATACATACCCATTGAGTCAGATTTGAACCCATCGCCGAACAAAATTTAGCTCGAAAATGTCGGATCGTCTTGGAGCTTTTCAAGAGTCCACAGGGCAAAGTAATGCCATTTGGGAAGGTCAAGCGCTTCAGTTTTTGCTCAAACTGGCTTTTTACGCTTTCAGTTTAAGATCTTGACGTAAAAATCGGGCATACGTTAGTCCGAGTTGGTGCGAACGGCGCCGAATCGACTCTCCGCGGTCTTCGTGTGCACTACCAGCCCCGGCTACTATATTTTTTTCACTTCATGTTGGAAGTGGTCTATTGAGTTAAATATTAACCTACAATGAAAGCTGGGTCTCGAGATGGGGTGATGGTGTTGCGAATGGCAAGCTCAATAGGCCGATTATGTGGAGCACAAGTTGAGCGAAGTTCGCGAAACACATTCTTTACAGAATATTTCTTCTCTCATTTGTTCATAAATATTGAAACTCGACGCAAGTTTAAGATCTTTTAAAACAAACGATCCTTAACGATTACGTATTTACGAGCGGCACCATGCCTAAAAATTACTTAGATAATATTTTCGGGCACTACACTAACAACACCTCCAAAATATATTTAGATTCAACGATGTTGCGCTCCTACGTCATTCATTGTTCAGAGTGTAACAATTGTACAAAGCATGGTCGGAAATTACTATATCGCATATATTGGTCCTAGGGGAAGAGCTGGTCAAACTGCATAACTCATCCTATTACTCATGTTTCCGACCAAGCTCTTTCTATATAAGTTATACTTGAATGGAGCCTAAAAGATCTATTGGGCATCGTTATCCATAATACAAAAGTACGCTATTTCAACAATTGATTATTTTAAAATAATCAGCTATGGTCACTGAGGTTCACATATTCGGTATCTGGGGAATAATTGCCCAATTTTTACACCTGTTTTTAGGCCCTTCAGTATACCCAGCCAACCCAACTATCCTTGGATCACACTGAAACTGCTAATAACAGTAAATTCATAGTTGATTACACGAGTTGCCTTAACATATTACTGTTATGTCTCTGTTAGAGAACGTCTCACTGTCGGCCAGTCGTTCAAGCATACTACTGCATCGTACTCTGCCAAAGCTAACGCAAGTTTCTTTTAACTTCAATTCAATTTATTTGAATATCAAAAAATCTGCGAAAAAACTCAACTGTAAACGCTTAAGTGTAGAAGAGTTAAGTTAACCATTATGATAGAAAATTGATGCATTTTTGATCTCCTACAACTCCATAGTAAACCCCGAATCTATAGCCACCGCACTCAGCGGACGATATTTCGAGGTTAATGATACGTTAAAAGCTTTCAAGTACAGCAAGAAGCTATGAGTTTATGACTGCCATTTCGTCAGAGCAACATTAAAATATACAATACCAACAAGAGTGCTAACAACATTGAAAAGTCCAGTAAGGTAACTAGATATTTCTGCGAGCTAATATACAGTCACATTTAGCACCGCTTAACATTGGGTTCTAGAAATTAAATAAAACCGTAACTCCGATAGTGTTTCTATGTTGAATTTGGAAGGAACGCTCTCTACTCATGCAAAATGCCAGTCCATCAATGCGGTTGGTGGTCACTATATTTCGTTGTTGATATATATTTCACACTGTTCAAGCATTTCCTAGTGGGAATCGGCGTAGGCAAGCTGTGCGAGCAATTGTTATGCGATAAAAGTTCTGCAGACATTCGGCTTTCCTCAGCTTTCCATAGACTGACAGTCAGTTTGTCAGCGCACAACAATAGACGGACATTAACAATAAAAATGTGATTCGCAAACGGACCCTCAATGACAAAGCACTGCATTATTTGTTCAGGAGAAATGAATTTCGCTAAAGCTCTCGTAATTTTCTCAAATGAGTTAAGCATCCAATGCATAATGAAGAGAATAAAATTATATTTTACTGTTTTTACTATGCGACCCGTTGAGTTCGTTACAAGAGTCGAAGAAATCGCAAATGGCGAGGAATGAAATTAATGTAGCGGGTTAAGCATTCATTTATTGGCATTTGTCCTACCTAGAGCACTTAAGAAAAGCCAAAGTTTGAAAATTCATTCTGGAAATAAGGAAAAGGTAATCCGATTTGTCTCTTAACTGCCTTGTTATTAAGGTATTGAAAATCAGAACACATTTATCAAAATTTACACAAAATGGAGGTGGACGGATCAAACTACGTATTAAAGGAATTTCTAATATCTAACAAAAAATAAAAGACTCAAACCACATAAAACTAGCTAGCCTACATTTTTAGCCTCATATCACCTTTTGTCAAGAAAAACCTAGACTGGCCTAATCGCATAAATTACAACAGCAAACTTGAAAAAACTGCTGACATTGTTAGTAACGCTGGAAACGAAATAAAGAACATTAATTTATATGTACGTCGATAGCCGAGCGGCAATTAAAAAAATAATCTTACATAGCATTGTGTCAGAGAAAACCCTTAGAAGTGGGGAAGCTGAAAGTGGCAACCTGTGTTCCAGGAACAGTGCAGAAATTACGAAAATCGCTAAAAACAATATACAATGAAAATTCTGAAAAGACAGAGAGACGAAAGGGACGGAGTGAGCTGGAATGACTTAAGGGCTTGCAGGATCGTCAAAACCTTCAGCTGACATTACAAAAGATCTGTAGGTCTATGTATAGCGTGACAGTCAGCCTTCATAACCCAAACTTATCTAAAAAACTCATAAGAAATGCAAAGAAAATACTTTAAAGAGTAAGAATTTTTCAAACAAGATATGAGTACTTTCAGTACTGAGCTTAAAGCTCACCACGTATTTTGTTATTTTTTCTAGGTCTCTATCTCTTTTTTAAGAGGTTCCTCAGGACATTGCTTCTCACAAGCGGGTCCAATTTTCACTGTTTGCAAGACAATGATAAGAAAATTAAACTAAAACACTTTACACATACTTGTGTACACATGTCTCGTAAAATGAACGCCATACTTTGTTGAGCAGTCTCGAATGAGGCAATAAATCTTCCATTTAGTATTATTTGTACAGCCAAAAACACGTCATTACATTTAAACACGCGCGGACACGCAAATAAACGCTTGCAACAATAATATAATTACGCTGTTATCAGGCAAATATGAGAGGTCATTTAGTTATGCATAAATTGACGACAGTGTGTTTCACAAGAAAACCGACAATATTTCAAACCGCATCGCCGCACTGTGCTCCAAAATTTAGTGCATCTCATAAATTCAACAACTCTGTAAATTAAATACTACTTTACTGGGCAGGCGAATTAGGCAGACGAAATTATGTGTTTCAAAGATATACGAAAGGATTTGGAACATCCAGCAGAAAACGTGGGAGGTCCTATAAAATGCATAACTGATAAGCGTCACACACTGACTCCATTTAGTGCCAGAGTGGATTTCTTTTAAGTAATTACCCTAATTGTGTAAATTCCTAACTGGAGTATCTTATATAAATAAAATTGCCAGTAGTTTTGGTCCATTCCCATGAAACGCAAGTTTGAAGGTTTCGAACATACATATCTGGGTATATACGTACTTAATGGACACAGTGTTAGTTATTCCACCATATATTATAACTTTATGGCTAAGTAAATACATAGGAGTTTTTGTAATTATGTGTTAATATGTTAAAGAGGTATATGCGAGTATATAGTACATATGTAGATACATATGTATAGGCCTTAATATTAATCTGCTAAATTAATTGATATTTAATAACCTTGTACGAGAATATGAGAAATTTAATTCGTATGAAAAAGGATTATTAGATTATTATTCATTTACTCGTATCAAAATCTTGCATATTTACTTATACAATAACTTATCTTCTTATAGGTGAATAGAGGACGCTGGGATCTCTCGGGGTTCTTATGTGATTTTTATATAGCTATGGATGTGATATGTTCAACATCATCGATCTTCAATCTAGTGGCGATATCGATAGATCGGTAAGTAAATGCGTAGCAGTAAGTGTTAAAAAGGTTTACTATATATAACTGCTCTGCGATATTTGAAGAGTTTTATAAGCAAAGATCACTCAAATTCAAGGTCCAATGAAACTTAAGCGATTTATCAGACTAGTTTTTTATACCTAGCAAACAAATTATTGACATTCGACGGTTTCCTTACGCAAAAATGGTTTCAGCTGAAGTTTTAAAACTGCACTTTCGCTGTTAATTGATTTTATATGGCTTAAGTATGGAGATGTTTACAAAAAATCGTCCTTAACATAAATACCAACTTAAGCCGTTGATATAGTTCATCTAAAACTGGACTTTAAAGCCTTGGCCTTAAATTATTTTATTTGGAACCATATTGATTGATATATGTGTTATTTAAATTGGTCCGAATATCTTGAGACATTAAAGTCGAATGCCATTATTAAAGAAACTATTATAAGAAAGTTATGTCATGTTTCAACTTGCAAGAATCAAAGACGCTAAAATACGTTCAGGTCTTGACAAAACTTCAACTTGAAAAATGTTGCGAAAGAATTAACCATTTGAGGAAATCGTGAGTTAATTAAATTTAAATTTTGTATTTTATTAAGATAAAATTTAGGTTATAGAATCAATTAGTTCTCTTAACTATATTTTACTTCTCGTAGGCGAAATTTGTATTAAAATCATCCTTAAATACAACTCATTTAAGGTTGACATAGACTTAACCGAAGAATCCAATTTTTATGTGTTGAGTTGATAAGCAAAAGGTTAACCAGAAGATCGTAATTGATGACATTAGGCGTATGAGATTAATATAATAAACATACTTACATATTGACCATTTTATACAGTATATGGCAACCGGAAGTTTGAAAATCTTTTATTATCTATATAACAGATAGGCGTAGTATTAATCCGATTTTATCCACCAGGTTGTTCAATGAGTTTTATCGTTCGATAAGAAAGCCCAAAATTTTTTTCGTTTTGTTGGTACACTCTTCATACTTGTTTAAACGTATTTGAGTTTCATGTCAATCTGTCAATTCATTCTTTGTTTACAAGCCATTTAGTGTCGTGTTGGGAGGTCTAGCACAAAAATAAATTCACGAATGACTGTTAAAAGTGTATAATGATTATTCACCTACAATTATAACATTAGAAAGATGAGTTGCTGAATTTACACGTGGTCGTACGAGTTTTGAAGACAATCCACGTGAAGGACGTCCCAAAAGCGCATGAAAACCGGAAATCATAGCCAAAATACAGGTTTTGGAAAACCGTCGATTGAATGAGAGAGATTCAGTAGAAGCTTTGCACATCTCATTAGGCAGTGTGAGCCATACTTTAGGTGAAATTTTGGGTTTTAGAAAGCTGTGTGCGCAATGGATGCTAACAATGGAACAAAAACACATTCACATGCGACTTCCTCAGCAACATTTGGAACTTTTTAAAAAGGATAACGTGGATTTTGTGCGTCGATTCATCACTATGAATGAGACTTCTGTCTATTACCATGATCCTGAATCAAAACAAAAGGCTAAAGAGTTGTCTGAATCTGCTTGTTCGGTTTCGAAACATGTTCGTGTCCGGAACGCGGCCAAAAGAAGGTTATAGCATCAGTTTTCGTGGGATGCGAGACGAATTTTGTTTGTGGATTACTTGCAAACTGGTTAAATAATTAATTCTGAATATTTTTGCAGCCTTATGGACCAAGTTGAAGGAAAAAAAATCTTAAAAACAGACTTAAGAAAAAAATCCTTTTTCATCAGGATAATCCCCCTTGGCACAAGAACATTTTGACAATGGCTAAAATCCATGAATTAAAGTTCTAATTGTTGGAGCATTCACCGGTTAGACAAGATTTGGCCCACAGCGACTTCCATTTGTTTCCAGAACTGAAAAAATTTATGCGTGACAAACGTTTTTCATCAAATTAAGAGATCATAACGGCTTTTGCAGCGTTTATGCAGACCTTCCGGATTATCACTTCAAGGATGGGATCTACAGATTAGAGGATCGTTGGAGCAAGTGTACTAATGTTCAGGGAGATTATATTGAATAATAAAGTGTATTTTGAATCATAACGTTGTGTTTTTCTCTTCAAACGACGAAATTTATTTTTGACTTTACCACATCTAATTAACAGAAGAAGATGACTTCTGAGTTTTATTGTGCTACCTCATATAGCCTACCTCATACAGTCACGCCCATCGCCTTATTATGACACCGGCTCATGTAAGCCCTCTTTTACCATCTTCTTCTTGTTTACTAGCGTAGACACCGCTTACGCGATTATGGCCGAGTCAACAACAGCGCGTCAGTCGTTTCTTCTCTTCGCTACGTGGCGCCAATTGGATATTCCAAGCGAAGCCAGGTCCTTCTCCACTTGGTCCTTCCAACGGAGTGGAGGTCTTCCTCTTCCTCTGCTTCCCCCTGCGGGTACTACGTCGAATACTTTCAGAGCTGGAGTGTTTTTGTCCATCCGAACAACATGACCTAGCCAGCGTAGCCGCTGTCTTTTAATTCGCTCCACTATGTCAATGTCGTCGTACATCTCGCACAGCTCATCGTTCCATCGAATGCGATATTCGCAGTGGCCAACGCGCAAATAACCATAAATCTTTCGCAGAACCTTTCTCTCGAAAACTCGTAACGTCGCCTCATCGTTTGTGGTCATCGTCCAAGCCTCTGCACCATATAGCAGGACGGGAATTATGAGCGACTTATACAGTTTGGCTTTTGTTCGTCGAGAGAGGACTTTACTTCTCAATTGCATACTCAGTCCGAAGTAGCACCTGTTGGCAAGAGTTATTCTGCGTTGGATTTCCAGGCTGACATTGTTGGTGGTGTTAATATTGGTTCATAAATAGACGAAATTATCTACAACTTCAACGTTATGACTGTCAACAGTGACGTGGGAGCCAAGTCGCGAGTGCGACGACTGTTTGTTTGATGACAGGAGATATGTCTTGCCCTCGTTCACTGCCAGACCCATTTGCGTTGCTTCCTTGCTAAGTCTGGAGAAAACAGAACTAACGGCGCGGGTGTTGAGGCCGATGATATCAATATCATCGGCATACGCCAGCAGCTGTACACTTTTATAAAAGATTGTACCTGCTCGATTCAGTTCTGCAGCTCGAATAATTTTCTCCAGCAGCAGATTGAAAAAGTCGCGCGATAGGGAGTCGCCTTGTGTGAAACCTCGTTTGGTATCGAGCGGCTCGGAGAAGTCCTTCCCGATCCTGACGGAGCTTTGAGTGTTGCTCAACGTCAGTTTACACAGCCGTATTAGTTTTACGGGGATACCAAATTCAGACATCGCGGCATAGAGGCAGCTCCTTTTCGTACTGTCGAAAGCAGCTTTGAAATCGACGAAGAGGTGGTATGTGTCGATTCTCCTTTCACGGGTCTTTTCCAAGATTTGGCGCATCGTGAATATCTGGTCGGTTGTTGATTTACCAGGTCTAAAGCCACACTGATAAGGTCCAATCAGTTTGTTGACGGTGGGCTTTAATCTTTCACACAATACGCTCGACAGAACCTTATAAGCGATGTTGAGGAGGCTAATCCCACCGTAGTTGGCGCAGATTGTGGGGTCTCTTTTTTTATGGATTGGGCATAGCACACTTAAATTCCAATCGTTGGGGATACTTTCGTCCGACCATATTTTGCAAAGAAGCTGATGCATGCACCTTATCGCTCTTCTTCATGGTCGGGCAATGGAACGTCTGCTCCATCGTCATCGATTGGGGTATCGGGTTCGTTTTCTCCTGGTGTTGTCAGTTCACTGCCATTCAGTAGGCTGGAGAAGTGTTCCCTCCATAATTTAAGTACGCTCTGGGCATCGGTAACTAGATCACCTTTGGGTGTTCTACAAGAGTATGCTCCGGCCTTGAAACCTTCTGTTAGCCGCCGCATTTTTTCGTAGAATTTTCGAGCATTACCCCTGTCGGTCAGTTCGTCAAGCTCTTCATACTCACGCATTTCGGCCTCTTTCGTTTTTGTCTGCAAATGCGTCTCGCTTCCCTCTTCAACTCTCGGTATATATCCCATCCCGAACGTGTTGTGGTCGATCGTAATGCTGCGAGGTAGGCAGTCTGTTTTCTCTCCGCTGCGACACAGCACTCCTCGTCGTACCAGCTATTCTTTTGCTTTTTCCGTAAGCCAATGGTTTCGGTTGCATCTGAATGTAAGGAGTTTTAGATGCCGTTCGACAGTCCCCTTATACCGAGTTGTTGACGAGTGCTATCAGAAAGCAGGAGTGCAAGTCAAGTAGAAAATCGTTCGGCTGTCTGTTGTGATTGCAGCTTCTCGACGTCGAACCTTCCTTGTGTTTGTTGGCGTGCATTTTTTGCTGCACAGAGGCGGGTGCGAATTTTGGCTGCAACAATATAGTGGTCCGAGTCGATGTTAGGACCTCCGAGCGCATGCACATCTAAAACACTGGAGACGTGTCTTCCGTCTATCACAACATGATCGATCTGGTAGATGGTTTTTCGATCCGGAGACAGCCAGGTAGCTTGATGTATCTTCTTATGCTGGAATCTAGTACTACAGATAACCATATTTCGGGCCCCGGCGAAGTCAATCAGCCTCAACCCATTTGGGGATGTTTCCTCGTGGAGGCTGAATTTACCGACCGTAGTGCCAAAGATACCTTCTTTGCCCACCCTGGTGTTGAAGTCGCCAAGCACGATTTTGACATCGTGGCGGGGGCATCGCTCATAAGTGCGCTCCAAGCACTCATAAAAGGCATCTTTTACCATCATGAGTGTAAAATTAATATCTCTGAAGCCTTTAGTTATTGATTTATCGCACTTTTACCCTCACTTTATTGCCAATGAACGAAGATATCTCAATTTCTACTCAAGTTACAGCGGACGGACAGACAGTCACTCGAAATTCAACATCATCTGGGAGTTAAGGTAGCATTAATCCGATTTTATATATTTTTGGCATTATTACATACATAATATTCAGCGGTAGACTCTTTAATTTTTGGCATGATGTAGTAATTTATTCGCAGAACAAGTGAAACACTTTTCAAGTTCGAATATTTATTCCTTCAAATACTACGAACAATCTGGGCGATCTGGGGTCTATTGTGCCCTCCCTATGTCACGTGTGGTCACCAAGGTCCAGCATCTTGAATAATTCAGGAGACTGAGCGTTACTAAGGTGATGTGATCCCTGTCCACTTAGATGGAATCTAGGGCCTAAAGCCTGCTTCTACAAATTGACAATCCAGAATCAAGTTTACTGGGGTTTCCTGTTCATTTCGCTCAACCGGCAGTTTGCGCAAGAGACTATATCCATGTTGGAAAAGTGCTTCCTAAGCCTACAGTACCTTGTGTAGAGCGCGACAAAGAGACGGAATTTGTCACGAAGGAGGTTGATTATTTCCTTAAACCTTGATAGGTTATACCCTCTTAGAAGCAGCTTGGAACGTCGCTTTCCTGCTGCCTGCTGCCAGTGCTGTTCTCCCTCCACTCTCCCCCCCGTGCGGCGGCCCCTTAAGAGTGTGGGATCCACTGCAATACATGGTTCTAGTCCCGTCATTTGGACGCTGCCGCAGAGCGGTCTACTTCGTCGGCTAACTCATTTCTGGCTACCCCTTTATGCACCGGCCAGATTAGGTGTACTTTCCGAAGCACTTCTCTACTAAAAGCAACTTCACCTCATAGCTAGGATCGCTTTTAGAGTTGATTGACTGTGGTTAAGCATGCGATTTACTGATTTGGATATTTGTAGCGGAAATTGAGTTCTACGCACTACTTATACCAAAAACTTCTCCTCGAAGAATGCCTGAAAATCGTCCCATTGGTGTGAATAGCTGGGTACGCGGTCCCGCAATGCCTGCTCCAATGTCTTCCGATGTTTTCGATCCGTCAGTGCACCAATGGATAGTACTGCCTCTCAGCAGTATATCAAGCGTGGAGTCATTCCACTCTGTCTTGTTGTCGAGAGTAACAAAAAAGTTCTTTGTGAAGTTAATCTTCTTTCTAACGCCGTCCCTTGGAAAAAATGCCAGGGGTGCGCTTTCCTCTAGAGCCTTCATCTGTTGAGACGACATTATCTTCCCTTTGCTGACATTAGCAACAAGGTATGCTTCGCTACCTGTTTAATCACCAGATGCAGCGGTGTGAGCTCCAGTATGACTTCAAGTGCTGCATTGGGTACACATTGCTCCTGAAGCACAGACACGGGCGAGTCTTTGCAGCTTCGATGTTTAAGGCCTACCGAAGACTGCGTTGCCTTGGCAGCCTAAACAGGCCCTACAATCATGATACACCGTTTTGTAATGATACCTGGCTTGCATCCCCAGGATCTACAGGAAAGGCGTCTGCATGAGCGCCTTGGTGGCTGTGGACAGCGTTAGATCCACATGCCTACTCCACCGTAAGGATGAGTCTAATGTGAAGCCAAGGAATATGACCTCTTTCGACATCTCCAACGCGCTGCCCCCAATTATTAGGGGCCTCAAGCCCTGAAGAGATATTCGCTCAGTGAAAGGGATCACGGTAGTTTTTGTCGGTTTTATACTTAAACTTACCGTGTTATATCATCCCTTTCCTAGACTTAAGTCCCTTTGAACAATGTCGTATAGAGTCTTCTCACATTTGCCTGTCGCCATTATGACAATGCTTTCGCTCTCTCCCACACTTCTTTCAGCTATCCTAGTACGCAGCAAGGCCTCTATGCATCTGCATACTAGAGCCGTCATATTCTTTTTCTCCAGTGCCTTGATCATGCTTGCGTGAGACGCATTATCAAAAGCACCTTCATTTTCAAATATGGCGCATATCGCAAAATCGCCATTATCCAGCGAATTCTGTAGTTTCGCTGGTTCAAAGCAGTGTTAGTGGATCTATCTGCTCCATACGCGTGCTGGATGGAATAGGGGTTCGATTTTCTGCGCTTCGGATCCATCCCTTTTAGCATAAAGAATGTGAGACTAATTGACCGGAATGATTTGGCAAACGAATGGTCTCTCCTACCTACCTTGGGGCTGATGATTACTTTCGCTATTCTCCATCTTTCTGGGATAAATGCCATCAGCCCTAACAGATTTGCCAAGAGAACTTGCATACCTTGTTGCAAAAGAGCTAGAAATATGGCATCCGCCCCTAGTGAATTATAGTTCTAGAAGGAAGCCAGTGCCCACTTGATTAAGTCTGCAGTGAAAGAATCTCTTACCTCTCCTCTATAGACCCATGGTTCCTTGATCAAAAATCGGCTCTAACCACCTGCTTTGCTGGTCCAAGTTATCCGAGTTGAATTTCCTCGCGATGATAGCCGAGGCTGAAGTCGCGTGGTGCAGGTTCACATGGGTAGCTTCTATGCCGGCGGCATAGGATTTGACCAAAGAGAGACGGGTCTTCGTCTCCACTGTCCTCACCAATCTGCCCCTCTAACCCGTCCAGGAGCTCCTGAGTGGAGGGTAGCGCCCCTTTCTGCTCTTTGGGAGGTTCGTTCCGCTCCCCTTTAACGAGGAAGTCGAAGTACTACGATACCATTTCCATCTGCGTTGCTGGTTCCGTCCTGCAGGTCGCATTACCACCCTGCTGAATCTGAAGTTCTGTCGGAATCCTTTATGCCGGATGAATTTGTAGAATTCATCTTCAACCGTAATGTGAGCTTCCATCCAGCTATCCACGCTGCTCACGACCACCCTGGTTTTTGACTAAACTAAGCGCGAAATCGTAAGTTTTGCCTACGCTCCGGGGAAGAAATACCGTAATGCTGTGCAATGGCGGGATCTCGTCATACCTCTTCGCGCACGGAACTGGACATTACCAACCCTCCAACTTCGGAGCGATCTCCGTTAGCCTGATGGCCGTCTTCTCGTCCTGACAATTGACTAGTAGTAGACCTCCACCATCAAAATTGCATTTACTATACACTCCTGAAGAGCTCCTTGCTCTTCAGACCAAAAGACATCCGCTGGATAGTTACGGGGTAGCACCGCCATTCGAATACCTTTTAAAGCGTCCGAATTATTGTGCTGTACCGTTCCCACCGGCGGTGGAGTTGGGGTGGAGCGTTTTCCTCCGGCCGCCTATGGCTGGTTGCCCTTAATCCTCTTCGATCTTGGCGGCTCCTGAGGGGTTAACTGACCGTTTTTCCTTTTTACGGACCGAATCGTAGTATCTTGAGGTGCCGCCCTTTCGCTATCCCTCCTCTCCGATTCCTAAACCGCTTTTACCTGCAGTTTGCAAGTTGCACCCAGTTGTTGTTGTCGTAGGTGTAGTTTTTGTTGTATTTAAGTTGCTCCTCTGTTTCGTACGACCGTCGGTCTGGTCTATTTTTTCACTGGGAAACACAAGGGTTTGCCGCGCCAGAGCCCTTTGACGCTGTAAAAACCGTTACCGTTACTTCCTAAGGCTGCTTTCTAATACAGCTGAATTAACCTCCTGGCTGCAAATCATGCAATGGACACGGGAGTTGCATATTGATTGAGTAAGTCCCGAGTCATAACCGAGCAACAAAGCGTTTTTTTTAGGTCTATAAGTAAGATTATTCTGCTTTCTTTCTAATGCATGACTAGTCAGGCAAATTACACAAGTACCAGATGAGCTTTCGAGTTGTCGAGAAATTCATAGCTGTCAAACACACAAGTCAGCTCGCGATTCTCATTATTGATGAAAGTGGTTATAGTGACCTACTATGTCTACTATGTATATGTATGACCTGATCGTACAATAACTGACCTTCAACTAGAAATAAGTGGATTTGAGAAATTCAGATCCATAAATATCTGATAGTTTCTTTTACATAGCTGAGCATATTTTACTCTGATTTTTCCCTTTACTACACGTATTTTGTAACGAGAAATCGCCTTCGCTCTTACAAATAAATGTCATTAAGCCCTAGGCCCGTCAGTGAGTAGTTACAACAAAGGTGCCGGCATCCTAGTGTCGAGTGTGGGGCGTTTCTTCGCCCCGTTTGCAATTGTATGATTTTAGCTGCGCAGCATTCACTTTTCACAACTCAGGGTACACAAATTAAATTTGTATTTCATTATTCCATCGTCACTCAAAGGCAGCATGCAAATGTAGTTGTACTGCGTGGAAAAGCCGCTTGCAGCGTTACGAAAGCCGAACCGTGAACGCTTCAGTCGGCGGCATCTACAAGGGACTCGAGAGCTTTGCGTAAAGATGACAATAACGGTGACTCTGAAGGCAGGCTTACGCATTGCTGAAATAAAGGAGCCCATCGTATACACGTCAGTAGAGCATTTCACGTCTCCACCCTTGGCTTTTCAGTTCGGCACAACTGCTACAGAATTGTGACAGAAGAGCACTTTATTTCAAATATTCCGCTCCGACAGTACACACTTTCGCATCAGCGAACGCTTGCAAGCTTAAATGCCTTCTAGCAAATTGTAATCAATCAAAATTTAATTAAATCCGACGAAAGAGAAACAAAGTGACGAATATATTCATATATTTCAAATCACAAAAAAGAAGACGAAAAAAAGCTGAAGAGGAAATTAAATATATTCTCCATTTTTTCACATTCTACTCGACGTCAGCCTGACCCTTAGGATATAGTTACGCATGTACAAGATGTACACGCTGGAATTAAGCAAAAATTCACGCATTTTGTAATTTTTCACTCGGAAACCGCATACGCAGGCACGTAATTTTTGCTCCTTTTTATTTGTATTTTCGTATTTTCGCATGACGAAATGCCTTAAGAGCTAAATGTATTATACCTTGTAAGTCAATACGAAGTCGGTTTAATTTCGTGCGATTTCTTTGCATTTAATTGTTGTAGGAGTGCCCAAAGGTATTGGCATTACAAATTATAAACCCGAAAAGCAAATAATTGGTAAATAAAATGTCACTTTCCGAAGAATAAACGATAACTAAAAACTTCGAAACCTGAAAAATTGTTGCCCACAAAGTTCCCGCAAAACATTCTATCAATACATATTTTGTCACTTTCAAAGTAGTCGCCACCAGATGTAATTTTTCCAGTCCTCCAAAAACTTTTCATAAGCACTTTTTGGGATGGCCTTCAACTCCTTCCGCGAAGTTTGTTTTATCTCTTTCATCGACTAAAACGAGTCCCACGGAGCGGCAATTTCCGTTTGAAACACAAGAAAAAATCACACGGAACCAATCTGGAGAATGCGGTGATTGATCGGTGGTATTCATTGACATTTTGGCAAACTCCATGAATTTTGGATGTTCTCACGCAAACATCAAACCACGAATATCGGAAAAAAGAGCAGCGACTTGACCTCGAGCGGCTATGGCATGGTTGTTTTGTCTCATTTGCAGTAATAATGTTCTCCATGGATGTGAGATCGGAATTCGTACGATCAAAGAGACAATACTCCTTTTGAAAAAAAATCGGCTTTATCTGGACGAGTCGAGTAAGAATGCGTTTCACACTCTCTTGTCATCTCTTTACCCTTGTCAAACGGGTTTCAAGTACTATTTGCATCAGTCTTCAACGATCTCTCAACCGTCTTTGAAAACTTTGTGCCACTCGTAGACTTATGATTTTGAATCACCGGAAGCCTTTTCCAACACTTGCAACGAAATTTGATTACAAATAGAAAACTTGGGACACATTCATTGTTCAATGTTTTTACCCGTGTTACAAATCGCAACGAACTGATTGCGCTCATATTTGACATAGTAATCTAGGACAGTCCTACATACATAACAAAGTACATTTATTTGAAATATCATTTACCCGGGCAAAGTAAATTACAATTTCGGGGTACTTTTTGTCCCAATATATTTTATATAACATCTATCAATATTTCGAATGGATCCAAAGACTAACATGCTATTTTAAAGGGTACTGACTGGTATTGCCTAAAAAAGTCTAGCCAACTAAAAATACCTTCTTATATGACTGGTATGTAGATAGGACCTCACCACAAAGATATGTGCAATATAGGAGCAATCTGGGTTTCAGTACAACAGTGTTAAAATGTCAAATAATGCAATATTATATTTAAGTGTACTTATATTTCACAATTTACAACGAAGAAACCAAATCTGAGGGTGATTTTCTATTGCCATGAATGCCACAGAAAGTAGTCTAGCGCAGTCGCAAAACATTACATGTAAAAATCAACAGCTGTTTTGTGATATTGTCTTTTGCGAAGTTGCAATAAAACCACAAGTTTGCGACATTATATGTGAATCACATTAAATTACACGTTCTTCATAATCAATTATATTGATATATTACCAGTTATCATATAGATAGATAAAATCAAGTAAGGAAGGGCTAAGTTCGGGTGCAACCACACATTTTATACTTTTGCAACTTGCAAGAATCACAGCCAGGAAAATACCTTAGGCTATAAAACCAATCATATGAAGTACAGTCACCCGGAAGTTCGAAAATCTTGATGTTAAGTAAATGAAGTGTGGTCCGATTTTGTATATTTTCATAATAGGACAAAAAATATAAGAAGAAAGCAATGTACTAAAATTTGTCGAAATCAGTTGGACGGGTCCCGAGATAAGCGATGCCATTACCACAGAAAAAAATGGGGATATCCTAAAGACTGACAGAAAAATGATATTTTCAAAAACTAGGGAAAACTGGACACTTTGCAAAGTCTTGCGATAAAAACTCGTTGTGTAGGTGGAAAAAGTGTTCCCTTTACCAAAAAACATATAAAAGCACCAAAAAATGAGAGTTATGCAACTCAACCTGAACCACTATGAGGCTGCACAAGAGCTTTTTATGCACACGGTTTATGACAAAAAATAGATTATGTATACTCGGCGGTGTTTTACCGCCAAGCATAAAGCCGAGAGGTTTAAGAAAAATTCTGGACGAACTAATTAGAAAAATTTTATCTGCTACGAGGAACATAATCGCTGGCAATTTCAATGCGTGTGCGATGGATGCCACCCCATTCACACAAATGGGCGCAAAAATGCCCTGCTAAGGCATTCTCGTTGTTGCTAAACACCAGAAACCAAAAAATGTTCAATATGCACGGCCGGATCTCCGTTATCGACATAACCTTCGCTAGTAGCTCTCTGGCGCGGAAAACAATATACACACAGTGACCATCAGGTCTTGGACTTGGACGAACTTCTCAAACTTTTGTTAGATGGTAGTCTAACATTTCAGGAAAACATAGATCGGCATGCGGAGATCCTAGTGAGGCATGTTAAAAAAGTACGCAATGCTTCTATATGTAGGAAATGGTGCCCACAGGAAACCTATATACAGGTAAAATGAGAAGATCGACATATTTATAAGGTAATGACACAAAGTGACGAAGAGATGTCAAAGGAAGTCGGCCAAAGATCTCAATAACGAAATTACAAAAAGTAAATCCTGCTGCTTTAAAGAACTTTCCGAAAAAAATCGATGATCTGGGATGCTGACAAGCTGGTAATGACGAAAATCAGAGGAGGCAAAGGACAAGCACCGACGTGCCCAGCGCTATTGCAGACCGTTGTTTATTCACTGCACAACCACTAGAGAATCGGACGGCTCTAGCGGAAGAATCTATTGAAACGAAAGACACAATAGTTCTGACGTGGAGGTAATAGAGACGGCAAGGAAATTTGGCAATGCGAAAGCACCAGGCATAGATGGTATTTCAAATAAGGCTTTAAAGATTGTCTTTAAGTACAGTGCGAGACCATTTACTGAATTGTTTAGCGGTACTCCCGAAAACTTGGAAAAAGCAGAAGCTGGTCTTGCTGCAGAAGCCAAATGAACCAACTGAAGAGCACAGCTCATATTGACCGCTCTATGTGCTGGATGAGATTGGCAAGATACTGAAGCGGTTAATCTGTGTGCGATTAGAGCTGCATTTAGAAAAAGAAAAAAAGAAGAGTCTATCCGACAGCCAATATGGATTCCGCAAACAAACGCCAATGATTGATGCAACTACGAAGCTTATTGATATAACAAACAAAACATATGTATCTATGGTACAGGGGAATACTGCGCGGTAGTCACGTTTATCGTCGCCGTTTAGTGCCGCATACTGGCTCCAAATAATAGGTGCTCTAGAACGTAACGAAATCCCGGTTCACTTGGTTAATATTATATTCAGATACCTGTATGTTCCGTTGTTACTGTATGAAACGGATGACGGATAAAGAAAATACTACTGTGCCCAAAAATAAGGTGACATTGTATTTATTTTGAAAATTTTTTATTTATTCTTTCCAATCAATTTCATCCCCTTCAAAGTAATCCCATCCCGATGCAATGCACTTATGCCAACGGATTTTCCAATCTTCGAAACACTGGTTGTATTGAATTTCCGGGATGGCCTTCAGTTCCGTCTTCGCTGCGGCTTGAATTCCTCTATCGTATAAAAACGGTGTCCCCGAAGCGGTCTTTTGAGCTTGGTAAACAGCCAGAAGTCACAGGGCGCCAGATCAGGTGAATACGGTGGTTGCAGAAAGATATGAGTTGAGTTTTTAGCGAAATGATCACGAATTACGAGAATTGTCTTTCCACAATTCCGGCCTTTTTAGGCGGATAGCGTTACGCAAACGAAGCATAATGTTCAAATAATATTCCTTGTTGACTGTTTGACCGGTTTTAAGGAATTCATAATGCGCAACACCACGATAATCGAAGAAAACAGTCAACATGACCTTGATTTTTGAGCGACTTTGGCGCGATTTTTTTGATCTCGGCTCTCTTTTGGCACGATGTTCGCTCGATTGATCGGTTGTTTCGGAGTCGTAAGCATAGATCCAAGTCTCATCGCTAGTTAAAATGCATTTCATGTTACCCTGGTAGTCGGAACGCATCGTTTCACACACTTCAGCGCGACACCTTTTTTCCAAAATTCAAAAAATTCAATGTTTTCGGTACCAGTCCAGATTTGACGCGCTTGAGGCCCAAAACATTCTTCAAAATGGTATTGGCTAAGCTTTTCGATATGCCAACTTCATCAGCAAGGTCTCTAGTTGTTAATCGACGATTTTTCAACACCAAATCTTTGATTTGTTGAACGTGAGCTTCGTCGGTTGAGGTTGATGGTCGCCTTGGACGCTCTTCGTCTTCGACACGTTCACGGCCGGCTTGGAACTCACTATACCACTTGTAAACATTTTTTTTTCGACATAGCCTCATCACCAAAGGCTTTCTGCACCATCCTCAACGTATCCTCAGCAGAAAATTGTTTCCGTAAACAAAATTTAATGCAAATTCTTTGCTCAGCAAACTTCGACATCGCAAAACACGAAAAACTCACTTCTAGCAGCTCACAAAACGACACGTATCTCAAACACTAATGAATATTTTGACATGAAATTTGACATAAATGTGACTGATAGTACTATCAACTTAAACAAAAAATAATTTTCCAAATCCATCGACGCGCGCAGTTTAAATTCAAATGTCACCTTGGGTTGTTTTTTGGGCACAGTAGTATGCCGTAACGGGCGGAGTTCTGCAAGCTTTATTGTGGAACGTATTGCACGACGGATTGCTGCATCTCTCACTTCCGAAGCAGGTGCAGATCATTGGGTACGTAGATGATATTGCATTAACTGTAGTGGCAAAGGAACTGGGCAATATTGCGGCATGAACGATGAAAGTAGGGCTGACGGCAAGAAGCTGTGGAGAAGGTTGAAGACATAAAACTAAATATCGACGGTCATAGTATCATGACCCGGAAGTCGCTAAGTACCAGGAGTAATGATGGACAATAGATTTTGCTACAAGGCCGCACGTGTAACGGCCGCACTTACAAGAATAATGACATACATTAGTGGACCAAGCCAAAATAAAAGAGCGCTATTGGCCAAGGTGAGTCAATCACTTCTAGTGCTGAGTGACACCAAAACTAGTGTGAAATACTGTGAGAGCGTAATGCGCTATAGTTCTGAGAGAGCTGAGAAGGAAAAAGTGGCTGCAAAAACAGAAGAATGAATAAGGAGTAGACCAAAATTTCATGACTGACAAGCCGAATTGCTAAGCTTAGCCTCACCATATAATTCTTAACTACATTTCCGTGAGGCAACTAACAAACAATGGCAATGAAGTTAAAAAAAAGCCTTTCAAAATCAGTATAAATTTTACTTTCTGCAGCATACTTTCTTATCAGTGGTCTGAATACCTCAGCACACTTAACATTATCAGCACACACTTCGGAGCATAGATCAATACTGCCAATCTTGCGTATTCTTCACACCCAACGACCTTTCACTCTCCCACGCGAACACACCTTGTTACCTTTGTTAAATTTCCGCTTTCACAGTTTTTTCTGAACAATTTAAATAATTTTACCAGGGGCACCAATTTCACCTATCGCTCCCTAATGACCATCTTGTACAGAAATACCGTAACTTTGCGACTATAGTTGTACCAATAAAAAAAATAATTCCGCACTGTGCAGCTTATGAAAACATTAAATAAAATGTGTCCGCTTTAATTAATCTTATATAGAAGTCTTGTCATATCTCCTTATTTACTTTGTGCATATCTCTTTATTTCAGGTATATTGCTGTGACGAGACCCATAGAATATGCGAAACACCGGAACAGTCAACGTGTTTGCATGACCATCGTATTCGCCTGGGCAATTTCAGCGGCTATCGGTTTACCAATAGTTTTGGGCCTCAACAACACACCAGATCGCGTTCCGCAACTTTGTCTATTCTATAACAGTTTGTTCATTCTTTGCTCTTCGTTAAGCAGTTTCTACATTCCCTGCACAATTATGGTTTTCCTATACTGGAATATTTTCAAGGTAATTGAGACTAAATGAAATTACTTAATTTCTATTAATTTTTAAACCAACAATACTTTCCTCACATACTTTTTCTATTTGTATCTAAAACCCGTTCCGGATTAATTTACGACTTTCACATTTTCTCTATTTGTCTTCTATTTTACGTACGCTTATCTTCAAACAATAGGCACTGAATATGCGCGCCAAGAAGCAACGCGCCGCGCGAAGGCCGCACCTATCAGAGCTGACGGGTGGCAGCGTCATTGAGAATGTAGCACAAACGCGCCGGCTGGCCGAAACGGCGCTGGGCAGCGACAGGCACGCAGTCCGCATAATTCCTGACGAGCCGGCGACGAACACAGCGTCGGGGTCAAACGAGGAAGAGGAGGATCCCGGCGGTGGTGCCATATCGCCGGACATCGACGATTGCCATGTCATCGTCAATGACAAATCCACAGAATTTATGCTAGCTACGGTTGTGGAGGAGACTGGCATGTAAGTGACAAAGCGCCAACAACAATAACACTTCAACAAACACTAGTTAATTACAAACACACACAAAGAGCAGTAATAAGTAATGAAAGAGAGCTACAAAAAAATCCTTCAAAATGTAAAATAAATTACAATGCGATGGAGAGACAAAAGCGGGATAATTAGTAGTGGATAAATGAAAAACTCGACTGCTTCCTGGGGCCAATCGTGATTACTAATAAATTCAAAAGATATTACGAGTTTGTCACTTGCTTTAATACAATTTTCTGTGAGAAAAAAGTGCCTGAAAACACAACAAAAAAATATGTTTAAATTTGGAATTTTGCATTGTTGTGTTAAATATTGTATACGAAAATAACTAAAAACGCGATAATGATAATTTCTATCCGTAAAAGTGAAGGCTTTGCTCCAATTATCATTATTCACATCTCCTTTTGTTGATAACTTAGTCTCAATTAGTTAGTGTAGTCTTGTTAAGTCCCTGCGCTACCGGAAGTATATTACTTAATATTGAGAAAAAAACTAAAGAACAAGAGCTAATGTTTTCTCAAATATGATCCAACATGTTGCCTTTGAGAAATCCTCACAAAACAATAGACCTCAAAACTACCATTTTTTTGACAAATCTCCTTTTTAAGTAAATTCCTTCACTGTGCTCTAAAAGAACTTAGGCTATGATATCCACATGGAAACTTGGTTGGTTTTAGGTAATGTGTATAGGTCTATAAAAAAAATAATACCGCTACAACCCTCCAACTACACAGCCCTCTGAATACATCTTTTAAATATTTTTTGTTATTTTCCTGTTTTTCATTTTGCACACCGCCATCCATCTGGAAATACCACAAACACGCATCGTCGCCACATCCACAATGTCAACATAAATTAAAAATGCGCTGGAAAAATATTAAAATGAAAAATCGTAAAAATCCAATCGAAATCACATCACCACGCCGCGCTTCACGGTCATTCATGTGCGTTGTCACCGCGCAGTGTTGTTGCGCAGATCAGCAGTCCACCACAACTTGTGGTGGCCGATCCAAACGGTAATCATGATTCTGGTTATGCACCCTCAAACGTTGACGATGTCCTTGCAGGCGCAGCCGCCGATTCGTCGCCGCCGGATAGCCCGGAGCCTAGTGGGACATACAAACGGTCCAGTGTGAGCAGCAGTAGACGCAACACCGCTACTGGTGATTCACCCATCAAGCGGGAGCCCTCTCTCAGGTAAGCCGCACCGCTGACCTCTCCACCACCGTAGTTAGTGTTATACATCCACCCCATAACCCTACCCGTAGTGGTTCCTCATGCGTTCAATCCGCAACTAATAGATTCTTGTCAATGTATAAATTAATGGTATAAATTTTGTATGGTTTGAATTGAGTTGCGTTGAAAGTTTCTTAAATTTATTAGCGATTAAGTTTACATTTGCATTTTCTCCCAACATTTTCCCAATATTTTTTCAATGCCGGCCCTGTATATATGTACATATGTATAAACTCTACGCCGATAACTGCATGCCGACAGTGTTGCGATGAAGCCGCTGTCCTTCGTCCACTGCGGGGTCCAAGAAGCAATTACACTAGCACGCAACGACTCCACACTTTCAGCAGCGTCGAAGAGCTCTTCGCGTAAGGACAAGAAAAACTCGCAGGCCTCGAGGTAAGTCGTAGTCACTTAGTTCTGTGAAGTGACGATAAAACATACGCTGGTGAAATACGGTAGCCAGCGGTTATACCCAACACACCATGGCTGCAACTTTTGCTTGCCGTTGAGTATCTGGCATAACCGCTGGCTACCAAGCACTGCTCAATTAAAAGTTTAGCAAGCACACAAGCTGTTTTAACACCTTTTTGCATAAATCTCCAATTTACCGCATTTCTCTTCCATACACACGGCGGGTATCTCGGATCCTGCTGTTCCTCATAGCTCTTTTCCATTTTGCTCGGTATAATATTTAATTTGCAACACTCTTTCTTTTTCCCTCATTTCAATGCACTGCGGTCTCTGTCGCCTACGGCTGCTTCCCACTGTCAACTGGCATTTTCGGCTGTTTCTGTCCGCACTCGATGGTCGCTGCTCACTATTCGTTCGTATACGGAAATTGGCTGGCGGCAGGTTCACAATATACAAAGTACACAAAGCTTCGAAGAAAAAGCGCGAAAAGTCGTCGGCGAAGAAAGAGCAGAAAGCCACCAAAACTCTCGCCATCGTTCTGGGTAAGTACCGATAAGTTGAGCACGAGTACAAATAAGTCAAAACTAGCCAAGCAAATTTTTAACCGAATACTGCCCAAAGTTGACGTTCAACTAGACTTAGTTATGCGGCTGTATTATGGTACTCTGCGTAATTAATTGAAGGTTGCTATGGAAGGCATCACAAGGAATGTTTAAAATGAAACAGTTACATCCCAAATAGTTACAATGGAATAAATGTTATTGTCCGTTTCACAAGTTGGTCAGGATTAACGTTGGCTTTTATTCAAAAATATTTCAATTAATTTTTAGAATGGCTTGCAGTTGTTATGCGGTTTGGCAACTCCTGACCTAAGTGGTGGATCTTATGCACAGTCGTGTTATTTTGTTTCTCCTTCTAGTTGCCGAGACTTCATCATTGTCAACCAATTGTGACAAATCTCTAATTAGCGCTAATTGTTGAAAATGTTTATGCCATTTTTGAGATTCTAATTACAATTGTATAATCTATTCAGTAATTTATTTCGAGGATTTCCGCGTTAAATTTCGTGTTTTGTGGCGGCATCCTTATAGAGATATTAACGCCGGCCAATTGAAATTCTAGTCATAGCATTATTATATAAATTCTGACACTACCTTCATTAACCAGGTTCAGACAAATACATCCACTCTTTAAACCGTTATATGTATGTTAACAATAAATGTAAAGATTAGTCAGAAACATAAACTCTCCATTTTTACTACTTCGAAAGCTAATGTTTTCTTATTCTAATTGCCTGCTAACATTATTTATCAATCAATCTTCGAAAAACTATAAAGAAAAAATGTTAACCCTTTAAGCCGTGAGGTAACAACTTCAGCCATGTTTTCGTTCGCTTAGTCTATTGCATGAAAGGATCGAAAACGAGGTTTAATTATGATTTAAAATTTTTTTTAGACAGCTACGCTTCGACCTCTTGCAGTAAAGTTTTTGTTGAACTGAAATATCAATACTTTTTATTAAAACTAAAAAACACTTTGTGTTTCTGAGCAACAATAATAGCCTTCACAAAAAACCACATATTCCATATATGAATCTGATTTCTATCGATCATTTTGTATGGCAATCTTTTCTGAAAATGTACCTTTACAATAATCCGTACCAAATTTTTTAAAACAAAACAGGTTTCCATACAAGGGCACGATTTTAAATGTTAAAGTTCTTGTGGAGAAAAAAATGTGGCAAAATTTCAGATATCTCAACCACTAAGGGACTAACTAGTTCACTTATATAAAGACACAAGTCATGCTGATCATTTATATATTTTATAGCACCTCTGACGTTTCCTTCAGAGTGTTACAAACTTCGTTGAAAACTAATAGGGTTACATGGGTTTTCCCAAAGAAAAAACGTCTTTTTGCAACAATTTTTTCTCATATAAAAATTAAATTTTTTTAAATTTTTTATTGTTGCAAATATACACTAATAATTAAAATTTTGGAAAAGAAATATTTTAAATTCGGTCATTGCGACGCATTTCCGGTGAACCCTCTGAAAAAAGTTTCGCCCGTGTTGGCAGGATAACTCTTTACAGGTTCATTCAAAGTGAAAATCAAAAACAAGGTTAGAAGAAAAAAACTTAAAATTTCGCGACATTATTTTTTTGTTCAAATAGTCGTAATCGAAAAAAACCCTTTCCCGTCCAAATCTTAAAGGTCTGTGTAAAATTTCCTGAAGTTCGGTTGAGCAGTTTTCGAAAAATCTTGCCAACCGCCCTTCGAAAACGCTGTTTCTAGAAAAACGCGTTTAAAAACGGCGCACTTAGCATGGCTAGCCTCAAGCGCACAAGTTCTTTAAAGCTGTATCTCCAAAACTATTACTCGAATCAGTTGAAAATTTAGGACAATATTCTAGACGTGTTGTAGAATTTAATAAAACAATAAAAAAGCGATTTTTTGAAACTCGTAAACCCATGTAAGCATTTAATATACCCTGTTCAGAAAGTGCGTTAAGGCATAAACCATCTCTATGCGCTATTTAGGAAACATCTTAACCTCAGTTCTAACAACCTTCAACCGTCTTAAACATAAAAGATTGGATTAGCCAATATTTCGTTAAAAAAGTTATGAGAATAATTTAATTTTCAACACAAATTATAAAAAAGTACTTGCTTAATTCGCTTCTCACAGGTGTCTTCCTGGTTTGCTGGTTGCCATTCTTCACGTGCAATGTGTCGGATGCTATCTGTGCTATGTTGAGCATAACCTGGCGGCCAGGCGTCACCCTCTTCATATTCACCACCTGGCTGGGCTACATCAACAGCTTCGTCAATCCCATCATCTACACGATCTTCAACCCAGAGTTCCGCAAAGCATTCAAGAAGATCATGCACCTAGGGTGATTAACATCATCGCTGATCGGACCAGTCTGCGCTAAACTAAACGCAAACATGCAAAGTAATGAGCGCAAATACATTTTTATAATGATAACGGTGGAAGTGGGCAAAATATTTCTTCATTATAATAGCAATAACAAAAACTATAACTATACTAACACACGCATTGCCCGTCGCAGCGACAAGAGTCATAAGCATTACTTTTGCGATTTTATAGACGACAACCCGCACATGCAAAAAACTCAACCACAACAACAACCACTTATAAATATAGACAACATATACTAATTACAATAACTTTAGAGTAGCTCTAGGTAAAAATTAAGATATCCAAATGAAATTGAAGACTTTTGGTCGATCTTAATTGCCGCCTACATTTTCTAAATACTATTTACCAAATATTTACATATTGAATAAATATGGAGGTGGAAAATATTCATATATACAGCGGAGAACTTAGTAAGTGTAGTGCCTCTAGCTGTACAAAGAGTTAGCATTGAGTAATGGTGGATCAGGTCCGATTTGCATGTACATAAAATAATCTCACATCTAGGCTTAACGGAAACAGTTTGTAAATATATATACCTAAATGCTAGCAAATTGGCTTTATACTCCATTTTGGCCCGTGTACAATATGGTGGACGAATGTGTAAGTATAATAGTACATGGGAGAGCAAAAGTGCCGCATTCGATAACGTTGCTGCGGTTGCTACTCAAAGGAAACGCAACAGCTCTCAAGCGCTTTAATCAAGTCTCACCGAAAACTCTTTTCTCTACTTTCTGCTAAATTTGTGAAGAGAGTTGTTTGTGCATTCCCATCTTAAATAATAATCAATTAGGCTGTACTCTGTAGAGAATCGAGTACTTTAGTTTGTAGGCAATTTGTTTACGATTTGCTAACTAATTTGTTGATTGACTCAATTAGGACACTTTTAAGCCAATATAAACAAATAAGCTGTTTTCGGTTCGTGGATACTCTGATGAGTATCTCGCAGTAACCATTTTTCTTGTCCAAGAAATTTACATGTAAATGAGTATCCGGATACCTCAATGAAATAGATTAAATAGTATAACCGCTCAATCCTAGCAAGTTTTCTTTGACATATTTCAGACCAGTTTTTCCATCTAATTAAAAGAAAAAAATTAATTTTTTGTATTGATTTTTGAAAACTTAAGACGTGAAATAGAATATAGTTATTTATAGAAAACTAAAGCCTCGAATACTTTCTCCAACAAAAAAAATAAGCGCCGCACCAATTTGAACAATCGGTATAGTTTCTTCGATCCAATGCCTGACGAATCAAAGATAGTCCAGTCATTTAAGCTTAAATTAGGTAAGAAAACCCAATGGGTATATCGAATTCCGAGGTAAACTTACTATAATGACTGGACTAAGAGTAGAAACTTATTCAGGTTTTTTCCTTATTTAGCATTCTCGCACTCTTTAGCCCAGAACTATCCACCATATTGTACACACATATGTATATACATACATTACCAAGCATATGAGGGAAATTAAAGTGCTTCCCCAGCATAGTGCTATAATGTTAAGAAGATAAATTATTTTCCAAAAGAGTAATACACCAAGAGGGCATAAGCATAGAACTTCTTAAGTAATTAGGTAAACAAATTTCTCACGCTAATAAAAAAAATTATGAATATCATCGCGCCAGATTTCTAGCCTCATTTCTCAATTTTTATTCAAGTCGAACATATCACCAAACCAACTTACAATGAATTTCGTATAAACTCGAACACAAACCAACGATAGTTTCACATATCTAAAGAACGGGCGAATCCTTGAACAATAAAAAACAATTATCAAAACGAAATTTTGTAAAATCGGTTGACCAAATGGCTTGTAAACTTTATACATAAATAAATACTCGTAGGCTATAATTCTTACTTGAAGCATGAAAGCGCTGGTTGTCATAACAGCATTAGTTAAGTCTAATAAATTTATTCAAATCAAACTGATTTCTCAGATACATATGTACAAGTATGCGATGCTGCAAAAAGAAGCCCCAGCAAAGCGTCCCGCATCTCAAATTAGAGAAAAATACTGCCTCATGCCTCTGAAAGACATTAACAGATTTTCAAAAAATCACCGAAAATCGGTTTCTCTTTCGGAGTTTAAAAATGGCAAAACAAAATGAGCCCCACTGCGAGACTTTTGCGGCGATTTCTTTGTGCAGTTACGGAAAAAATAGCGTAAGTAAGTAAAAAAAAAAACTAGTAAAACGCGAAATGAAAGCAATTTGAAGAACTTAGTTACTAAATAAGACCTACTAAGTGCAAAGTACATTATAGTTTACCAGATGGCATGAAATTAGTTGAGTTAATTATGGAACAATTAATCTAAATGAATAATCAAAACTCGTAAGAAATATCAGGGTACTCAAGTAAATCAAATAAATAATCATAATTAACAAATTAACAGTTATAGCAAATGTAAGTGTATATACATAGGTGTAATTAAGTAATGTAGCGTGTATGTACAGTTAGCTGTTAAGTACATAAGTATGTAGCTAATTCCGATGCCGCTGCAGAGGCAAACATAGAATTTGTTCAGTTTTAATGACCGTCCTCTCAATTGTTTCTATGCGACAAATAATTAATTATACACAAAACAACAAATACATAATTACATATATGTATGTATATAAATAAATATATACTCTTACAATTAAATACTAAATAAAGATGTTTAACTGTAAGTAAGCAAGAAATCTCGCTGGAGAAAATGTAAAAAATAAAATAAAATAAAACAATAACTGCAAAGAAAGTAGCGAGCGAGAATAGCGGTAAATGCTCAACACTTTTGTACTTTCCTATAATTTTGTTACGCAATTGAATAAATCAATTTACGATATTTGTGTTTAGACTTAAACTATTCATACTTAGGCGTACAGAGTTGTTAGAGCAAATGTAAATGTAAGCATTTAAGTGACAAATAGTTAAGCGATTGACTCTAAATAGACTTAAGGCCCCCACTCAGTTACGTACCTAGCGAAGACATGGCGACAAACTTAACTCCCCACACACACATACAAGCACTGTGTATGCGCATGTAAATACAGCTGAGCAAACGGTACAAGTGCACATGCACTTATTCATACATATTTACATACTATATATATGTAAGTGAGTATATAGTTACATATGTACATAGATAAATGATGTGTGCATTGCGGTGAGTAGCATAAATTCTTCCAAAAGAGACGCTTATTAAATTTAAATATGTTAATTGATTGTAATTAATTACTAAATTATGTATGTTCAACACAAATATAACTCATTTAACGTGTGTATGTAGTTGAGTTGTGTTGGTGAGCAACTTTTTCAAATAATTAAGTGTGGTTTTACTAGAATTACACCC
This sequence comes from Bactrocera correcta, assembly GCA_027475135.1. NCBI lineage: Eukaryota > Metazoa > Arthropoda > Insecta > Diptera > Tephritidae > Bactrocera > Bactrocera correcta. The sequence continues at coordinate 12,455,105 of CM050323.1, read as the reverse complement.
ACACACACACACACATACATATAAAAAACAAGATTTCATAACACACACACATACACACACGCAGTTATGCGCGTTTTTTCCTTATTCACTTAACAAATATAACGGTTTGGCACGCCATTTTTATCTGGCTTACACACACATACACATAACCGTCCGCACACATCCACACACATACATATGTATATTCATTATAGTAGAATCGTTGAAAAATCAAGTATGCATTAAGCAAAATGAGCGCAGGGTATTAGTAATATTATTGTTTATAAAGAAATTTGAATTTGTTAAAAAACAAAAACAAAAACAAAAACACAAACAACATGTTGCAATGCTATGTTAAGGATTTTGAAATATATATATACTGAGTAACGGTGGTATGAAATATTGTAATCCCATTAATAAATTAAAATTCATTATCAAAAGAGGAGTCACATAAGTATCAATAAAAGCCAAATAAAATATTATTTAAATTTCGTCTTTCAATTATTGAACAATTAGAGCCATCGCTTATGTAACATAAGTAAGTATACTTACTGTGTGCAGTGAAAAGTTGATTCAGATCGAAAAGTTGAGTACTGGCGCGATAAATTCATGTTTCTAGCTCCGAAGGTTCGATGTACTTAGTGCGAAAGTTATTTCTAAAGCTGTGTGCTGACAGGAATAACAAGAATGAGATAGAATTACTGAAGCTGTAACTCATTTCGCAAAAATGCCATTCAAGAACTTGATTATGATCAGTCAGTTTGTAAGGCAGCTATAGCTATAGTGGTCCAATCGGAGATTGTCGTTGCCTGAACTAATAATTTGTTCCAAATTAGGTGAAGACATCTTATCAAATAAAGAAGTTTCCCATATGAATTCGTACGAGCAGTTTGTATAGGAGCTAACTGCTATAGTGGTCCGAAATCGCCGGCTTCGACAAATGAGCAACTTCTTGGGGATTCTGATAGATATCTCAAAAACACACACACACATACAAACTTCGGACGAACTTAATACACACTAATCAGGGTGTAACTAAAAATTTGCAAAAGTAGACGAAATTAAAGTTATCACACATTAAAACCACTGTTTGCGCTAAATTATAATTAGATATAGAAACATAGTGCGGAAGAACAATATTCGGTAAGTAAGCTTGGCATATCTGTACAACTTCGCTGCCTAAAATTTTGGTGTGCTCTATCAGCAAAGAGAGTCATTGGTCCATATTTCTTCAAACTCATTTGACGACTACTTTACGTTACGAAGAAATTATAAGGAGCATGCATCAGCTTCTTCGTAGAATGTGTTTGGACGACAACTAGAATTTAAGTATGCTTTGCCCAATCCACAAAAATGGAGACCGCACAATCTGGGCCAACCACCGTGTATAAGTCTCCTCAACATCGCATATAAGGTGCTATCGAGCTTATGATGTAAAAGATCAAAGCCACCGTCAGCAAACTGATTGGACCTTATCAGTGTGTCTTTAGACCTGAGAAATCAACAACTGATCAAATACTCATCACGCACCAAATCTTGGAACACAGCTGTGAAAAGAGGATCGACACACACCCCCTCTTCGTTGATTTCAAAGCTGCATTTGACAGCAGGAAAGGAGTTGTCTTTATGCCGATTTGTCTGAATTTAGTATCCCTGCAAAATCAAACTGTCATTGATCAATACCAAAAGCTCCGTCAGAATCGAGAAGGACATCTCCGAGTTGATTGGTACTAAACGAAGTTTCAGACAAGACGACTTCACATCGTGCAACTTCTTCAATCTGTTGGTTTACGTCGATGATATTGATATCATATGAACTACTATGAAATTAGTTCTGCTTTCTCCAGACAGCGTATGTAAATGGTTGTGAATGAAGACAAGACGAAATATCTCCTGCCATCAAACAAACAGTCATCGCACTCGCGACTAGGCTCCATTGTTGACAGTCATACGAGTAACTTCGAAGTCGTAAATAATTTCGTATGTGTTGGAACTTCTATTAACACCAACAACAACCTCAGTTTCGAAATCCAGCTCTTGCCAACCGATGCTACTTCAGACTGAGCAGGCAATTGAGAAGTAAAGTTCTCTCTTGACGAACAAAGACCAAATTCTACAAGTCCCTCATCATTCTCCTCCTGCTATATACCGTAGAGGCATGGACGATGACAAGTCGGTGTTACGAGCTTTCGAGAGCAATGTTCTGCGAAAGAAGTATGGCCCTTTGTGCATTTGCAGCGGCGATTACCACAGTTGATGGAACGATGAGCTGTACAAGATATACATACGACGAAATCGGTTACGCTGGATAGGTCATGTCGTTCGAATGGATGAAAACGCTCCAGCCCTTAGAGTATTCGACACAGTACCTGCAAGGGAAGCAGAGGAAGGGGAAGATATCCACTCCCTTGAAAAGATCAAGTGCAGAACGACACTATATTACAAACGCGTAAAGCTAGATAACCCAGTAAAGCTTAACTTGTAAGGCTGTGCCTAAATCAAAGAATACATAGTATGGTGTCTTTAGACTGTAACTGATTTCATAACAGTAGGCTTTGGAGAAAACAAGGTGTTTTACTTTAACATGTTTGCTTTGAGAACATTTAATTTAATCTTTGGTCGATAAACTAGAGTTCTAGACTGGATTTGAAGAAGTTGCTTCCTTTCATGTGAATAATTATATTTTTGACCAGCACTTTACATCTGAAATTCACTGGTGCACGAGTATCAAGCCGTTCGTTCTGTTGTGTTTTCTCAACAAGACATACTGACATATAGAAGTATGAGTCCAATCGTTCAATTTGACTTACTTTTCAAAGAAAGGAAATGAGAAAAGTTTAACGGCCGAGTACTAAGCACAATCTGCTCTTTATTTGTTTGCATTTGTACAAAAACAATGCATTTGCTGTCGGCACCATCGTATGTGTCTGTTGCCGGCACATTCGCTCCTCTACACAACCGGATGTGCAACAAACACCACAACAAAAGATCCAGAGATGAGTTTGTCACTGCACAGAAAACCGTGCCGCATGAAAACAAAGTTTGTGAACTTGTTTGAGTGCGTAATTTTCCACATTATTTTCTCGAGAACAGCCTGTTTTCATTGCTTGCCTAATTAAAACAACTCGGATGTTTCCTCCATGTCCAACTAAGTACACTTATGTGTTTAAATGCATTTACAAATTGGTTTACGACTCCAAAAAAATTTCAAACAAGTTATGGGCGCAATACTACAGTTAAAGTGCAGTGGAGATGACTGTTCGAGGAAACCATGTTAATTGCGTTGGGTACCTCTTTAATTCCTCGCTGATTATATGTAGATGATGAATAAAGAAACATATTATATAGTACAGTTGGTAAATTTGGATCAGTGACTACATAAGCAACCATACAGCTTTTCAATCGTTTTATCAGCTCTAAGCTCTATTTCAAATAATCTTCTTCTAGTAGGCTTTATAGGCAATTAGCAAAAAATAAAGAGTTGCCATATCTATATTACAAACTATTAATATATGTGACCTGGTCTACGACAAGGGGGCTTAGGTGTCAAAAAAGGAAAACAATTAATGAGATAACGGCGAAACGAGTTGTTTATTTTTAAAGCTGTTTCCCAAAAAAACTAGTTTTTGCTCGGTAGCTCCCTTTTCGTAGACCAGGTCACATATTATGAAACTATTTATATATTATGAAACTATAAAACACCAATTATTTCTCAACTAAGTTCGCCTGAAGCCCACTTTGAAGAAATATACAGTCTGTCAAGTAAGAGCGTGGTCGTGTTAATTTATAAAAAATATTATTGTTAATTATTAAAAAATATTTTTTGAAACTTTCATATTTATATATACATTGTACACATTACAAACAATGATGGAATTTGATGAATAATATGTCCAGTCACAACCGGCGTCGATAATTGCCTGGCAACTCCGAGGCATGCTTTCTACTAAGTTGACGGCGTATTCTAGTGGCAAGGATCTCCAGATCCGACGAATTTCGTAAGACAACTGCTTCAAAGTGTATCTGCGTCTTCCACGAAGCTTCTGTTTAATAACGGGTGGGCCATATAAAATTTTAAATTCGAAGATAGGGCGTAAAAGATTGAGTGAGCCGTTTGCTGTATGGCACGTAGCGTCGTCTTGCTGGAACCAAATGTTGTCCAAGTCTTTCTCTTCAATTTGTTTGAAGAAAAATTCGGTTAACATTGCGCGATATCGCCCATTGATGGTTACGGCGGTACCTTCTTCACCAAAATCCGCACAATGCAGTGACGTGCGGGTTTTCTGTGCCCCAAATGCGACAATTCTGCTTGTTAACGTAACCATTGAGGTGGAAATGAGCTTCGTCCGAAAAGATGATTTTTCGGTTAAATTGACCATCCTCGGTCAAACGAACTTTGGAAAAAAGTTTTCAATATTTGCCAGTTTTCTTCTAGTGAATAGCGACCCATTTCGTAAATTTTAGACTTTTTACTGAATATCTGTCGCTTTTCGAATGGAATTTGACGTTTCCAATGTCGAAATACAGATAATTCAAATTTAAAACGTTAGATGACCCACACTATATATGTATACATATTTTCTATAGGGTTTGCTTCGAGCGACTGCGATGGCCAATCCAATGTAACGATGCCAGATTGAGTTTTCCACTGAGTACAGAGCTTGCTGCGGTATTTAGGATCTTTATCCTCCTGCAGAATCCAATCTTAATTTTTTCGAATCATCGTTCGGCAGAAAGCAGTAAAACCTTTTTGTAGATTTTTATCATTTTCTCGGCATTTAGGTTATCAATAAAGAGGTACAAAGTGCCGAATCCCTGCTTTGAGAAGCAGCCCCAAAGATGCACCTTTATTCCATGTTTTACGCTCCGCAGAACAAGCCTATTGGTGGAAGTTGACCAGGCTCGCGTGAGGACAGAATGTGCCCATATGTAACATTTATCAGTAAAAATTACATTTTCAAAATATCTATCAATATTATCATGCGCCCAAGCGAGTTGCTTTTTCACAAGCTTTTCAGTCAACAGAGGCTTCTTCATTGTGTTGCGCCATTTCAGATCATGAGTATGAAGAAGGGTTCGGATAGTTTCGTAGGATATATCTAAATCTTTTGCGATTAATTTTTCTTGTCCTTGCCGCAGTGTTAAAGCAGTATTATGCGAAAACAGATTCACTATTCTTTTTTCAACTTTTTTGTTCACTTTTCCTATCGAACCACGTTCTGGTAAATCATCGACATTTTTAGCCATTATATATCGCTGTATCCACATCTGTACAAATTGCTTCGACTTTCTCATATATTAAGTTGTCAAAAAAGTCTTGCGCTATTTTTATTGATTGATTTATTGAATTTATTTTTTATAATGGTTTGATGACTACTATGCCGGTCTCTTTCGACCAATTCAGCGATTTTATCACAATTTTCGACGACAGGCCTTTCGGAGTAAACCAAGAGAACGGCTGAACCAATATTGATGAAGTTTTAAGATGTTGTTCGTTGTGGATCAAGGAAGGTTTAGAAATAAAAATATCTTATACTTTTCATGAAAAGTCAGCAAATTGGATAATTCAAAAAAGTACCTTTTTTCCATAACCATTTTTTTTTAATTTTTGTTTTTTTTTTTTTTTGTTTTTCAATATTTTGATTTGTAAATTATTTAAATAATTGAATTTCGGTCGCTTGCTTTTTTATTCTGGCTATTCAAAAGAAAAATTATTGAAAATTATTCAGTGAAAACTTTTGGTGTGTTTCACACAAGAGGTCAATTGCAGATTAAAATTTGTTACAAAGCCACCAAGAGGTCGCCCTAATATCGGTCGGTGTTCTTTTTGCCGTCAAAGTATGGCAGCCCAAGGCAAGGCAAAGCATGAAATTCTCCCAAGATGCGGCGACATATGTATATGCGGAATTATGGATCGCGGTTAATCAGCAAGCGATCGTCGCGATATCACAGCACGACTTTTCAAACAACAGTTACGATGTTTGATTGACTTTATCTTGAAGCAACGTATATGAGGTGCTGTTGGATGCTAGATGTACTCTGTTGAGTGGCAAAATAGAGGTTTTCCGTACGCACACATTCTTCTTTTGATGATGGTTACACCAGATCAAATTGATGAAATCATTTCTCCGGAAATTCCTGATGTAGAGAAAGATCCAGTTTTATATGAAGTGGTGGAAACCAATATGGCGCATGGACCTTGCGAACACTACAATCCCTTTTCGGTTTATATGTCGGACAAAAAGTGCACGACGCACTATCCATGTGTTTTTCTTTCGGAAACACAAATTGGAAATGACGGATATCAACTCTATCGGCGTCGCTCACCAGACGACAATGGCAGAACATTCAGTATTCAACTTAGAAGAGTGAATATCGAAGTTGACAACACATGGATCGTACTATATTCACCATTATTGTTTAATTCATATTCAAAACTCATATCAGTGTTTAGTAATGCAGTTTGGTGAAATCGATAAAATACGTTCGAAAGTACGTCACCAAAGGAAGCAACATGGCGGTTACTGGTCTTAAACGATACGGTCGATACGTGAACTGCAATAAAGCACTTTGTAGGATATTTACTTTTGCAATTCATGAAGAGTGTATTTCAACCCAAAGAATACAGAATAGACAGTGGTAACATCGCCAGCAACAAAATTAACATTGACGAGTTTTTTCTCAACTTTCCTCAGTCATCTGTTTGTGAGAACTTTGCTCTATTCGGAAATACCTTGATATTATGTATGGAATGCATCGTCGAAGAAATAGTTACGCAGAAAGCAAGGCCAACCAGAAGATTGACATCTAGGTGTCTTATCAACTAATGGATTAGGACGAATTTATACAATCCACCCGAAAATCGACGATTGTTTCTACCTCCGGTTGCTATTGAGTAATGTACGCGGTTCAACTTTATTTGAGTAATTGCGTACTGTGAATGGTTCGATGTGTGCAAGTTTTGGAGAAGTAAGCCAGCAATTACAATTCCTGGAACACGTTAATCACTGGAATGAAAATGAAGTTCGTAACTTTTCGAGATAATCATTTCGACATATCAGCCTTCAAATCCGCGTCTATTATGCGATACGAACAAAAATGAAATTGCCGAAGACAGTTTACATCGTCTTTGCTAAAAATTGGAAATGGTACAATTTTGGTTGATATTTCCGGTAGTTCGATATCAATTCCATCTTCCCTTTATCGATTCACGAAAGATGAACTCATCACAAATGTTCGGACATTGGCCAAATTATCGTAACTACGATTCCTTAAGTGCACGCGCAATGTTAGCTGCCAAAAATACCGATGTTGTTGACTTAAACTAGAAGTTTCAAAGTCAAATTCCGGGAGACTTGCGCTCATACAAATCGATCGATCGTCTTGACAATGAAGACGACGCTGTGAATTATCCAATGGTATTTCTAAATTGTTTGGACAGGCTTGGTATGTCACCGCATCATTTGCGTCTCAAAGTATGATCCGTCGTTATTATGTTTCGCAATCTCCATGCGCTGAAACTGTGTAATGTTACCCGACTGATTGTGACGCACCTATCGAGTACAAGAAGGAGAATGCTTGATTCTACGAGTTCCTATGAGTTCTAACGATTTCCCATTTCAGTTCCAACGTATTCCGTTTCCAGTGAAAATTGCATTTGAGATGACAATCAACAGGACCTAGTCGGATAGTGTGAGGCATAAATTTGGAAATGCTATGTTTTTCACACGGCCGTGGCGTGCTCACGAGTAGGAAAACAATCTTTTCTGTACACCGGAACAGAAACCCAAAAATGTTGTTTATAAAGCTGCGTTACATTGAAAACAACAAAAAAAACACCAAAAATGAAATGATGAATTTAGCTTTCTTTTCATTTTAAAATGCATGATTTCGCGCAGGAAAACGGCTGCGGGGTCAGCTATTATAATATATGTAATTAAAATATACATATGTACATATATGGTAAAACAAAATTTCTATAAATTTGCTGACAATCATATCGAAACAAATTGTAGCTTTGATGTGCGAAACAACATTTCAAAATTTGGTTTGCCACGCAGTACAAAGGATAATATTATATAAACAACATAATCCAAAACAATTAAAGCACATTAGTTTTGTTTTGTGGAAAAGACTAACCTGATTTGTATCCTTTCTTATAATCCTAGCATCAAATAGCTGTGAGAAGAAGGAGTAGGACGGATGGATCTCTATTTCAAATACTTTTTAAAGTCATAAGAATTTGATTTGGGTGTGACGAATATAAATTTATGAATTAAATATAGAAAATCAAAATGAAAATATTGGATGTGTGATTTAGCTGCACAAAATTGTATGGAAACATATTCCCCAATATACTTGAGTAGTTCTAAATTCTAATGCCATCAGTACAAAACTCTTCTGCCCCAATATACGAAATATGGTGATTTCCATCTATTTTGACTTTTTACTTGACTTTAAAGCGTTTATGTCGGCTAATAAATGTGATTTCAGCAAAACTATGTATATGAACAAAGAGGGTCGAAAACGCGTTGATGATGAACCACGTCCTGACGGTCATCAATATCAAGTGATGATCAACACTTCAATAAAATAAATGAACTGCTGCTTAAGGATCGACGATTAACAGTCTGAGATCTTACTGGCATCGTAAGGAAATCGGAAGGATCAGTGAAAACCATTTTGAAAGATTATTTGGGCTTAAGAAAAGTGAAGCTATGATTGATTCCAAAATCACTCAATTTTTTAGAAAAACAGCGTAGCATTAACATCTGAGAAACAATAGTGTCTGACTTACTGGCGATCAGTCTTGGATCTATGCTTACCCTGAATAGACCGAATATCATGGTAAAGGTTGGTTGAAGCTGAAAAGAACACGTAAAAGCAAGTCAAAAATCATGGTTATGTTGACAGTTTTCTTCGTAAATCGAGGTGTGGTGCACTCTGAATTCCTTTTGACCGGTCAAACTGTCAACTAGGAATACTATTTGAGTGTTTTGCGTCTATTGCACGTAACAAGTAAGGAAGCGCTAAGCTCTGGTGTAACCGAACATTTTATACTCTTGCAACTTGCAAGAATCAAAGCCAGGGATATACTTTAGGATGTAAAACCAGTCATAACAGAGTAAAGTCAGCCGGATGTTCGAAAATCCTAATATTAGTTATATAGAGGCTGGGCCAAGTTTTCGTTTATATTTATCTATTTTAGGCACAAAGTTACACTGTTATGAATAAAACACGCTCTCTTATTTTAATTGGGAAAACCCACATATTGGCCGATGGTACAAAGTCACGCGGAAGTTCGAAAATCTTTATATTAAGTATACGAGTATGGGGCTAAGGGAAGTATTAGTTCAATTCAACCCATTTTCGACATACAGACATACCATTATAAGAGAAGGATTGTCCTTTAATTTCAGTTATACGTATATACTCTACACACATTAAATATTAGATACCTAGGGGCTTCAACACTTCTTGTTGGATTTAAACCATTTTGGTTATAAGGTGGCACACATTAGGTGAACAAAACTATAATACTCTATAGCAACTGGTTGCAAGAGTATAAAAAGAGGACGGGAATCATGGGCCGACAACTCTTGGTTTTTGCTCCACAATATTGAACCGTCGCATAATGCATTGATTTTTGTTAGTTTTTTGCCAAATTTTCGACAAAAAGCGCGCGCAAATGCGGTTGGCAATCGCCTGATTTGGCTCCGTCTGACGTCTGGCTATTTAGCAAACTCAACCGATCATTTCGGCGTAACCGTTTTTAGTCAATCGATGCTATTAAACGTGAATCGCTACACGCTTTGAAGGCTATTCCGGAAACTGGATTATAAAATTTGTACAAAATCTTACTATTTTTTTTTTATAGAGTACCTCACTTGACCTATTCGGAAGTAGTTTGTGCATACATAAATGTATAACCTAACAGCTTGGAACATGTGTCTTTAATTTAAGAGAATTACATGAACAGGGTGAAGAGATTCATGTTTGACATATTTGAATAAATTAAACATAAATCGGAAGCAAGCATTGTTCTTATACAAAGCCGAAAACCGCAAAATATGTTGTGTATTTATTATTACATCAATTACAAACTGACAGAGCATAAAGTCAACTTAAGTGGCAAATGACAAATGAGCGATGGACTTTCTTTCGGACACAGATGTCTATACATGCATTGTGGTAAATATTATATATAGTATATATATGTACATTAAGGCGATAATTTTTTGAAACCCCGAAGACATATTAGGGAAAACTACTACGAGTATATGTAGAGTTTATTTTGTATGAAAGGGACCAAGGTCCAAAATTAGTTTTAAATGCTGGTCATAGAATTGAAAAAATCTCTTAAAGAAAAACAAAGTAAGAATGAGTTTCGTGAAATAAACATGTTTATAATGAACGAACTGGCTGATTTCTTCGATTTGGTGTTTGATGTTTAGAGTATAAGTGTGTTGGGGAAAACACTGACTATAGGGGCATTCCGCATTTGATACTCTCAAAAATTTAAAATTTTAAAAAAATTCAACATTCATTGCTTAACGAAGCCGATTCTTTAACATAATATATAAGGTACAAACTCAAGCAGATGTTTGAAAATTCGTGTATTAGGTATTAGGAACTAGGGGAGGAGTTGCCCTAACTTCATACATTTTAGAAAAAAGGATGCACTGTTATTAGAGAGAGGCTCACACTGGATTTCATTAAGTTTTCTTACATATTGATTGAGGCATGCGGTATAAAGACTGTGGAAAGTTCGAAAATATTTATGTAAGGTAAATGGGAACTAAGGGAAGTGTTGACTTGATTCACCCATTTTCAGCACAAAAAGAATGCATTTAATGGCGTTTTGTGAGCGTAGCAGTGCTTCAATAGCAATACCGGCCACTCTTGAGTGCCAACGCACATACATTGTGACATAAAAGTACCCGCCAATTGTAAAAAACGGAAAATATTTTATTATTCATCAATTTTATTTTTGTTCGCCTTCAGAGCAATCTCCACCAGATGTAATACATTTCTGCCAACCATTTTTCCAGTCCTCGAAACTATTTTCATAAGCACTTTTTGGGTGGCCTTCAGATCCTTCAGCGAATTAAGTTTTGACTCTTCGGCCGACGGAAAACGGATTCCATTCCGATGATTGTTGACTTGTTTGTATAAATCCATGTCTCATCTGCAGTTATAATGCTCTCCATGAATGTGGGATCGGTATGGGCACGATCAAGCTTGTCAAAAAAGACCTGTTTACGGCAATTTTTTGAAAAAAAAAAAATCAGCTTTATCGAGACGAGTTAAGCAAGAATGCGTTTCGTACCCAAAATATCCACCAAAATCATTCGAACGGACTCGCGAAAGATGTGGAGCAGTCTTGCCATCTTTCTAACATTTTCCTGACGATTTTCAAGCACCATATCCTTCACTTTTTTAATATTTTTATCAGTTGAAGCGGTCTAATGTCGTCCAGAACGAGGCATGTCTGCAACGATCTCTCGACTGTCTTTGAACTAAGGAAATTTAATTACAATTTCCGGGTGCTTTTTTGTCACAATATATATAACAAGTTTAATCAAGATATCACAAGTTGTATCCAAGCTATCATTTAAACAAACAGACAAATGGACGGACCAACATTCACCCAGATTTTAGTACGTCTCGTTAAGCTGATCATTTATATATGTGTCTTTATAAGGAGTATTCAGACCAGCTTTGTTAATTTGTTAGTCGTTACTCGGTAGTTTTTTACGTGGGTTTTGTTTTTGTAAAATTAACAGATTATCATTTTTTCGATTAACGAAGTACTAGACTGGCAAGCATGACAACTTTTTCGTTACTTGGTAACATCACTCACTTTGTTTGCATTGTTGCCTCAAAAGTTAACTTAGTTCATTGCAAAAAAATACATTTGCTGTCTACTGCAAACTATTTTTTAACAAATTTTTCAAAAGTAAGTATTTAATATAAATTAATCAGCTGTTGTGAAACAAAATTTACACCTACTACTGATGTACTATACAGCAAAAAGTATGTTCACAGTTAAGTGTTTTAACGAAGTATCAGCTAACGGACTACCAGATTAACAAGTTCGGCCTGAATAGCCCTTATATCTATCTTACTATTACACTATGTACCAACATGTTGTGAGAGTGTTGAAATTGATTGTGGAATCTGTTCGAAGTCATTTAACTTTTTCCGTGACTAGAGTTGAAGCATTTCTCAGGAAGTTCGTCAAAAGGGCTTCAATAAGCTCACCAGGCACCTCAAAAAATTGCTAACTCCTACTACATAAATTAAGACCACCTTAATGTAGACTGTATAAACACACATAGAGGGTATCTTCAGAAAAAAATATATTTATTAAATATAAAATCAAAATAAGTTAATGAACTTTAACATTATAAATTTTTTGATAAGAATTTTGCGCATCTTGTCACCATGACTGTGACTAATGAAGATCAAGCTGTTACACCAATCCTGCACCACACTATCCAGCATAGTCGACCCTAAATTATCGACCCAAATGGTCAATCAGATGTTAATCATATCGAGCAGTAAGTTCCATGTGTGGTCTCCAAAACTGGAGACTTTTTTTATTTAAGTACGAGTTAGAAATGTGCAATAGTATTAATGCTTACGAAGTTTTCGGATATTTTTCCGCAGAGAACGAAGTATATCGAGCATAGCTGTCAATCGGATGTGATTGCTTTGGACTACAAATTCGATACCTCTGGAAAAACACCTTATACGTGCAAGCTCATAAATATAGAGCACACAGCTAATCACACGCTCATTCATTTACGCATACTGAAAGTGAGCGAACTGAAGAGGAATCCTTGATATGACAGCAATGAAAATGGAGACGGCACTTCAATTCGTTAATCCACAATCAACAGTAAGCAACGCACAAGAATAGATAAGCAAGCAAACAAACTTGTACTTAAAGAGAAGGGAAATGGTGTAAATCCCTAGCAACGTGAATGTGTACCTTCTGTGCTCGTTTATTTATTGAGCCTGCTCATCAAACCAACCGGTTCTTGTGTAAACCACAAGTGACGTAATTTATCACTCACACTTCGTGCACAAATACACCCGATTTTCCAAGCGTATGGATGTGCAAATATAACCGATGTTTTGAATTAATCTCTGCGATTCTAATGAAGTTAGGTAAGTGTGTTAGGATCAACGAAAGCTACTTTAATCAAGGGCAGAAGGCGTCATATCAAATCAAAATCGGAATGCAACTTCCTCTCCTCCCCATGAGACGCTATGTGGAATTCTTCTTATCCTAAAGCAAAATTTTTTGGTGCCCTGGATATTTTAGCAAATTTTGATGATTTCGACCTTATTTAGAAAAATATTTTTTAATGGTCTTGTTTTCCAATGGAAATCTCGCTATTGTTTCAAAGGAAATTCCCATGGTCTACTCAGAAACCGTGAAGTCGAAAAATACTAGATATCGGCTCAGTCTACCAATGGCTGTAAAGAATCTACACTAAAGTTTTGTTCTCAAAATGAACCCACGTGATCGAATTAGGAAAGATAAAACAATTTGTCAAAGCGTTAGTCGTGAAGGAATATTTTTAAGGGATATTTCTAAAAAAAAATCCGAATTTTGTATGAATTAATGAAGGACACAGATTATATCTAGGTTCTAACTGTTTCCGAAATTGAAGCTTGGAAAAGTTTTGTTTTGAATGTCGAAAACTTTTCAGGCAACCACTCAGTATCAAATTATAAAAAAAATGCGCAAATATGTCGGCAAACTGTCAGATTGTAGCAGCAAATTTTAGTAACAAGTAAGACTATCTCCATAATCTTTCTTTCTTTTTTATTGGCATGGAAATAACATACCTCCCCATGCGCTGCATTTGGGACACACCACGCAAAAAACACCGCCAATGAAAAGAACAAAATCGCCTCGGATGAGATACCCTCCTATCTCCGAAATAATCTGGATAAATGTCCGAATAATTTAGATAATCATAGTGAAAAACATGGAAATCGATTCAAACAGGATCTAAAGTGATCGAGGAAAGGTATCAATACCGATGGGATTGTCAAATTATGGAAGATTACTGTTTGTTCCTATAGAAAGATTGTCGGCTGGTAAATTATAAAGTAAAAGCTTTTAACATTTGTCTCCCTATCTACTTCAATGCATCCTTAATTAAACTTGTCAAAATTGAAAAGAGAGAGTAAATCTTAAAAAACCATTGATAGTTGCGTGAACTGTGAGCGCAAATATATCCAAAATGTATCTTAAACTAGGACAAAGAAGCCACTGTATTCTAAAATTTCTTCTTCTTCTTTACTGGCGTAGGCACCGCTTACGCGATTATAGCCGAGTCAACAACAGCGCGCCACTTGTTTCTTCTCTTCGCTATGTGGCACCAATTGGATATTCCAAGCGAAGCCAGGTCCTTCTCCACTTGGTCCTTCCAACGGAGATCTTCCTCTTCCTCTGCTTCCCTGCGGGTACTGCCACCAAAAATAAGCGAAATACGTCCATATCCGTCCAATAGCCCGCATGCAGATATCAATTACCATTCGATTGACATCTATATTTTTGTCTCAAAAAGTTAATGAAGTTATAAAACGCATAAATTCAAATCAAGTAATATGGACACGCGATACATGCCTAATTCTAGAACAAAACATTCTGCAATTACGGGAAACCGTTCCATTTGCTCCATAACCGCACTTTTTGGCATTTCAAAATTTATTATGTAGAAAGCAAACCGTATGAGTGGCAACACTGGTAGACCAAATTTCATTTATATGCAAAGCATAAAGACATACATACACCGATACATGTGGATGTGTGTGCACAATGTGCAGTCATAAGAGAAATCTTGGATGTCAAATCTGTATCATGTATCTTATTCATTAGACATCTCGGCCGCTCTTGCCTCTCTCTTGTCGCACTGCAGAAATAGCTACAAAAGACAACAGACCGAGCAACAACCTGTGTTGACATTTAAAATTTATACGCCTTTCCTATTCATTAGCTGGAATATGTCATGCATCATATCAAACAATGCCAAGCGGTTGACCAACAACAACACTAAAAATGACAATGTCAACCTCATTTAATGTCGAATAAATGTTGTTGCAATCGTCGAATGCCGCCCACAGGCCGGCCGTTGCATGGTCGAGAGTTGGACAAGCTCGCGTCAGATGCTGAGGACATTTTGAGCTTGTGAAACATGTTGAAGACCGAAGATAAATCTGGCTGTGTATGAGTGAGGCTTTAGTGGCATTCACACGCACACACACATGTGTCTCCACAGCACTTAATTCAAAACACAAATAGAAGTATTTAAATACCAATTAATTTCATCTCACGACACACGAGAAGAACCCGGTATAATAAATTGGCTGTGCAATGGAATACACATTTCATAATTTAATCAAAATTAAATTATTTCGGTGTTGTAAGTGTGAAATAGATTTCAATACTTAAAACACCTTGTACCTTCCCATTCTGCTGTTGAAACAATTGTAAGAAATTATTTATCCTTTCCTGAGGTTATTTTACTCTGATTTTCGTTCAATCAGAAAAAGAGACGAAACAATGTTATTGAACAGAAAATGTTTAGCAAATTGATTCAGCCGTAAAAATATACTTACGTAAATCCTCATGGTTATGAGCTCAGAGATCACTTTGTCACTACTGTAAATACCAATCACTCACAACGGAATATAATTCATCCACACAATGTTATTGAAAAACCAAATCATTCGGTTCAGAGCACTTCGGAATAGATGTTGCGACGGCTATAATTTAAAAACTGACGCTTCTTCCCAAATATTAAGCAAGCCCACGAACCTAACGACGTTCAAATGTCTATACGCTAAATTCGTGTTTATTGATTCGAGCAATATCTTCTTGAAAATATCATAATTATCGTCTTCCCAGCTCAATAGCCTTCGAAGTTGCTAATAGATTATACCGCAATCTTATTCGGAGCTAAGTAGAACACCCAAAACCACAATACTTACGGAAACTATTAATCACTAACCTTTCTAATTTTCTCTTATAGTATGTATACTACAACTCAAGAAGATACATACAAGTACATTGCTGCAAAAGACTAGAAGCTAAACCGAAATTGGGTTCTACCATAAAATTCTTTATTTTTCTCCGATAAAATAACTTTTGCAATTTTAAACTCAAACGAAACAAAGTAAAACAAAGTAAAATACAAAAAAAAGTTGTCAGTCGGCTTTGCTAGAATACGAAATGCTGAACACATGGCTGGAATTTGACAAACATTGTCGCAAGTAATGCTAAAAACACGTGTCATCCAACACATATCCTACAGTTATCCGTAATAACACTGTACACATAATTTGTGACATGAAAATTCTTAGGTGTTTCTAATGCCGTTTGATATTGATAACATCGTTAACAACTTGGTTAAAAGGTTCAAATCGTAAAACGCCTTTTGCAGTGCCTATGGTTGGAGAGAACCTAAAGACCATGTTTCAGACTGCTATTTTTGCCTTACGAATATTAAAAGTATTGGACCGAAGTCTAAACATACAGTTAAGTACTTACCAAAACTTGTCAAACACTATGAACAACTTCCTATTCCAAAAGCACCAGAATCTTGGAGTCTACTAGCTCTTCAAGTGATGTGAAGTTGATAGAGAGCCGCTGACCGTAAACCCCTTCCTCCCAAACTTTCACCCATCCGTAAAGAAGCTCATTGCCCCTCTTCTTCAACCGCTTCTTACCACCCACACCTTCCTCGCTAGGAAATGTGCAGAGAAGGAGCCGCCAGAGCTCGGTTTGTCGAATAAATAATCCACATTTTCTTTTAATAAACCAGATTCTCTGAGTCTGATAGCAATTTTCGCAGCCATACTTCTTCTGACGATGTTTACGGGCAATATGTCCAAAATGGCGTTAAGTGTCATGGTCGAAGTGGACCTTCACCCCATAAAAACTCCATAGAACATAATAGTCGTAGAGCTAGAGGACCACTTTCGGGTTGAGACCCTACCTTTTGCCGACGTCTACTCTGCAGCAGTATAAGGCAATAGATGTCTTTTTTGCTCTCACTTCGATATTCGGCTTCCATGAAATTTCCCTAAATATTTCACTGTACTTATTCGAGCGGAAGACTGAAAATGAGGTGAGTTGATAGAGCAGAGCATGACTTCTTCCTTCGGAAAATGATACAAACCGTTGGCTATACTCAACACATCCTCACAGATGTAATCTTATCAAAGTACGAAAGCACAATAGGTGAATGTCAAATCCCAATTGCGGCATTCATCATCCAAATGACACAAAGAATATATGCATGTACATTAGAGCGGGTCGATTTTTTACTATAAAATAGAGTTTACGTGAAATGTCCCACTGATCTTTCTGAACAACTTTGCCTAAGGGACTTTGGCTCTAAAACCGGTTTTGAGCTATTTTTAATGGGAACTTAAAAATCTGAATAATTGGTTCTATTGGTGATATGTGTTATTAGTGTCCGATCTGTCCGATTCTAACAAATGATCAATATAACATCAAAATGCATCTACATACACATTAAATTTCATTCGGCTGCTTGAAAACCAGGCGAACCAATTGTGATGATCCCAAAAAATCTTCGCCTCACAAATCACCGGCTCGAAACAGGTTTAAGACCTATAGTATCTTGAACAAAGTTGCAAGGAGTAATTCGTAGAACATATGCCCCATACGCGTTTTTCGCGTTTTTTAGTCTCTGTAAACCGACCCACTGTAAGGTAGATATTTGTATCGGCTTAGAAATTACTACACTACAAGGTGAGTTCCAAAGTAAACAGGACTTAAAAAAAAAACAGAACAAATCGTATTTTCGGCAAAATCTATTTATTCTATTCAAAATAGTCTCCTTCTGCTTCAACACAGCTTTTTTCATGGTCCAAAAGCAAATCGAACAAGTGTTTTAGCTCGTTGGCCGGTATGGCCGCCAGTATGCCGGTGCATGACCTTTGAATAACCTAGTTTCAATGATGGTTTCGCCTGATTTTGAATGAATTCACGCTTAATTTCGAAGGAATTTCCAGTGATTACGGATTTTGATTGGCCCACATGTTGATTTCTCATGTGTTATGTCCTCACGACCACTTTGAAAACGTTGAAACCACACGTGCACTCTGCTACCGGATAGGCAATCATCGTCATAAACTTGTTTCTTCAGTTAAAACGTTTCGGTAAAATTTTAAAACAAAATTTAATGTTGGTTCTGTGTTCGAAGCTCATTTTCGCACCGATAACACAAACATACTGTCACTTAAAATGCAATAACTGCACTTCCAATCTATGAAATTCTCACTGTACAGTAAAGATAGCATATTCTAGGGGCGCTAGATTCAAAAAGTCTTTTTACTTTGTAATACAAATAAAAAATAATTCTTTGGGAAGAATGCAATTAAATGAAACGTATACCTAGAAGAAAATAAATATGTTTAACACAAGAAGAAGTAAGATATGAATACGTATGTAAGTACATACATATGTTTGCAATGGTTCGAGTTAAATGCGAGTAAAGTTTTTGAAGGTGGAGAATTGTTTTACTCAAAAATATTGCATTTGAATATCCTTGCAATTGTCGGTTGTTTGATCCCTTTTTATACCCCGAACAGGGTATGCTAAACTTTCAACTATGTTTTTCGTTGGAAACACTCTAAAATATATATTTAGATCCAAGTAGAGGTTATTTCCATTCAGTGTAGTTTGGCGTATCATCAAAGAAAGCACGCATTGAAGAAAATATAGCAGTCGTAGCAGAGAGTACACGAAGACCGTGGAGAGTCGAGTCGGCACCGTTCGTAGCAACTCGGACTGACGTATGGAACGACTTGGCGCATTTAACGTCGAAGCCTTAAACCAGTGTTTCCCAAAGTGGGCGATAACGCCCCCTTGTGGGCACTGCAGGTGTCAAGGGGGCGGTAAGAGACCCAGAAAGAATATGGGGGCGTTGTGTAGAGGCCTGGGGGGTTATTTATAATTTTATATAGCTAGGAGGCCTCTTAGACAACGACTACATGAGCTCTCGACTCTCAACAACAACTTGTGAACATCAACTTATATGAATTAAAAGATTGCTCAAACTCGGTTCTATATTTCTCTCCGCGTAGTTCATATATCTGTCCCATTTTATTGAATATAGAAAAAATGAAAATCATGTCAACCGGTCGCTCCGTTTCATAACGGGGCATCTCGACAGGATAGAATTTATAGAATACTAACTGTCAAACGTATTGCTATTGCCATTGCCAAATCCGTATGTGGGCATTTGCTATCATAATATAATTATTTGCGCAAAGGTGTAGGGTAGGTAGGTTCAAGCTGATCTAGCGCACGCTTTGAGCTGTTGAAAAATTTATTTTATCACTTGCGAAATGACGTCGGGTAGGTAGCTAAAGTAGCGCACGTTTTGAGCTTTTGAACTCCTTAAATTTTTTATGTGGAAAATAAAAAAAAAGGATCTTTATCCTTTCTTACAAATATATTTCTGGGGAAAATAAGAAAAGGAGAAAAATCCTTTTTTCACAATGTATTTCTGAGAAAAATAAGAAGTCATATTTTTGGACTACTATATATATAATAATTGTGCTTAAGTATTCCTATATAAACAATGTAATATTTAATATTTATTTTATATTCATTTGTGGTTTTGAGCGCAATATATGAGCATTACTTACGCCTCCTCTACACTACTCGCGAATTTGAACATATTTCTCAAAGCAAAACAATGTCGGAAGTAAAAAAGAAGAGACGGCAATAGTGCCGGGAATATATTAAATTCGGATTCATTGAAAATCCCACAAATCCATCCTCGCCTTTGTGTCTTCTATGTCTAAAAACATTTTCGAATGAAGCCTTTAAGACTGCAAGATCATTTGAATAAAATGCACCCAGATAAGAGAGACAAGAATGTAGCATATTTTCAAGACCTAGAGAAGAAGCATAATACTCAGCCAAGTGTAGCAAAACTATTTTCGGCGTCTGCTAAGCAAGATGACGACGGACTTCGAGCCTCGTACAATATCTCTTTGTTGATTGCTCAAAAAGGCAAACCACATAACATCGAAGTAGAGTTAATATTGCCAGCAATAAATGAAGTAATAACTACCGTGCTTCATAAACCGGCTGCTGATATTATTCGAAAAATTCCTTTGAGTAATAATTCTGTGCAAAGACGAATTGATGAAATGGCTGAAAACATTGAAGAATCATTGTGCGATCACATGAGGACAAGCCAATTCTCAATTCAGCTCGATGAGTCCATTTTACCAACTAATGAAGCATTGTTGTTGTCTTACGTGAGGTTTATTAAAGATGAGAAAATATGTGAAGAACTATTATTTGCTAAAAAATTTAGAGACCGATACAAAAGGCGAAACCATATTCAAAATATTGGAAAAGTTTTGCGAAGAGAAAGAGATTCCTTTGAAAAATATTATTTCAATTGCTACGGATGGCGCTCCGGCTATGATAGGGTGCCATAAAGGCTTAATAGCGCACTTAAAAAATAAAATTCCAGATGTCCTTGGTGTACATTGCGTTATTCATAGACAACATTTAGTTGATAGAAACTTAAGTGAAAAACTATTTCAATCGCTGCAATATGTCATCAAAGGGGTCAATAAAATCCGCAACAGCTCTTTGAATGATAGATTATTTCATCAGCTTTGTGTTACTAATGACGAGGATTTCAATCGTTTGTTGTTTCATACTGAAGTTCGTTGGCTATCAAGAGGCAATTGTCTGACTCGATTCTACAACCTGTTTGACTCTGTTATAGAGTTCTTTGAAACTAAAGATACAGAATTTCAAGACAAGCTCATAACATCAAAGTATGATATAGCTTACATGACAGACCTTTATAAATTGTTCAACGACATGAATCTCCAACTGCAAGGCGATAAACTAAATTTAATTAAAACAAAAACGATGTTGCTGCTTTCTCAGCCAAACTGCTTCTACACAAAAAGAATCTGGGCAGATGTGAGTTTCACAATTTTCCGAATTTATCAGTATCATAAAGTAACGACGAATTGTTTGCCTACTGCTAACAGTACCAGGACATTTTGAACTTGGAAATACCAAACTGGGTATACCAGAACTTATAGAATTGACAAAAACACGAGGAAATAAAAATCAAGTTCAAAAATGGTTACCAAGAATTTTGTCTACAAAAACCGATCTCGCAATTGTACTTTGGATTATGGTCAATCGTTCAACGATTCTTGATAGCATTCCCATCGTCATATTTGTGTGAACGTGGATTTAGTGCTGTGACAACACTGCTTACTAAAAATAGAAATCGTTTTATTGTTACCGAACGTGGCGACTTGCGACTGTTCTTTAGTAAATTGGAACCTGATATTAACAAACTTATTAAACAGCATCAAATTCATCCTTCACATTAGTTTTTATATATGGATCGATTATTTTAGTTTTATTTTTAATAAAAGATTCTCTGATGTGTTTCAATAATCATTTTTATTGGCAGGTGGAGCCCGCAAGAGTTAACTTAAGATCTAAGCGCCTTTGTATGTTACCTACTGCGCTCAGGTTTGAAGTTGCTGGTTATAGTAAAAGTTTCGTTTAGAATTCTCCGTTAGTATACTTATATAGGTCACAATAATTAATTTGAAGTTATAATGATTTTTAACTGGGTGAAAAAATGGGGGCGTTAAAAAAATCTTTATTCTCAAAGTGGGCGGTAGACAAAATAAGTTTGGGAACCACTGCCTTAAAGCGTACAAAACAAAGCTTGTACAAGAACTGAAGCCGCTCGATCCCAATCGACATTGAACATCCAACGTTTTCGAGCCAAATTTTGCCCAGCGATTTAGGCCATGCAAGCAAAATTGCCGCATTTGGGACGAGCAACCTATTAAGATTCAAGAACAGTTATTTTATTCAGAAAAAACGTCGCTTTCGTGTGGTTTGTGGGCCGGCGGAATCATCGGTCCATATTTCTGCAAAATTAATGCCGGTCAGAACGTGATGATGTCTGAAATCGAGGATCATGATCTCGGTCCACACATCGCATCAATCAATGGATTTATTGAGAAAACACTTTGGTGAACAGATAATTTCATTTTTTAGCCACCAAGATCATGTGATATCACACCGTTAGACTTTTCCATGTGAGGAGGTACATAAATTCAAAAGTCTATCACCGAAATCTGATCTCAACGGGTGGACGACATTTGAAAGTGATAAAAAATAAATGCGGAAAAATGTCTTTCGAGTGAATAAACTCTCCCCAATAAACTTGAAATTTCTGTGTTTTTTCCTAAAAATAAAAATTGGGAAATGGATACTAAGGCTTCAAAACATACACATACATAATTTTATATGTCTATAAAATGAGGTAACCTTCTTAAGATAACAACTGAGCGTATTGAATTCTCCTTCATTAATATGAGGCTGTGTGAACGCTCTGTGGAAAGTTAAAGTCGCACGTACTCCCATTAATTGACGGAGATCGTCTTCTCTTACCTTCTGGTTTCCATCGTTCTTTTCAAAATGGTTTTCAAAAATCTTTAAAGCGAATTATAGTTTCGGTTGTAGAGTTTTTGTACCGTTTTTTTAATTCTTCAGCACCATGTGAAATATACATAAATTAGATTAGGAGCACAGAGAAGCGAATAAATGCAAACGTTAAGGGCTACAACTCTTAAAAATTCTGTAAGAATAATTTCCACGTCATTCAATTGAATTGCACTGGGTCTTGAACAAATTGTTGCTTATTTAGGCAAGTTTTTCAGCGCGTTTGTACATGCATACATACATTTGTATGAAAAAACTGATTTATGTATGCATATTGTGTATTTGTATGTACCCTAATTGACATTTTTTTGTTATTTCAGTTGACATTTAGTGCTCCAAGGTAAAAACATATGTACATTGTTTTCATATCAAATCGTTTTTTAGCATTAAAAAATACCACTCAAATTGACTTGTCTGACACTGACATATTTGTTTGATATTTTACGGTGGGCAATATTACATACATATAAGAATGTATGTATGTAGAACCCCAATTTGATGTATATTTTTTAATAACGGTGATTTATACACATAGCGCACTCAACAGTTGCGACAATTTACACATTTCAAAAAGTTGCACCTGAGTGATATGTATTCTTAATAGATGTCATACAAGTGTCAATTACGATGGTGAAAGCCAAGCAACGAGAAAATAAACGGTAGGTGTCCATTAGTGCTCGCAACCATGGCTATGAAAATAATTTTTATCTTTGCTAAAAATATGTAATGTCATATTGCATCAGCAACAATTTTAATATAATTTATGTTTTGCTCGGTTCAAAAACAGAAGCCAAAAAGGGCTCAGCCACATTTTAGCCGATCATCAAGTAGTGGGGAGAGGGCAGTAAAATCATTGCGCTGGACCTGAACTCATTCCCGGTGTCGGCGAAAATTTAATTAAATACTTTTTAAGCAAGCCAATTTAGTTTTCACGATTCCTCATGATATTTCTAAAAATTAGTTTATATAACCACGGCTTAACCGATTGCATTCTCAATTGTTGGAGCGTATCGGAAATATACTTCTTGAAGAAGTGCCAATTAAGAACATATTTTCTTTCCCCATATTTTGTAAAGAGCTTGTGTTGGTCAAATTTGGAATTTGCAAACATAAACACATCTCGAATATGAGTAAAATTGCATCATAAATACGATTTATTTTAAGGGGTCAGTAGGGTAATCTTTTTTCAACAAAAAAAAAATTGTTTGCATTTTCTGTTCCCTTACCATTAGAATTAATGTAGAAACCCACTTTACCATTGGAAGGTTTCGAAAAAGGCCCAAAACAAATAAGTTGCTCGGAATGCACACCTCGAACTTTAAACACGTTTTTCTCAAAACACTTTTTTAAACTGGCAGACATGATTCCGGTCGAACTACCCAACCAATATGCTAAATTTTTTTTTTTTAAGTTCATAAAACGCCTGGCTATCATGCCTATTTTTTTATATTTTATTAACAATGTTGTGACAAATCTGATGAAAGACAAGAAAAAATGTTAACAATATTTTTGGAGATTATATCATTACCTTAAGCTGTAATCCATGTCAAATTTCGTGAAGATACCACGTCAAATGCCAAAGTTTTCCATACAAGTCCTTGATTCCGATCGTTCGGTTTTTATGGCATCTATATGCTATAGGGAGTCGATCCGGACAATTTCTTCTGATTTTACATTATTTCTATGAAAAATAACTCATACCAAATTTCGGACGGTCAGACAGGCGCACAGACAGACAGAGAGACAGACGAACATGGCTAAATCGACTCAGTTCAATATACTGATCATTTAAATATGTACATTATAAGGTCTCCTACGCTTTCTTCTGGGGGTTACAAACTTCGTGGCAAACTTAATATACCCTGTTTAGGGTATAAAAACATGGCGACAAATTAAAGAAAAAAACTTTAATTCCATTTTTATTTGTCAAAATTTTTTCATGATTCTAGTAAGGACGATAACCAAACCAAACTCATACCATTCACCCAGCAATTTCTCCGACAGATATCATCAAAAAATTCCGAAAAAAAATTCTTTATACACTCCACGTTATACCTCATGATATGTGAAAAAATTCTATTGTTGAATACAAATTTTTATAAAAAACAAATTTCAAAAACAGGCCAGATTACCCTACTGACCCCTTAGCAATTCAACTGTGACTCGATCTGTTGGTAGGCATGGCAGAGCACACGGAACAGGAAAACTACCCCTCTCTCAACTTGTTGAGCTACGAATATAACAGATTTGCTCGGTGAAATTTAGAGTTAATTAAGAGAAATACACTAAGTCATTTAAATTAGTTATCATTAATCTATAATACGCTAGTTTGACATGGATGGTAACAGTGAGCAGGATACATATGTTTAAAAACTACAGAGCTCATTACTATTGAAACTATGTCAGCTAAACTCGGTAAGAATATAAGATTTAACATTTCACGTAATAACCTAAAAGAAAACGAGATCTAGTATGAGCTCATTTTTTAGTTATTTTTCAAAAACTCTCTGAAATACAACCCCCGAAAAGTTGAATTTATTTAGAAGAATTTGAAGATGGATTTGAAAATTATCATGGCTTTCAACAATTGTCTGTTTTCAATAAAAAAAGATTTGACATAAATAGTAGTTTGACGTAAATTAGGTACGGCAACACTGATTTAAAACTGGCAAAATCGGTGTATTCTTTGCTCTGTAACACACCTTATATTTTACTTTGTTTTTTAGATTGGTCAGTATAAGAGATGTACCTGGAACATTTGGCAACAATTTGTCGCAAAGTATGTTAAAATCTCTTGTTTAAAGTTATTGAATACAGTTACCTACGTACTCTCTATGAGACTTATTGACTAGTCAAAAATGTTGGCTGGAGGATAAAACCATATATATATATATTTTTTCTAATGAAGCATAACAGTTGTTTATTACTTACTACTGCATTTAAGAGCTTACAATTCTCACATCATTGTTGGAGAAAATGCGTTGCTTGAGCCCATATTAACGAAAATCACAGGACTCTACTGCTTCTCGTTTCCATGGACAGGAGCTAAAAGTATTCAAGTAAGAAGCAATACTGAGTAAGAATAGGTAATGTGCAAGGCACATACAAGCGAACTTATTAAGTTGAGGACGTATTCAAAATGAAAAGGAAATAGGTTCTTGAATTCATTCCAACGTTCAAGTCCTGTTAGCATTAATTCACTCGGCAGAATGCTGTAAAACCTAGTTGTAAATGGACATTTCACCTAAATGAGACCACCAGAATGGCCTGTAAATTAAATACAAAATTTGCTTTGCCCATTCAATTTTAAAATAGTTCGCCATTGCGTTTCGGCACTTAAGCCTAAATAACAGCAGACCAAGTACCAATTGATCCAACTTGAGCAGCGCCCAACCCCACACAATTGCGTTCTCTCTATTTCTGTCCACTTAAATACTTCGTCTCCTTCCTCTTCTTCTTCTAAATTCCTTTAAAGAGTGTACGTTGCACAAGTAACAGTTGCTACAAGCAGGTGTTTGTTTG
The DNA here is from genome assembly GCA_027475135.1 of Bactrocera correcta. NCBI lineage: Eukaryota > Metazoa > Arthropoda > Insecta > Diptera > Tephritidae > Bactrocera > Bactrocera correcta. The sequence continues at coordinate 12,429,034 of CM050323.1, read as the reverse complement.
TCTTCATTTTTGGGTTTCTGGCAAATACGTTCACGAATGTAGGTAAATGAGTACCCTGTAGGCCTTTATTGCTATAAAAGCAAATGGATACAAGTTTAGAGAAATAAAAAATCAGCAACTGAGAAGGTACCGAAATTATTAATTATAATACAGCGGAGTAAACAAAAGCGCACCAGTCGTTTCTTCTTTGCGCCATTTGGCTCCAACTCGAGATACCAAGTGGAGGTCTTTCTTTTCCATAAAACTTCCCGAAAACCTTTCTGTCGAACACTCCTAATGCCGACTCATAAGATGATGTCATTGTACATGCTGGTTCCAAGATAGACGACTTCAAAGTTATGATCGCCAACAGTATCGGGTGAGCCAAGCCGTGAATGCGATGACTGTTTGTTTGTTGTCAGGAGATATTTCGTCTTGTCCTCGTTCCCAACCAGTTATTGAGACCAATGATATCATTATTAGCGGCGCCAACGCCAACAGCTGTATACTCTTAGAGAAGATTTTACCTTCTCACTTTAGCTCTGCAGCTCGTATTATTTTCTCCAGCACTAGATTGAAGAAGTCACACGAAAGGTATCAAACTGCTCGAAGAGGTCTTTCCCGATCCTGACGGAGCTTTCGTTGTTGCTCAACGCCAGCTTACACAGTAATATTAGCTTTGCGGAGATACCAAGTTCAAACAAGCGACATATAGGCAGTTCCTTTTTGTTCTCGATATTTCTTCCACGGATCTTTTAAAAGATTTAGCACAGGGTGAAAATCGGGTTGCTAGTTAAGGTTTTCTGTGATCAGTTTGCTGACGGTGGTATCCAGTCTTTCGCAAACTACGCTCGATAAGACTTTTCATGTGATAATAAAGAGGCTTATGGGGTCTCCCTTTTAGTGGATTGGGCAGAGCACACTTAGAGTCGCCCAAATATTGCAAAGAAGCTGATGTGTGCCCTTGTCAGTCTTGCGCCACCGTATTTGAATAGCTCGGCCCGTAATCCATCGGCTCCTGCTGCTTTGTTGTTCTTCAAGCGTGATATTTAGGGCAAAATAATGAAGACATATTGCACCATGTATACGTTATTTTATTGTAGCTACAGCTTTTCCTACAGAGTTTCTCTATATGAATACTAAAACTAGCGCTGAGCTTTCTCGGTGCGCTCTAGAAAAGCTGAAATATCCTAAAACAGTTTCGTGGCGGAGGAAGTGCGAATGCTGGGGCACCACATTGAAAGATGGCAGCAATGTGCGTGAATAGTAAAAAACGATGTCGAAACTAAGCAACCAAACGGCCATCCAACCACACTGCCTAGAATACCAAGGAGAGCACGAAGCGTTTTATGCGCCCAAAGCACGTACCGTTGCGGGCACAAATTGGTGTTGTTTCACTCGCAGCACATGAAGGCACACAATCACATGTAGGCTGGGTGTGAGCTTAAGAAATCTTCCATTTCCTAACTACTTACACTAATATTGTATATACTCATATTATATGTATATATACACCTTCATGTACACAGTATTATGTTTATATAACTTCTGTATATGAATGTCCTCATATTTGCTTCAAGTCTTAAAGATTTGGGGTTTCCTGCTGGAAAGAAATATTTATAATTCTCCAAACATGAAAATTTTAATTTGGCACGGAGTGGAGATATGGTATTTTTGCTCATTTTTACCACCTTGTATTAACACAGCAATGACATAAATAAAATAACTGTCTCAGCACAACCAGCAGGACAAACATTGTACCGCTATGGAAATATAGAAATCATTTTATAACCACAAAGGATAATAAGAGTCGAATGACTTTTTAGGGCTATTATGTGTGTAATAGCTCTGCAGGGTTTTTTTTTTGCCAGATACAGTCTCAAATGGACAATAGTATTAAAAATAATACAGATCCGAAAAAAAATCGAAATTTATTGGCTTGCACGCTAATCTATTTGCACTTCATTATAAGAGTGAATTGGCATAAAGTTGCTCACTTCCATCGCTACATCTGTTACATGCGTGCGGAGCAATTTCAAGATATCATGGACCAACTACCTCATAAGGTTTTTCTTAATGAGTAAACAAATATAACTCAGTTAAATTTACTTTTTTCTACCAACCATGACCGATGGCTCGACTCACGTTGCAATGAAAGGAGCATTTCGTGCACAAACTTTCAAGCATCAGAGCAAATGTTTAAAATGTTCAGTATTAACATTTTCGACTGTCAAAAATAGAAACTGAAGATATTAACCGTACTCCAAGTATTAATCAAAATGTTAGACATCTTATCAAAATTCCATTTTCTGATGGTGGGATCTTAAGGGTGACCTATGAAAGCTCCTACACTACTTAACTCCCTTTTGCCTAAAAGTAGGAGTTTTTTTATTCCACCCACCGTCAGCACTACTAAAAATTAACATTGTGGTTTGCCCTGTGTTCCCAGACATGAGGTCATGCAGGGTCTAATGCTTCAAGGGCAGCTTAGGAGAGTTTTGTCCCCACGAGCATTCAGGATTATGAAATGGTTAAGAACAATCTGAGTTGTCCGCATTCATCCGTAATGTTTCGTGGTAAAAATATGTTATAAATAATAAAACAGAGAGTTTCGCAGGGAGATGTCCTCTCCCCGCTATTTTGAGACTCCCACTAGAGAGTAGTTCCATCACCTGATTTTCTCGTGATTGTACGATATTGCCATTAGGCAATGGAATCAATGGGTTGAGATCGAAAGTAAACAGCTATCTCAGCTATGATGCTCTCCTCCACTAAATCCATATCGACTTCATTAACGAAATGTACGAAGGAATAAACACTGTTAACAACGTGTTTTGAGCGTTACATCTGACAGCCTGTGTTCTTTAACCTTCTCATGCCGCAAACCTGCAGTTCGTGTGGAAATAAACGTTATTGGCATCGTACAACGTAATCTGACGTCCGGTCATCAACTAGGCTGTACCGATATGGTCGCCTGGATATAGTAAAACGCAGACGAAGAAGCTTTAGACGTATCAGAATACACAATACACTGCTCTCCTGCTGGGTTAATTTCGCAGAAACCGTAGTTGGACTCAAACCACCACTCATAGAAAACGAAGAGTTCGAATTGCCCCACCTAATCTAGATTGACCCTCAGTTCTGGATACTGTATACTTTAAACTCCTACTTATCCAGAATTAACACAAAATACCTTCTATAAGGTAACTTCGGTAAAAACCACCAGAGCGGCCTACGCTAAGTACAAAATAATGGGTTGTCAAAAAAGTCTTGCGGTATTTTTATTGAATCAATTCACCCCATACATCGATCTTCTTAGTGACTCCAAGCTTCTTCAAATGGTTTATAACGGTTTGATGACTACTATGTCGGTCTCTTTCGACCAATTCAGCGATTTTATCGCAATTTTTTTTTGGACGACAGGCCTTCGGGAGCGTGGGGCATCTTCGACCACCTCTACACCAGAACGAAAACGTTGAAACCATCGTTGTGCGGTGGAAATGGAAACTGTATCGGGTCCATAAGCTGCACAAATTTTATTTGCGGCTTGAGATGCATCTTTGCAGGCCCAAAAGACTAAGATCGGCTGGACAATCTGTAGAATAAGGGAGAAGACTCAATTGAATAAGTGTTTTAGGTGCCTGGAATATGGGCATGTGGCGAAGGCGAGTAGCAATTTGGAGGACAGGAGCAAATGCTGTATTGATGTGGAGAGGAGGGTCACTTTGTGAAACCCTATATTAATAAATTCCTTTCCACTGCGTGCAAAAAGAGTGGGAAGACAACCACCGGATATCAAATAGGAAGCCGAAGATACCCCATTTATATAGCAGCGTGCAGTAAAGGCATAAAGTGAAAATCCTGCAAATAAATCTGAAACACTGTGAGGCGGCTCAGAACTTACTTACCCAAACGGTATACGAAAATAATATTGACATAGCAATAATTTGTGAACAATATAAAAATTAAAGCACTGACAAGTGGATCTTAGATACCACAAAAATAAAAGCACTGACAAGTGGATCTTAGATACCACAGAAAAGGTTCCAAGAAAAACCACTGGTTGAAAGGGTTTATTACGCCAGAGTGAAAATATATGGGATCTACTTCTGCAGCTGCTACATACCGCCAAGTATTCCGCTGAAGGTAAAAAATTTTAGACGAACTGGTAAAAAATACAACGCCAACTGCACCAAATAAAATAGCGATGGATTTCAATGCTTAGGCGATAGAATGGGGGAAAAAAGCAAACTAACCCGACATGTTGTGCACTGCTTAAAGCCTTCGCTGTAGGCTGCAGGCTGTCCTGGTGAATACAGGAACAAAAAACACTTTAGAAAAGAATGGGCGTTGCTCCATTATTGACGTATCTGTCGCCAGTAGAACCCCTATTTGATCAACAGACTGGCGGGTGTGTAATATATATATCCAGAGTGACCATCTGGCTATATTGATAAACATCAGAAAACACACCGGGGCTCTGAAGGAGGATATTGACGTAGATCATCAGGCCAAACTGCTGGAGGAACATATTTCCAAAGTCTGCGATGCGGCCTGGGCCAGAAGAAAGCAAACAGGCCAAACAAGGCATACTAGTGGAGCAATGAAATCGATTTAGTAAGAAGCGATTGTCACAAAGCTAGGCGACGATTTTAACGTAGCATACGCGGCGGCGAGTGTATGAGACTGAGGGAAATCTACAAGAAAAAGTGCAGTGACCTCAAAAAAGCGATAAAGGCGAGCAAAACTTCTTGCTTCTAAATGCAATGCGACAAAGAGGACGAAAACCCCTAGGGTGAAGAAATCGTAATGAGAAAGATAGGAGGGGACAAAGTACAAGCACCGACCGGTTCTTCGTTGCTTAGGAATGTGGAAGAATCGCTATTTTCTAAGCAAAGCTAACAAGGCGGAAGTTTCCTATTTGAAAAAGCAGAGCCCACAGACGCAACGCCTAGTGCTATTACAGAAGGCAAGCAAATCAACAGGGGAATCGAGTTCTTACCGTCCATTATGCATTATTGACACAATGGGCAAAAGTGCATTATCTGACCCTTCTAGAAAGTCAACTAGAAGGTCTTCAGCCTGTCCAACAACCAATACGATTTCCGTAAAAAACGCTCAACAGTTGACGCAATTAAGAAGCTCACAAGTATTGCGGAAAATGCCTTAGAAGGAGATAGATGGGTATAAGAAACAAAAAATAATGGGCGGTAATAGCGCTCGACGTGAAAAACGCATTCAATTCGGCTTAATGGTCCCACATACTGAATGTATTGGAGACGAAAAAAATACGAAACTACATGTTGAGCATCATACAGAGCTATTTGTCCGAAAGACTGCTGCTCTATGACACAAAAGACAGAAAGAGTGCTTATAACAAGCAGAAAAAAACTCGAGAATATCTTCCTAAATATTGACGGACACGGCATTATAACACAATTAGCACTAAAGTACCTCGGTGTAATGATAGATGCGAGACTCAGTTACAAAGTCCACATTGAGAAAGTGTGCGAAAAAGCTGACCGTGTAAATGCAGCCTTATCCAGAATCATGGCCAAAAAGGTGAACCAAAACAAAGCAGTAGAGCGCTCTTGGCCAAGGTTAGCCAATCGAATTTAATGTATGAACACTGCGCCTGTATAAAGGCCAGCATTAGTGCAAAAAACATATGCGAGAATGGAAAAATCAGTGTTCGGGCCAAGTGCAATTAGAACCATTAGCGCATTCCGCACGGTGACTCATGAAGCCGCTTATATCTGGGGCATTGGCGCCAGACATAATGGCTGGAGAAATAAAGCAGATCTATGACAATAGTAAAATTATGGGCAGGAAGCTGACAATCACAGACACCCCCGTAAAGGGTTCGGGTCCTATCAGTGTTAAAAGGTTGCTTAAGAATTTCATATTCACTATGCGAATGGCTACGGATTACTATGAGGGATAGTTGCTTTTCATTCGGCATTTCTTTAACCGATAGTACGATTTGTCATTTTCTACGGGTTGAATAATATCGAAGTGTTCTGCAGTTGCAGGGCAGAAAACTGATGGTTAAGAAATTGAATAAGTTATTAATAGGCGATTTCTCACATTAAAAAGTTTAAATTTTTTTTATCAGCCCCTTTAAACAAGAGTAAAGTTTTACTGTGGAGAATGTGTGCCATTTGGGAAAATAAAGAAACCTTTTTGAAACATTCGCAGTTGCTGCAGATTAACTTGAGCGAGTTGTTGCGAATGAATGAATACATGACTCAATGAAAAATGCAGTTACGAATATATACTGACATTTTTAAGTGCCTGCTGCTATTGTGAGTGTATGCCTCACAGTCACACATATGAAGCAGCATGAAATGCACGTGCATATGAATAACGGTAACAATTCCACAGAAAATCGTACTCACATTTATTTGCTTCACCAGCGGCTTCGTACAAAAGCGAAATACAATAAGACTCCAGTTCGGAAAGCCTGGCGAGGCCAGCGTCTTCATTCAACATTTCAATTGTTGGCGAAGGGATGAGATGCGGCGGATTATACAGATATTGCGGCAACAACATGAGAAATAAATGTAGCTCATAATAGTCCGCATATCTGGGTATGTTGGTGAGGCTGCTTGTCCAGCAAAGTGGAAATAGCCGGAAACCCCTAGAGGTATGTCTTTGCAGCTTTGCTGACCTTCTCATATTTTCCATTAGAACTTTGACTTTGTGGCACTGCTTTATTCTCTGAATTGCTTCCCAGCACGCTTACTTGTAGTACGAGTACCTACCAAAGTATGTGGAAATGTGGTGAGAACGTAAAATCGTAAAAAGGCAATACATATACATATGTAAACTACAAATATTTTATCAATGCGGGAAATCATAGATTAAATAGTTTTCACGTAATTTGCCAATATTTCTTTTAAATGGAAACTGTCTGCATACGACTAGCAAATTTTATATTAATACATATACGAATAAATTTATCACATTTTTAAAAACCAAAATATATTAATCGTATTTTGACAATTTTAATCTGCATGAACCGAATTAACAGGAAGGACTTCCTGCGATCGCAAGTAAAAATTGTATATGCGTATAGAGTCGAGTGTCTTCATTCAGAGGTCATATACAATTAGAAGGAGGAAACTCTTAAATTTATTGATCCAAATATTCTGGTATCTTTTAACTGTATATTAAGACTCAGCATTAGTAAAAATATATATTTGGAAAGAAACTGCAGCTGATATCCAGGAGCTCCTCTCAAAAGAGACGTTTTGTTGTGACCACTTTATCCATGAACTGGTTTCTCTGAAATTTAAAAACCACACATATTTCGTAAAGTAATGTTAAATCTATTAATTCATAGAAGGAATTAGCAAAATACAATTTTTTCACTAAATGGCGATTGCTAACAAAAATTGATTTTTAACCAAAATTTCGGCTCTCAATTTTTTATAAAAAAAAAATTTATAGATGAGAAAAAATCTTCTCTTAATTACTAAAAATTATTTTTAAGCAGCTCGTTTTAAAACTTGAGACTAATCGGTTATTCCGTTTTCGAGTAATGTTGGTCACCGCCTGAAAACACAATTTTGGGGAAAACGCGTTTAAAGTTTCGCGTTTAACCCTTAATCGATCAAGGCCACAAATTTTGAATATTTTTTTGTTTTTCGGTAGCGTCACTCAAAATAAAAATACAACTTTCTTAGATTTTATTTTTTAAGTTTTTTTACTATTTATTTAAGAAAATATCTTTTGTGACAGATATGTTACATTGCCTGGTAAGGGAAAATTTAATTTATGTCAAATGGTACGCACGGTAACAGTTATTATGCTTGTTGTAGCACAATGCAATTCCGCATTTTTCACACATTGTTTGGGTAACTCCTTGGCAATTAAGCATCTTGCATCTTATCCTCTTTTCCATCCATATTGGCCAATGACCAACTTGATCAAGTCGTAAAGCTTGTGGAGGGGCGTGCTGCGCTGGTCCTTTGCGTTTTTTCGCTTGTATTTGTGGCTCGAGGGATCTAGTGTTCTTGACATTGATTTTTTGTCCGTATTTTAAAAGTGTTTCCGCGATCTGTAAGCGAAACTCTGCCGCAGGCAACAACTTTTCTGTGTTATTGGATCGACTTTTTTTTATATAGAAGCCAAGCGTTTGCCATTAATAAATCTAATAGGTGGTAAAATACTCGAACTTGCCATATTGTACTTCGAAGTTTTATTTTATATCTTCCCATGATGGAATCAATCAGGTCTACACCACCCATATGCGCGTTGTATTCACCAACAATAGATGGACGATCAATTTCAACGTATTCAAACCTTTTACTTTACGTTTTGGTATTTCACCAAGGAAAGTCGATGCGAGATTTACAATCTTACCATCTTTCCACGAAACTGTTGAAATGTCGATTCCTTCAGCCTGACACACGTACTCTATGCCAGATCCTCTCTCTTTTTTCATCATTTCTTTTTCGCTTGTTAGCTTACAATTGAGAATTCTATTCCTCCGAATTATTCCAACACTGAATATAACTTCATTTGCCAAGTATACGAGCAGTAGAATTGAAGTAAAATAATTGTCGAAATAAAGTTTGAAATTTTGCGTAGCGTTTCAAAAAGTTTCGGGTTTTTGTGGAACATATTTGGTCATCGATGCATAGATGTTGTTCAAGAGGCACTTTTGCAAAATTCTTATTTAACTCATCCAGGATCGGGCGTATTTTGTAGATTCTGCAACATTTTTATCAGTCGACGGCAAATTTTTGCTGTTGTCGTTAAAGTGTTTGCGACGTCGTAAATTTTCAAATTTTTTCAGCGGCATCGCTTCTTGTATCATGGATGTACCAATTTTGCTCCAGTGACTGGGTACATTAGGAAGTTGTATTAAGGACATCATATAAACTACTCCAATAAATTGCTGAATATCCATTTCTGATACACAAAATGGATCATTAACGTCCTTTTGGACAACATACAAATTTGTTTCATTGGCAATAAACTTTATCAATTCTTTTGGAAATAAGTACAAGAAATATTCAATTGACGCTTCGATAATTTTTATATCAGCGGGCAATAATATATTGCCTGTAAAACGCAATTGGTGCTCTTCCAAAACTAAATTATTTTTTTCCAGAGAATGTCATTGTAACGTTTTTTTTTTTTTTTTTTTTTTTTTTGTGCTCTCTCTGCCAAAATGGGCGGAACATCGTTCGACGGATCTGCACACAATTCCATATTTTCATTTTCAATATCTTCTAATATATTCTCAACCACTTCATCAAAATTAGCATGTACCAACTCTTCATTATAATTGGGATCATCCACATCATAATCATTATCAAAATCGAGTCCATCTTCACTCTCGTCAAGAATTTCTCGAATTTCACCCTTGCTCAAAGTTTTAGACATTCTGCTAAAATTATATTGGCGCTGTAAGCCAATGTGACATATATGTAACAAACAATAAATGCAATATAGAAAAGACGAATGAAATTTTTTTCGATTGCACTTAGTAAAATCACTAAATTACATGCTCACCCAATGTATTTAAACAAACAAACGAGTTTTTCACATTCACAAAAACCGCTTTTCGTCACCAATTTCAGCACTTGTTGTGAAATCACCAAACTTAATGCACTGCACTTTTGGCACAAAAATACGTTACAATAGGGATGTCTCGCTCTATCTTATTACTTTTATACTATTCACAGTTTGTACCAGTTGTGTTACAAAAACCAATATGACTATATTAAATAAGAATGGTAAAATTACAGTCAAAAATAGAGTTTGTAATATTTCTGTCACATGGCCAGGTAAAGGGTTAAGGAATTCGATACTCTGCAGCGAAATTCTCATACGACAGTTTGAACATTAAAATTATGCGCCAGTTTCATATGATAACACACAAGCAACCTATACCTAGCCACTGTTGCAGAGTATCAAGATTTATAATATTAAGGACTGTCAACATGTCATAAGCCTGTCATTTATGGTAAACTTGCTTACCTACTTATGTGAGATAACTCTGTGAAAGTCAGATAAAGAGGATGGAGTCATGTGTAGATGTTCACGCAAGTTAGGAAAGTTTCCATTCACTTGGGAGTGGCCAAAAACGATTTTTTTACATATGGCTCAAACAGGTTACGACTTCCGGTCTTTGACGAAGTATCCTCTGGGTAGCCAGAAAACATCTGCTTGAAGGCAAGTTAAAGTAAAGAGGTGAAACATCTCCTCAGGGTTGTGCGCTTGGTTTGGGACCCGACATGTCAAAAACAGTATCAATGAAAACTAAACCACAGCCTCGACATTGGCGAACGAAATAAGGACTTCGATTTGACGGCATGCACCTGGAATGTCCGGTCCCTTAATTGGGAAAGTGCTGCTGCCCAGCTGGTTGATGTCCGCGTTAGAGTGAAGGCTGACATCACCGCCGTCCAAGAAATTTGGTGGTCGGGTCATTCAAACACGGCGGCGAAGAACTGATAAGAAGGATGCATCAACTTCTTTGAAAAATATGAGTATCGGCCCAATGCACAAAAAGTTAGACCCCACAATCTGCGCCAACTACCGAGGGATAAGTCTCCTCAACATCGCTTATAAGGTTTATCAAGCATATTGTGTGAAAGATTAAAGCCCACCATCAACAAACTGATTAAACCTTATCAGTGTGGCTTAAGGCCTAGAAAATCAACAACCGATCCGATATTCACCATGCGCCAAATCTTGGAAAAGACTTGTGAGAAGAGAATCGACACACACCTCCCCTTCGTCGATTTCAAAGCTGCTTTTGACAGCACGAAAAGGAACTGCCTTTATGCCGCGATGTCTGAATTTGGTATCCCCGCAAAACTAATACGGCTGTGTAAGCTGACGTTGAGCAAAACCAAACGGTCCGTCAGGATCGGGAAGGGTCTGTCCGAGCCGCTCGATACCAAAATTGGTTTCAGACATAGCGACTACTTCAATATGCCGATGATATTGATACCATTGGCCTCACGAAGTAGGCAATTGAGAAGTAAAGTCCTCTCTCGACGAACAAAACCCAAACTCTATAAGTCACACATTATTCCCGTCCTGCTATATGGTGCAGAGGCATAGACGGTGACAACATCTGATGAGTCGACGTTAAGAGTTTTCGAGAGGTTCTCCAAATGGGTTATTGTCCTTTGCGCGGCTGCGCTGGCTAGGTCATGTCATACGTATGGACGAAAACACTCCAGCTCTGAAAGGAAAAACCAGGTGGAGAAGGACCTGTCTTCGCTTAGAATTTCCAATTGACGCTGTTGTTATCTCGGCTGAAATCACGTAACGGTGTCTACATCAGTTAAGAAGAAGATCCCTTATGAACAAAAATGTTCTGTAAAAATGAAACGGAAGAACGGCTGCCTCTCACTTTTTTAAAACTTCGGCATCATATTTAATACTTCTTTTATTAATTTGGAGCACAACCATTATATTAATGAAAAATATTATCAATTTCATGACATATAAAACTCCCTTAGATGAAGACAGCATCCCCATTTGTTAATTTACGTTCCAAGGATCAGCAGTATCAGTTTGGCCAACAAGAAAAAATCACAAAGATTTGATGAATACCTTAGTTGATCGATAGTACACATTGTAAAACCCATGAATTGTTCCTCCACAATTCCGGCCGTTTTCGCTCTTTATTGATCGGCTTGGGCGTGGTTTGTTTTTTTTGTTTCGGCCAGTTTTATTCTCTCCATTCCGATGATTGTTGACTTGTTTGCATGTCAAACTCTTAAACCCGTGTGTCATAGGCAGTTATACTACTCTCTATGAATGTGGTATCGCAACTTGCACTATCAAGCATGTCCAAAAAGTCCTGTTGACGGTAATCTGTTTGGAAAAAGATCAGCTTCATCGAGACGAGTCGAGGAAGAACGCGTTTCATACACAAAATATCCATCATAATTATTTGAACGAACTCGCGAGGTATATCGAGCTCTCTTGCCACCTCTCTATTACTTGCCTTACGATTTTCTAGCATCATAGCCCTCACTTTTTTTTAAATTCTCATGAGCTGAAGAGTTCGAAGGTTGTTCAGAACGAGGCATGCCTTCAACGATATCTCGACCAGCTTGGAAGGCTTCGTATTTTTATCATAAATTCGCATGTCTTCAATAGTTGTAAAGCTCTAAGTAAGACCTAACGAAGCCACATCATATGTTAAACATGTCGTACATATTTAAAAATATCTCAGTGTGTACAATTACTTGCATGTTGATATGTTTGTTTGACGGTTTAATTAGTTGCACAAACTCAGTACACACAGTTCACGATAATAGTAATTATGCCTTTAATCTAGTTAGCTATACCGGCAATTAGTCATGAACCAAATCTCGCTGGGTTAACTGTATTTAACGTCAAATGACATCGCCTCCAATAAATGTCAAATCATTGTTCGCGCTTGATTTAATTACAAACCGGCGGCAAAGGCGAAATGTTATGTGACCGTTGCACCTCACACACCCCCCGGCCCAGTCCGGTCTAAAATAATTTGGACATTCAAAAAGTTTCCGAAAATTGATAAATGCGGCGCTGCACCAGTTAATGCATATTGATGGGTTCATTTTCGCTACACGTGGCGGGCAAACTTGCGATGCAAGTTTCAGGGCAGAGCCAAAGTCTATATTTGCCGAATGAGGTGTAAAATGAGTTGCGTGGGAATGCAGAGAGAAGCGGAATATGCTAATCGCATGCCTGTAGGCGGCAATAATATTTTTTGAGTCTCTAATTAAGGGGTTAGGGGTAGTCAGAGGCACGAAAAAATGAGAATTTTCAGTATTTCTTTTTTTTTTTTTGCTATTAAATCGTGTTATTTTACAAAAGTAGTAATATGGCATTATTATATAATGTAATGACTTAAAGTCACCAAAATTTCAAAAAAAAAAATTTTATTTACAAAGTTATAGTTGTTTGTGTTGACCCAGTTCCAAAAAAAGGTACTTGCAGTGACAACTATAAGTCCTTGGAGATTCTTCTAAAATCAATCGGACAAAAAAAAATTGGTTTCATAAATAGATAAACTCGGGCCTGATCGGAGCATTTGTTTTTTTTTTTTTTAAATTAACAAAATGACGGCCTCAGGAAATGTTTTTCTAAATTTTTGGGAAAAAAATAACAGTTCATTGGTCTTAAAAAATCGAAATTTTTGAAAAACAAAAAATCCTTCGATCAGGCCCGAGTTTATTATGTATTCTAAAAGCTGTATAAATTTCATTAAAATTTACTAAGCGGTTTTCGAATTACAATTGCCACTGTTTCAAAAAATATAGTTTTAAGAAAAACGCGTTTGAAGCTTCACATTAGCGCTTTGAAGTGCACGAGCTCTCTTTGTTATTTGTCGAATAACGTAAAAACTAATTGTCGGATCAATGTAAATTTTCAGAGAATATTTTTAAGATATCACACTTAACGAAAATGCAAAAAAAAATTTTTTTTTTGAAAATTCTAACTACCCCTTAAATGCAAATGCATATGGATATAAGTGTGTTTGAACACGCCGAGGTATTTGTGCTCCACCAACATGCCGCCGCCGGTTTACGCGGTTGTACCCTCTTTGCAGCACATCTAACGTCTGATTTAAAAGTAACATTTTGCTTTAATTTGTGGGAAACAGCGAAGAGGATTATAAGAAAATCAACAACAAGCTCGATGTAAACAAGTTCGCCAACGCCACACTTTAGTAGTGCAGTCCAACTATGCCAGATTTATAATTACTGTATGAACACTGTTGGGCCACCCGCGCTCTTCCGGCGTTGGATAGGTAAATGGTGTGGTCCACTGATGTTAAAGGGTTGCTTTGAAGGAAAAACGTCTGCGATTTTTCTTTTTTCGCTTTTCGCCTTACGCTGACAAATTGATGAGCAAAAAGTTTGCTGGCGCAACGCGAGGCACAGGCGCGAGAACAAGTTTGCACGTTACAAACCACGCGAAAAAAGTTTGGCTTGTGGCCACAAGGGTCCGTCGCACGACTTGTTGGTGTTGGTGCCGCAGCTGCTGCCAGTTTTGCGTTCTCGAACGTTAATTAGAAGATGTAGGAAGATATTAGACTTCATGGTATCACGAAGTAACGCGAAAGCACCACAACTTCATGTCCATGGATGCGTTTGATGGCCGCGTACTCGTTTTTTATGTTGCTCGCAGCATTTAATTGGTTATGCCCAACGTAAAAAGCGGCCGTGTGTAATCACACTCTTTGAAGTTAATACTAGTGAGGGATGTTTAGTAGCTAGACCTAATAAATTGAAATTGTAAAATAAAGTGAATTATTAAAATTAAACTTGTCTGTTATTTGATCGAGATTACATTTTTTTTTTGTTTGGTACAACTAATCTACTTTAATAATTTACAAGAAATTCTTGGTTAACTTTGCTTACTTCTGGACCGAAATATCTGGCATTCAAGTATTCCTGGAATCATAACCAACAGGTACTCGTACATAACTTAGGTTTATGAGCGGTAAGTTTGAATCCCCTGGCGAAAAGACTTTGAAAAGTTTAGCGTTTGCATCAATGTTTTACTAAATTCTGCTTGCAAGAGAAAATATAACTTCTCCCAGTCCCTTAACATATAGAGAGACTTTAACTTCGTAACTGATTATCTTTCGGTTTAAAATAAACTACTTTTGGAAATAAATTGACTCTGGCTCAATATAGATTTGAAATCCATTCCAAACACATTTCGTTTAAGTATGAGGCAAATTGGTCCGTCACACTGATTTTCGGTCAATAGTCAGCTGTCTACCAATTTCAAAATTTACAGAAACACAATACATATTCCTTCCAACATTCAATGGGTATAACGTACATGTGCTTTTCCAGCCAAGCTTATTCTTGATTTCCGCTCTTAAAACACTTGCCACAATTCGGGTTGCTTGTGTTTTTGTTACAATACGAGTACATATTTTTTATTGCAGCTGAGCGGCGCTGCTGTCGAGTGTTGCCATTTCGTTTAATCTTTATTTTTGTTTCCGTCATAATTTAAGTGATTTAATGTGCATTTAAGTATTTGACCAATAAAGCACACCCCTCACTCAAACAGCTCCCGCAATGTGCCGTTATTGCAGGCGTCACAACCATCCGCATCAGCTCTCCGAACGATCGGCGTTGGAGCGTCAGTGCGGCACAGATTGTTGGCGTATTTTTCGTCAAGCTATTAAAACAATTCAATTTTTTATGGACATACTCCTTAATAGCTTACTGTAAAAATTCAATAATTACAGTCTCTTCTTATTTTTGCATGGGAAAGCTATAGAAATGCTTAAATATTAGCACAAAATGCACTAAAAGAGAAATAAGAAAGAGATGCGTTCAAGATATGCGTTCATGAATGTATTTATGGATATGTATAACGCATTTTCTCTTTTCATAACCAGAAATTCTGATTGAGAAGAACTTCCTGTTAAAGTTTGTATCATCAATAAGTTCGAAAGAATCAACACTGCGCCTTTTTAGTAGGATTCGATGGTCCAGATTTTTTGATTGTATATTTCATATCCCCCTTTGAATGGGTGAACCACTCAGACATTTTGGCATTCATTTCGCATAAAATAAAGAATAGCAAGCCAAACTAATGGTAGAAATCCGTCTTGTTTAGATCCATCTCGGAAAGAATTCAAAAATATGTTTTTGACATACCACCGTGGTCACGCAAATAGCACATTTAGTCATAGAAAGCAATAAGCGCGAATATAATTAACAAAGATCTTTAAGAGAGTAAAACGAGCTGAAAATATAATTACTTGTTTATTAATTTTTCCATTTAAGTAAAAAAAGCCAAATAGCAATTCATGAATAATTAGTATTAATTGTAAAACTTGAACTCCCCCTAAAATGCCTTGATCGTTCAAATAGCAAATTTTACCAAACCTACAAAATTCATGTGAAATTAGTGAAATTTAATCAACAATTTGGTGCCTATTATGCTTACGTTTCCAATACTTGGTTCTAGATTCCAGATTTTCAATTATAGCATCGCATTCGCATACCATATTTTCAACAAGCTTCTCGCATCTCTTCTTTGGGATGGTGTACCAAGCTTACTAATACCTTCACATAAATCCTCAAAACTTTTTTAGCAGTAATTTTAAGTTTAATATCGTTACATGGGTTTTCTATTGGATTAAGGTCAGGGGTTAACGCTGGCTAATCCAAAACATTTATTTTTTATTTCTTAAGTCAATCTTTTGTGATTTTGGCTGTGTGCTTAGGGTCGTCATCCTGCATAAAAATACAGCGAAGGAGCATGTAATTAAAAGCAAATGGTTCCATTTTGTTTCCTTAATACGTCTTAATATTGATACCGTTCTACTTTCCCCTGAATTGGAATAATTGGGCACACGCCATGCCAGGAAAAGTCACCCCATATCATCACATTTCCGCCTGTGAATTTTATCGTCCTTTTTGTGTACCTGGAATTGAACGATTGACCTTTAGGACGATGAACACTACTTTTCCTATCAGGACCATTCTATTAAATTTCGTTTCATCCATTCATAGTAAATTTTTCCCAAAAATAAAGTCTTAACTCCTATGTGGAGCCGATTTTGGATGAGCCACTTTGACAGAAGTGGCTTTTTTGACTCGGGCAGCCAGAAAGTTGTACCTCATTAAAACGTTTTTCAACAGTCTTCCGCGATATACTATATTCAATCCATATTCTTCATTGATTTCCTGCATTATTTGTCATGCAGACTTTAAAAGGTCGGCCTAGCTTCTCCAGACTACGGCTCTATCTTCAGTAATTTTTTTTTTTTTTTTTGATTTTGATCAACTAGATCTCGTTAATTTGGGTGATCAAGCCACTTTTGAGGGAGTTCAAGTTTTTCAATTAATACTAATAATTCGTAAAATTATATTTGCTGTTTTATACTTAAATAGGTAAATTAATAAACAAGTACTCACATTTGAGGCCCTTTTTACTCTTAAACAAAATTTTGTCTTCTTACGACTAAGTGTGCTATCTGCCGCACCATGGCTGTAAATCTCTGTGTTACATCTTAGCTTAACGGAATGATTACGAGTATAAAGGCTTCATTAAGACAGGCGTTAATTTAATGCTCATTGTCATCACATTATTGCTGCTTATATGAGTCCTGCATTGCTTATACCCCTGGAGGAGAGTAAGCCTAAGAAAGTTAATCCGATCCTATAGAATACTTATAATTAGTGGATCCACAATAGAGTTAAAAGATTGAACTTGCTTTACGGTAAAAGCATTAGCAAATGAGCTTGGAGATGCCTAACCTTAAGTTTGAATCGTTCGTAATTTCGTTTAAATAAAAGCATTACATACAGTGGATCACAGCTGATTTCATGCAAGTGTAATTTAAAAATTTAGTAAAACTTGAAATGCTTTGAGTGTGACAACAACAAAAACCCATTTTGAAATATTTTAAACTACCCGTTGTTAATACGAATGTGTAGCTTATAACAGATACTTCATTTAATATTTTTATACTCTTGCAACCAGTTGCCACAGAGTGTAATAGTTTTCTTCACCTAACGGTTGTATGTATCACTTAAAACTAATCGAGTTAGATATAGGGTTATATCAATACATACTTGTAGCATAAAACAAAGTCGCTTTTTCTGTCCCTATGCCCCTTTGTATGCTTAAGCCTTCAAAACTACAAAACGGATTTTGATGCGGTTTTTTTAATAGATAGAGTGATTGAAAAGGAAGGTTTATATATTATAATTAAATAGTGGAGAATTACTGTTATTTTTGAGGTTTCTAATGTGATGTCGTAAAAAATTACATTTTTCCGCTTACATTGTAAACGTAGGCTGAACCCTACAAGATCTACTAAAATAATTTACTAAGTATTGTATACACTGAATAAGTCTACAGAAACTCCGCGATGGTATAGTTACATATATCTATCTCTAATGGATATTCCACAATAACATTTTTTTTATCATATACTTTTTACGACAAATAATGGCTAATTTTCAATTAAATACCTTTGGCTAAATGAGCCTTAGTCGCCTGCCCCACACCACGCCTACACACATCGCTAACACGCTACACTCACCACATTCACTTTCACATCACCACACCACAGTCCACATCAATACAACCCACAGGTGAGAGCATCTCACACCCACACAGGCACATACACACCACATTCGATTACACGCAGCGGGATACCAGCCAACAAAAGGGATCGTCCCCGCTGCACAGCAGTTCAGTTCAGTTTCGAATCTTCTATCGAGCCCATATATCGCCAGTTTCGGTCGCCGTCCTGCTATGCATACTTTAGTGATCCAGACAGTTGTGTGTCATTATTACTTGTGAACCCTTTCTTCGGTTTCTAAGCCGAGTGAATAAAATAGTGAACAAAACAGTGGCTTGCCAGCATTTAAGCGTGTGAACCCTTTATATTCTAATTTTTATAAACTATAATCCGAGGGATTAAAATATTTGCGTGTCAGCACAAGGCTGGTGCAAGATATTTCATATAAATCCGATGTACATATAGTTTTAAGTAGTGGACAAACCTTTGTCGTAACTAAACCTTTTTGAAATAAATTTTAACGCAAAGAAGAATTTAAACCCGAGCGTTTCTACTCCCAAATAAGGTGAAAGTTGCAAAATTTAATGGTAAGTGCAAGGGTGCAATATCTAACCTTAAATACATTGTTAATGTAATATGGATATGTATGGCCCTTTACTGCATATGATTTAAATGTATATTTTCGAAGATATTAAGTATTAAAAAATTTCGAGACATAGCGTTTGTGGCGGTACAGAGCGGTCGGGGAGGCGGAAGAGTGCCTATAAATTTCGCGTTCGGTACTCCCTATATCACTTCGAATTTAGCAGCGATCGGACCCGTTTATTATCGGAGCTCTCTAACGAGGAATATTTAGACGGAAATGATGAAGTATATGTGCACAATTTCAAACTAATCCTTCCTCAAAAATAATGCCACTGCTAAATATTAGGAATAGTAGAATAGAACTGCAACCAAATCAGCAATCAGTCAATGAATGCCAGCCGACTTTTTCGTCTTTCTATGCTTGAAAACCGGTTAATCATGTGCAGTCACTTGGACTCCAGTGTGAAATGGTGGAGCCATGTTTCTATTGTCATACACCGACGCAAAAATTCGGTTTTATTACAATTAAAGAGCACTCAAACACTTCTCAGAATCAATAATTCGTTGTTTTTGTTAGATTATAAACTAGCGAGGTAACCACTTTGCAGATAGCTACGAGTGACTGTCTGTCCGGCGGTCCATCTGCTCCAACTTTACTAAGAATTTAGACATCGTGATGAAACATGATAGACATGTTCTTTGGCAAAAAGAAACTACGAATTCGTAGATGGGGGTAATTGGACCGATGCCACGCCCACAAAATACATTAAACGAAATCCCATACTAAGTCATAACTAAGCGCTAAATTATGACATAACGCCACAAGGGATTACAGTAGCAAGAGCATTTGTGGGCAATAATTTTTTAAAAGCGTAGGCATCGCCCTATAAGAGGTTTGATGTACATACATTGCTCGCAAATGATCAAAGCTAATACTATCAAGTTTGCTTAGGACGAATCCTTTAAAAACTCCTTACAACAGTGCGAAAATGGATTTCAATAAAATTTAGGACGTAATGTTATTCTGACATTCCTCCTTAACGATGTGAAAATGTGCTAAAAGAAAAATGTTCGAACATCCGGCTGACTTTTTAGAGTTACACCCGAACTAAGCCCTTCCTTACTTGTTTATTTATTAATTAACAACTTATAAACAAAAACACGAATTATAAAAACTTATAACATATTATTTCGCGCAATGTATATTTTACAAAAAATAAATTAAATTATTTAATTGCAAATTGTTTAATATTTATGTGATATCCGTTAGCTTTATTAGTATTACGACCATGGACTCAATTAATTTTTTTGTACTTTCTGTACCGAAATTGCAGTTTTTGGTTGTTTCATATTACTTATGAGGTGTCTGCGAATGTTATTTTCGAACAAATATCAAATCGATTAAATCCTCGAGTCTATTGTATTCATTAAATGTGATAAAATTTATATCAGCCACGTCTGTGCTATTGACGATTTACGTTAGGATCGTTGATAAAAAAAATACCGGAAATTTGACGTGGAGTGTCTCGGCACTTTAGTATAAAGTTGATTTTTGTATATTAAGATATAATGTTTTCTTCATAACGCCCTCAACGAGGACCAAATTCCCAATGCCAGCAGCAGAACTGTATGCCCGTACCATAACATTGCCCTCCCCCCATGTTTAAAAGTTGCCATCAGGGCATAACTCAATACTTCTGAAAAAGTTTTTTACTTCTTTTGTTCATATTTTTCATAAAATGATCAACTCCATTTTTCAACACTTCTTTAGCACTTATATATGTTATGTACGTTAAATTTTCATATATCTAAAGAACACTTTCTGTGTGAAATAATTGCTGCAATATTGCAGCAAAGTATCAGCTGTGCATCAGCAACAGAGTAGCAAGTTAGGAAAAGGGTTGCAGTATTGCGGTATTTATTAAGCAGCTCGAACACAGCCGTGTTTATCAACAGCGTAAAGCCGGAGGGTCAGCTATGGCCTGGGCACAGACGATAGTAGTAGAGAGGGGCACCTGTGGGTAAAAATGTTGACAAAGTGCCGCCCTCTAACAACTGTGATGTACATATCTCCTAAACCACTTAACTAACACAATGTGAAAGTGGATGAAATCGGAGGATGACCGCGCTCACTCTCCATATGACTATACTGTTGAAAACTACTAAAAGAGTGATAAATCAAAATTACTAAATACACTAGAGACATTAAATATTATCACCGAGATAGTATGAGAGAGCTATTTTACATTCTTACATATGTTATATTGTGAAAATGGACGAATTCGGGCAACAACCACGCCTACTTCCCATATAACACAATTTTAAATTCCACTTGATTCGTTCACTTTCCAGTACACAAATCAAGAATAAATTACTATAACGGGATAAAATTTGCACGAATAATTTCTTTACTGTGTGCCATCTTACGAGGGCTGCTATATATATTTCTGGACTAGGCAACACTAAAAGTTGCCAGGTGCAATGATATTTTCATTGGAAAGTTTGACATTTTTTAGCATAACATCACTCAGAACGTTTTGTCATTTAATCGTGAATTGTTTTATTTACAGGGAATTAAAAAATTCATCTCGGCCAAAAAATGGAATTCACTCGTGAACATTTTCGTGCGATCATTTTTGACAACTTTCGACGTGGATTATCACGACAAGAGTGCATCGATGAACTAAAATCTTTGTATGGCTATGAAGCACCATCCTATAGCACTGTGGAAAACGTGTACAACGAATTCAATCGTGGCCGACGCTCGCTAAAAGACGCATTCCGTGAAGGTCGTCCAAAAACAGCCGTTGTGCCAGAAAACATCGATGCCGTACGTGAACTGATAATGCACGACCGTCATGTAACAAACCTTCAGATAGAGACATGTCCGTAAAAAAGGTTTGTACTCGTTGGATACCGCACAATTTGACAATCACTAAAAAAAAAGGCTCGTGTGGATTGGTGTAAAGAAATGCTGAAAAAATACGATCGCGGTGCTTCAAAAGGCGTTTATAAGATCGTCACAGGT